>CM028136.1:344125000-345325000 GCA_016271365.2 Neoceratodus forsteri
TCATGTCAATCTGTGAACAGCTAAAAGGGCATGGGACAGGGAACAGGGGAGAGTGAGGGGGGTGGCAGTGGGATGACAAAAGTGAGGGGGGTTGGGGCAGCTGCAAACTAGGGGTGTTGGCTGCACATTCAAGCAGACTTAGATAGACCGGGTGGTCTGTTTCTTCTGGCACATTCACATGTTCATATGTATGTTGGTAGATGGAAGGGAATTGAACTTTCAAAGGAATGTTAAACTAGGCAATAATGGTAGGAATAAAAACTACATTAACAAAGGTATTCAAAGCAAACGGGCCAAAAGAATGAGCATACAGCCCATTATGGGGGAAGGGGTAACACATGCTACTAAAATCTATACAGTGCATACAATAGAGTAGATTATATCTTATTTATAGAGGTAAGTCATAATAAGGCTGTACCTGGGGATTAAAATTCAACATCAGTTTGGTATTCATATTTTGGTAACTAATTTTCAAGAAAGCTCTGTTTTGGTTCATTTTTGATTCAGTAGTTAAGGGTGGCTGCTCATCTGCTAGAAACATATCCCTATATTAAAACCTAGTGAAATCTGCAAACTGTATACTAAACCTGTAGCTTTTGTAGGGCCAGAATACAATGCATGTAGTTCCCAATCTGTTTACAACTGTAGACATACTAAAGGAAGTACATCACTGAAGAGAATTATAGAAGTAGATTACAATGGCAGTTGGCATAATGTTTCTGTATTGGCACCATTTAAAATGATTTTTCTTGCCAGAGTCATTTTACTTTTTTGCAGTGGCTCCTAGGAGCTCTTTATTTCCTTGCCAAAATTTGGATTTGTAAATAGAAGAAAAGTTATAATCAGCAAGCGGTATAATTTACTAACTAGAGTAGTACAGTAGAATGTCTTTTACTTTGATTAAGCAATGAAGACTATGCATTGGTGATATTTATTCTCAATCTAAGGTAAATTTAAAAAGTTCTGAAGAATTAGTTCACAAAATTTATCAATTGCAGGGCCAGCCCAGTGATGTTCAGGGTTGAGGCACTGTACACCACCCCTCGCGTCATGCTGGCAACCCATGTTTGGGAATGAGCACTGGTCATCAGAGGTCAGTGGGGATGAGGAACTATCAAGTGTCCTATGGACTGCTTTCCTTCCTCAGGGAGGGCGATTTTGCACATATCAATGCATTAGCAGCCGCTGGCAGCAGCTGGGGGATTGCACTGCCTGGCCGGCATATGCAGGGGGATTGAGCTGTAGTGAATGTCTTTTGGTTGCACACAGGAGTGTGCATATGCTAAGCAGGACATCATTGCATGTCTGACCTCAAAGGAGCTGTAACCAAGAAAAAAACCCTATCCTCTGGTGAGGCGATTGTGACCTTCGGTAGCCCTGGCCACACGCCCAGAACCGCCCACTTCTCCACCTCTCCCTCGGGATTCTAGGGCCTCTCTGCAGGAGGAGGGAGAGCCTGGAACAGCCCCACAACTGATGCAGTTGGTGGAGGAAGATTCAGTCGGGCGGTTGAGCAGAGGAGCTGAGTGCAGGACTCTGACAGAAGCCCCGAAGGTAGGGTGCAAAAATAGAATGTACAAAAACAAACCAACAAAACAAAAATTATTGATTGCTAAAAAAATTGCATTAATGGGGAAGTTCAATGCCCACAGCAAGAGGGGATGAATTAACTGATTAAATGAGCCTGCTAGGAATGACACAGGTGATAAAAGAACATAGGAGACAGGGTAGAGCCAACTATAAGGGGACCATATTGAACTGAATTTTTCTATCTCTCAGTATAAAATATGAAAAGATTTAAGCAGCAGAGCCAAACATGAGTGATCATTGCCCAAGTCTGTGCACCAAAACCTGGTTAACAATAGCTCCAATAGGAGATAATTACTTAAAGTGGAGATGTTTTGACATGCTTAATAAGAACAAATTCAAAAATAACATCCAAAATTCCAAATGAGAAATAATCAACTTAATTCTAGACCTGGAACTACCCATAAAAGAATTTGCATCTATATTTTTGGAGATATGCAATCTACAAGACATTCTAAAAAGTAGAAAAGAAACATACTGTATGCCTGGGATCTTGGCAAAAATTAATTTCACGGCAGTCCTGAAAAAGGAACAGTTTGTCTCAGTAAGCCTGCCTGGTTACCAAATCCAAAAAATAATAACTAAACCTATCAAATTAATGAACAGGCTATGAAGGACAGCAAAAAAAAAACACTATGTGATCAAGACTGTGAATGTTTTAAAAAAAGCTTGAAATGGATGTAACAGGTGTTACTGTAAAAAAGGTGAAAGCAAAATATTACAAGAACAAGATAAAAAAATGCAACAAATCAAGCTGACTACTGGTCCTTAATAAAAATATCTGATACATATACTGTAATACTTCAAAATCAAATTTCAAAAGTAATAGAAAGGATAGTAGAGAACAAAGACCAGAAGTGACAACAAAAATGTTAAACCAGTACTTTTGTTTGTTGCCAGATATAAATATCTCAGTAGTGCTAAATACTTAAAACTCATTAAATAATTTAACAGTGAACTTAAAACCATGGTCATCTTGCAATAGGCCTACATACTACTTCAAATCATAAAACCAAGAGAAGTATTAAAAGAACTAAAACTTTTAAATCTCAAAAAATCCTCAAGTTTTAACTGGCTAGAGAGAAAATTCCAAACTATAGCTGCCACATTTCTTACCCTTGCACTTTTGTTCAATAGAAACCTCTTAGATGGTTCATTCACTGCTTTCCTGAAGTATGCAAAAGTGATTCCTAGTTTTAAAGGAGTAGGAGGGGAATCATCCATCAAACTAAAGACCAGTGGCTTTATTGTCAGTTCTGTCTAAATTAGTTAAAAAATTAGTAAGTAGTCAATTGTCTGAACATTTAGAATTCAATACTGTCTTAACAGAATATCATTCGGGCTTTAGAAAGCAGAGATCAATCAGCACTGCACAGCCACAGTTCACAAATCTAGTTGCAGGAGTACTGGATAGAGGTGTCATTGTGGGTGCAGTGTGTGCCAACTTTACCATGGCTTTTGATCTTGTAAATTACAACATTTTGTTAGATAGATTACATAGTGTAGGGGATGTTCATAACATTTATTTATCTTTTGTTATTTAAAATTTTAGTAACTAGGAAAGGCATACTAAGCCAAATGTAATTTCCAGGTGTGACCCAGGTGAACGGGAACAAAGGGGGTGACAACAAGTGAACAGACAGATTATGATATAGATATGAAATTCAAGTAATTTAAATAAGAAGTAATAACATAGTAAAATGGCTTGGCTCCTATTTAAATGGGAGAGCTCAAAAAGTCATTGTTAGAGGCTATACATCATCAGAAGGATTCTGTGGTAGAGGTGTTACCCAAGCATCAAGATTAGATCCAGTTTTATTTGCAATTTACATAAATAATTTAACAGAATTTATCAATGAAATTTATAATAGACTATACACAGATGATACAATACTGATATCAATAGAAATTAACCCTCAAGTTATGGAAAAGAAATTCCAGTTGGATTTTGCAGTGATGTAGCACTGGTTTGAGGAGTCAGAGCTGGTTATAAGCCAAAAGAAAAAAGTTATGGTGGTCCAGTGTCAAAGGTTTGGTGTAAGTAACCAATGACCCTGAGTCCAGTTCTCCTTCAGGTAGCGTCCGGAGGCTAAGTCCCACAACTTGCAGTAACCCAAGCTATGTGCCAAATAGAGGGTACACCTGGACCGGTAGCTATAAGCCTTCAGCAGTGCTCAGTCAAAGGGTGCAAGCACCCCCCCAACCAGCCGCAATCCCAAATCATACAATGTAATAATCCCTGGTGGGTTAGTGGACCCCCAAGCCCTGATCTCAAATTATTAATGAAAAAGCCTTGGTGGGCTAGCAGACTGCCCCAAGTCTCGATCTCCTCATTTTGCCAAATAAATAAACAGTGGTGGTCCAGTGGAGCCCCTGGTCCTGATCCTCCATTCCATGCAAACCCAACATACCTGGTGGTCTAGTACACCCCCACCTGGCAGTGTCCTACCATCCTGCTCCCCCAACCCATACCCAGTCAGTAACTGGCACATCCTTCCACTCATCACCATGGCCAGCTGCCAACTGTGCTCTGTATGTGCACATGCTTTTATATTGTATGCAGTCTTGGTGGGCTGTGCCAGTCACTGGCTGGGTATGGGTTTGGGGAGCAGAGTGGTAGGGCACTGCCAGGTGGGATGTGGGGGTCCACTAGACCACCAGGTATGTTGGGTTTGCATGTAATGGGGGATCGGGATCAGGGGCTCCACTGGACCACCACTGTTTATTTATTTGGAAACATGGGAGGATTGGGGCTTGGGGGATCTGACTAGCCCACTAGGGCCTTTTCTTTAATAATGGAGGGATTGGGACTTGGGGGGAACTGCTAGGCCACCAGGGCTTTTTCATTAATAATTCAGGGATCGGGGTTTGGGGGGCTCCAAAAGTCCACCAGGGCAATATATTAATTATTATTGAGGATCGGGTGGGGGACTGCATGTTCTATGGGGAATGGGTGGGTGGCACATTGGTACAACCCCCACAGGATGCTGAGGCACATGTACACCAGTCCCTGGCTTGTGTAAATGTACTTTAATCATTGTCCTCTGGTGGTGGGTTGAAAATGGCATTTAAGGGGATGTGGCAACCTGCATCTGCTGTAAACCCTCTTGCACCATGCTGCAGCCCATTGTTTGGCACAAGGCTCGTGCAAGCCTTCTTTGCCACCAGCAGCCAGTGTTCATCACAGGCTGCTTTTGAGAACAGCCTGGTGTGCATTTTGAGGTGCAAAGTGCCACTTGCATCTTTTTTCTTTGATGCAGGCACCTTGCATCCTTCTTGAGGGCTTTTAGAATAGGCCCCATCGTCTTTAGTTTTCAAAAGAATAAAAGCTATAAAGCACCAAAATGAAATATAGTAATGAATAATGGGGTCCAAGAGGTAAATATTGATGTGTGTATAAATATCTATGGGTCCTTATTAACAGGCATTTAAAGTCTGATACCCATATTTCACATACAATAAAAAAAGATAAATTGTAGGTTGGGAGCTCACTTGCAGAAGCACATAAATGCTAACTATGGAAGAAAGAAGCTTATCTGTTAACCATCTTCTCTTACCAGTGTTAGATTACTGCAATATGGTATTAAGGTTTGTTAATACATACTGAACCTTAAGGACAAACTGAAAATTCCTGTTTAACAAGTTAGCTAGATTCATAATAATGTCAGAAAATCACCATTGTCAATTGTATGGGGAATTGGGGTGGGATTCTTTAGGGTTAAGATGTGAGAAACAATATACAGTTACGACAATTAAATTGCTAAAGGGTTTAATAAAGGAAGTTGTTTTTGCTGCCCAGGAAGAAGGTACACAGAGGTAAAACTAAGAAGAAGGAGGAAACGTGGGTTGAGGATACCAAAAATTAGAAATAATTATAACCAGGTGTCATTAAATTACCAAATTCTGGTTATATGGAATAAACCAACCAGTTTTGAAGAAAATTGAGAAGCTTCATAATTTTAAACACATACATTTTCTATGATTGAGCAATGTAATTGTTACAACTCTCACATGAATTAGGGGGGACTTTTCGAATAAAGAGTCAACATAGTACTGTTTAGATCATGCACATTAATTGTATTGTAATATATGGATTTTTAAAGTAATACTACCGAAAACAATCCAAAAAATCCTTATACTACATGTCACAGAACTCTGCAGACCCAATAGTACTACACTTCACTTCCAATAATACTATCGTTCCAATGAATGATAGTATTATTACTGCAGCACCACAGCGCAAGTGCACCCTTCAACCTCACACCCACCGCGAGCCTCCTTAATCACCACACAGCTCTAATAGTTTGAAAAACTGATTCACGAGAAAGTAATGCTAGCAACTATTCGGCGATATACTGTACCTGTAAAAATCGCAAATATGGCACTATCAAAGCCACAAACGATAACAGAAACCAGTCTCCAATTTGTGTCTGAGCAAGAAAATCAAAATACGTTAAAAAAAACAGCCTTCGATTTAAAACTGCTCAACAACTACCTCACGACCATAGGTGAGTCACGCTGTATAGAAAACATTGAAACAGAGCAATTAGACACCTTCCTAGCCGACTTTATATTCTCAATTAAAAAAACAGGATGGTACAGAATATGAACCTAGCACAATCAGAGGAATTCTGGGTAGCATAGACCATTATTTAATAAAAAGTAAAAATTACCCAGACTCAGTCTTCCAAAGTGCCACAGTAACTTTCAAACAGACCCGCAGCACACTCATAGCCAAACAAAAGCACCTGAAAAAACTGGGCATGGGGAATCGACCTAAGCAAGCGCAGCCACTAACTGAAACTGAAATAAATCAATTGTACACCACAGGCACCCTCGGGCTCAACACACCCACTGCTCTCCTACATCTTTTATTTTTCAGCATAGGCCTCCACTTTGCACTCCGAACAAGTGAACTGTACTAACTGCGCTGGGGTGACATTGTGGCAGGAATAGACACAGAGGGCAAAGAATACTTGGAATATCATGAGCGAGCCACCAAAACAAGAACAGGAGCAAATATCTGAGATATCAGACCAGTGGCACCCAGACTCTACCAAAATGCACAGTACCCAGAATGAGATGTTGTAGCTGCTTACCACATATATGCTACCAAGAGACCCCCAGCGATGAACAAACCCCCTTTTACCTTGCTCCAAATCTGAAGCTCAAACCCTCAAGCCACTGGTACAGAGCAATGACTATAGGAGAGAACAAGATCCGAGGTATTATGAAGCTTCTTCAACAAACAGCAGGTCTTCCCCCCAAAAAAGAATCACAATTCATTCTACGAGAAAAACAGCAATACAGATGCTCATAGACTCGAACATACCACCCACTGATGTCGCTCAGCTGTCTGGACACAAAAATATTCATAGCATAAATAATTACTCTACCTTACCTGAAACAAAGCAAAAGAAAATGTGTTCAGTCCTAGCATTCGAGCAGCCTTCCACCTCCCGATCCCTGCCACAAGCCACATCTCCAAAATCCACCTCTGAACCGACTACCGATGCACACTGTCACACAGGAAATGACAGCAGCTCAGACTCTCACCAATAAAAGTGCCCAATTTTCTTGGATGTCCGGCAACATTTTTGGCTCCCACTCCAACTTTTTTGGAAATGTTGCTATCAACATCCAGAAGTCTCCTAAACCGAAAAAAAGAAGATATGTAATGTACTCAGACTCGGAGTCTGAGTAAAAACACAGCCGCAAGCATTACTCAGTTCTCAGCTCAGTTAATTGTTCTTGTGCCGCAATCATTGGCCATCTATTTTTTTCTTAAAAAAGTTATGTTTTCCATGTTTGACAATGAACTTTTACGACCTTTGCCAATTCATTCTCTTACAAATTAATGTTCAACTCTTCAATCAACTTCCTGATGCAGCTTTCAAGTCATCGCCTATCCTACAGTCTACATCCCACAGGTAAGAACTCGCCAACTTCCTTCATCCACATATTACTAAAAATAACAAATGGGTTACTGTGTATTACTCAGCTGAAATTTCATCTCGGGTTTCTGGGGACATAGAAACCTCTTGAGCTTCGCTCTCGAGGTTATCTATGTCCCCAGAAACTCTCGATGAAATTACAGCCTTGTAATACACAGTAACCAATTTATTATTCTATTTATGTCTGCAATTGTCTGTTACATTGCACAGTTACTGAATGTTTAGGTCCAGGTGCTACAGTTTGTAGTTTTAAAATTATGTATCACTGTAACCTGTCATGGAGGATTATGCAGTATACAACGGTTTGGGCACTAACCCATCTATGTCTACTTCTTTTTTTATATATAAATCTTTATTTTGTTTATTTGATTTTCTATCATTACTACATTTCAATACAAACTTAATTTCTAATCATAGAGAAAATAGCATTATTACAAAAGAGTAAATCAACCTAAGTACAGTACAAGTCACATTAAACTGTTCCATCAACTCACTGGTGTAGTATATATTTTTTTTTTTTTGTGATTCTACTGCAGTGGCAGCTTGAATTGCTGAAGCTTTTAATTTTTTTCCAACCATTCTTCACTGCCTATTCAACTCACTTGTACCTGTTTAGTGATACGGCAGTAGCTGTTTTGCAGTGTTTATGCAATGCATTTTCATGGCATTGTTTATAAATATCACAGCATTCCTTATGAGTTGTTTAGTCTGCCTTCTGAAATGAAACTCATAAGCATTCAGCTGAAAATAAAGCTTATAGTCCTCACAGCTAGTTGCAAACCAATACTAAACTTTTAATAATTCATTGAATTAAACACTGCACAGATAAGGAAACTCATTGAACAATGCTACACCAGTGAATTGAGGGAACAGTTTAATGTGACTTGTACTGTATTACTGTAGTATCCAGTTCTTAGTTTCATCATAAAAGCATACAAATCCCATGTCTATTTTAATATATTATGGCCTCATGTCCACATAATAAGAAGAGAGGTATGGCATCAGTAGGACTAAAGATCAGGGCAAATACAGTTAACCTGTCTAACAGATTTTGGTTCTTTAATGTTTAAGGAGCTTTTATCTTCAGGAATGCTATAGGGTTTTCTCTGATCTACATATTGTATGGTGGTCCATGTAGAGTTAAATAAAAGAGTTTCAGATCAAATGTATTATTCTGTTTACCATTTGTGTAGTGAATCCATTCTATTTGATGATTAGAAGTCATAGAATTAATCCAAACCTTAAATAATGGGGGTTCACTGTCTTTCCACTTCATAAGAATTAATCTGAAAGCACTTATGATTCCTATATTTATTAAAGACCTCTTATAGAAGTTCAAATTTCTCAATGGGCCACTGTATCTGATTAGCATCCAGCCTGGGTCTTTAAAAAGTCTCTTATCTATAGCCAAAGACAATATAACTAAAACTGCCTCCCACCGTGTGTTTAAAACTGGGCAATAGATCAGCATGTGCTGCAAGGTGCCTGGTGAGTTGTGGCACTGAGGACACATGTCCAGTACTCCAGGGTTCATTAGGTTCAGCCTATGTGGTGCATAGTAGAGTCGCCATAATATGTTAAATTGGATTTGAATATATCTAGAAGATTTAAGTCCCCATCCTTTCATATTAATTATCTTATTCCATAGAGATGTGGGCATAGTCTGATTTCATTTTATTTCCCATTTAGTTTTTAACTGGCCCACCTCCTGTCCAATATTTCTGGCTAAGATTTTGTAAATAAGCAAAATGGTTCCACATGATTATACAGAAATGAGGATCTGCAGCAGTAGCTCAAATGTGAAGTCTTCTGGTTGTTTTTGGTTTTTGTTTATAAAGTCATGGACCTATAAATATCCATAAAAGTGTGTATTAGGGAGGCCAAATCTAGTCTTCAAGTTTTTGAAGTCAAGAACTTGGCTCTCTTCAATACATTGGCCAGCTTCACATAGTCCCCTAAAATACCATTGTCTGAATATAGGCTGACTAAGAGATGGAGGAAAAAATAAATTTTAATATATAGGTGAGTGTATGGGGCATTTTAAAGAAAAAATAGTTCTGCCAGTTACATTTTGCCAGATTTTAACCACTGTTTGTGTACAGAAAGGGAGCTTATTCCATTGCAAAGCTGGTTTCCCAGCAAATAAACAGTGTTTGAACTTTATATATGGTGACACAGTGGTCTCTATATGCACAGAGTGATCATTAATATCATAATGGAACAATTTTTGTATTGCAGCCAGATTAACAGCATAGTAATAATTTTTAAAATGTGGTAGGGCTAGCCCACCATCAGCGGTTGGTAAGTATAATTTATTTATCTTCAGGCACAGTCTTTTGTCCTTCCATAAAAAAAATGTAATTAAGGTTTCCAAACCCTGGAAAAAAGTCATTTTTATAATAATAGGTATATTTTGAAATAAAAATAAAAATTTAGGAAGAGTATACATTTTAACAATATCAACCCTGCCCATTAGGGTCAGAAGGACATTTTCCCATTATTTAAATACTTTGAAAGTTTTCTGAATTAATGTGTCAAAGTTAAGGGAATGTAATTTTTGGAGCTCATTATCTATATGTAACCCTAAGTATAACATTTCTGTAACAATTTTAAGTTTATACTCAGATGGGGGTTTGAAAGGGTCTGAGTGTGACTTGATTTCCATGATTTCTGTATTGTTCCAGTTGACTTTGTATCTGGAAGACATTCCAAAGTTAGAAATAACATCTATGATAGAATAAAATCATCTTTTCAGGTTTTGAACAAATATCAGAGTATCATCAGCATATAAGCTAATACAGTGTTCAATGTTATTGATTTTAGGTCCCTGAATAATAGCAGATTCTCAAATGGCTATAGCCAGAGGTTCAATGGATAGAGCACAAATAAGGGGTGATAAGGGACATCCTTAATGGATGCCCTGTGATAACTGAAAATTTGGAGAGAAATCATGGTTTGTTTTGATCCTGGCCACCAGATCAGAATAAAGTACCTCAATCCACTGCATAAACTTGTAACCAAACCCAAATCTAGGCATAACAGCTTTAATATAAGGCCATTTGACACAGTCAAATGCCTTTTCATCATCCAGTAATAACAGGGAGAGATCAGAGGTTTTATAAAGGTCTAATACATTTAAAGGGGACAGGAAATGTGTGCTAATTGGCAGCTGTTTATAAAGTTCTTATTCTCAGAAATGACATGCATTCCCCTAAATTATCCATATTTAACTGTACCTGAATAAAAAGTAATATGAAAAACTGTTATTTTGCATTGTTTTGTTTTTATGGGCAGCATTCTGTTACAGTTCTTTTCTTTGAACCAGTAATTTGGAGTTTTTACTATGTCATGGTTTGTGTACAGAATGCTACTTATGAGCTGTTGACGTATCAGAACTATGGTTAGAGTTATGTGCACAAACTGTGACATAGTTAAAACTCCAAACTACTGGTTCCATGAAGAGAACTGTAACAGAATGCTGTCCATAAAAACAAAACAATGCAAAATACAGTTTTCCATATCACATTTTACTCTGGTACAGTTAAATATGGCCAATTTAGTGAACTGCATATCATTTCTGAGACTAAGAACTTTATAAACTGCTGCCAATTAGAAATGATTTCCTGTCCTCTTTAAGGCCCTCCAAATATTCAGAGTCAATGAGTATCCCTTAATAAATCCATTTTGATCTGGATGAATTAAATGTGGGAGGACTTTTTTGAATCTGGAGGCCAGGATTTTAGCCAACATTTTGGCATCAGAATTTAGGAGTGAATTGGGTCTATAGGAGTTAGGTAATGTGTGGTATTTTATATTTTTTTAAGGAACACATGTACAGTATGCATGCTTCCTTGAATGAAAATAGTAAATATTGAATGTCAAACATATAGCTGAATACCTTTTTGAGGTAGGGAGCTAACAATTGAGAAAATATTTTAAAGAAATCCATCAAAAGACCATCAGGGCCGGGGCTTTACCTGACAGGAGATTTTTGATGGCTTGCAAGACTTCCTGTGGAGTAATATCCTGTTCCAATAAATTATTTTCCCCCAGTGTTAATGAGGGGAGAGTCAGTCCAGTAATAAAACTATTGATATTTTTAGAGGTACATGTGTGATCTGAAGCATAAAGTGACTCATAATAATGAGAAACTGCTGTGTTAATTTCCACAGGATTAGTGACCATGTCACCATGAGGGTTCTGGATAGATGTTATTAAATTAGTTTGTTGCTGAATTTTAATTTGTCATGCAAATAGTCTACCCAATTTATTCCCCGATGCATACTATTGGCTCTGTGTATACAGAAGTTGTCTTTCTGATTCTTCTGCCCCCAAGTTTATTATATTGTTCTTTCAAGGAACTCAAATGAAGAAAAATAGAAGGCTCTTTAGATTGTATATAAAGTTCTTCTGTATTAAGAATACAAGACTCTAGCTCCTGCATTTCTTTAACCTGGCTTTTATTATGTCTGATAGTATATGTGGTAATAGTACCTCTTAAAAAAGTTTTAAAAGGTTCCCACCAGCAACCTACATTTGTATCCACTGGCCAATTATGAATAAAAAAAAGTTTCCATATCCCTTTTAATTTGTTTAATGAATATAATATGTTTTAGTAGTAGTAGATTAAGCTTAAAGCAGTTCTGTTTTATTTTATCTGAATATTGTAATGTCAACTTAATAGGGGCATGATCTGAAATTATGATCGGCCTATACTGTATCTTAGTAACTTGATAAACTAATGAATTAGAGAGTGAAATAAAATCAATTCTAGAGTTATTATTATAAACAGGAGAGAAAAGTGAGTGTTTCTGGTTATTATGTGTGGTTCATAGCTCAGTGCTTATGTAATGTATAGTGAAATGATGTAGATGGTTTTTGGATACAGTGGCCAGCATATAATGATGTGCTTAGGTACTTGGGTGCTTGAATTGAGTTGTTTAATAATATTTGATGGTTTTGGCCTTTCTCTGTATCCCACCCATAGGAAGGGAGGCTTGGTTTAGAATTATGGAACCCCAAAAGGAATAAATATCAACTATTGTTCAGTAACTGAATGCTGAAGAAGTCGTGCATAACACCTTAATGATAAGAATAGACAATCACCTCCTCCAACTCCAGAAAGCGTGACCGGTAGCACTCAGGAGAGGAAACCCCCCCCGGGGGAAACCTCTGATGACCCATGGCTACTGACCTGCCTGTCCTTCTGGGCATACTAAAGGAGAGAGATTCTAATTAAACTAAATAAATCAGCTAATCTGATTTCTAATTTGTAGAATTTAATCCGGATAAATGGAGTTTAAGCAAGAACTGAATTATAAATGTCCAGTGAAGTAATTTCCTCTTAGTAAATTCTGAGTCTGAGAATCCATGTACAATTCAGAATGATGGAGAGTAGCTATATTGAAGGACCGTCTTCCATACTTCCGTTGATAGAGGGCATAATCCATGGAATTGTATGATGGCGGAGATGAAGTTGATGACTGACTAACTCAATACAGGAGAACAGAAGATAGTTGCATCCAAGCTTTGACGTCGACGAGGCAGGACGAATAGAAGTAATAAGACTTCCAGGTTTCTCATAATAGAAGGCTTGTATAGTACGAGGAATGAGAGAAGGCTTAAAGCCAGGATATTGAGTGACAAATCCAGATCTGATAAGTGAAGTATAGTCTTAGGAATTGATATGAAAGCAATGGCTGTTGAGTTGAGCTAGAATAATGGCAAGCTGTAGAGGATAATTGAGACACTGGTACAAGGTAGGAAACATCCAAGTAGTAGACTGGGCCCAAAAGTAAGCGAGTCAGTAGGACTGCTAATCCAAAGTGATATGTAGTAAGAGCAGGACTGCACCAATGTAAGCAGATGAGAAGGAACAGGATGTGGCAACCAGCCCCTGAAGAAAGTGTAGCTGAGCTGACAGCTGGTTAGATAGGAGAGAGGTGACTGATTCCAGTATGGGATGTGCAGCCAGACCTAGGAATGTCTGCTGGCAGAAATTGAGCATGGCAGATAATCCCTTGATGATGCACAGAAATCCATCAGCTGGAGAGGTACGTCATTGCATGAAAGAGACTGAGGTTGAGATAAGGCAAGTAGACGAAAGGAGTAACATTGAGAACTGAAGGTATGCAAAGTTTGAGGCATGAAAACCAGGCGAGATATGAAGAATCCTAGATGGAGATAACTGAAGAGGCTGAATCCAAAGAAGTAGCAGTGTCACAGGTCTGAAGTTGGTAGAGCACAAGCAGGAATGAAAGTCCACAGGAGACGCCAACCAAGTCCTGGAAAGAAGCAGCTGTAATTCCACGGCTGAGGCACAGGGCGAAACATCAAGATAGTAACCCCAGAAGCCACTGAATGAACACTGAGGCAATCTGAAAGCGTTCGAGTAGGAGGACCAGCTACTTAGTCATAGAAGTAGGAGTGACCAGGCATGTAGGGGGAGCAAAGTCGAGATGGTAACTAATGTCCCAAAGGTGAAGCATCAGTGAGGCAATGGCTAAGGCAGCAGAAGCAGTATGTATAAGTAGCATGGGAAGCACCAGGTCCCAAGCTGGGCGAGGCAGAAGTAGAACAGAAGTAGGTGAACCCCCCAGCCTGAAGGGTGAAGGCAGGACAGAGAAGCAGACGAGTAGTAGGTAAACCTCCCTGCCCGATGGGCGAAGGCAGGACATAGAAGCGGGAATTAGTAGGTAATCCTCCCGGCCCAATGAGCGAAGGCAGGTCATAGAAGCAGTAAATCTCTAAGCCCCGAGCTAAACGAGGCAGGTGTAGAGCAGAAGTAGATAAACATCCCAGCCCGAAGGGCGAAGGCAGGTCGTAGCAGCTGTAAAGCTCCAGACCCGAGCTGGGGTGAGGTGGCATAGAGGAAAGCAGGTATTGAAATGGAGGTAGTATCCTGAGCCAAATAAATGTGAAGGAGTACTGCAACTGGAAAGCAGATGTAGGAAAGTAAAAATGATGCTGTAGACCTATGGATCCGGAAGATCAAGGATGGTAGGGATTGCAACGAATATCATGGCAGAGTAGTAGGCAAGCTGTCGAGGCAACAAACTTCCTGAATCTGGCAGTTTATGATTGAGGCAAAGGTGCAATCACGGAAGCAGTGCAGGCAAGCATGGCTGAGGTGCAAGAGTTTGATATGCAGGCAGAATGGTGCATGGCATGGAGTACCATGCTACGACATCAGCAGGAGAAAGTACGAGTTAGAAGCAAATGGTAGAACACTGTAGTAGCAATCTCACAAGGATAAATCTATCCACATGGTGAGTCCATACAGGAGGCAGCCAGGGCCATATGGACGGAAGCAGAATGGAGTAGAGTCTTGTCTTCTTATCCCATGATCATGTCTTTTAATCAGCTAGGGCCAGCCAGCTTCACAGAGCTGTATGCCAAGGGCTTATACTAGTTCAAGAATCCAGTCCAGGAGTAAAAATATCCATAAGAACAGAAGTCCAATGGATAGTGCCAATGGGTGAATTTAGAACTTGCAAACTGGACATGGCCCATGTGTAACAGGAAGAGATGAGCTTTCAGAAGAAGGGAAGCATGAGGCATTGCCAGGAAACACTCCCATAGGACAACAGGAGGGTATTGTACAATATAGTCTGAACAGTGTTAGGGCAACCGGGATAGTAAATGAGATTAGTGAGCTTGGCATGGAAGGCTGGCTTACTACCTAAATCTTGCAGAGTAGCTGACACGGCAGGTACTGAAAAGTCCTCAGAAATTGTGAAAAGTTACCTGCAGCACCAGCACTGGGCTACAGTACATGTCCAGTCAAAGAACTAAGCAGCCGAAAGAGCTAGATGGCAGATAGAGCTAGCAGTGCTGCGATAAACACCCTGCAAATGCATTGACTGCAGCCCAGACAGGGAAGCACTGAGACATGCAGAGTGTAACAGGAGGGAACAAATACACTAGGAAACGTGGTTCCAAACTAGGTACCTGTGCATTGGCGCGTAGTTCAAATGGAAGCAAGAGGCTGAATTGGAGACAATTAACCAGCCGAGCTGAGGTCCAGACATGATGGCAATGGCAGAGGTAGTGCAGTATCTTCAACGAAATGTGAACAGAAGCCCAGGTCTGGATTGAGTGGCTTGCAGAAGAAAACAGCATATCGGTGAATGAGTAGTGTGGACAGGAATGTACGCATGGAGGTAATGCATACATAGCGGATCGGTGCCATCTAGTAGCCGAGAGAGTGAGGCACAGGAGCAGAAGAGAGCGAATGAAGCTCAGTGCAATACATGAATGGGAGGTCAGCTGGGAAGTAAGGTCCAAAGCGCCAGGTGCAGAGACATACGTAGCGGCTGCTGTCTGGGAGCAGGATGTGATGAAATAACTAAGGCAGGGAGCAGCAGACGGCAGGGAGTGAGTGGGAGCAAACCTGGAACAGCAGAATGAAGCAGTGGCCGAACATGAGAAGCGGCATGCTGGAGGCAGGCAAACAGAAGAGACCCAACGAAAGGGACAAGCAATGGAGGAAGGGCAGACAAAAGCAGAAGGAGGAAGAAAGGAGAAGCAAGCAGGCAGGGTGCAGGGACAAACGGGGGGCGGGGGGGCAGAACAGGAGAAAGCCAGCTCCAGCACGCAGCATGAAGCAAGTGCAGCGAATGTGACTTGCTCTAAGCAGAGCAGCAGACAACTGCTCTGTTTAATTAGGCTGTGGGGGGAGGAGCTCTTCCCCCACGTAATTACAGGCAAGCCTTTCAATTTATATTCATGTCTCTCCATATTTCTGTTAAACACAGCTCAGGCATATGTAATTTCACCGTTTTGGCTGCAGATGCTAGTTTGTCTGAATGAACACTCGACCTGTCCATAGCAGGATCCAATACTAAATTAAAATCTCCCCCATAACAAATGGGGCTCGAAAATTACATAATTCCAAGAATAAATTATTGAAAAATAATGGATAGTCTTCATTTGGAGCGTAAATGTTAACAATGGTGTATGTTTGACCAGACAATAAAATATGACATATAATAAATCAACCTTCAGGGTCAGATACTTGTTTGGTTATCTGGGCATTAAGAGACTTTTTTAAAAAGATGGATACGCCGCATGAGTTATTCTTAAATGGAGCGTTAGCCCCCAATCCCCATTTTTTACAATAGAAGGTAAATTCCCTATCTAATAGATGAGTTTTCTGGAAGAGTACACAATTAATCCCCTTTTATCCAACCATTTAAATATTCTCTGGGCCTTATTTCAGTCTTGTAGACCTTTAATATTCCAACTTGCTAGTTTTTTCAAGTTCAAGATTTTTATTATTATTTTAACAGGACGTACAGAAATAGACACAGTATTTCATATATGTTCTGGACCATACCGCAACATTTAGTAGGACCAGAAAACTGCACTAACCTAGAAAGATATGGTGCAGTAGGGTTTAGTGAATACGGTCATGCATAGTACAGTATACAAAACTTAACTTAAAAACTTAACACAGGGATTATAAGGGTCAGGCTAGGTCCCCTCAGCCATAAAGGGGAAGGGAACCTAGAGTTACTAACATGTGTCTCTAACCTGTCATAGCATGGTGGGCCTAAACTAACCTTAGGATAGAAAGCTGGAGTGTGTCCTAGAGTCAGGCATGTAATAATATCAACTATATACACAATGGCAATCCTCTACTGAAATAGGGGCCAACCTATAATAAGAACAATACCAAAATAGGATACCAGGGCCTTAAAGACAGAGGGAGAAATCAATCCATGAAGAGAGGGAGTTTTATGAAGTGACCCTGGGGTGAGTGTCATGACAATACTTCAACATCAGATAGGGCTGCCAGCATTTCTCAGACTGAGCAGTTGAGCCTCCAGCAAAGCTAGAGAGCCCTTCAAATGAGGCCCCTTGGGCTAATGCCAGGACAAGCTCATAAAAGGTAGTTATCTCAGAGGTTCTCCATCTCATCAGAGTAAGTCTTTTGGCTACAGATCCCACTTCTGTGACCCATTGGGGCTCCGAACTGTGTTTTAGCGTGGCAAGTCGACCACACCCCAGGAGAAGGAGAGAAGGATCAGGGACAATCTTGAGAAATATCTGTTGACACATTTCCTGAATTGCTGCCCAAAAGTGTTGGGGGTTAGAGCAGTCCCAGAGTATATAAAACAGATGTGACCCTTGATTACCACACCTTCAACAGGTGTCGGTTGAGATGTGTCCCATCTTCTTAAGTTTGGCCGGATCCAGGTACCATATTTGAAGGGTTTTGTTCATAATAAGGCATGTACGTCCATCCCAGCAGACAGAATGAATTCTTGCCCACCCATGTTCCCACTACTGCTCTGAGATAGGCATCTGCAAATCCTTCTCCTACTGAGTTCTAGCCTTTTTGGTAGGGTCTGTGGAAGTGTCCCGAGGGTGGTGTAAATCCAGCTTGCTCTATTCTTAGTACGCTTCCTCCATATACATATAGGGTGGGGGCATTGATGTACCCCTTTGGTTTGTGGGGTATTGGATAAATGGGCATCCCTAATCTGAAGAACCTCCAAAAATGGGTGGCTGGAAGGTGATATCTGGTTTTCAATGTCTCAAAGGTATCTATTGTGTTAGAATCTGGGAGTAATAAATCTTGTATCAGGAAAATACCTTGGGCCTCCCACAGCTTCCAGTGGACTGTGCTATTCCCTACTTTCAGGGCTTGATTCTTCCAAAGGGGCATATATGTCCAGGGTGCTGGATCCTTTCCCAAGAGGACTAGAACTTTTCTCCAATATTTAATTGATACTTGGATGGAGGGGGGAAGGCCGGGGGTGAGCTTTTCTTACCATACAGGGCCACTGCAGGAGATGAGGTGTGGACTAATGATGCTTCCAATGGGAGCCAGGTCTGGGGGGCCTATCCAATTTTGGAAAACCATCTGGTAGTTTGAGCTGAAACAAAAGCCATATGATACCTGTGTAACCATGGAAGTCCCCAACCTCCCCTACTCCAATGCTGACGTAATTTAAGTTTTCTATATCAAGGCAGGGACTCCTCCCAAAGGAAGTTGCTCATCACAGCCTCCAATTTTTTGGAACCATTTCTGTGGGATAGGCACAGGTAGGTGAGCTAACAAATATAGCACCTTGAAAGCTGCCATCATCTTAATGGAATCTATTTTGCCCAGTAGTGAAAGCTTCAGGGCCTTCTATCTGTCTATGTCCTGTCTGAGAAAATCTAATAGAATAGTAAAATTAACTGAGAGCATCTTCACCAAATGTGGGTGTAGGATAATACCGAGATATTTTATGCCATTAGGAGGCCATTTTAGCCCAAGGGCTGTGAATTCTTCTCCGGGGAACACAGAGTTCAAAGGAAGGACCTCAGTTTTGGATTGATTCAGCTTAAGACCTGACACCTTGGTAAAATCAGTCAAAATATTGAAGATATTTCAGATCACTTGTGGAGTGTACTCCGTTGTGATGAGGAGATCATCTGCATATAGGAACATTTTAAAGCTAGCATCACCCACCTGTATACATGGAATGAAATGAGATTCCTGGAGCGCAATGGCCAGGGGCTCTATAGCTAGGATGAATAAAAGTGGGGAGAGGGGACAACCTTGTCTCGTACCCTTCTGTAATTGTAATGGCAGAGACAGAGTGCTGTTCATCAGGCCCGAAGCCATAGGGGAAGCATATAGTAGTTTTATCCAAGAGATAAAACTTGGTTCCAAACCCATTGTGGAAATGGTATGAAACAAGAAGGGCCATTCGATCAAATCAAAGGCCTTTTCAAAGTCTATGGCTAGGGCTACGGAAGGCTTCTTGGTCATTTTGGTATGATGCATTAATGAAACCAGTGTTCTGTGATGGTCCGACCCAAGATGGCCTTTGACAAATCCCACTTGGGAAGGATGAACCAGAATTTGTAGGAGAAGTTCAAGCCTACCTCCGAGAACTTTGGCCAGAAGTTTGGCATCAGCATTAATAAGGGAGATGGGACAATAACTGCTAGTGGAAAGTAGATCTTTCCCCTTCTTGGGGAGCACTATGATAGTAGCTCCTCTCATGGATGGAGATAAACACCCTGTATGCAGAGAATGTCAAAACGCCCAGACCAGATATGGGGCCAGATTAACTCTGTGGACTCTATACAAATCTATAGGCAGACCATCTTTCCCCGGGGCTTTAGGAGGATTCATAGATTTAATTGCCCAATCCACTTCCTCTACTGTTATAGGGGCTTCTAGCAGTTTAGTGTCACTTTCTGGGAGTCTAGGGATAGGTAGTGAGGCTAAAAATCCTTGGGTTTTAAGCGGGTCAGGAGGGTGAGGAGATGCATATAGCTGTTCATAAAACTGGGTCATGATCTCATTCACCCCTCTGTTAGAATGACATTGTACCCCATTCTTGTCCACTTGAGCATGTATCATCCGGGATGCTTGTTGGTGTTTTAGACGATATGCCAGGAGTTTGATGGCCTTCTCCCCACCTTCCCAATATGCGTAACGCATCCGTCTAAGATTCAACTTGGCCTGGAGGGGTTAAATGTGCATTGAGGAAAATTCTTGCACTGGACAATTGTGCCCATAGTGATGGGGATGGAGCTTGGGATTTAAGAGAGTTGTATTGGGACTCCAATATATATAATTGTTTCTCTAAGGCCCTCTGGTCTGCCTCTCAGCGACACCTGCTGGCAGATGCTAAGGCAATTATTCTGCCTCGCATAGTTGCCTTGAAAGCCTCCCAGAGGGTCGAATCAGAGACCTTCCCATTGTCATTGTTACTCCAATACTCTGACACTTCAGGACCTAGCCATTCTTAAAATTTTACATCCTCCAACAAGAGGGAATCCAAACACCATGAGGGGGGTCTGAGGAGGATCTTGTCCTTGTCTAATCACTAGCTCCAGAGGGGCATGATCTGATATAAATAATGGATACATAGAGGAGTTAACAACCTTCTCATATAACCCATTGGAAATAAGCCAGAGGTCGATTCTGCTGGATGATCCATAGCTGTGAGAGAAGCATGAATAATTATGCACCCCCGGGTGCTGTGTTCTCTAGGCATCCAATAACACTTGTTCACTTATTAACCCCTGGACTGCATTCTTAGCCTGTCTGTGGGGTTCAGGGGCTTTATTTCTCCTATCCATAGAGTGATCTAGTGCCAGGTTAAAATCCCTACCCAATAATACTGAAACCTTATTTTTGTTAAAGTCAGTAAGGGCCTGATTAACAGTGTGAAAGAACTGATGACAATCCTGGTTGGGAGCATATATATTAGCCATAACTGGGGGCCCTCTGGGGTCTCCATCTCAGCTATGAATATGATCCATCTCCCATCCTTATCATGGATATGCCCCTTAACTTTCCACCCCCAATTTTTATGAAATAGTATGGAAACTCCCCATTTGTGAGATGCGGCTGCACTACGAAGCTCTTCAGCCACCCAGCCTTGTCTGAGCTTCCTTGCTTTGCCAGAAGAGAGTTTCAACTCCTGTAAGAGTGCCACCATAGTGCTTAACTTTTTCAGATGGAGCAAAACCTTTTTCCATTTAACTGGCGAATTGAGCCCTCTTACATTACAAGAAATAAGCCTAGTCTCCATCTGGCCCATGGTATATCATGGCTGAAAGAAAATATGACAGGAAACACCAGGTAGCTGGTCCATATCCAGCAAGGCTTCCCTGCCATCTCCCTCTCCTGCTACCCCAGGGTCAAATCACAGCCCCAGTCTTCGGATTGCCATAATGACTAACATAACAAAGTAGTTCAAACCATCTATCATGAAACCTGTGTACCTTAAACTTAGGTACTAACAGTGACAGTAATAGTAACAGACAACCATTATTAACATCCCCACTCCCCCCCTCCATTTCCCATTAAACAATCCCACATCTGACCAGCATCCACTGCGTGTATCGGCCAACTCGAAGCCCAGATACCAGTGGAGGTCACTGGGAGGTGAGTATCTTCTTAAGCGCAACATGAGAAAGAGGACAAACCAGAGTCCCGGAGTCTCTCTTCACACTGCCCCCATCCCAGACAAAATAGAGTTTTCTACATGCATGGATTAATGGGCAGCTGCCCATCAAAACTGTTATGCCATTTAGCTAAGGCTTACCCTCGTGGTCCCCAGCTATTACTCTGGAAAGCGGATTATACGGGGAACCTCAGGGGTGTCGGCATGGAAGACCTCCGCCAATTTCCCCCCCCTTCTAAAAAGAAAAAAAAAGCCTTGGTGGCTGAAATGTAAGGCAATTGAATCAGGGTGGAGGCTGCTTGGGTTAGGAGAAGATGGGGTCAGAACATAAGTCATACCGACAGCTTGACATATCACCAAAATCCCCTATTAACCTCTCTTGCACCTGTGAGCCCAGTGGGCCATTAAATATGACACTCCCTCAGTTCCTGGAGCCCCATCACCCCAAAGGGGAAGGGCGGTAAACATCTAAGAAACCCATAGCATCATAATTCAATATAGCATAAGTTGTCCACAAAACAGTATATGTGATCCACCGAGGGGGGGCGGCGAATAAACCCATGACTGTTTAACCACAATGGCATATCTGACAGTGTACTAAACCCAGTTAAATCACTGGGCAAAGCTTATTTCTAAAAGAATACCACATTTAGAAACTTAGAAACATAGAAACATAGAAGTTGATGGCAGATAAGGACCACAAGGCCCATCCAGTCTGCCCAATTCTTTTTCTACCATATGAATGTGCCACAGGCCTTTGCTCTGTCTATGGCCTATCTATTCATACTCATCTGTATTGCTCCCTTATGCCTATCCCATGCCTGTTTGAAGCTCTGCACTGTATTCATATCAACCACTTCCTGAGGTAGGCAGTCCCATGCATCCACCACCCTTTCTGTGAAAAAGAACTTCCTCACATTACCCCTTAATCGGCCTCCCTCTAATCTCATGCTGTGTCCTCTTGTCCTGCTATTTTTCTTATATTGAAACATGTTAGACTCTTTCACCTTGTTAATGCCCTTAAGGAGTTTGAATGTTTCAATCATATCATCTCTCTCTCTCTGTCTCCCACCTTTGCTCTAGGATATACATATTGAGCTTGGTTAATCAGTTCTCATATGTTTTCTGATGCAGTCCCTGCACCATTTTGGTTGCCCTTCTCTGGACTGCTTCAATTTGGCTAATGTCCTTGTGAACTTCAGATGGGGTCTAATCAGTGTCTTGTAAAGAGGGATTATCACCTCCCTCTTCCAACTTGTGATACCCCTACTAATACACCCCTATATCCCTCCTAGCCTTACCTACTGCTTTAGAGGTCTGCCTGAATGATTTCAGGGCATCGGTGATGAGTCTCTTTCTTCCCTTGTCACTGCCAGCAATTCTTCTCCCAGCCTATAGGTGGCTTCAGGGTTTCTCTTCCCTACGTGCATGATCTTACACTTCTTTGCGTTAAACCCCAGTTGCTACTCTTCCGACCATTTTGCTAGTTTATCCAGATCTCTTCTCATTCTGCCCACCCCATCTGGATCATCTACTCTGTTGCAGATCTTGGTGTCATCTGCAAACAGACAAACCTTACCCTCCAGTCCATCTGCAATGTCAATGATGAAGATATTGAAGAGAACTGGCCCCAGGACTGATCCCTGAGAGTCAGCCCACTGATTCAACAACAGGGGGTTGTATTGCTGGGGATCTCGTGGGTGGCAAAATAGCAGACAGGCTGTCAGTAGGTAGAGATGCCTTGAGGGGAGTATCTGCTGCTTCTGCCCATGAAAGGCTTCTTGCTGCTTGGGATTTACTTTCCTTAGGATGCAATCAGCTAGGAGACAGTGGTGTTTTTTGTGGAGGACCCTCAGTTGATAAATCCATCAGAGTCCTATATTGGTTATTGCTTACATTGGGTTTGTGATAGCTTTGTGAGTCAATTGAATCAGGGTTTTCATTGCGACTCCTAGAGCACAGCCAAGGAGTTTTGTCAATATGCTTCCCTTCAATCCATGCCCTTCTTCTGTTCTTTTTTTTTTTTTTGCTGCCTAGGTCTTTATGAGGAATTACCAGGCTGGGTGTCTGAGGTTGCTTAGCTGGCTGAGAACCGTGTGTAGAAGTTCGGATGTTGGTCTCCTGTGATGAAATCTCCATCGGGGAAGGCCTAGCTAATAAGGCCCCAGGGCTTCCAGATTCACGCAGCCTGCCCCAATTCAACTTGGGGGCCTGCGCTGCAAGAATTTTCTCTGCAGCTGATGGGTCATCAAATACCTGTGGGGAGCCACTGAAAACAATTCTATGGGAGGCCAGGTACCTCAGGGAGTAATCAAGCCCCAGCTCAGCATAAGCTCTGCATGCTGCTGTAAAGGCCCTGCATCTTGCTGTCACTTCCTGTGAATAGTCCGCGAAAATCTGAATTTTTTGCCCTCTCCAAAAGAGCTCTTTCTTCATGCGGACCAACCTTGTGATATTTTCTCAATCCTGGAACTGGAGGAAATGGGCAAGGATAGCGCAAGGGCGGTCTCCCAGTGCAGGGAGAGGTGCTAGGGTTCTGTGGGGTCTATTAATCTCCAGTGGAGCCTTGCAGTGCCAGTAAAGTGTAGAAGGAAGCTCTTTTTGTAAAAACATAATGGTATCATTCCCCTCACAGCCCTCTGGGAACCCCACAAACTTGAGGTTGTTCTGGCAGTTGCGATTCTCCAAATCTTCCACTCTAGCCCATAGAAGATGTATTAATCTATCTTGCTCCTGCAGTTTAGCTCCTGTCTTGTGCTCACCATCCTCTGCTTCAGCAAGTCTATGCTCAGAAATACAAGCTCTTTGAGTAAGGTCAACAATATCCGATGTATTCTTTTTGGTAGCTAAATCCATATTAACCATATGGTGAAGGATCTCGGCCAAAATCTGCTGAATTTCAGACAGGTTGCCCTCCAGCTGTGTCGGTATTGAAGCAGGATCCATCTCGGGGATGTAACAGGGCCACGTGATGGAGCAAAGAGCAACTGGTACAACTTCGGTATTTTCAGATGTCCGAGGACCGATCGAGGAATCACTAGATGGGCGAGTACTATATTTTCACTTTTATTGTTATAGTCGCGCCATACTGCAGAAAAGATCAAGATTTAGTAAGGATTTTAGTGGGGATTTTAGAGAGCTCAGAACTCAGGCATTCATTCGGTTCAACTGCTGGCCACGCCCCCCCCAACCTGCTAGTTTTAATTGGTATTGCATTTTTTAAACAGGGGGAAAAAAAGAAGAAAGGGGGGGAGGGTCCTCAGAATTTAAAGTGTTGTACAATCAGTTCCATTATGTTTTTATCCATAGCTTCAGTAGAAGTTAAATTGCCGGTCAATTCACACTTTTTTATTATTATACATAGTGCAAATATGCCATTCTGATTATTACCATCATCCCCCAAAAGGTGGCTATTGATCCATACACCTCACTAGAACAGAACAGAGTAAAATAATTGTGCCCCGTACCATATCTCAGAGGTGAAAATACATAGTTATCTCTAGTGCTACCATATACTTTCCCCATTAGTAAACTATGTTCAATAATAAAGCATCTCATTCTAACTACTTCATTCTGGATTGGGCCAATATACCTAAGGTAAGCACCATTCAATGTCCTGTATACTCTTTGGTTTTGTACATCAACTTCAATAATCGATATACTGCAAAAAAATGTGCTTAAGATAATAGGCCCTATTGCTATATTACGTAGTCCCCCCAGCAAAGTGCAGATGATCTTTGAATGTTCATGGAGAGTGAGTCATTGACGTCAAAGCTTTTTGAGGAAAAAAAAGAAAATGTAGCAAGCAGAGCTCTTCTTCGTACTAATAACAGCATAAACTACTATAAGCTAGTCTCCAATTAACCAATACCCCCGT
This sequence comes from Neoceratodus forsteri, assembly GCA_016271365.2. NCBI lineage: Eukaryota > Metazoa > Chordata > Ceratodontiformes > Ceratodontidae > Neoceratodus > Neoceratodus forsteri. Next base: position 344,150,341 of record CM028136.1, read on the forward strand.
TTATCATAGAAGTTTTTTTCATAGATGAAAATCCTTATGGCTTATAATTTGTTAAATGTTGGATACAACTTCACACATCTAATAATATATATGGTCATATATTCCTCGGGCTGCTGTTGATAGTTAAATGCAGGACATTTATAATAGGCTGCCTCATTGTGTGTAGAGCTATCCAGCATGTGAAGGTATGCCTCAGCCTTTTTGGGACTCATGAAAAACGCTGGTTTACTGTGGATAAAGATCCACAGGTGGGTCGGAGGCAGAAGAGAAAACATTATGTTCCTGGCCTTTAAAATGTCCTTGACTCGGTCAAAGGCCTTGCGGTTCTGCATTGTAGATTGTGAGAAGTCTGGAAATACAGAGACTTTTACATTTTCTACAAACAAGCCTTCATTAAGTCTGGCAGAATGCAAGATCACTTCTCAGTCTTGAAAATAATGGGTCTGAATCTATAAGCACCCCAACACGTCACAAATTGTGGCATGCGAGGGATGCAGTTGGGCTAAGGATCCTACACCACACTCTGCAAGGGGCAGGGTCCCCTCAGCTAAGTCTTTCAAATTGTGACATTCCCAAAGGTATGCCAAAAGAAGGGTGTACCTGAAGGGCATGTCACAAGCTGCATCCACAGTCCTGTAGGGCACCAGTGCCCTCCAGCACTAGTTCTCAAGCCTGAAAAGCCCCACAGGGCCATCGGACCCCCCCCAGCCCCCGATCCCCCAATACTGATAATAAATGCCCCACAGGGCTATCGGATCCCCCAGTCCCATATGTATAGATAACAGCCCTGCAGGGTTGATCTGTCTCCCCAAGCCCCGATCACGTCCCTGAACCCAAGTCTTTGGTACTGTTTAATGTAAAATAATCATAACCCCGTTATCCTGGTGTGTAGTGGTTTCACCCAACAGTGCCAGCATACTTCCAGTTCCCCACCATCCTCAGCCAGCGACTGGCACAGCTCATGTCTCACCACCACTGCCAACCACCGACTGAGTTTGATATGAGCATGTACTACTGTGAATAGTACATGCTTAATGAATGAACTGTCATTCTTTGAGCGTGGTACTATTTACAGTAGTACACACTAAATGGAGCTCTGTCAGCAGCTGACCATGGGGGTGAGAGATGGGCGAAAGTTGCTAGCTGGGGATGGTGGTGCGGGGTGATCTGGCCCTGCTGGGTGGGGTGGGGGCTAGACTACCAGGGATAATGAGGTTATGGTTATTATTTTACATTAAACAGTACCTCAAACACTTAGGTTCAGGGATCAGGGCTTGGAGGGGGGCTTGCTCTGCGGGGCATCTACTTTGGAGATCATGGGGAGATAGACAGCCCTGTGGGGCTTTTTTGACTGTTAGGGGGTCAGGGCATGGGGACTACATAACCCTGTGGGGAATTAGTACTGAATGTTGGGGGGTCATGGCATAGGGGAATACATAGCCCTGTGGGGATTTTTTAATGTATTCTGGGGATTGGGGCATGGGTGGGAAGGCTACATGTATTGGGGCTAGGGAGGTGGGTACATTGGTGCAACCCCCTGGAGGGCATAAGTACAGTTACACCAGCTAAAAGCTGTGTAACTGTACTTTGGCAGATGTCCTCCGAGGGTTGTTTGAGAATAGCACTTGGTTGCTGCCCTTCCAGAATAGGGCACAACTGCTGCTGTAAACCCCCTAGCATCATGTTGCAGGGGGTTTAGGGCATAACTGGTGGTGTATGTCCACTTTGGCACAAGCAGAATACCATATGTCGCAACTGCTGATGTAACTTGCTACTTGTGCCATTTATTTTGACCAAGTCAAGATACGCCAGGCATAACCTTTTGAGAATCAGGCCCAATAAGTTTTGACAAATACTGGCTGAGAATATTTTAAAGCATTTTGTGTATTAGTATAAGTTCTTGGTCCCCCATGTGCACAATCAATAGTCACTTTTTCCTCTGGTTATTTCCGTTTAAGGGCTAGTGACAGAAATTTTTCAAAGTATTGGAGGGGTTCCCCCAGACCCTCGTTGCCTTCAAGACGGCCAATAATTTTAAGATTTGCTCTTCTAGATCTATCTTCTAACTCTGTTATTTTTTTTAAGCTCTGCAATACATATACTATAGTCTGCTTGTTTTGAAACAACAGGATCCATTCTGTCCTCGAGCACAAATTCTAGTTTCTGTTTCGTTAGTGCAAATGGTCAAATTTTCCAGTTTGGAATTAATCTCACTAAACACCTTCAACAAGTCAGAAAGAGCAGTATTGATGGTAGTGAAACCACTTTGTATTTCACTACAAATTTCAAATTGAAGGGCCTTCACCCTTAGAAGACTGTGGATGTATATATACGTCCAGAATCTACAGTATATACGTTCACACATATTCAGTTCTCATTAAAATCCAAAACAGAGAGAGTCTTACCTCCTTGTATATTGCCACAGATTTTAACACATGTCCCAGGATTGCAGAATCTTATAGGGACTTGAAAATTATCTGAACATGCAGAATTCGACAAAGTGCATCCCTCAATATTAAAAGAGCTGTGTGAAGTAGAGACAGCATCTATTTGCAAGCACACCAGTGTTTCCATAAGGCTGCTCTCATTGTTTTGAGGCCGGGCATTGTCTGGGCAGGGTTTAGAAGCTATTTCAGGGATATCACTAGTAGATGGCCCATACATTGCAGAAGTTTCCCCCTCCTTGTCTGCCGTCATATAATTTAATTCCTCAGTGTACTGAGGTAAGTCTTCTTGCATCAGGTGAACAGATAATGAAGTAGGGTCACAAGTTGTTGAAATGGGACGGCCTAAAAAATGGTTGCAAGTGAGAAAAATTAGATCAGCTTTTGCTGCTGTAAGTGGGTACATCTCAGCCCCAAATCTTGTTTTTTTATAGCATTAGTTTCTTCTGTAGCAGTCAAGTCAGGTATTGATGTATGTTTTTTTTCTTATGGCTTTCTCGTTGCTCTCGCTGCATCTGAGATCCAGAGGCGGTACTCGCTGGAGACTACTTTCTCCAATTGAGAAGGGACATACTCTGTGGATAATTGAACACTGTCTTCCACAAATAGCAGCAGGATTGCTCCCTTAAATCAAACTTAATGGAGAAAAGACGACTTAGAAGAAGAAACGCACACTCCGAACAAATGTCTAGATGCTGTATCAGCACTCCGTCTCTCTCACCAAATGCTCAGCACACCATCTTGGATTGGCTCTGCCTCATACAAAATATATCAGTCTTTATTGAACATCTTCAAAAACTGAACACATAATAACATTTAAGTCTATTTCTAATTAGTGTCAAGTACCTAAGTTTAGAAGCTCCAGGTCTGTGGAGAACAGATTGTCATCAAGAATTCATTATGCTGAATATCAGTGGGCAATTGACCTGAAAAAGGCAGAGTTCCTGTTACAGTCAATTGCTGCAGGGAAAAATTGCCCAGCCCAGCTCTTTCACACTGTTGACAGGGTATTGAATCCTCCCTGTCTACAGTCTGTCAGAGCAATTTCTGCAGAAAAGTGTGAGGAGTTTGGACAGTATTTTGCTGACAAGAGGTCAGCCATTAGGTCTGGAATTTCTTTGAGTGAACTGGCTTGGGTCGGTAGTGGTCGTGCCTTTGGTGATGTAGATCTGCATGTCTGGGACAGATTTTGACCTGTTTCTGAGGCTGAAGTGCTCTGGGTTGTTGCCAGTTTATGCCCTACCAACTGATGGATCAGGGCCCAACATGGCTTATTCTCAGCTGTCACAGGTTCCTGGGTCAAGTGATCACAGAGATCGTGAATGGGTCCTCGAGGAGGATGTCTTTACATGGGCCTTAAAAAAGGTGGTGGTCAGACCCCTTCTAAAAATTACTTCCTTGGATCCTAATGTTTTAGTGAACTACAGGCCTGTCTCTAACCTTCCCTTTCTAGGGAAGGTTATTGAGAAGTTGATGGGGGAAAAGCTGACAGATCATCTGGAGTCTTTTTCCATCTATGAACCTCTCCATTCAGGTTTTTGGCCCCATCACAACACTGAGACTTTTCTTGTCATTACAATTCATTGATCTCCTTCTTTCTAGGGATTGAGGGAAATGTTCCATCATGGTGCTCTTGGATGTCTCTTTAGCATTTAACTTAGTTGATCTCGGGGTGATTTTGGATCACCTGAGGATCTATGTGGGCCAGTTCCATATCATAATGGTGATCATGGAAAGGTGATCGTTGTTATAGCAAGTGTACATTGCAGAAAAACAATTTTGGTGATGTACACCCCCAATGCAAAATAAAAGGGTGCCAGGGTCTCATCATTTTTAATGTTATGCAGGGGGACTGCACCCCCCCCACACACCCCCCACAGGTGGTTTTGCCCCTGAACCTCCCTACTATAGGATTCTCAAATCCAGCGGGGTGCACGTCCGGGGAGTGCAACATTGTAAAAAAAATTAATAACTATTCTGGCTGGGCACCACAAAACATACCTGTGCCCGGACCCAAATCCAGCATCCTGACCACCCCAGCCCATCACCCACCCACCACACTATGGAGCCAGCTCGGAAGCTTACCACAACACCACCCCTCACAAACCCTCCATCCCTCCCCTCATTCAGTGTGCTCGCCCCCAAGTGTGTACATACACTGACATCCTGTCACTATTCACGAAAGCCCCCCATCCAGTCACCCTCCCTGGTGTCTCACCCTGTCAAAATGCACCACGAGTGGGTTGCCAATTTGGTAGGTGCCCTTGAGTGAGTCACGCATGTCACAGGAAACCATGTGGGCCTCACTGGTGCAGTTCTCTGCTGGTTCGAGTCATATATTACTGGGAGAGTGTAGCAGGTTTCCCTCAGAATTTTATCTCAGAGGCATTTGCATTGTCCTGTGGAGTTCATAAAAGCTCGACCCTTGCCCCCATTCTGTTTTCTGTGTACAAGCTGCCATTGAGGAAGATCATTAGTTGGTACAGTGCTGGTTTTCACTGCTATTCAGATGATACTCAGCTGTACCTGTCCTGTTCTCTTGACAATGTCTCTGCAGCTTCAGTGTTGGGTCAGTCTTTGGTCAAAATAAAAAAATGGTCATGTTTCAACCCAGGTAAGACAGAGGTCATGGTGGCTGAACTGGGTCACCATTGTTTGTCTGCTGTGGACAGAGTGGTTTTCCCGGTAGTGGGTGTCTGTTCTCTCATGGTAGCAAAATCAGTGAAGAACCTTTGGGGTCATTTTGGACCGCAGATTGTTATTGAATAACAGCTGTCATCTGTTGTCTGAGCTGGCTTTTAACATCTGCAAAATATTGCCAGGATCATGCCATATCTATCCCAGGAGGACTTAATGACAATCATCAATGCTTTCCTCACTTGCAGGTGGGACTACTGAAAGACTCTTTTCCTAGGGCTATCTGGAGGTTTGATGCAATGACTGCAGCTAGAGATGTTGTGAAAATAAAATTTCACTAGTGAAATTGCTACAAAACCAGCAATTTTGCTGTGCAAAACATTACTTAAAATTCCACCGTTCAGTGAAATTTTTTTACCTGGTGCGAAATTGCAAAACTTCACCTGCAAAATGCTAAATTTCACCAAATTTCACCCAACTTTCACTGTTTCATGGATGAAATTTCACGTTTTGCTGGCAAAATTTCACATTTTGTGGCTAAATTTTGCATTTTTCCCATGGAATTTCACACATTTTGCCCATGGAATTTCACATTTCACACCTGCAAAATATTTTGCGAAATGCGTGAATTTTGCAAAATACTTAGCGGAACAAAATTTTCTAATTTTGCACATCTCTAAATGCAGCCACTGCAGAATGCTGCAGCCTGGATGATAATGGGCTTCTCATAGAGTGACCATATCATGCTGGTTTTGCGTATGTTGCACTGGCTGCCATTGCATTCGTGCATCACCTTCAAGATCTACTTGTTAACATACAAGGCCCTATGTGGTTCTTGATTGGACTACTTAAAAGAGATCCTGTTTCCCTAACACCCAGTCCACCCTCTTTGCTCCACTGATGCTGGCCTTCTTGTCATCCCTGCATCTAAGTTGAAGTCATCAGGTGATAGAGGTTTTGGGGTGGTTGCTCAGTTCAATAGAACTCCCTCCCTCCTTATATTCATACAGCCGACACTGTGGAGGCTTTTAAAGCCTTTTTGGAGCCCTTCTTGTTAATCCAGGCATTTCTGGAATAATCTGTATGTTAAGTGTTGGGATGCTGTTTTAAATTAATATTTTTATCTTAACAAATTTTGTTACTGTGACTCTGTGCAGTGCACAGAGCTGGTTTGTATTGAGCATCCTATAAATAAAATTTGCCTTGCCTTGCCTTTATATGTATTGTGTTTACATTGTACTTTCACAATTGTTTATATTGTAACATCTGTAACATTGTATTTCATCGTCAGGACAACCTTGCAAATGGGTCCCTTCCAAGGCCTTAGTGTTTCATCCTGCTTAAAAATAAATGCACTTATTTCTACTACTACTACATCATCATTCTAGTTAATTAGTTAACAGCAGTTAATTGTAGTGTCAGAAAGGCAGGCCACTCAAATCATGTGCTGCTGCTCAGGAGAGAAGAGCACGTGTGGGCTTGTCGCAGCTGAAGACCTGAAGCAGGGCAGTGGCTTTAACAGACTGGAAAAGGGATGTGTGCATGTAGGGGTGGGGAGGGTGGTGAAGTTTTTTTTTGACACATAATTCTGTTAGCTACTGCAGGTGCATGGCACTGAAATCAATCTTTTTGGTTTTGCTGCTGTGTAACTGTAACACTGCAAGATAGTCAGCAAATAAAAAGTGAAGTAGCCCATTGTGTGAGGCATTTAGGGCCAGATTTTTAAACCCACCAAAAATTGAGCATGGCCAGCAAAACTCGTGGGCAAAGAGGGCTTCCCTTGCACATGTACAAGGGAAGCCCTCAGAGGTATGTGCAGAGGTATTAAATGAGTTATTTGTCTCTGTGTTCACTAGGGAGGGGGATGAGATATCTACAAAGCAAGACATGATGGGGATAGAAGTGGTAGTGAGTGGGATCAGGGGAGCAGCAGAAATGGAGCAAGAGGGTGGGAGAGGTACCCCAGGGGTGTCATATCAGGATAAGGATAGAAAGGCCAGTAAGGTGGAGGGGACAGATGATGCTATCTCCACAAAGGGTGCGGTTAGCCCTTAAGGGCCTAAAGAAAGATTAATCTCCTGGGCCGGATGGCATTCATCCAAGAGTACTATGTGAATTGGTGGACAAACTGGCTGCAACCCTGGTGGAGCTCTTCAACAGGTCGCTTGAGACAGGGAGGGTACCTAGGGATTGGCGAGAGGCACATGTGGTTCCAATCCATAAAGACAGGTTGAGAGAAGTACCAGGTAACTATAGACCCATCAGTTTGACCTCAGTGGTGAGAAAATTAATGGAGAGTATACTAAAGGAATGATTGGGGGTGTACTTGGAGGAGGTGGGAGGTCTGGATAGTCAGCAACATGGGTTTGTGTCAGGTAGATCATGTCAAACCAATCTTGTGGAGTTCTACAAATGGGTAACATCAGAACTGGACTGGGGAAAGCCTGTGGATGCATTATTCTTGGACTTCAGTAAGGCGTTTGACTCTGTCCCCCACAATGGTCTGGGGGAGAAACTGACGGGGCTGGGAGTAGGCCCTTTGATGGTCAGATGGATTGAAAACTGGCTAGCTGGATGCACTTAGAGAGTAGTGGTCGGTGGGGAGCTCTCAAACCCTAGAGAGGTTGGTAGTGGGGTACTGCAGTGCTCGATCCTGGGTCCAGTCCTGTTTAATGTATACATTTTGGACATCAGGGAGGGTATAGGGTGTGAAATGAGTCTCTTTGCTGATGACTCCAAGATGGGAGCAATAGTTGAGGGGGAAGAGGGGAGGTTAGCCCTGCAATGGGACCTGGACACCTTGGAAAGGTGGGCTCACACATGGAAATTAAATTTCAATATCACCAATTGCAAGGTGTTACATCTTGAGTGGGGAAACCCTAAACACACCCTGGAAGGGGAGGTTCTGGAGGCCTCAACAGGGGAAAAAGACCAGTGGTCATGGTGGATGCATGTATGAATAACTCTGAGTAATGCAGGACAGCAGCTAGCAAAGCAAACAGGATGTTGGGATGCATCGTACAGGGGATTACCTCTAGGAGCAGGGAAGTGATTCTGCCACTGTACAATGGATTGGTTAGACCACAACTTGAAAACTGCATACAGTACTGGAGACCACACTTGAAGAGGGACATACAGCTCCTGGAGAGGGCACAGAGGAGGGCAACTAAGATGATATGAGGACTAGGGATTTGACATATGAGGACAGACTTGATGAGCTCTGCCTGTTTTCATTGGAGGAGAGGAGAGGAGAGGAGAGGAGGAGAGGAGAGGAGAGGAGAGGAGAGGAGAGGAGAGGAGAGACAGGGGAGACATGATTGAGGTCTTCAAGTACCTCAAGGGTATAAATAGGGTAAACACGGAGGGAATCTTTAGACTAAAGCAGGGAGGTGTCACCAGAGGGCATGGTTTGAAGTTGGAAGGTGGAAGGGTGAGGGGGGAAGAGAGGAGAAGGTTTTTCACTGAGACGGTGGTGGATTCTTGGAACATGCTGCCTGGTGAGCTGGTTCAGATCTCCACATTGGAGGGCTTCAAGAGAGGGTGGGACAGACACAGAAAGCAGATATATCAGATGATGGCCTGGCTCAGGGGGGTGGGGATGGATGATAGGGGTTTCTGGAACACAAGGGGGGAGGGCCTCGGTACCCAACTAGGGATCAGAGATCCGAGCAGTCTCAATAGACTGTAAGGCCTAATCTGCTGGCAATTAGTATGTTAGTATGTGCAGGTTTTACCACACATGTGATATTTTTGTATGCAGAACTGGCTTTTAACCAGCTCTGTGATTTATGGTATCTTGCAACCGTTGTCTATATGCAGCTGTGCCAAATGCTATGCTTGGTAGTACCAGGCATAACATCCTCTGCAGCTGTGCCTGCTGCCTGTATGCATCATAGGCTGAAGATAGGTATGTCTCCAAGTACGGCAATTTTTTTTCCTGCGTTGGTGGGTTGCAACACAGGACTTAGTCCCTAGGCTGTCTTCAGCCCTTCGAAAATCTGGTCCTCTTCCAATCTCTTATTAGATTAAGAACTCTTTATTGTAATTCTTCTGCATTTGTCAGAGTAAATGGTCATCTTTCCTCTCTGTTTCCACTTCAGAGAGTTACTCAACAAGGTTTTTCCCTCATTCCTCTTTTGTTTGCTCTCTGTGTGGAGCCTTTAGCAGTCCATATTCATCTAGCGGATAATATAGAGGGAGTACCAATAGGAGGGAGGGACTACAAGATAGCCCTCTTTGCAGATGATAGATTGCTAACTTTAATTAATCCATCATGTTCCTTGCAGGGGTACCTACCATTTTTGAAGAGTTCTAGGTACTGGCTGGATTTCGTCTCAATAAATCAAAAATAGATGTTATCTCATTTCATTATTCCTCTCCAGATGAGATTAGGAAATTGTATCCAGTGAGATGAACTAAATCATCTATTACATATTTGGAGATAGTGCTTCCTAAATCTTTGGCTCTATTGGATACGGTGAATCTGGAACCTCTTACTCAGATAATTAATTTAGAAATTCCACTACTTCTCAGTGCAGTTTAACCCCTGCAAGGTATATAGTTTTTTAAACCAAGGATGGAAATGAGAAAGGAAAATGTGGGCGCACCGGGATTTGAACTCCGTACCTCTGGTATGCCGTTCCAGCGCTCTAACCATTAAGCTACAGGCCCACTGGTTACAGCGTCCGAAGAACTTCCTATTTCACAGTCACACATTCCTTTCTCTCTAGTGTTGCTTAATATGCAACCAGAAACCAATTTAGAAATTCCACTACTTCTCAGTGCAGTTTAACCCCTGCAAGGTATATAGTTTTTTAAACCAAGGATGGAAATGAGAAAGGAAAATGTGGGCGCACCGGGATTTGAACTCCGTACCTCTGGTATGCCGTTCAGCTCTAACCATTAAGCTACAGGCCCACTGGTTACAGGAACGGCATACCAGAGGTCCGGAGTTCAAATCCCGGTGCGCCCACATTTTCCTTTCTCATTTCCATCCTCAGATAATTAAGGAAGACCATCAACATTGATCTATCCTACCATTATCTTTTATATGTCGTATCAAAGTTATACGTATGATAATCTTGCCGAAAGTTCTTTTTTTCCTACAATCTTTACCAATATGCCTGTCACTGGCTTAGTTAAAGGACTGGCAGAAGTTTATTTTGAATTTTATTTGGATTTGGAAGCATCCTAGGGTACAAGCCTCGATATTATTTTTGTCTCCAGCTAAAGGGGGCTTAGGTCTCCCAAATTTTGAATGGTATGCACATGCTGCGCAACTATGGATTCTTTGTTGTTAGGTTAACTCCTCCTACTTGACTTGTTGGAAGGATATTGAAATGGTTTTCAATCATCTTTACAATATTGAAATGGTATGTTTCGCCACTCTTCAACTTTGAGTACCTTTGTCACATTTTTATGATTTTTCAAAGGATATTTTTACAGTTTGATGAAAACATCTTTTAATGTTTTCTTCAGTGGATAATTTATTAGCTACAGCTCTGTTCTGGGATCAACATAATCCTCTTCGTATGGTAGATGTCTTGTTACAACAATGGGCTAAGATGGGTCTTAACTATAATCATCAGCTATTTGATGCTAAAGGCCATCTTAGTTTCACTATGCTTCAAGACCATTTTAGTCTACCCTATAGGGATCATTACAAATATCTGCAACTCAGTTCATACTTACAGGAATTACCCTTTATAACTTTGGCACAGGGTAGGTTAGTTGCCCCAGAGATACAGATGTTTTTGGCTGCCCAACAGGGTTTCCCTCAGGTTCATCTTATATCTGCCCTGTATTTATTTGTTAGGGATCTCAAAGCCAGGTCTTCTCACTCTATTTACATAAAATGGCTTCAGGACATCACAGTTCCTTGTTCTTGGGAGGAATGGGAGTTGCAAGCTCTTCCTAGTTACTCCTTAGTGACTTCTCCCTATCTAAGTGGGTTCTCATAGCAATGTAGATTGAGTTTTTTTTAACTCCAGTTTGAATGGTATAGTTGAAAGACCCCCGGGCAGTGAGCTGTTGCCATCAGTGCAGTGAGATCCAGGCAGATCATTCACATGTGTTTTGGTCTTGTCCACTTTTAAACCCCTTTTGTTGGGAGATATCCTCTGCTATCTTTCTGGTGTTTGCTGTGGAGCTTTAGTTGGATATAAAAGCTTTTCTGTTTCATATTGCCCCGCAGGCACCAACACTAACTAGGTGCTAGAGGAATTTATTTTTGACATTAGTTTTATGTGCCAAGAAGGCCCTAATCAAATGTTGGTGAAAGACATAGGTTCCTCATAACCAGGATTGGTTTAATATTAACTTTTTGTATGAAGTGGAGAAAGCCGCCTATAAATATTTGGGCAATGAAGAGGTTTGTATAGCTTTTTGGAGGCCATGGATTAATGACCAACTATTGGTGTCTCGTAATTTTGTTCCATAGAATATGAAATCAACAAAACATTTTAAAAAAGTAAAAAAAATTCCCTCCCTCCACTCTTCTTTTTTTGTGTCCGGTGGAGGTGGTAGTTTTTAGATTATATATTTGTCACATTGTTACCAGCAACAATATTGAACTGAATTCAGTCTCTCTGTTTATTTTGTTGCATTTTACTGGTTTTGATAACTATGTTTTGTATAAGTAGTTGTCTATTTGTCTTTAGATACAACTCCTTTTTCAAAACCTAATAAAGTTTAAATACATAAAAATAAAATCTGTCCCTCAGTCTCTCAGTTGAATAGTAGTATAAAAACACATCAGCAGGGTGTGGCTGGGTGGTGTCACTCTTGCTCATCTCTCTTGATTCCCTCTAATCTTATAAGTCATGCAGGTGCATGTGAACATCACAGGGGCATTTTAAATTAATTGAAGTCTATTGTGAGTCATCACTGTTTGCATCCTGTGGTGGCTGCATTAATATAGTAAAATCATCTGTCATATCATGTATTAAATATGAGGAAAAGAACAGTAGGAGAAAATGATGTGGGAAGGGGGAAAGGTGCAAATAAAGGTTCCACTAAGCCAGTTTCACCATAAGTTATGTGGAAAAGGAGATCAGTTGGGGCAGGGAATCAGAGTCATGGTGCTGTGAGGACTAAAGCTGCATGTGTGATACTGTGACTTAAGAAATCATGGCTTTTAACTTCCCAGAATCCTAATGGTTCAATTTCCACCAAAAGCAACTTTCCTAGCAAGTTATCCAGTAGATCTGGTGATGTAGCAACATTAAGCAAATCCGTAGGCATACCAGGTTCCTCCTTTTCTTCCTTTAAGCACTGCCCAGTCTGGTTCATCTACATGGGATGGAAATAATCCATTCAAAAATGCAAAAGCAAGCCCTCCCTCTGCTCACCTTGAAAAAACAACACAACTGCAGTTGCAACAGCCACCAGAGTATGGGAGTTGATCATTACTAGTCTTCCTTAAAAATGATTTGATTCCCCAGAGTCCCCAAACCATGCACTGGCAGAAGCACCACACAGCACATTGCTGCTACTATGTCATTCAGTATATGTGAAGAAAGTGACACTGAATCAGGCTTTGGTATGGACAATACTGTCATGTTGTCACCAGAGGAAAATGTACAATTGTGGTCAGTTTACTCAAACATTGGGAACCAATGTTCTGGTCAATCATTTAAAATGTGAACATAGTATCATGCTAAAAGCCATGAACACTTCCAGTCCTCACTAGGTCAGACAGCAAGCAACAGAAACCATCAGTTATAGGACATTTTGGGGTAGGATTGTGCATTCAAGTAATCCAGCAGCCTGAGACAACTTCTGCATCCTCAGGTACTGGCATTGCTTTAGAAGGAGTTCAACCACAACCAGCCAGGCCTAACATGTGCACCATCACTATCACTAGTGTTAAATTTAACAAAACAAACTACATTGCCTGAGTCATAGAATGCCCCTACTGAACTTTCATCTACTCTCCCAAGTTCTATGTAAATGTCACGAGCCAATGCAGAAGCCAAAATGTAATCACACTACTATAGCAAGTCAATAAGCAATCTATCTATACTATGGCTATCAGTTGTGGTCACCAAATACCCAGACTAATGTTTCCAGACATAAACAAGTATAGATGACAGCTACTGAAATGATAGTAGGAATTAAAGAACTATGACATAAACTACAGTTAAAATAACTAAATATCTTAACACTACAGTACAGCAAAATAGTGTGAATGAGGATTTGCTTTTACTGTATGAAGTTACTAATAACAGGCAATGTCTGTCAAAACTCAGTATTGAAATGAATCAAGATAATATGAATACTAGCAAGCATTAACTCTGCATTAACAGAGACCACCTTAGAACAGAAAAGAGGAAGCATTTCTTCACTCAGAGAGTAGTGTGACTCTGGGATAGAAATACAGAAACCGGAAATCTAAGCAGATAAAGGCCTATTGGGCCATGCTGTCTGTCAAAGCCTGCCTAGTTATGGGATTGTGCCCCAGACACTTCTCATTTCTTCCCCTCCCTCCCTGTACCCCTCCCTCCCTCTCTCCCTCCCTACCCCTTCTACTCCATATGCACATTTCCCAGGTGCCTGTCTCAACCACTTTTCAAATCCCCTATTGTGCACAGATGATGTCTTCTGGAAGTTTGTTCCAGCCTGCCACCACTCTTTCCGTAAACAAGAACTTCTTGACATAATTTTTGACCCCCCCCAGCCAAGTTCATGAAGTTTATCCAATTGCTTGTGTTTCTATTTATTAAGAACAACTCTCTGCTTCCACCTTGTTTATCCCATGGAGGAACTTGAATGTCTCAGTCATGTTTCCCCTCTTCCTCTTGCCCTCCAGCGTGTACAAACTAAGATGCCCAATGTACTCATAATATGACTTCCCTTCTTCCCTCTATCTATTTGAAAGCCTTCTCTGCATTGCCTCAAGCCTATCGCTGTTCTTCCTTCCTCAAGTTTGAGTTCCAAAACTACATATAGTACTTCACGTGCAGACAAACCAAAGATCTATGCAGGAGCAATATCACCACCCCTTTTCTTCTAGTGATCCCCCTCTTGATGCACCTCAGCATCCAAGTCACCTCTCACACAGTCCTATTACACTGAGCTGATGCCATCAAGTGTTCCATTATTACCATCCACATTTCCCTGTCCTTCACTATGCTTCCCATTACCACCTTGTCCATCCTGTATTTTATTATCTTATTCTTGGTCTCTACATGCATTATCTTGCATTTTTGGCATTACATTTCAAGTACCACACCCTCAATTACTTCTCTAGTCTTTTCAGATTCTTCTTTGTAGCCCTTACCCCTCCATAGTGTTCATAAGAACATACAAACATATGAACATAAAAAATTGTCATCAGAAAATGCCATATGGTCTTCCTAATTGGCTCATTGTGGAGTCAATGAACTTACATTTCTATGACACTCCTCGTCACTCCAGTACTCTTATCCTCCTCTTTACTCTGTCTCTTCCCCTTTGAAATCCCCCAGTCATTTTCTAATTGCCTACCTCATCAAGAAGCCCATCCCTCCCTACCACCACCCTATCTATGAAGAAGCACTTTCTGGTCTCTTTTCTGAACCTCTCAACAGCCAGATTGGAACTGTGCCCCCTGGTGTTCTTATTCTCACTGGATCTAAAGAGATTCCCAAAGCTCTACCTTGTTTATATATTTAAGGTACTTCAAGGTCTCAGTCATGTCCCTTTGCTCCATACTCTCTTCTGATGAGTACATCCTTCTCCAGCCTTTTCTTATATGAGAGACTATGTTGACCCTGGATCATCTTTGTAGCCCTTCTCTGTACTGCCTGTAGTTGGTGTTTGCCATTTTTAAGGTAGGGGCTCCTGTACTGCACACTCTTCCATGTCCATGCTTCCACAGATCTTGGTGTTGTCATGCAAAGAGGTACATCTTACTCTGGACCCTCTTCCCTATGTATGCCTTCACCTAATGGTGTTTGTCTGCTGATCTCTTAATCAATTGCTAAACTGATTTTTTATTTGGATATCCTAGCTACACCCTAGCTGGGTATACCCTTTTTCCATTAACGTGTTCATTTTATGTAATATCACATTTTTATCAGTGGTTTTCACCATTGCAAGGCTGTCACTAGATGTTGCTCATGTAAGCATTAATCCCCAACAGAGGAGGGCTCTACTAGTGGATTAATGCCCGGTTGGGGGGGATTGGTGGCCAAGTGCTTCCAACCACCCACTAGGCATTAATCCATTAGTAGAGCCTGACTCTGGAGGGGATTAATGCTCTTGTAACATAGCACATGCAAGGGAGATATTGTGCAAACATTGTTTCCCTTCACAGTACACTACAGTTCCAGAGATCTATAATAATTTTTGCACAACTTTCCTGCACTTTCTTCATTGCTACACACTGTTATCATTGAGAAACGTGCATGTCCCCATTGCAGGGCACACTACTATTTATAAAGTGTGGAGTACTTTCATAAAATGTGCCAGAGGTAATGTTCCTGTGTGAAACACTGAACCAGATTCTGTTTTCTGATTCCTAACGACAATTGTTGTGCTTCCTGCCCGATGGTGCATTACAGTGCTGCATCCTGGGACAGTTTTACAACCAACCAGTAACACTAATAAATATGCAGACAGTGATTTCTGTTCCTGTCCCTGTGTGTCTGTGTGGATGGCAACAGTGATGCGTGCAGTGTAAAACTTCCTTTTAATGTACTGGTACAGTTACGCACCTTGGCTACTGGCTCTGAGGTTCCCAGAGCCGGTCGATCGCTCCTGTGGATAATGATGAGGATTCTTCTGCTGCTTCACCACCAACGCCATCTACAAGTATGCACTCACAGTGACAGAAACATACTTCAAAAGATACACTCGTTCTCTCTATTTTGTGTGTTCATAATACCAAGCATGTTCTATTTTTGCAACATACACTAGCAAGCAGGCTCTACTCCTGGATTAATACCCACTCACTTTTGGTCACCTGATGCCTTTCAACCACTCTGCTTTCGCCATTTCACTATGATGTTTAGTGCCATGTTACAATTTAAATTAGGTTCTTCTACTTCTCAAGGGCTCTCAACATGTTCCCACCTACTAATATTATAGTGCAGAGTCTACATTTAATTTACTAAGCTGCCCTAGTTCTGCTTGTGTCACTGAAGTAGCATTGAAAGCCAACTTTTCTTACTCAGTCTATACTATTGTTGCTGTGCAAATGATTTTTTAGTTAAACTTTTTATTGAAAATTTCATATAAGGAACATATAAACAACATAGAGAGCGTGAATACAATCCAGTAACAGACACGTAGTTCTCCATATACCTGTATCTATAAATAGCAAATGTACACAGTTAAAGACATTATAAGGTATCTGGTACAGCATTCCCTCTGCCCTCCACCCCATCCTAGGTAAAAATGCATAACACTCATGCAATTTTGAACCTATACCGTAGATTGTAGATGGCTTCAGTAGTACAAAAATGCCCCGTAGAGATAAATGAGGGGGACCATTAGTTGTGGCAGTAAGATGAGGAAAGGTAAGGCTTTAAAATCTTATAGAATGTGGGAAGGATCCCTGTGTGTCTGTGAGAAAATTTTCCAGGGTGGTCAGTTGTTCTACAGGCAAAAGCAATTCTGCTACTGAGGGGGTCTCTTGGGATTTCTATTCTCTGAGGAGTAATCTCTTCTCTGACACACTAAGGGCTGGTATTCATTTCCTTGTGGGGGAGTATTTAGGTAAAGGGGGTTGGATAGCCCTTGAAGAAACAGAGGGTCATCAATCTGAATATTATTGCCTAGGATATATGTGCAAATCTGTGAGACACCTCCTCAGTACTCAGGGAGGATCAGACAATCCCACTGTATGTGCGTGAGTGTGGCCTTTAGCCTATTGCACCTCCAGCATCTATAATCTGTGGTCAGACTCAGTTTATGTAATACTGCATGTGTTCTGTACCAGTGAAGTATGACTCTCTTCTGAATCAATCTGCTACGTTCATCACAGCAGGCTGTATGTACCTGTAGATGCATGAGAACCATATATACAGTCACTGATGGTGATGTTTAGCTCTGCCTCCCAGGCTCAATGATAGGATGTAAACTGATCAGGCTGGGCATCCTTCAGCTGCCTGAAAATCAAATGCACATTTTCTTTTGGTTGTTTGGTATACTTTGTGATCAGAGCAACAGTGGCATTAGAGTCCTCTGTTGGGGATCTGCCACCCTGTCACTAATCATGCTACAAACCTGGAAATATTTCTGGATGTCCTGTTTAGGGAGGTCTTAGTTGTTTGACAGGACATTGGATGCTTTTATATGTCTACCATGCTGTATGAGGAGTTCTTTGACTTCTAGAATTCCCCTCTGAGCCCATTATGTCCATTTGGGAGGGAATGACTATGTGAAGTGCCTCATTGTCCCACAGAGGTTCCAGAGGGGAAGGGATGATGTATCTTCTCAGGAGTTTGTGGACCTGAGTCCATACCTTCCTTGAAAATGAGATGGTGGGATGGTCTTTTAACTGGCAGGGATCTGGCAGCAAAGGTAAGATGATGTGAAGGGGTTCTTCAAGGTGCCTTGTTCTATGTGAAATCACTGTGGTGAGTGATGGTTTGCTGGAAAGAACAAGTACACCATTTGCATGACAATATACTGTAGGTGAGATGATAGCCATAAACTGGAGGGCCCCTGTCTCCCCTGGACTAAAGGCTGTGCAGTTTTGCCCAACTGTAGGCAGTTTGCCCTACCATAGAAAGCCTCCTATGAGGAGCTTGTCCATTTCTAAGAACTGTTTGGGACCTATTCTAATGGGTATATTGGCCAAGATATGAGTTTTCTTTTGGATCATCATAATTTTGAATGCCTCCAATTGTCCTGCCAAAGATAGATTCAGGTGGGACTATTTTTCTTGTTTCATTCAGATTAATTGCAGCAGGGGTGTAAGGTTTAAGTGAACCATTTTGGACAAAGATGGATGGGTGGCAGCCCTTAGATATGTGATACCCTTTCAGCCCAATTAATAGCCTTGGGATGTGTAAGGTGCCACATTACAGGTGGGATGAATGGGCAGAACCTTGTTCTTGGCCTGGTTAATTTTCAGGCCTGAGATGATTCTGAACTTCTGCAGTAGTTGCTGGAGCAGCTGCAGGGTGGTTGATCCTTCTGCTTGAAGGATCAATAGATCATCCACATAAAGGAGTGCTCTGTATTACTTTCCCCCACAGTAAATTCCTTTCAAGGATGGGTGACTCCTTATGACAATCACTAGTGGTTCAATTGCCATCAGGAACAGGAGAGGGCATCCAGACTTGTGCCCTTCTAAGGGGGGAAGGATTGGGAATGGAGATTGAAGGGAACAGTTTAGAAGCTTGTCCCATTTGAGGTAGGTGAGCCCAATGCTCATCCTCCTCATGGTGTACCACAGGGATTCCCACTCTACCAAGTCAAATGCTTTCTCAAAGTCCACCACCATAGCAGTGGCCAGTGTACTAGACTGTTGAACTGCATGCATTCAGTTTTGTAGGGTATGCAGGTGGTCTGAGCTTTACCATCCCTTCACAAACCAGTGTCAGTGGCTCAGTAGGTAGCTCACTCGCCTCTGAGGCTGGGAGATCAGAGGGCTGTGGGTTCAGTTCCCACGTCTGGCACTTGGGTTAATATCCCAGTACTGACACTGTAGTGCAGGGCAGCATGAGGGGGATGCTGCACTTCTGAGGTGCCATCTTACGGATGAGACGTTAAACTGAGGTCCCATCTGCCTGGATTGGTGGTAGTTCAGGTGGATGTTAAAGATCCCATGGCACTTATCGAAAAAGAGTAGGGGAATTTCCCCGGTGTCCTGGCTAGATTTCCCTTATTCACTAAAAATACCACCAACAGCTTAATGTGGTTCAAGGTCAGTTGGTATTCATCTGCATCCCCCTCCCCCGGGTCGTGCCTGAAAATAGGCAGAATTTGTCTAGTGCACTTACCCGGTCAACAAAAACTAAATAAATAAAAAAAAATTAAAACCAAATGTGTGCTGAGTGTATAATGCTCTGTAGAACCAATTCAATGCAGGTTGCCAACATTTTGGCTAATAGCTTGGCATCAACATTTGTGAGGGAAATTGGTCTGTAGTTCCAGGGGATGTACTGTACTTGGTTTGCTTTGGTAACACTGTGATAATAACCTCATCAAAGGTTAATGATAGAGGAGTTCAAAGTGGACTGGTATACCTCAAGCAAGATGGGGCTTATCTCAATACACATCATTTGATTATAGTCAATAGGGAAATCATCATTGCTTGGTGTTTTCCCATATTAGGGGACTGTATGGCGTTCTTGACCTCAAGAAAGGTGAGAGGTTTGTATAAACTGGTCATGTCATTGTGTGTGGCTCTGGGAAGGGGAAGGCCCTCCAGAAAGTTGGTAACAGAATCCTTGTCATGCAGGCTTGGAGAGATAAAGCTGTTTGTAGAAGGGATGCATGATACTGTTGATATCCTTAGTATCAGTGTGCCCCATCCCTGTGCATCTTTGAGGCCCTGTATACAGTTTTGGGCCTTTTGCCTTTTAATGCAATAGGCTAGTAATTTACTTGCCTTGTCTCCACCTTCCCAATTTGCATGCCTCAGATGGAAGAGAGTCAGCTATGCATTTCTCATTAGGAGTTCATTTAGGTGCTTTTGTGTACCTATGAGCTTGTCAACCATTTACTGTGAGGGAGGGTTATGTTGTTTGTAGAGGGTCTTGAGGGAGGTTATCACAGACTCTAGAGTCATGAGTTATGCTTCCCCTAGCCTTAAGCCTATGGGTGACAAAGCCTACAATCTTCCCCACATGGTGGCTTTATATGCCTCCCATTTCTTTCATGGTGTCCTCCATGTTGTTGATTTCTAGAGATCCTACTAACTCTTCCTTCACCCAGTTGTAAAAGTCTAGGTCATGCAATAGGAAGGACCTAGTCACCAATTTCTTGTGCAGGTGGGTGGGAGGGTCAGGGCAGATCATGGAGATGGCTAAGAGGATGTGGCTGAAAATTACAATGGGATGAGTTATGGGGGCCACTACATTGTGCATAATTGATGGGGTTGTGAATCACATATCTATGCAGCTGGAGGTCGAGTTGGTTGCTGAGAAGCAAGTGTAGTCCTTATCCCTTGAGTGGAGTAACCTTCAGAGATCTGTTAGGTTGTGATCTGTTAGGAGCTCTCCCAATGCCACTCTTGCTTTTAGGTGAGGTTCAGTCATCCTCACACTGTCTCACACTGTGGTTCAAGTAGGCCTCCATGGTAAAATTGAAGTCCTCTCCCAGGAGTACGGAGACAGTTCCTATATTAAATTGAACCATTGATTGATTTAAGATAAGGACAAACAGTCGGCCAACAATGTTGGGGGCATACGCATTATCCATGATTACAGAGCCTTGAGGCATGTTTGCCTGTACTAGAATCTACCTCCCTTCCTTGTACACCAACGAGTACCACATAACCCAAGGAAGGTTTTTGTGTAGGAAGTTCCCTCTCTTTTTGACCATTGCAACACTCTGAGCTTCTTCCCCCACCCACTCTGTTTTGATCTTCTCTGCTTCACCTTTCAGAAGTTTGGTTTCCTGGAGGAATGTTGGTTGGACTCATAACCTTTTCAATTAGGCTAGTACCTTTTGCTTATTTAGTTAGTTATTATTGACCAGGTAAGTGCACCAGACAATAAAATGCCTATTTTCAGGCACAAACCAGGAGGTTACAAAGTCATGAGGAAAAGACAAAACAGCAGGGTTGCAACAAATTCAGTGAACAAAGTGGACATTGCAATTAGGTCAGGCAGAGATCAGCAATCAACGAACAGCAAAAATGGTTAGCATAATACATCATATTTGAATACAGGTGAAAAACAATAATAACATAGGTTCAAGGCATAAGAGCAGGAAACAAGCGGACATAATAAAAATAATATATAATCAGTAGTAGTCCTTTTGACTGGAAGTTGAGTGACTGAATGTTCTGGAAACCTGCCTGAATGTCACCCATGATTGAAGTTTAGGAGGAATGAGCTTGCTATGAGTTCTGTTCAGGTGCCTACATTCCTTGAAGCAGTGTAGGAATAAGGGAGCCAATCAGACCACTTCATGAGGCCCATAACTGAAACAGAAATAAAATATAAACACACACAGTAACTTGTCAACCTGAAGTACGACTGGTACAGTAGGAGCACAGCTGGGCTAATCTCTCCCCATCACAGTGCCCAAAACCCCTCCCCAGTACTTTGGACTATCCCACAGTGTATAACAGAGTGAACATGGATCCAGTATTACATAAAATCCTTGCTCCAAAGAACACAGGCTGCTACCAACAAACCAAGTGGCTGTGAGCTAGGGTTAGGTATGGTCGCAACATAATGCTTGCCTTCCCTTTAGGTGATGTTGACTATCTTAACAATATAACAAACTCTGACTGTAGTGTGTGTCCACTAACCTGCTTTCAGCGGTCAGAGTTGGCAAAGGGAGGCCCCCACAGTGGGGTCAATCTCAACTCCCTTATACATCTATCTATTGATGTGAAGGATGTTATAATTTGGAGTACAGGCTGTATGCAATGAGCCCAAAGTGGTTAGGGATCTGGACAGGGTGGGAGGATTGAAAGTATGTACCTTGCCCCCTAACCTGATGCGCATATCTTGTTGGCTCACACAGCATCACCCAATTTCCCAGAGCTAGGTCAGTAATTGATTGCAGCCATAAATGGACCAGAGGGAGGGGGAGTACAGAGGGGGGCAGGAGAAGAGAACCTTTCTGATATATTAGGTATCCATGGGTTCATGCATGCCTCCTTTAGGCCCTATGAGTCTAAGACTCTGTGTCTCATAGTTCTGGCTATGATGGCAAGCTGCTAGCATGCAGTTGATAGAAGTTCAGTTCACAGGCAAGGGGAGGTCCTTCTCGCTCCTATAGAAGTAAAACTGAGGATGTACTGCTGGTCTAGTGAACATTCTGATGCCTTGTTTGCTCCATTTTATATAAGGTGGTTCTTCTGATAACCTTTGTAAAGCATGAGATGGGAGTTTGGCAAATGTTTTTTTATCAGGCTCACGAATAGGCTCTTCCTCCCATCTGCCCCATCTAAATTCCAACTGGCCCGAGAAGCCCTCTAAACAATGAATGTGCAGAGCTGCACCAAAGCTGACATTTAGGGGTCTCTTGGAAGGTACTATAGTTACATATTACTTTAAGTGTCCTTTCCATGTAACTAATCATTAATTACATGCAACAGGATAATTACACTGTAGTTATGTGTTTGTTGCATGCAACTACACTTCAGTTACAATGCAGTTACAGTGTAGTCACACCGTAACTACAGTGTAGTTAACTGACACTTAAAGTGTAACCAGTATGTAATTAGTGTTGCAAAATGTCTAAGTGTAACCAGTATGTAATTAGTGCTGCAAAATGTCTTGATGTGTGAAGCAAGGTTGACCTATCCCCTTCCCCTGCTCCATCCCTGGAAATGACTATTGGGAATGACAGTATATACTAGTAGCTAATTGGTTATGCTGTATGTTGGCTTTATGGAGGTATGAGACACCTGCCATCCCACCCTGCTTCTTTACACTGCTCGAATGTGAGATCCTGTGGCAGCATTAGTGCTGCAGTGCACCCACCATTACAAATTTTGATTTTCATGACTGTGCACACAATCACATGCTTGTGAAGGAGCAAAAACTATAAAATGGCTGTTCTTTAGAGTACAGGAAGTAGGGAGGGAGAGTGCATCATTGGTTGGTCTTGGAGTCACTGTGAGGCCTTTCCCACATTGTGCTGTGGTTATGCAGGTTGTCTTTAAGTTCTCCGAGACCCCCAGTCTTATCATCTGTATCATCTTATCATCCACCCCAACATTTAATCAGTAGCATGATTACTCCATGTGAAGTGGTAGAACAAGAACTAGAAAATGTGGGTGGTGAGGGGGTGCAAGTCACCTAATAAGACTGATGTGGCAATTGTTTCTTTTGTAATTCTCCCTGGTGCCTGTGAACCCTTACAGAACCATACATTTATGTGTTAATACATCCTCCCTATGTGCAAAATATCCCTCAGCAAATGGGAAAGGTCTCTTTTGGTTGCAAGATATACAGTATTCACAAAGCATACAGGCAGTGCTGATTAGGGCTGTGCATGGTCCAAATAGTATTTCCCAAATACCACGAATAGTAGGCATGTCGAATATTCGGATGGATATTCAGAATATTACACAATTCGGCTATTATTTGGGACGTACTATTCGGTGGGTGAGATTTCAAAATCTCACAGAGCTTCGCTGGCCAATCAGAGGCTGTTTTTGGAGCTCAGAGCCAGGAACACCATGTGATCTCCTCACTCTGAGTGTGTAGATGAGAGGAGACAGTTGTTTCTCAGAGAGCTAGCTCTGTTTAGTTTACTACTTCTAACTTTTATAACTGTTTAAAAAATGTTTTGTGTGTGATCCCGTTTTTACATCTGATCACCTTGTGACTGCATCTGACTGCAGTTTTGTTTTTCATCCTTGAAACTGGGCTCAGTTTCAAGGAAAAGGAGAGTCTGTGTGTGAGTGAATCTGTGTGTGTGCTGCTGCATGCTGACTCCCCTTCCCCACTGCTTACAGTTTCACTGCCCAGCTGAAGCAGTGTGGTTTGATTTTTTGATTAAGAACCAATTAGTTCTTATCAGGATTTTTTTTTTTGTCAACAAAGTCCAGTTTGGCTTTTGCATGTAGTGGGTAACTGTTACTGGGCTCAGTAACAGTGAGTGGCTCAAGCTTTTGCTGACTGCCCCATCCCCACTGCTGTGCTTGCATAGCTTTTTGTTTAAAATCCACACACAGCCCCTGTGGTATTTTCTATTTCTTTTGTGAAGCAAATTGGTATTTTGCTGTAATCAGGTTCCGGGCTCGGTTCCCTGCATAACTGAGGTGTGATTGTCATCTGACTCCCTCTTATCTGCGTTGCAGCTTACCGAGGTGCATACATCATCCGTGTGTCAGTTGTATTGTTGTTCTTGTAATCTGTGTCCTGCAAGTGCATGCACAGTTGTCTGCATGCATTTTTTTTTTGTGATATATAAAGCAGCCTATTTTTTTCTCACTGGGTCAGGCTTGGCCCATTGAATTGATACTAACTGTAGTCTGGTTCTTGGCTCAGTTCCCTGTACAACTGAGTAAGGAGAGTGTCGCAGGTGACTCCTCCTCCACAGCTCACTGCACCTAAGTGGCCTCTTGTGCATGTGAGTTTTTTCTTTTTTGTGTGTCTTTGCTCCCCGTGAGTGCACTACTGTGAGTGTGTACACATAAATTTCCTGTGAACTGCTTTAGTATTTCTGTGTGTGTCAGGTGTGACACACTGGGTTCTGTATGTTGTAAGTTGTTTGGTGCACCTTCAAAGCTTGAATTGCTGTACTGTATAACTGCACGACTGACACCGTACAAGTAAGAAGTTGTTTGCTGACTCCCTCGCTTTTTAGTATCAGCTTGACTTTATTAGCTGCTACACATGCGGTGTTGCTATTGTTTTCTGCAAGAAGCACCAACATAAACAAAGACACTAATCACAAATAATATACACAGTAAGTTACAGACCATGTCTCATCAATCCCGTAAACATGCATGGTCCATCCCAAGCAAGTCATCTTCACCGCCAGTCATAAGTGGTGAGGAACAGAGTGAAAAAAGGTCTATTCATATTTGCCACTCTAAAATAGTTTTCTCCTTTGATAAGTCTTCAGGTTCTGGTGTCAGTAAGATTGGGGGTAGTACTAGTACTACTATAACTTCAACTGCTGCCACTACTATTACTAGTACTGCATTTGCAGTCCCATCATTTTGTAAAAGTAGGAGGGATTTAGAGCTGACCTCTCCAGTTATACAAGAACAAGAATCCAGCCCCACTACCAGTAGTAGTACTATTCACACAACTGCCCCAATAGAGGCAACATCGCCTATCAGTGTGCTCCTCCCCACCTCAACCAGTGCCGTGATTTCAGCACCCAGAGCAAATCCTTTTTGTACTGTTGACACCACCACTGCCATAACAGTGTGCACTGTTATTTGTGCTCCTTGCACTGCCACTGTCACCACAACCTTTGCTTCCATTAGTAGTTCTGAGTGTTCTGCTGTCACCATGACTAGTGCTGCCAGTATTACAACTAGCTGTAATATGATGCCAATTTCTTCGCCTGTAACTCCTGATGGTAATTCTGGCATCAGGACTACTGTCAACAGTGCTACTACCTTGCCAACTGTGCCCATGACCATAGGTACTGTGACTAGTACTGACCATGAGACTGTTACAACAACTGCACCAATTGTGTTGCCAAAATGTACTGTTGCTCAGCCTCGCAAGTTTCCTCTCACCACATTTCCTTTTGCTGATGTGGAGGATTCCAAAGAAAAGCATTCATCTGGTTCTGAATATTTACCAGAGCCTCAAGACTTGCTAAGTACATCATCTGACAGTGATACCCACCTAAGCGAATTTGGCATTGAGGCCGAATATGCGGCATATCTGTGTGAGAAGCATGAATGTGCAGCTGCCAAAAAATGCAGTACTACTTGTCGTGGCAAGCAGGCCAGTTAGGGTCACCCCCCCTCCTCCTCCTCCTAAAAAAAAGCAAACAGTCAACCCTGTCCTTTTAAAGATTTGTGTCAAGTTCAACTCCATCTGATACACAAAGTAGTTTCACAACTACATCTGTTGCGGAGAAAGAAAGAGGTAGAACAACTGCATCCACTGCACCCAGGTCTGATAAGGGGAAAGGGGCAAAACATGCCCATGGTCACCCTATTGGAGTCTGTACTTCCACTGTCAGTGCAAGGAAAAGTGTGGTGTGGCTGTACTTTAGTGTTGTAAAAGATGATCCAACAAAGGCAGTATGCTGTGTGTGTGACTGTACTATAAGTCGTGGTAAAAACCTTTCAAATCTCACAACAACATCAGTGATGAACCATCTCCGAATGAAACATGCCAGTGCACTTCAATGATCCACAGCTGTTCCTCCCCCTCCACAACATGTGCCTGTCAGCCCGTCTTCTGGTACTGGTCCAGTAGATGCACAAAGTATTGTTAGTGATTCTATTACTGAGACAGACAGTGTGCCCTCAACTCCCCCTACACCACTTATAGGGCATCCCCATACAGGCACATCACCCATTCTGCCTTCTTCTGCTCAATCGTCTATTATTGTAACACCCTCCACCATGGGTTCAAAGTCAAAATCAATGCGATGTGGTACTGCTTTGACTACACCCATCATGCAAGTCTCCATGCCAGCATCAAATACCAGGTGTCACACCCTACTGCACAGCAGATCACCAATTTAATTGGTGAGATGATGGCTTTGGATCTGCAGCCATTTTCCATTGTGGAAAACACAGGTTTCCATAGGCTGCTGCAGCATTTGCACCCTAGGTATAATATACCTTCACGGACCATAGGCCACATTTTCACATACTGTAGTACCCAACATTTATCATGATTTGATAAAAGAAGTTGAAAGACTATTAGTACAGGCTGTTGGTGGAGTTTTCTACTGCACAACTGACATATGGACCAGCATGAATTCAAATCATGCATATATGTCACTGACAGCACACTGGTGTGTTGCAGATGTGGTAGTCACTGGTGGTGATGGTGGTACTGGTGCTGGTTCTGTCTCTTCCCTCTCTTTCTGCAGGTCTGCTTTGCTAAATTTCAGTGTTGTGGAAAAGGATCACTGGGCTATAAACATACTGTCATTCCTGCAAGAGATGTCGAGCCCATGGATTGATGGCAACAATTTGCAGGTAGAGTTTGTGGTCACAGGCAATGCCACAAATATGACAAAAGCACTTAGAGATGGCAATTTTGATGGGATACACTGCTTTGCTCATACACTAAATTTGGTAGTGACAAAGGCTTTGGCAAACACAGCAGAGGCAGATCACACAGTCAAAGTAGCCAGAAGCATATGCAGCCACTTCCATCACTCTGTGAAAACCACAAACCATCTACATCAGCTACAAGAGCATCTTCAAATGCTGCAGCATCATCTTATCTAGGATGTACAGACCCGGTGGAATTCCACCTACTACATGCTGCAAAGGCTTCTGGAGCAAAAGCGGGTCCTTTGTGAGATGAGCATAGAAACTGATATGGGGGAGTTCTCTGACATCAGGACTGGTCTGTGATTGAGGGTTTGGTAAAGGTTTTAGCCCTATTTGAGAGGAGCACTCGTGACCTTAGCTCTGATTCTGCACTGCTAAGTCGGGTAATTCCTGCTGTACAGATCCTGAAAAAAGCCATGAGGAGATTCAGTGAAATGCTGAGAAAGATCCAAACCAGACACCAGGAACAGTGATATCTCTTGTGGAAAACCTCACCACAGAACTAGAAGTTAGATTTTCTGATCTCTGTTCCAATAAAAAGTATATATTTGCCACTATGTTGGATCCACGTCTCAAGTGTGAGGTACTACACCTTATAATGCCCACTCACAAGGTTATAGACATGCAGAAGCAGATGTGCTCGGAACTTAGTTTCTGCATCCTTGGGTCAATGAAACCAGCAGTTAACCCTATTGATGAGCCAGTCTCAGAATCACAAACTGAAAGCGGTATGGAAAACCTTGAGAAGGAGGGTGACTGTTGGGCTGAACGCAGCTCATCACTACAGGCTGAGCAATGGAAGAGAACAGAACAGCAGCCACAGTCAGCACCCAATCTGCTGAAAAGTTATTTCAATGACCCTCTGGAGTCATTCTCCATAAATCCAGTGGAGCACTGGATCAAAAGGATGAAAGCATCTCAGCACTTGGCACACTTGGCCCTTAAATATATCTGTTGCCCCCCCACCAGCATACCATCTGAATGAATGTTCAGCACTGCTGGGGATGCGGTGGAACCTCACTGATCCTCACTTGACTCAGCACATGTGGAACAACTTGTGTTTATAAAAATAAATCTACCTCACCTTGGGTACACATATGGCCACTAACAATTGCATTAAATAATTGTCTTGTACTAGATACAACATTTGTGTATTGTAGCATTGACCCATACACAAGCCATGCTGTGTTAACCATTATTGTTCTGTTAGCAAATAAGCGCATGTTAACATTAATATTCAAAGTCATACTAACACAAATCTGTGACCAGCATCCTTTTCCTTTATTACTTCCACTGTCATGGTGTATTCTTTTGTACAAGCATACCCTGCAGTCCCCAGTGCCTAAAACTGCCGCCCACCTATTGATTGCTGTTCCCAATGCAAAATCCTCAGCTGGTGTTGCTACATCTCTCATTCCCTGTGTTGCTCGTGCCCATATTCCATCGATCCCTTTAACAGCTTTCCAGGTGCCAGTAACCAGTGTGGCATCACCAGTCTCAAGTATTTCATGTGCATAAAATATGGCAGCTAATAGTGTGTCATCTCCAGTCTCAGTGTTTCCCATGCCTGAAATATGGCAGTTGCAAGTGTGGCATCACCAGTCTCAGTGTTTCCCATGCCTGAAATATGGCAGTTACAAGTGTGGCATCACCAGTCTCAAGTATTTTGAGTGCTTAAAATATGGCAGTTAGTGTGGCATCTCCAGTCTCAGTATTTCCCATGCCTGAAATATGGCAGTTAACAGTGTGGTATCTCCTGTCTCGGGTATTTCACATGACTGAAATATTACAGTTACGAGTATGGTATCACTTGTCTCAAGTATTTCACATGACTAAAATATTACGGTTATGAGAATGGTATCACTTGTCTCAAGTATTTCACATGCTTGAAATATTCCAGTTACCAGTATAGCATCACATGTCTCAAGTATTTCACATGATTGAAATGTTCTGGTCACCTGCATGGCATCACCATTCTCAAGTATTTCACATGCCTGAAATATTCCAGTTACCAGTATGGAATCTCCAGTCTCCAGTATTTCTCATGCTTGCAATATTCCAGTTACCAGTATGGCATCTCCAGTCTCCAGTATTTCACATGACTGAAATATTCTAGTTACCAGTATGGCATCACCCATCTCAAGTATTTCCCATGCCTGAAATATTCCATTTACCAGTGTGGCATCACCAGTCTCAATTATTTTCCATGCCTGCAAAATTATTGCAAAGTGCTGCAGTATGCTGCAAGGAGCAGTGTAATTCAATGGAAGTTAATCTCTAGTCATCCAATATTTTGTGACAGCATTTACTACAAAGTTTTGAATTGCATCTTGTCTTGCTTCACTGTATACTATTGATACATAATACAATTCCAGAGAAGGTGGTGAGATAGACTACATGGACAATGACAGACAGATGTCTCTTTATTAGATGGTCCCAAATGTTTTTCTCCCCAAGCAAGCCTTTTAGTTCTTGTAGCATTGGGAATAGTACTACCACTACTAATACCACTAGCAGAACTATTACTATTACTGGTGCTACCACCTGTTCCATCTATACTTTCACTGTCACATCCTTTTGTGCAGTAGTAGGAAGGCATTAGTGCATACATGCTTTGTGCAGGAAGCAGCAGACACCACCACCAGTGTTCCCACTGCTATCACTATAGCTGCTACATCTACAGTCAGTGTGCTTCCCACCACCACCGGTGCCATTCATGCAACAGACACCCTTTCAGCTGTCACCACTATGGCAGCCACTGTTACCACTATTCTTATGCCCATGGCCAAAGCACCGTCTACCCTGTGTCTGTGGATTTGTGTGATAACCACGAAAGCACAATTGTGATTGGTGGCAGGGCAAGAATATTTCACTGAAAATCTGTTTCAGTGATGTACACCCCCAATACACAGGAAAACAGTGCCAGGGACTTAAATTTTGATTGTTCATGCAGTAGGCTGTGCCCCTTGCATTGCCCCACACCCCGTCTGCTAAAGAATTCTTAACTCCAGGGGGTGCATGTTGGGGGGGGTGCAAAATCTGGGGAAAAAAAACAGGGCCGGGCACACAAAAATGTAGGTGTGCCCAGACCTGAACCTGGAACCCTTGCACCTTTAGGCTGACAACCACCAACCACGCTATGGGGCCAGCTTTGCAGCCCCACACCAACCACACCAGGCTAACCCTCTCTCCCTCCCTTCCATCATGCTGGACCTCTCCCCCTCGCACACGTACATATATAGTGATGTTCTGTTGTTATATGCACCCACCTCCCCATCCGGTCACCTTTCCTCAGCAGTAGCCCCTTCGACATGCACCAGGATTGAGTTGCCGTTATTGCAAGCACTCAATCGCTGATGCCCATGTCATGGGCTACCCTGTCTGTGACCATGAACACCCTCCAGTGCTGATCCAAAACAATGCTTGATATTGTTTTCGAAGTGCCAAATGTGTGGTGTGGTGGATCAAGTGTGCTGCATGTAGCTTGTGTTGTATTAATGAGAGCTGTGCATTGGTGGTTGAAGTCTCATTGAGGTGTATATACTACACCAGGTTTAATGAGTGATTAATGGTGTTGTTAAAGTGCTTTTTTAAAGTTTTCTTAAAAAAACACCTTTTCTGGCCAAATACCAAATACCTGGGACCTGAATACTGATTATTCGGGCGAATATTTGGGAAAAGGTATTTGCACAGCCCTACTGCTGATACTACTCTTTAAAGGATAAGAGAGGTTCTGGGTGCTTTACCCAAAGTTATACTGGGACTAGTGTCTTATGGCATTCCCAGCTTTGGTTCAGACCATCATGCTTTGATAGCCTCCTGTTCAGAGGTAGATATTTTTTTCCTCCACTATAATCCAATCTTGGATGCCACAGAGATATAGAATAATGAACCGCAATCACTGCTACTATTCAGGTTTAAAATATGAAATTTTCTTTATGGCTTCGGATTACATCTTCTAGTGCCCAGAGCTTCATTGTCTGCAGGCCTGTTTTAACTATGGGCTAGTTTGAAAAATTCCATATTCACAATCATATGGTCTCCTTTCAGTGTGCTTACAGTGATCTGTCCCATTTAAAAAGGATGTGGCATTTTTCAAGATATTAGCATGACAGCATCACTGCCTTAAAGCTGGTGTGCAAGGAATAACCCACAATAACAAATAACTATAATAGAAAAAAAAGATATATTTTCATAAGTGTGTCTGTGTGTATGGGCTATGTGTAATGTTCATGTACAGTATAAAGTTAAACTATCTTCTCCCATGTTTTTGTACCTAAATCAGAAGACTAAATTTACATAGAAAATTCCTATCTGAAGGTTACAGCACCATAAACATATTGGTTCCGGTCAGTAACATCGCTGAACAAAATAAAGTGGAGAAAAAGAAAGCATCAAAAACAATGTCACCATCAATATTGGCAGCACAAAATGCAGCATGCCAAAACAATGCAGGCCACACAACATGCAGGTAGCAAGCAATGTCCATTGCATGGAGGCACTGCAATGGAACACACAGCAGCAGGCACCTGTGCACAGGAACAGCACAGGGGTGCAGGGAGATGGAACAGGGTAGGGTGCCACCACCACTCGGGAAAGCAGCCCACTGGACATCTGTCATGGTAAGCTAATGGCACAGGCACCCACAGGGTGGGGTACTCCGACCCAGAATGCTAAGTGAGGGAAAACATGCATCGGGGTAACCACTGGAGGACCGGAGGACCATGGCCACCATGTAGATGGCCGTGTATAATGCAAGGGGCCAGAGGCACAAGGCAGCATGTCCCCAGCAACACACACATCACATAGGACAAGGGAGATGGCATGCTGGCTTGTGGTCCTGGCCCCTGTGGTTCAATTGCAGTGCCTCCACATGGTGTACATTGTTTGCTCCTGCATGTTGTGTGGCCTGCATTGTTCTGGCACGCTACATTTTGTGCTGCCAATATTGATGGTGACACTGTTTTTGCCATTTTATTTTTGTCCACTTTATTTTGTTCCATGATGTTGCTGACTGGAACCAACATATTTTTGTTAGACAAGTGATTAAAAGTTTACTGTCACACCACAGTAAACCAAAATTATCAAAAAGAAAAAAAGAATAGACATGAAAAAAAATCTCTGTTCTCACGGGGTTAATGATTGTTTTGTTACAGCCTGCATTGTTTTAATGGCAGGCTTGGAACTAGCTGAGTAACTTCTGTGAGAACTTTGAAAATGTCTTTGCTGCTAAGTAGAACTGGAAGACAATCCATGAAAAGTTAATTAAATTTGTTATAGGATTTAAAAAAAAATACTGAACAAAACCATTAAAAGCCTGAGAGTGAGTGAGGGAGGGTGGGAGGTAAAGAAAGAGAAAGAGAGTTTAGAAAATAAATTCAGCTGCTGTAAAAGCTTCTTCAAGGGGACAGACAGTTTTAAACAAAGAACAATACTGGAATGCATTTTGAACAGCTGTAATTCAAACCATAAATAAATCTATGCCATTATTCAAAATGCATCATTAACCATGAAGAACTATTTCACAATGATTGGGTAAAAGCCATATGGAAATTGAAAGACACCCAATGCCTTTCCCAGCATTAGATGTTTCTAAAAAAAATTAAATTCCAGATGTTTTCTTTGACCAATTAATAATTGGCATTACAGTCCATAAATTATCCATGAGGTACTAATAGCCCTTGAGCCTGTATTGTACATTTATTTTCAGTCTTGGACTGGTTTGTACACCTTCATTATTTATAAACTGTTTTAAATGTTCTTCTCAGATGTTTTTCTGTTAGAAAATCAATGGTGACAATACAAAGTGTGTTTCATTCTTTATTGCATATGTGTATTAGTATTAATAAAATAATATTGTCATCATCAAACACAAAATTGTTCAGAATGATCAAGGGACTGTGGCAGTCTGTGTTTTTCATTTCTTCCACTTCACTGATATTTCAGACACACTAGTCTGATGATGTCATTTAGGTTACCCTTGTTTCATTATTTCTGCTCCGAGACAATTATGAATAGCTATCTTTTTTTAAAATGTAAACTATAATCTAATAGTCAAAGAATAACTGAACGTTATACCAAGCTGTTCAATCTGGCAGTTTTTGTAGGGGAACAACTGTTAGGACTTGAATTACATCATACTGTTTTCCACATAATATTGTCATGCTTAGTGCTCAGGCAAGACATCAATAGCATGAAGGATACGCTGAGCCACATTGCCGCATTCATTTTACTTAATAGAGAGGATTTTGTTACAAACAGATCTCCAATACAGGGATGTAGAGAATCTAAGATTTGTGAGTGAATTTCCAGCAAGGTGATGCAACAGCTTCACAGCACATTTGACGTGGTTGGAGCATTGATCTCTTGTCCTGCCACTCTCAGAAGTTCACCTGCTTCTTTATTTTTGCAATAAAGCACTTTAAATTGTTATATGCTGAAGTGTAGTGAGGTGTTACTCTACAAGTGTGGTTTCTCATTGGTTTGCTAATTTCTAGGCTGGCCACCCCCCACACACACACCCTTTGCATCAACTCAGCACCAAGATTTTGTGGTTCTTTGTTTGATGTTTCACTCGAAGAAGTATGTTGAGAATTGCTGCCCAGGACCCAAACTCTAAAGGCACTTGTGGTTTTCTGTGGGTAGTGTGGGAGTGCAGTGCCTGCACAGGGGTGTCAGTGAGGAATTATCCATCTAGGTGGACCCAACTCTGATCAGGCATATATGAACTAATTTTGTGGGGAAGAAAAGAGCCCACAGTTATGGGGATGGTGAGTAAGGCTGAAGTTTTTGCTACTGTCATAGATGAAAGTTACATAAGAATGGTGCAAACTATTGCCATTTTGTCACCCTTTGATTCTGCTCCATCTGCTCTCAGACTGGCTATAATGAGATAGGGTTGGACTATAAGCCCTCGTTCAAAATATATTCTCCATCTGTCCTCCCAGATCCTAATTCTATCAACAGTTAGTGAATTGGTTGGAAGAGATGGAACCTAGATCCTGTTTAACCCTTAGGCTGTCAACAGAATTAGAAGGTATAGGAATTGTAGACTGATATCAGTCCATGGCACAGCAAGGGTTAATGCTCAAGTGATCCAATTTAATGGGAGATGCACAAGCCCATAAAAAACAATTACTTACCAGTAACCTTAGACCTTTGAGTGAATGTCCTCCATTGTGCCATCCTTTTGGAACAGCAAGCCATTGGCATCAGGACCACACTAAAACTTTCACTAGCTGGGGGAGCCCATGATGACATGCAATATCTGTGCCTATATAATGTGGGTGGCCCTACCACACTTCAGTTCCCAGTCCCCACTGGAGACAAGGTTGGAGGCCTCATACA
The DNA here is from genome assembly GCA_016271365.2 of Neoceratodus forsteri. Classification (NCBI taxonomy): domain Eukaryota; kingdom Metazoa; phylum Chordata; order Ceratodontiformes; family Ceratodontidae; genus Neoceratodus; species Neoceratodus forsteri. Next base: position 344,184,601 of record CM028136.1, read on the forward strand.
ATGAGAACCAAGAGACCAGACCAGCACCAGGCAGGCACACAAGAGAGACATGGGACTGGGAAAGAAACATTAGGCACTTATGGACAACCTCCAGACAAGGCAGTAAACAACTGCCAGCAAATACCTCAGCCATAGAGAAAGGGGAAAGGAGGGTGGTGTGCTATGGGCCAATAGAGGAGACTCTCAAATATATATTGTTTTTTTAATTTTTTTATTTAGCTGTTTGATCCTCATCACCAGCTCCTGCCTACTTGGAGATGGGGATGCATAATGTTTTTACCCCATTTTCTCCCCGGAGCCTGGGACCCCAGCACACAGCCGTGCATGCACATGGAGGTGCATATTTACCCCATGGCACCAGTTCCACCCCTTCCTTCCCTCCCCTGGAGATCACCAAGGTCCCTGTAGCCCAAACTGTCTCACCAACTGTCTGTACAGGGGGATAATAACTTCCTGTTTTCTGCTGGTGATGCCTCTCCTTATACATCCCAGTATCCCCCCAGCCCTTCCAACTGCCTTCTCACATTGCTTTCCAACCTTAAGGTCATCTAATATGATTACCCCCAAGGTCCCTTTCCATTTATGTTGTTGTTACCACCTCCCCCCCATTGTGTATTCGTTCCCTTGGTTCTTGTTTCCCAGGTGCATTATTTTGCACTTCTTTGCATTGAATCCACAGGGGGGAGGGAAGGGGAGGAGGGGTAGCAATGATAGTCAAAAACTGCATTGGCATAGGGGGAGTAGAGGAGGCAGAGGGAACCGTGGAGGTGATTTGGGTCACCTTGATAACGGGGGGCAAGAGAGTAAAAATAGGAGTGGTGTATAGACCCCCTGCCCTGGCGGAGGAGCTGGAGGACAGTCTGGTGGCAGATGTTAGGAGACACTGCAGACTGGGCAGAGGAATGGTGGTGGTGTTAGGGGACTTAAACATGCCAGGAACAGACTGGGAGACTATGACATCCTCTGTGACCAGGGAACAGAGGTTGCTGGATGTCTTTCAAGACGCGTTCCTAACTCAGCAGGTGAAGGAACCGACCAGGGAGGCACGGGTACTGGATGTGGTCCTGGCAGACAGTGACCAGATTGGGGGCCTGGAGGTAAGGGACCCATTGGCGGGGAGTGACCATGCCACGGTCTGGTTCTGCCTGGACCTAGGAGGGTAGAAGGCTGCACAAAGACGGAAGTAACTGACTTCAGGGGGGCAGATTTTAAGGAAATGGGAAGGATCCTTAAGGAGCATTTGGATGGGATTGGGTCAGACATGGACGCTGATAGTAGGTGGAAATCATCAGGAGAGGGTGCAGGATGCTACCAGCACCTGTGCAAGAGTAAGACGTAAATGCGGTAGGGCCCAAAAACCCTGTTGGTGGACCAGGGAGGTCCAGGAGGTGGTGTGGGGAAAGAAAGCAGCCTATAAGAAATTCAAGTGCTCAAGGAGTGAAAGGGATCGAAGGGAGTACGAGCTGATGGCTAGAAGGGCCACTAGAGTGGTGAGGGCGGCTAAGGCAAGGAAGGAGCAGAACCTGGCCAGGGAAATTAGGAGAGGGAAAAAGGGGTTCTTTAGATACATTGGGGAAAGATGAAGGGTGAAGGGGCAGATTAGCAGGATTAAATCAGGGGAGAGATGGGCACAAGACCCAGGGGAGCAGGCTGAGGTACTAAATGAGTACTTCACTTCGGTTTTCACCAGGGAAAATGGGGATGCTGCATCATACATGGAGGAGACAGAGATAATGAGGAGGGGGACCCTACGATCGGGCAGGTCTGGGGAGAGGGGAGGCATCACTGGCAGGTGGGGGGAGGGCTACAGGAGAAGAGGTACCAGAAGTGGAAATCACAGCAGAGAGAGGAGGGAAGCCTCAGCTCCCTTAAGACGGAGAAAGCACCGGGCCGGATAAATTACATCCTAGAGTGCTGAAGGAACTTGCAGATGTCCTGGCAAAACCCCTGGCAGAGCTTTTCACCATCTCTGAGGACAGGGTGGTGCCCCAAGACTGGAAGGTGGCGATGTAGTGCCCATCCACAAGGGGGACTCAAGGGAGGTGGCAGGGAACTACAGGCCTGTCAGCCTGACATCGGGTGGTGGGCAAGGTGATGGAGGGCATTGTCAAGGAGAGGCTAGGGGGACCTGGATAAGTCAGGGTGCCTGGACGATAGACAGCATGGATTCATCCCGGGAAATCGTGTCAGACAAACCTGGTGGAGTTCTATGACTGGGTGACAAGTGCCTTGGACCTGGGTAGACCAGTGGATGTCCTTTTCTAGACTTCAGCAAGGCATTTGACTCTGTTCCTCATGTGGGCCTGTTGGATAAGCTAGAGAAATGGGTGGGAAACCAGATGATCAGATGGATAGGCAATTGGCTCCAGGACCGGACCCAGAGGGTCGTAGTTGGTGGGATAGTCTCATCCCCAAGGAGGGTCATTTGTGGGATCCCACAGGGATCAGTCCTTGGGCCCCTTCTGTTCAATGCCTACCTATCTGACATAAGGACAGGAATCAGGAGTGAGATGAGTCTCTTTGCAGATGACTCGAAACTGGGGGTGGTGGTGGATGGGGAGGAGGGGAGGGTGGCCCTGCAGGGGGACCTGGAGGCTCTGGAAAGATGGTCTAGAAAGTGGAAGCTGAGGTTCAATGCAGGGAAATGCAAGGTACTCCACCTGGGGGCCAGAAACCCAGGCCAAGTGTACACCCTGGGGAAATACTACAAGTCTCAATGGCTGAGAGGGACCTGGGGGTGGTGGTGGATGTCAAGATGAACAACTCTGAGACTTGTAGGAGGGCAGCAGCCAAGGCCAACAGCATGCTGGGATGCATCGCTAGGGGGATCACCTCCAGAAGGAGGGAAGTGATACTCCCTCTGTATAACTGCTTGGTGAGGCTGCACCTGGAGTACTGCGTGCAGTTTTGGAGGCCACATTTAAAAAGGGACATTAACCTCCTGGAGAGGATCTCAGAGGAGGGCAACCAAAATGATTTGGGGCTTGGGGGACAGGACCTATGAGGAGAGGCTCGAAGAGCGAAATATGTACACACTGGAAGAGAGAAGGGACCGGGGGGACATGATAGAGGTCTTCAGGTACATGAAGAGGGTAAATGGGGGAGGAACAGTCAGGGTGCTTCGAAGGAAGGAGGAAGGGGCCACTAGAGGGCATGGGTGGAAGCTGGAGGGGGAAAGATTCAGGGGAGAAAGGAGGAGGTGCTACTTCACTGAGAGGGTGGTGGAGCCATGGAATGCACTACCTAGGGGGCTGGTGGAGGCAGAGACAGTGGAGGGGTTCAAGAGGGGGTGGGACAGGTACAGGGGAAGGGTTCTGGAAGCAAAATCCAATGCAGCAAGAATATCCGGAACTGGGAAGGGAGAAGCCAGAGAAGGCGAGGGGGACAGCAAGGTCAGCACCCAGGGTGGGGGCTGACCAAACGAGCAGACACGAAAGACCGTTAGGCCTATTCTGCTGGCATTTTAGTATGTTAGTATGTTAGTATGTTAGTATGTAATCCTAGCTGCCATACTTCTGACCATTCCTCCAACCTTGCCAAGTCCCTTCTCATCCTTTCCACGCCTCCTTGTGTATCAATCCTGTTGCAGATCTTTGTGTCATCTGCAAAGAGGCATACTTTTCCTTCCAGTCCCTCTGCAATGTCACTTATGAAGACATTAAAAAGGACTGGACCCAGTACTGAACCCTGTATTCTCACTAGTAACCCCTCTTTCTTCAGAGTGGACTCCATTTACAATTACCTTCTGTGTCCTGTTGTCCAGCCAATGTTTTACCCAGGCTACCACCCTGGGACCCACTCCCAGGCTGGTTAATTTGACTATTAATCTTTTGTGTGGGACTCTGTCAAATGCCTTGCTAAAGTCTAGTTAGGCCATGTCCACAGCTGCTCCCTGGTCTACTACTTTGGTCACCCAGTCAAAGAAATCTATTAGATTCATCTGACATGACCTTCCTGCTGTGAACCCATGCAGCCTTGGGTCCTGTGCCCCACTGGCCTCTAGGTACTCAACAATTCTTTCCTTCAGAAGTGATTCCATCACTTTCCCTACCACAGAGGTCAACTGACAGGTCTGTAGTTTCCTGCCTCTGTCTTGGTCCCACTTTTGTGAAGGGGAATCTCATCCACCTTCCTCCAGTCCTCAGGTACCACACCATCCTCCCATGATTTGTTAAAAAGAGTAGTCAGTGGTTTCACTAGTTCTCCCCTTAATTCTTTTAGAATTCTGGGGTGAATTCCATCTGGCCCCATTGCTTTGTCTACCTTCAGATTTAGGAGTTCTTTCAGAACCCTTTCTTCTGTGAAAGGACTGGGATTGACCCCCCTCTCCAGAATGCTTCTGTTAATTGGATTAGGCACCTCCCCCACTTCTTCTTTTGTGAATACTGAACAGAAGAATTCATTCAGTATCCCTGCTTTTTCACTGTCACTCTCTGCCCACCCACCATCCATTCTATTCAGCCTCACTATCCCTCCCTCCCTTTGTCTTTCTACACTCCCTGATATACCTATACAAGGTTTTATCCCCCTTCTTAACCGAGTTAACTATCTTTCCCTCAGTTTGTGCCTTTGCTATTCTAACTACCCTTCCTGCTTCCTTCTGCCTTAACTGGTACAGTTCTCTGTCCTGCTCCTTCTGTGTTTCCTTATACTTCCTAAATGCTATCTTTTTCTCCCTAACCTTTTTTGAGAACCGTAGTGGCTTTTTCCTTCATTTTGATTTGTTTATTTGCTTCACACAAAGGCTTGTTGCCTCTGTGATGGCAGTTTTGATATTTCCCAATTGTTGCTCCACCCCTCCTTCTAGCCTGTTTGCTAGTGCTTTTCTAAGGCACCCTCCCATCTTGCCAAAGTCAGCCCTCCTGAAGTCCAGAACCCTCACTTTTGTATGGCTTGACTCTGTAGCTGAGTTTATTGTGAACCACACTGTTTGGTGGTCACTTGTTCTCAAATGGCTACCCACTTCTAGATCTGAGATCCTCTCACTGTTCCCATTTGAGAGTACAAGGTCTAAGATTGCTCCCTCATGAGTAGGTTCCAAAACTAGCTGTCTGACTCATGCCACCTGAAGGGCATCAAGAATGGCCCTTCTTTTGGATGTGGCTGCAGCAAAGGTGTTTTAGTTAACATCTGGCATATTAAGGTCCCCCATCAACAGTATCTCCCCTTTCTCTGCCATCCTAAGTATGCCTTTTATCATATCCTTGTCCATTCCCTCCCCTGACATGGGGGACCGTATACAATCCCTGTGCAGATTGTGGTGCCATTTCCAGTCTCTAAGGTGACCCACAGTGCCTCCTCTCCTCCCTGTTTACTCTTTTGTTCAGTTGCTTTTATCCCTTCCCTTACATAGAGAGCTAATCCCCCCCCTCTTCGGCCCTCCCTGTCTCTCCTGTAGGTTGTGTACCCTGGTATGTTAACATCCCAGTCATGGTTCTCTGTGTACCATGTATCTGTGACTGCTACAATATCTAGGCATCCTTCTTCCATCAAGGCCACCAGTTCAGGGAGCTTGTTGCCCAGACTATGGGCATTGGTAGTCATTACCCTCCATTTCTTGATGGCCTTACCCCTTTTTGCCCCATCCCTGTCCTTCTTGTGTTTGTCACTTTATCCATTTACCCCTGTGCTTCTCCCTATCGACATCTCTATCTTGGTGTCTACCTCACTTAGTACCCTGATTTTGGGGGGGGGGCTAGGATGTCCCTGCTCCTTTTCCAGTGCCTCCACCATTAGCTAGTTTAAATGCTTGCCAAAGATGTATTTAAACCTATCACCTAGGATCCTGGTTCTTTTCCTGGACAGATGCAGACCATCATGCCAGTATAGGCCTGCATCCCTCCAGGTGGACACCCAGTCCTCATTGAAGCCAAATACCTGAGCTAGGCACCAGTTTTTCAATCACTGATTGAATCCTATGGTGTGGAGCACCCTAGCCTTACCCGTGCCATAGACTGGCAGCACCTCCAAGAAGGTTACCATGTGTGCTATTTGTCTAAGGCCCCTCCCCATCTCCACAAATGCTTCTTGCACTGCTCTGATCCCTTTCTTAGCCAGGTCATTTGTCCCTAGGTGGAAAATGACATCCAACTCCCTCCCTTGTGTGGCTGCTCCTATGATCCTGAGGATTCACTCCCTGTCCCTCCAAGCCATGGCCCCAGGCAGGCACCTTACTTCCCCCTCCCCTTCCTCCCCCAGTTCTACCTTCCCAACAATGGAGTCCCCCACCAGGAGTTGTTTCCTTCCCCTGTGGGGTCCCATGCCACCCTCCTATTGGTCTCCCTTGTGGAGTTTCCCAGCATATTCCTTGGTCTCCACAGTGGGTGCCTCCATAGAGGAACCACACTTTTCCAGAATGGCATAGAAATTGTGGAGAAGTACAACTGGAGGGATACACCTCTGTTCCACCACTCTCACCCTCCCTGAGCCCACTGTGGTCCAACTGCTCCTCTTTCTTGGCAACCTCTGAGGCAATGGCAGTGACCCTGGTGGTCCCCAGGTGGGAGAGGAGGTCCCACAAATCCTGGCTAACTCAGCCTGGAGATGAGCAACCTCCTCCATCAGCCCAGAGAGGTGCCTGTGGATGGGACAACACTACATCCTCCAGAACGTCTCCCAGAAGCCTGCTGCTCCACAGCCACTGCACTACACCACTCCCATCATGTCTTTTTTCTGGCCCCCTAACTGTTATTTGGAATACTTACTCTTTCCTCTGTTTGTTTATTTCTTTTTTTCTCTCCCTACTTACTTACTGCCACTGTGCCCTTTTAGCTCCTGATCTTCCTGTTCTGAGACAAGAAGTTCCTATATTTCTCAGTAGTCTCCTTACTTGCTTAGAGTCAGACCTCCAGCAGCTAGGGGGGGTGGAGAGGTACTCTTGCCCTTCTAGGATGGTGAGTCTTTAGTGGCTCTGTGATCACTCACTTCCTGCTCTCAAACAGGAAGTTCCTGTTGTCAGTTAAATCCTGTACCTATAAAAGTAGAACTGGTTTAGGGTGGGGGAGTGGAGGGAGGAAGGAGGGCAATATAGTCCCAGTAGAGAAGTTTTAGTTATACCAGTAGCTCCTTCCTTCTGGTGTTCTGTCTGTTCTCTGATGCACCTCTGTTCCACCACCCTCACCCACCCTGAGCCCACTGTGGTCCAACCACTCTTCTTTCTTGGCAACCTCTGCGACAATGGCAGTGACCCTGGTGGTCCCAGGGTGGGAGAGGAGGTCCCACAACTCCTGGCCAACTCAGCCTGGAGATGAGAAACCTTCTCCCTCAGCCCAGAGAGGTGCCTGCAGATGGGACAATACTGCATCCTCCTGTATATTTGTAGCAAAGCCAACCACTGTAAGCCTGGAATATCTGTTAAGACATATGCCAGAGGCAACAGCTCTGGCAGATGCTTCAGAGGCCTTATACGCAGAGTGTAATGGATGCCTCCTAGTATCAATACCAGCTGAAGAAGCTTTAAAAGTTCAGCTTTGACAGGACTACCATCAAAGCTTGAATAGTAGTTGGATCTGTTCATGAAAAGGGGTTACCAAAGTGTGACATAAGAGTCACATTTTTAAATTATTTCTAGGTTACATTTGTGATGCATTTCAAGATATTATGACCCAAGTATGAAAAAGGAAATGGTTTGGGAGATAAAAGCCTCACAGGTTCCTGAGATAAAAGAACTGTACTGTGGTGAGTGTAACAAGTGACAGCACACACCATGGTGAATATAACACCTGACACAAGACGTTTGTTTTAGTAGTAAAAACTTTAATAAACATAGGTAATGAGTTGTATTAAAACATGAGAAGCAAATAATAATAATTACATTACATTAATTGCAAATTTGATGTTTTGCACCACATACCGTGGTGAAGGTAACAAGTGAGACCACACTCATGTTGCACTTAGTAAAACTATACTAAACATGCCTTACAACTAACATACTACTGCTACTGACTGCATACTGCTATAAAGCATAAAACAAATTGACAATTACATTACTGGCAAGTGTGATGCTTAACACCACATACTGTAGTGAATGTAACGAGTGACACCACAAGTCTGTGTCAGTTTTACAAAGTTTACTGAACATGCCTAATGGCTAAAATGCTGCTAATAATAATTGACACAGTGCTACAAAACCTGGAGAAATCTGACAATAATAACAGTACTGACAGGTATGATGTTTGACACCACATACCGTGGTGAATATAACAAGTGACACCACACACAGTTTCAGTAGAAAAAAGTTTACTGAACATGCCTAATGGCTAACATGCTACTACTAATGGCTGACATTGTGCTACAAAACCTAGAGAAATTTGACAAAATTAACATTACTAACGGGTGTGATGTGTGACTCCATATACCATGGTGAATGTAAAGTGACCCCACACATATATTTGACTTACTAAAACTGTTCTAAACTTGCCTAACAACTAACATACTACTATTACTGACTGACATACTACTATAAAACATGAACAAATTCAACAATTACATTACTGGCAAGTGAGATGCTTAGCACCAGATAATGTGGTGAATGTAACAAGTGACACCACACATTTGTTTCAGTTTTAAAAAGTTTACTGAACATGCCACATGGCTAACATGCTACTACTAATAACTGGCATAGTTTTACAAAACCTGGAGGAAACATTTGACAATAATAACAGTACTGGCAGGTGTGATGATTGACACCACATATCATGGTGAATGTAATGAGTGACACCACAAAGAATATCCATTTTAATCCTCCACCCCATATACACAGTACTATCCATTTTACTTCTGATGCCCAGCACTTTCCCTAGACATGCAGTTATCACTAAAAGTTGATCTCTGAAAGTTTTCCCCACAATCAGTGAATGATGGTAGCCAAAGCCTACCTGTGGTGAATGTAACTGCATCCCTCATTGTTGCATGCAGTGCTCATCTTCATGGAATGTGGCCTTACAAAATGGAGGAGCCACATGCAAACAATGGGCTTTAAACCACAACTCAGCTCCCCCCTCTATGGTTGCTGCTTGGTTCTGATGGGCAAGTTATGACTTTGCAATTGTCACAGACTGAAGAGTTAACATTGGGCCTGATGTGACTCCAAGTAGAGTGAGGGTCAAAGGTTGCTCTCCCTTCTGTGGGAAAGTTAAATCAGGTAGTAACACAGTCAATTATCACAAGTAGTCAAGCTGGGAGAGCAGCCAGAAAATCATTTAAAGTGCTAATAGCACAATTACAGATTTGGGGGCCATGCGGGTGAATGTAATGTGCTGTGACACCAACTGTTACATTAATCACACTAAATACAAAGCTGTGCAGTTTAAAAATGGAGCATTACAATGGGCTAAAGAATACAGATAATAAAAAAAACTCCAGATTAGTAAGTGGATTTACTTTATTATGTGAAAACAATAAATAAAGCTTGCAAAAACATTTAGTAAAACATGTGTTTTTGCATGTCACACTTTTTCAGGTAAAAAAAGCAGAAAAATGAAGCAGGACACTCCATAAAAACAAAATATGGATACCCTAGAATTCTATAGTTATGCTATTTATCTGCACATATAGCCAGCTATCAGATTTAGTCAAAAACATATGACTGACAGTTCTTGATTTTTAAAAATGTGGTATGCACTGTATGGTAGTCATGGGTAACCCTTTTTCATGAACAGACCCAGTCATGTCAGATTTTTTTTTTTTAACCAGGAGAGAGACATTAAGCTAAACGCTTGTTTACTGGTGCCATCTGGGAGCACAAGAAAGTTAAGTGACTTGCTCAGAGTCACACAGTATGCAAGTGGGGGCTGTGGGACTCAAACCCAGGCCTCCAGGTTTGCAGTTCAGAGCCTTAAATCACTGATCTATACTGCCCCCTAAATTTCCACAAGCTATTCTGATAGTTATCATATATGCCTGATAATTTACAATTCTTAAACCCCAGGATGTAGAGTCATAGATTCTCTTGCCCATCCCATCCAGCCTCCTGCATTACTTGTCATAAGGCAAAGTACTCATGACTCTAGGGATTCTCGAGCAATCATGAACAGCCATGATTAACACAGAATAAATTTTTGGCTTGGAAGCATAATAAGGTTTAACAGACAGAGCAAGGCACTGCGTACCAGCCTTTCTAGGAACTGCAGGCACAGTGTTAAGCCTGTGCAAGATAGTAAAGGTAGCATCCTCCAATACAGGGTATACAGGAGGAAAACAATAGTAGATGCAGCTGCAATCTCCAGAAATTCCATTACATTTCTTTTACTGGAGTTTGCCTCTTCAAACCTCAATGACCATGACATCTTGGATTTGTCTGAGTAAAGCCTGAAATGAGGGATCTTCAGGAGGAGATCTGGGATTATAAAATCTTAGAATCCTCACTGCAACAGGAGATGACAGGGCTAGAAGGCAGCCTTACTTCACAGGTATCTACTTCCCTCTGTCATTCTCCAAATCATCCTCCATGTTTGGGAGATTAGGATTATATTCCATCTCATCACTGTCTTGCATGACAATTTGGGCAATCCATTGAGTCAGCAGCTGTTATGGAGGAACAGTAAGCATGTTGCTATGTCCCATCAACTACAATGGTACCAACTGGGGAGGCCCAGTCAGTGGGATGGTACCAATTGGGGGAGACCAGTCAACATGACTGTAGGAACCATTGTTGGCAGTGACAGGTACAGGAAAAGTAACATTTCTGAAAATGATGCCAGCACAACTTGGGAGTCAGCAACACCTGTTAGATGGTTTGTTACTGCTATCATCACCACCAGGACAGACCCTAACAACAGAGGTGGCATGCCATCCATAGCAGATGCAGTGGTGCCAGAGCCAAGCCTCAATTTTGGTGTCTCAATGATGGTGGGAGGGGCTGTAGTCTATGCCACTGGAAAGGTCAAAAAGGAGGACATACCTTTCTTCAGTGTAGACCTTGACCTCACTGGTAACGCATTTTTCTCCCTATGCTTATGGTGATAGCAAGAGAAATAGGGCATTGACAATGACTTGTCCTTATCCTGCACTTTACTTATCTCCAAAAGTGCTGCTGACCATGGCAGTGACTGTGGCAACCCATCTGGGAGTATCCTCTTGGCCTGAGGTTCCATGGTCTTGATGGTGATGAAAGTTTCTAGAACCTTCTTTCCCTGTCTTCTGGTGGCCTGGTTAAATCTCTGGCAGATCTTGCAGGCCCATACAATGTGGCACAGGCCCAAACAACAAGCACAAACAGTGTGAGCATCATCCTTGTAGATCCTGTAATCACAGGTAAAAAACCTAAATAAAGGTTCCTTTGATGGCAGCATACAGGGACAATGTTAATAATGTAAGTTAAAGTAGAAAAACATCATAGAAATGATGGCATTCTTTCTCTGCAGGTCCAATGAGTGATTGACAGGGTAAGAAAGAACTGAGGTGCTGGGGCTGCCCATGTTTCATAGATGCCAACACTGTACAAAATCATGGGCATCCCCTAGCTAGCAAACATTTCTGAGTAGTCCAGACACCAGTGGTTTGCAGTTCCAAAAGTATAGCCCAATGGAGTAGATGTCCTCAATGAAGATCTGCAGGTTCACTTGCCCTTACAATAGTGGCAATAAATTGCTCTGCTAAGAACTGCAGTCAAGGAATAACTCTTATGCTGGCTGCTTGCATTGGTCCATGTGCACTGTCGATCCTGGTACATATCAGAAATGGTATGTACCTGGCTGCATTGTTGTGCTAGGAGGCAGTACAGCGCAGTGTCTAAGTCTAAGTCTAAGTCTAAGTGCAGTCTAAGGCTCAGAGATGCAAATCTGGTGACATCCAGCAGACCAGACCTGGGTTTGAATCCCACAGTTTCCACTTGCATACTGTGTGACCCTGAGCAAGTCATTTAACCTCCTTGTGCTCCCAGGTCGCTCCTGTAAAAAAGATTTCAGCTTAGTGTGCTATACCTGGTTAAACAACTAAATAAAATAAAAAAATAAAAATTAAAAAAACATGCGCCTAGCCCTAGAGCAACATTCTGTGCAGGGGTGTATTACCTCCAGCAGCCTCTTCTGTCAAGCATATAGCAGAGTGAAGGGGAAAGTGCAGCCTGGGGGCAGAGGCATCTGGAACACTGGGTATCCATTCTACCTCTAACCCCTATGGCAACAGTGTGGCATACTTCCTAATCTAATATGAAAACAGCAAGAGCAAATTCTGTAACTTTATTGGAAGAAGAGATACCCTCTAACCCAGTAGTAGCAGGCTAGAATAACTTCTAACCACATGAAAGTCAGTTAGTATACCTTATAACCCCATATTGGCAGTGGAGGGAATTTATGTAACCCTATTTCAGTGAGGGGATGCCCTCTCTATCCCAATAGAATGGATTCCTCCTTTAGCCTCACAGCAGTATGGGATGATACTCTCAAATCTAGTGAAAGCAGTGGTGGGATGACCTCTAACATTCCAAATGTAGCAAGAGAAACCCTAAAATACAATGGAAATATGCAGATACATGTAACCTCACAACACAAAATAGAATACTCTCTAATCCCATGTCAGCAGCAGAAGTTGGGAACCCTGTAACCCCTGTGACAGTGCAGGGATGCTTTCTCTGTGATGACAAAGTAATTGCTGGAGTGGGTCAGTAGGTTTGGCTCCACTGTAGGGCAACCCCTCTGTTGCTACCACTGCCCTTCTTTATCTGATGCTGTTTAGCTTGCTGTTCATTATGTGTCATTGTGCTCGTCTTAGCTTTCTACTTTGGTCTGGTTCTCAGTTCTCACACTCTGCATGCTTCTCTATATCTACAGTGAGGTGCAGCTTTTCAGTTTAATTTCTTTGTTTTTAATTTCTTAATTGATGAGGGCAGACTACATGCAGTCATACAGTAACCTCTTCAGGAATAAAAAAGAAAAATCAGAAAAAAAAAGTTCATTAGTGGTTGTTTACTACCAGTTAAGTGACCTACAGTAGGCATCTGAATACCTATTTACAGGCATGGCCCAGGACAGTACAGTACAAAAGCATGTAACAATGACTAACACGAGGACCAGCAAATCAAATAGTACAATAGAGAGATATTATAAATTATCATATCACAAAAATAAAAACAAGAAACTAATACAAGGTAATACAAAATGCAGGAAATTAAGAACTCAGTTGGAATATATAGTGAGCAATGCCAACCAATAAAGTATAAAGCAAACCATACCCTAATCTACAGGGAACTGTACAAAAGAGGATAAGTTCAATAACCATACAAGCAGAAAAACAGTCAGATGCACTGACAGGTGAAGGAAATAAGTAGGTGTTTAGTCACGGTTCCCTTGAAATACATGTGGGAAGGGAACTGCACACAGGAATGTTAAGAGATTTCCAAAACCTAGTAGTGAAGTAGTAGAAAGCATGTTCACCCATCTTAGTGGAGCATTTAGGGACAAGGAGGAGAGAGGTGTCTAAGGATCTGAGTAGGACTGTCAGAGGTTGTGGAGAAGAGATTTAGAGGAGGCAGTGGAAGATCTGAGTAGTTTACTGAGAAAGGAGCCAAGAGATTAGGAGCAGACAGTGGACAGTGAGAGCCAGCTCAGGGCAGAATAAAGATTGCAGTGGTGGGTAAGACATGTTTGACAAATGTTATTTTAGGCCACATCTGACTTATGAATAAAGGTTTTGGAAGCCAGAGAGAAAACAAGTAGGCCATATTGTAAGCAGGCCAGGAGAATACCTTATGCAATAGCTAGTTATGCATTGGAGATAAGGACATGGTACAGTAGATCTGATAGGGATAACACATCTGACATTAACATGCTGAGTTATAACAGTAAAAAGCAATAAAAAACTAAGGGAAAAATAAACAGACTTACCAATCAGCTAGGTATACAGTCTAAAAGGAGCAAAAATCTGACAGGTGCATGGAAAACAAAATGGTAACATAGGAATCAAAGTCTCAGGAAATATTATTTTGCATTATTATGCAATCTAGGAAGGCTTCAGGATGGGTGATTATTTATCTGTAGTACACACCTTCAGAAAAGTTTATGAAAAAGTTCACAGATTAGATTAAAATCATTTAAACCTTTATTAATGCAGGAATTACCCTTTTGTAAATGTTAAAGATTTCTGTCATGTAGTTCAGCCAGGTTTGAAAGGCCAGGGGATCTTTATCCTTCCATGTTGTTAGAATACACTTTCTGGCATAGATAATGTCAAAATGAATAAATTTATGGGAGTGGGAGGCAATGTTTATGCCATGGGTCATTACCCCTAGTAGTATCAGAATACTACATTTAGTTAGCTGGATGTCTAAGGCTCATGATATGGTTTAAAGAACCTGATCCCAGAACTCAAAGAGAAAATGGCAGGAGTGGAACAGATTTACTAATGTATCTTAAGTTCTTCAACATCTAGGGCAACCTTATGATATATCCTGATGCATTTTAGTTAGTTTTACCATGGCATAGTGCAGTGGGTACTGTGGAGAGTATTGAACTAAATGTATTGCAGTTTTGAAGAAATTACTGTAGAATACAAAGTTGTAAGTATATTTTTAGAGTGATCCTTTCAGTGTTGGTGTCTCAGATCTAGGGCTTGGTTAAATTTATCTTCCAACAGTGAACTTCTGGTGAAATTCTGATTGTGCTGTGGTGAAATTCATAAAATTTCTGCAAAAATGTCATGAGATTTCACAAGCATTGTGACTGCAGTTATTTTGATCTAATTTAAAAAGTATTTATCTACAGTGCACTCAATTTGGTATGATGACTTTATCAAGGTCCACACAGAAGTATACCATGATTGAGATCTGTATCTTTAAAAGTGATTGAGTTATAAGCCTGAAAATGTTTGGAAACATTAAAATTACATTTTATAATTATGTAAACTGCAAACTCTTAAGCCCCTGTAACATTAAAACTAGAGAACAGAATATCACCAATTTTGTTAGGTTCATTGACCATACATACCAGGCTTTGAGTCCACCCCCATGGCTCAGCTGCAAAGTATTGCACTGCCATGCTGATGACCCGGGTTCAGAAGCGAGCCCGGGAAGTCACATCAGGAGGCAGACTATGGAAAAGACAGTTGCCGCTTAGCAGTTCATTTTAGGCAGAGAGGGTTGTCAGTTTGTTCCACCAACACTGTGAGCCCTGCAGTTGGGCCAGGGAGCTTGCTTCTGCCACAGGGAAAGCTGTGACTGTGCAAGACTAACTGAGGCACTGCCCCCTCCAGGGGACATGGGAGGGAAAAAATGTTGGAGAAAAACCTGATAGCCAACTGAACGATAATTGGGTTCTGCCTGATCAGGATATATCCCAGTGAACAGGATATATTTCTGATAGACAAGCTGCTAGCAGGGAGAAAACCCAATATGGAAAAAAAGGCTGTGTGTGTCAACTCTCTAACCTCTTGCTCAAAGTCTGGTCAAGTTATAAGCAGCCAAAGATTCCAAAATGACATCAGGAATTCAGGTTGAATTTTTTGAGTTTTTGTGGAATTGTGTAATGTTGTGATATATTTGTCAAAGCCACCTCCATACATTTTGCCCAGTCATACACTTGAGTTGCCATTGTAGAGGAAGGTAAAGGCTGGTTAAAATGGCAATATGGTAGCACTCATAGGAGGCTCCATAGTAAAAGCATAGTGTTGTAAAGTTTTGGGTCACTACCTTGAGTGGTGAACCATGAAGAATAGTCACGGACATCACTGTGCACTAGCCTGCATGCTTGCAATATGGATGATAACCATTAGAGCTCTCTGATTTAATGACTTGTGGAAGCATATGCCCATTACTATACAATGCCACTTGCTGGCTCTTTACCAACCCCGTAGATAACAATGCATACTATTTTTGCTGTTCAAAAACAGTGGCACCAAGTGATGCCAAACCTCAAACCTTAATACTAGTTGTGACTTAGGCTATTGCAACAGAAGAATCTGGATATCTTTAGTCATGATTGAGCATGATGCTGGGCATCACTGTCATAGGAGTGTTGGTGGGGTATTGCAGGGCCATGATGCTAGTGCAGGTAAGATGAATCAGTGTTGATAAGTACTTTGTGAAAGTTAAATTCTATAAGTGGAATTCTAGTGGCATTACCTATTATGTGGCCACAAACTTTTGAGCAAATTATTCCAATTAGTAATTTCTATAGTATCCACAATAAATTTCAGTTCCATGTAGTAATGGCTAAAAAATTTCAGTGAATATCAGCATGGTGGCAATGAAAAGGTGAATATAGAATCGGCAATGCCAAATAACAGTGACTGATAATGAAAGCAAATTTCAGCTGCATGTTTACAGTGCATCACATCTTCAAACAGGCACACAAAATATTCCTTGGCGGTAATACACACCTGCCTCTGAAAGCTGTCCCAGCTACTACCAGCCATGTGGCAACTCTTCCACCTGGACCTCGCTCCACCAACTAAAACCCCTCTTGTTTTTCCCAAGCCCCCTCGAGTCAAGAAAGCAAATACATGTCCCTCTAGTCACATAGGGGGCTCTGCCCACAACACCCCCTAGGGGGCTGCACCCCCAAGCCCCCCCCCATTTCTGGATATACAACTACTAGATGCTCCTTGATAATGACATTAGCAACACTTGTGGAATCACCTAAATTACTTGGTGGCTATTATTTGTATGTCACCATTCATGCGATTGCCCTCATTCGCTTGCCTTTTTCTCTTGAATAACTTCACCATATCCACGTGCTACTTAAATTTTAACATACTAAACCACATTTATCCAGCTTAATCAGATTCCAGGACATATTTGCTTTGGAATTCATGCCAAATCTTGAATGTATACCTGCAATAACAATGGAGCTATAAATATCCAAATATTTTGAAAATTTCATATAATCTAACAAATTGTGACATTTTGAACTCCTGTAACTTACAATTTACACAATCAATCACCTCTCTATTTAGCAGTTTCTATGACTCTTTTAAGAAAGTATGCATATAAATTTCCAATTATCAAGCTCCAAAGGTGGTTAAATTGTAAGCATAAAAATATTTTTAGAAATTTTCACACGAATAATAAATTGCATGCCTTTGAGCCCTTATAACTCCCACCTCCTATATTCAAATGTCATGAAACATGGCATCTGTTTAGGGTCCCTACCAAACAATACACACACCAAATTGACAATTACAGAAGTACATAAAATTCTACAAAATGTCATGAAACATTTGCAAAATCAAAATTTGCTAATTTCATCCAGCCCTACTCAGATACATTCCCCACTTTGTTAAAGGAGAACCTAAACCTTTAAAGAGCTAATGCAACCAAAACAGGCAGACAGGAAAATAATACAACTGTTAAGTAGTAGTCAGTAGTAACTTTTTATTTCCAAAGTATTTTTCTTTTTCCTTTTGCTCATCAGAAAGAATTCTAGGTGATAATATTGTGCCGGATGTGTGGAGCAGCTTTTAACCTGGCAGCTGACATATCTAACTCTACTGCCCCACACTACATCATCAGCATTATGATCTCACTGACTCTGGCATCACATGTGAATGACCTAGCAATCACTCACTTGCTGTTCCTAAGTAGCAGTGATGTCACAATCAGTGAGGTCACAATGCTGATGATGTAGTGTGGGGCAGTAGAGCAAAATATTTCAGCTGCCAGGCTAAGAGGTATTTCACACATCACACCTACTAACATCAGGTAAACAATCTTCAAGTACCTCAGAAATATAAGGTAATGGTTGTCTGCTTTTAAAATCTAATATTAGTTGTAGGCAGTACACTAGCTCTTTCAGAGCTAGATTAACATTCAGTTGTTAAAATAAATTGGTCTTATTGCCATGTTCACAAAGGGATTTTCTGTCAGGAATAAGTGTGATAATGAGATGGAAGAGGTGTTAGTGGTGCTCTTCCAACATTAGTGCAATCTGTTCGCTTTTTTGGCTGTGCATATCACATTTGTTTTGGTATTAAAAACATATTTTTACTTGGCACAGCCTCTTGGCTCTGCATGTACTTTTTTCCATTGGTGCACCTTGGAATAAGAGTGAGCTTTGGGTTTTGAATATGAGATCTCTCCCTTGTAGGTACCTAAAGAAATGTTGGTGAACATTAAAATGACGTAGCTGCACATTACACTGCCATCAAAGCACAATTAATATCTTTAAAGCCAAGAAAGAGGGGTTACTAGTGGGGTACCACAGGGCTCAGTATTGGGTCCAGTCTTTTTTAATGTCTTCATAAGTGACATTACAGAGGGACTGGAAGGAAAAGTATGCCTCTTTGCAGATGACACAAAGATCTGCAACAGGGTTGATACACAATGAAGTGTGGAAAGGATGAGAAGGGACTTGGCAAGATTGGAGGAATGGTTAGAAGTATGGCAGCTAGGATTCAATGCAAAGAAGTGCAAAATAATGCACCTGGGAAACAAGAACCCAGGGGAAGAATACCCAATGTGGGGAGAGGTAGTAACAACAACAAAAAAGGAAAGGGACCTGGGGGTAATCATATCAGATGACCTTAAGGTTAGCAAGCAATGTGAGAAGGCAGTAGGGAGGGCTGGGGGTATACTGGGATGCATAGGGAGAGGCATCAGCAGCAGAAAACAGGAAGTTGTTATCCCTCTGTACAGACAGTTGGTGAGACCTCATCTGGAGTACTGTGTCCAGTTCTGGAGACCCCATCTCCTCAAGGACATAGACAGGATAGAGGCAGTCCAGAGGAGGGCAACTGAAATGGTGCAGGGTCTGCAAGAGAAGCCGTATGAGGATAGACAAGAAGGGAGAGGGGGGACATGATAGAAACTTCTAAGTACCTCAGTGGAATCAACAAAGTCCAAGAGGGTAGCATCTTTCAGAAAAAGAGACGTGCAAGAACAAGGGGACACAATTTAAAGATGGGGGGGCGGTTCAGGGGCAATCTGAGGAAGTATTATTTCACAGAGAAGGTAGTGGATGCATGGAACAGCCTTCCTGAGGAGGTTGTGGGGTCTAAAACTGTGGAAGAATTCAAGAATGCATGGGACAGACATAAGGCAATTCTTGTGGGGGGTAGGAAGAAATAGGCAGTTGGTTAACTAGGATCTGCGGCCTATCCTGTAGGTAGGGAAATGGTCAGACTAGATGGGCCAAGTGGTCCTTATCTGCCGACAAAGTCTATGTTTCTGTGTTTCTATGTAGGCAAGACTTTAAACATATGGCAGGAATTGCATGAGGAAATATAAATGATCAAGCAAGAGGCTGAAAATCAATGTATTATTGTCCCATTTAGTAAAACTAAGAATTCTTAGACAAATTGTACAGGGTACCGAAGACGATAAGCATTGTTCAGAATGCACTTCTTCCTACAGATATTAGAATATAGAACATTCTTAGTATGAGAATATTGATGCATTGTCTGTTCAATGTCTCCAAGTCAACTTAGAGTACAGTACACTCCACTTTGAACCAGTGCTAGACTCTGCTTATTTGGGCTGTAAGGTAGACAGAGATTTGTTCCATAGAAATTTTCATATGATTTCATGCAGTTTCTTAAAACAGCAATAATAGTTGTTGGCTGGGAATGTTTCAAACTGAAAGAGCAGTAAGGGGAGAATATAAGTTTTGATTAGTACAAATGGAGTTCAATATTGGCAATGTCATCCCTGTAATTAGGATTAATGAAAGAGAAAACTTTCCTAGAGAAACCTTTCCTCTGACCCTATTGCTATCTAAAAAAATATCACCTCTTCCTATCTTTATTCTACTTTATACTGAGAAGTTAGCAGGAACAAGGAGTGCTGGGAGTTGTCATTATAAGGATGGTGGTGGACTTCAGTGGAGCCAGTACATCTGTGAAACAGCCTACCAGCAGATATAGGTGGACACAGCCCTATGAGTAAGTGCAAAGAATATTTTAAACTAAAAATGCCAATAAAGGTGACTGTGCTTCTAGCGCAAATGAAGCAGCACGTCCGGGTTCACCTAGGTGACAAAGACCTATTTAAACAGTAGCTTATCAATTGGCTTTTCAGAATTAATAGTAAGGAGAAAAGTATCACCAGAGACAGTATTTTTAGTGATATTGATTGTGCATCTAATATTATCCCCCAGACTTCTTCCTTTAATAAAATCATTGTGATTTTGTCTTACCAATTTGAATATTATTTTTTGCCAAACATGATGCTAATGTTTTTGAGAGGATCTTCATATCTGACTTCAGTGGTTATATGGGGTGAAATAGAAACATAAAATGCATCAGCAGAAAAAGGTCTGGTGACCCATGCCATCTGCCCTTTTACTACCTAGCTACCGAAACATTATATGAACCCTAGTGGTTTCCTTAAACTTCCTTCATTCTATGTATGATGTTATTTTGTACTATAACCATATATCTGTCCCACCCACCCACATTTGAACACATCCACTAACATTGCATAGATCACACCATCTGGCAGCTTGTTCCAACCATCCATCGCCCGCTCCTTGAAAGAAAGTGTTTCTGATAGTCATTTTTGTTTCTCCCCTCCAATTTCAGTGTGTTTCCTCTGGTGCTTGTGTTTCCATTCATTTTCACAAATCACCAGTATCCCTTTTGTTCACACCATGAATGCACTTTTATGTTTTAATAATGTCCCCACCTTATCTCCAGGGAGCACAGATTTAGATTTACAGTCTATATTCATATGCCCTTTCTTGTTGTCCTTGAATAATTTTGTAGATCTCCTCTGAACTGCCTCCATCCTGTCCCTATCTTTCTTTACAGTTGCAGCAATTTACTGTTTCATATATTCTGTGAAATTTCTGTGATAGCTCTTTGGAAATGCCCTGCCTGTCTATAGTACCACTCCACCAAAGTGAATCTCTTTAGAATTATTACAAAATATCAGGAAATATCTGACCATGTCAGTTCATGTAATCGTAAGCATGGTTTCAAAAACTGCAAACAGTGTTCCAGGATCAGACAAACCAGGGACCCATACAGCGGAGAATCACCTCTTTTCTTCTGCCTTCAATTCCCCTCCATATACACCGCAACATTTTAATTGCTTTGCCACCTGATCTATTGCATTGTGTTATTGTTTCCAGATTAACTGTAATTATTATTGTCAAATTATTTTCTTTTAGTAGTGCTTCCCAATACAACATTGTTTATTATGCATTCATTGTTTTTGTTCCTATGTGCTTTACTTTCCAGGTTTTGAAGTTACATTTTAACTGCCATAATCTGAACCACTTTTCCAACCTTTCCATAATTTTGATATGCTAATCACTATCCAACTTATCACAAATTGTGGTATCATTGGCAACAGGCATATCTCACTCTGTTTTCCTACCCCTATGCAACAAATGAAGATATTGAAAATAACCAGCCTCAACACTGATTACTGTGGCACCCAATTTGTTACCTCATAATATCTGAGAAATCCTCATTTGCTACTACACTTTAAGTTGTATCTCATTGCCAATAGCTCACTCATGTAGTGAATTTGGTCCCCCAAACCCAGGTCATAGATTTTCTTAACTAACTTTCCATGTGGGACTGAGTTGAAGGCTTTACTAAAGTAAAGATATACTATTGCCTGTCCTTTATCCACTGCCTTTGTTAACCAAAGATTATGTCAAGTATGACTTACAGGACCTTCCTCCCATGAACATTCAGTGCACAGTCTTGTATCTTATAGTCCATTTATTTCTAGGAAGCTTACTATTCTCCCTTTTATAATTTTTTTTTACAAGTAGCCAACCCACAATTTATTTATTGAGTATTCGAATATACCTTTGAGTCAAAAGACTCCTTTACAAAGGTTCCACATCACAGAAAACATAACATACATTAGTAATTCAACAAGGTACATAGTCCAGCATATTTACAAACAGTGAAGGCTAACTGATGGTTACTAGTAGTAAATTATACAAGTCATTAGTAATGCATTTATAGTTAGATGAACAACAGAGTCATCAACTCAAGCAAGGTCAAAGGGATAAGCAGGCCGGAGGCCATAGTCAGGGGAGAAGGGATGGAAGGGCAGGGCAAGAAATTATTAGGCAGTTGTGGAGGGGATACAGGCAAGGAAGCATTGGCAGTCACAGGTATTTCAGGACCTCAAGTGGGCCCTGAGGTATGTTTTGAAGGGGCCAATTCTATTTTCATTCACTAGAGAAGAGGGTAGGCAGTTCATCCAAGAAGGGACCCGGTAGCTGAAGGACCTTTGGAACTGGGAGGTTCAGGAGAGAGGAACTGACAGGAGTGGCTTGCCAGAGCTATATGTATGCTTAATCATCAGAGCTGGGCGGACTAAGGAGGAGAGCCTGGGGGGAGAGGCCGAGGGCAATCTTTTTGCCCATGAGGCAAGTATTGAACCGAAATCTATTATCAAGATAAAGCCAGTTGGTAGCATTATAGAGAGAGCAAGTATGGGTGAGATGGTCACATCCCAGTATGAGGTGGCAAGCTTTATCTAGGGAGACACAAAGCCTATAAAAGGCCGAGGTGTTTGCAGCACTATAGATGAGTAGGCCATAGTCAAGTAGTGAGAGGACCGAGGCGGAGACAGAGAGCCTAAGGGCATCCGGGGTGAGGCAGTGCTTGAAACAATACAACAATATGAGCATAACATTGATGGTGGTGGACAGGAAATGGATATGTTGGTGGAAATTAAGGGCTGGGTCTAGAGTAATGCCTAGGTACTTAAAGGAGTCCACTTACTCTAAAGGAGTCAGATTGGCAGTTAGTACATGAGGGCACTGCTCTTTCTGGGAGTTCATGGGGTGGAAGAATAGCATGGCTTTGGTCTTCTGATAGTTGAGAATAAGGCATTGAGTGGAGAACCAGTTTTCAGCGCCACTAAAGGAGGATTGCAGGAATGGTGGAGCTCAAAGAGGTCCACATTGGTGGAATACTCTTTGTCTCCTCAGCTCGTCCAGTGAGCTCCCATGGTGGTTGAGAGGGCCATTCATTTCCCTGCCCTCCTCCAAGCTGGAAAAAGGCAAAAAGGTACAGTGGCAGTTTCATCCAAGTTTGAGTGTCATCAGGAAGGCCCTGCCAGTGCTCCATGCAGGCTGCCCCACTGCCCCCATCACAACCCTTGGTGAGCAGCTCTTCATATAGCTAAAGCCATGTGTTGGTTTTTAGCCTATCAGCCCACTTCTCCATCTGCAGGCTATATTCTCTCACCACTAGTGGCCGCTTTGTTGACTCCCCTCTTTGTCCCCAGCACTCCTCAATTGCTAATTATGATACTGTTTATCATGCTGTGCACCCTGCTATGCCCATTCTAGATCCCACACAAGCTCCTCACCTTGAATGCATACCCCCCCTTATAGCATTGTCGATCGTCTGCCTGCCAGGCAGTTTTTCTCTGCAGCAGCACCAGGGAGGGTATCATACCTAGACTCTTTGACCTCATCCAATGTTTCTGGTGGATCCACCCCCATGGTCCTCTACCCACCTATCACGTATAATGACTACCGCCCCTGTTGTATCACACTATGTTATCCAGGCTATCCTTGGCAGCCACCTCACCTGGAGACTATGCTACAATCAACACTACCCACACTTCAACTCCTCTTTCTGGCTACTCCCCCATATACTAAACCTCCCCATCCCTACTTTCTCTGGCCATAAAGGGCCCCTAGCTCAAAAATCTCACCTTCGCAGAAGATTATACTGGAACCCTGTACTTAGCTTTCTCCTCCTCCACCTTCTTATGTCTGGGAATATCCACCCTAACCCTGGACGCCTCCCACCCCCTGCGACACCTCACTCCTCTACCGGTGGACTGCACATTACCACCCTTAACATCTGCAGTTTGTTAAAAAAGTGGGATGCCTTCCAGTGCTGGGTTCTACAATACCGGCCTGACTTCATTGCTGTGGGTGAAACCCAGCTCTCCCCCCAGACTCCAGACTCACTGATAACCCTCTCTGGTTATTACATACACCAAGCTGACCTGCAAAGTAAGCATGGGGGTGGCTGCACCATTTACATCAAGGACACAATACATGGCAAGGTTCTTCCCACCCCCCAGCTGGTACCTGGACCCCAGGCCCTCACTCTTAAACTTTCCTTAGGGTGCTCACTGACCCCCCTCCTCATCATTGCAGTATACATTCCCCCCAGGGAACCGAAGGTGGCCTTCCACTCAGTACTATCCTACCTGGCCACCCTCCCATCTCAAATAGAAACAATCATGCTCGGTGATTTTAATATCAATTGGTTAAGCATGGCTGCTGCCCCTTTTATTGATGCAGCCACCACCCAAGACCTGACACAAGTAGTCACATCCCCCACCCGAATGAACCAACATACAGGATCTTCCTCATTGCTAGACCTCGTCTTCACCAATCACCCCCACAAAATCACAAGTGTCTCAGTTCTCCTGAACACCCTTAGTGATCACTCCCTAGTGCTCTGCTCCTGGAGAGGCAAAGCACCCAAATCTCTGCCCAAATTAATTATACGACGCACAATTGGCCCTGGAAAACTTGCCCATCTTAAATTGCATCTCAGCACCTTGGACTGGTCCTTTGTTATGAATACTCATGACCCTGATAGAGCCCTCAACCTCTTCATCCTCTCCTACAACATCACATGTGACAAATTTTCCCCAATCTCTAAAAGGATGGTCAAAAGCAATTTGGCGCCTTGGATCACTGACCACCTCCTGGCCATGTTTCGGTCCAGAGATTCATTATGGCACCTCTCTAATCAGTCAAACCTTCCATCTGATAGACAAAATACAGAGAGGCCAGGAACAAATGCACTTGGGCCCTGCACAAGGCCAAAGCTGAGTATTTTAAATCCTCCTTAACATCTACCTGGGGTTCTGAGCGCAATCTTTGGAACAATATTAAGGATATCTGCTGCAAAAGCCATAACCCTGTCCTGAATCAGATTATGGTCGATAGGTCCCTGACCTCAGATCCTTCTAGTATAGCCACAGCCTTCAACGACACCTTCACAAACCTCAGCCATGTCCTACCTCCTAATTTCTTTGGCCCACCCTCAGCCAGCTCCCCTATTTCCAATCCTGAATCCCCCCTTTTGCCTATGTCACATTTCACCCAAGTCCATGGAGACATACCTTAAAAAAGCTCTGAGCCACTTCTGCTACAGCAGTGACACCTTAGACTTGAAACTTCTTTGGCTTACCCTCCATGAGACACTCATCCCAATCACCCATATTATAAACCACTCCCTATGGCTAGGTAAATTCCCCTCTAGGTGGAAACCTGCATCCATCACCCCTATTTTCAAAAGTGGGGACTGTACCCTCAACAATAACTACCACCCCATCTCCAGTCTCCCTTCCCTGTCCAAGGCCCTAGAGCAGATTGTTGCAGATCAGCTTATGGACCACGTCAACAAACCTTCTCTGTAAACAGCAGCATGGCTTTCAGACAGGGCACAGTACTACTACTGCCTTACTGGAGTTTACCACCCACATCCACTCTGCTTTGGACAGCGGTCATATCACTGGTGCCATCTTCATAGACTTCACTAAGGTGTTTGACACCATCAACACTCTCTCCTGCTGACCTCACTCTCCAACTTTGGTTTCTTTCAGGATGCCCTTGGCTGGTTTTCTGATTACCTCTCGAACCATTTCCAGCAGGTCAAAATCAGTAATGCCCTCTCCAATAGAATGCCCATCATCTCTGGTGTGCCACAGGGGTCCATCCTAGATCCTCTACTTTTCAGCCTCCTCCTTAACTTCCTCTCCAAGTCCTGCCCTGGCAACCTAATACTGTATGCAGATGACGAGATGTAGGACTAACAGGTCTATAATTCCCCTGTTCATCCCTGCCCTCACCCTTATGCAGTGGAACCACATTTGCTGCTCTACAGACTCTGGGAACTATGCCTGATTCTAGTGAGCTGTTGAAAAGAACTGCTAGTGGCCCTGCAAAGACTTGTCTAATCTCCTTAAGTGAGGGGCAGGGCTGCAAGATGGCCACACTGCAGCCCCGCTTCACTTTTGGGATCTGGTCTTAAGCACTATTGTTAAGCTGTCG
Organism: Neoceratodus forsteri; assembly: GCA_016271365.2. Taxonomy (NCBI): domain Eukaryota; kingdom Metazoa; phylum Chordata; order Ceratodontiformes; family Ceratodontidae; genus Neoceratodus; species Neoceratodus forsteri. Next base: position 344,210,529 of record CM028136.1, read on the forward strand.
AGCATTTTAAACTTTTAAAAAACAAGAGTATTTGTTTGTTAAAGTTTTATTTTAGCCCTGTATTACTTGATACTGACAGATTTTGTAACTGGACCTACACAGAACATCTTTTTGGATAGTTCTGGCATTACAAGAGTTTGGGGCATTTTGTTATGTTTTACTGCAGTGGTTTGTTGCTGCTTCGCTCCCTGCTGCTCAGCATTTGCTTACTGAGACACTGGCTGTTTAGTTCATGGAAGCTCCTGGAAGACAGATTGATGAGGCCTATTTGCTGTGAATCAGGAGCACTAAATGTGCAGGAAATGTTTTTACATCTTTAAAAAAGGTATGATACCATTGCCTAAGGGGATGGGGATTCTAGTACTATGCTAGATCTATTGAATTTACTGCACACAGTGGAGGGCTAATCTCCTTTTTTTTCTCAGGTGAGCTTGTTACACTGGAGATTATGTAGGAGGATTCTAGACTGGTGAACATTGATGGTGACTGTTTACAGAGACCCTTAGGGGGTTACCAGCACAAATATATTCTGAACACCAAACAAATCTATCTAAAATCAGACTGATACCATAGACGCCTCGATTAGGAGACATGAGTTAAGTTTGATATTTCTTTGGCAGCTGTTTCACAGGAATGCTGGTTTGATGAGTGGAGGAAGCTGATAGTGAAGTAAAACTCCCAGAAAAGGTCATTGTTGAACTTTCTCTTTTCCTATGGATGGCAACTGAATTATCAACCTTTTCAAGGAAGCTACACATTAGTCCTGGAAACTGTAATACACACCAGTATTATTGTGTCATATAAGTGCGTACAGGCAAACTTTAAATGTTAAAGTTTATGAATTGAGCTTAATGGAACCCTATTAAACATGTCAGCCAGTGTATTAAAACTAACAGGGGATCCTGTGCACTTATAAGAACAACGTTGACTGGTGCTAACAGCGTGGTTTGTTTTGGAGTATTTTGTCTCTGTATTTTCAGGGCTAAACTCTTTTCAGAAAAGAACGCTGGACCACAGTATTGTTAATAAGTGGCTTTGTAGTTCAAGGATAAGTACTTCTTTTAAATAATCCAAATCCAATTTTGTTTTCTGAATTTTGTCTGCATCAAGTCTCAACTCTATGACATATTGGAAGAGGCTGCCAAATCTGAACTCCTGACTAGGAGTTTGTCCTTATAAAACATGTTGTTCTTTTTTCAGGAGCTCATGATCTGTGGAGTTACCAAATAGTTTAACTCTTTCAATTTGTATATTAATTAAATTGCTGTTTGTACTAATACTCTTGCGCAGAGTTGCAAATCTGCAGTAACTGGGCTATGTTTTCAAGGGCTACTACCAGGCTTTTGTATACAATTTTTAAAAATTATTTTGTACTGATAGCCATGAGCCATTATATGGTGATTTTAAATATCAGTATATGTACAATAGGGGTGAGTGGTAAATGAGTAAGATAAAACAGTGTATCATCCACTGCAGTGCGATATTTTTATCCTCTGCTCTACTATGATGATAGCCATTTACACACAGGTCACAAAAGGTCATCACTCTAGGCAGCTTTCCCCTCAGCATGCAAGAAACACCTGTGCTGTTACCATATACACAAATGCAGAACTACTTCAGAGGTCTCACTGCTGCCTACAGCTAACTCAGTGAGCATTACAAAACACACCTATCCCCCCCCAACTTCCAGCTCATTACTGTGACTGAAGCCAGAATTCTAAACAGCACAGCTTCACAGAACAGTCTAAACTACTGCCTGCAGCTAACTCAACTACCACTGAAACACACTCTCACTTGTTCCTCAAACTCTGATTCTCACCCATTACAATTACTGTGATACTTTCAGCTTGACTGCAGCCAGAATCCTAAAGAGCACAATTTCACAGAACACTCTGCACTCTGCCTGCAGCTAACTTAATTACCACTGAAAACAATATCAGCTGTTCTGACATTTTGCCTCTCAGCTCATTACAATTACTGTGATGCTCTCAGCTTCACTGCAGCCAGACTTCTAAACAATACAGCCTCACAAAATTGTTTCTCACTCCTACCTAAAACTAACTCATTTAGCATTGCAAAACACACTCATGTGTCTCCCAACGTTTATAACATTGCCAGCCCAGTCAGAAAAGCTTACACACAGAATGAGCAAACACATAAACAGGAACAGAACACAAGACAGCATAACAAAACTTCTAAAACTCTTGGCCCTATTGTATATATTGAATACATCATGGGCAGATCATGTGCTATGGCAAATATTGTCACTCCTGCATCGTGAGCTCTGGATATCTCACTCTGCAGGAGTGACAATATTTGCCATATCACACTCATGCCCATCATGTATCCACTATATATACATACCCTATGTCTTGTTATGGTTATTTTTAGTATTTAAAATATGTGTTAAATCCTGTTATTATAATCTGCATTTTTTCCATGGAGTTTATACTACAGCTTGAATGATAAATTCAGAAAGTCAGCTAGAAAAGTAGTATCACAATTGTTATGCTTTTAGCTTGAGAGAAAATGTCACAATACAGATTAACTATTGCTCATTAAATGATAACCTGAGCAAATAGGAAGTTATTATAAATAGGGGCAATTTATATTCATTGTTATGTTGATCAAATTAACTGTTGTCTAGTGCACTTACCTGGTCAACAAAAACTAAATAAATAAATAAATAATAAAATAAAATGTACCTATCAGTAGAAAGCTGTAGGTAAATGTGCTAGTATGATAGTTCCTTCATGAGAAATAATAACGTGTACTTGGGGAAATTGAATTTACTATATGTATGTAGATATGATGAAATATAATTTACCTGGCAAATAACTAGAGCAAATGTAAAGGACAAACTATGAATATTGTGAACATTTATTAGGGCTGCATATATTTCTTGACTTCTGATATTCATTGATGTGTTTGATATATGCACCCTTTGCTGCAAAATGTATTTATGAGTAAAGCAGCCTGTACACTGTTATTATTTAATTAGGGTATTGTTCATGTATTTTTTGTCTAATTGTAATAACCAGTTGGTTGAACAATATACATTCATTCATTCATTCATAATCTCATTAAGAACATTAGGGTGCAATCCATCTGGGCCAATCAATTTATCAACATTTAATGCATTTAATCCCTCTCAGAAACTGCAAAGCCATTATTCTGTATGGTGTGTCCCCACTGTGTAGTACTTAGCTCTGGAATTCAATTTGCCTTTCTGCCTAACAATGTATTAAGTGGTTGCAGCTTTCCTGTAATTTGATACATTCATTATGTAATAATGGAGAAAAAGATACTGAGTGGGATTTTTAAAGGGACTAATCCTCAAAGACAACACAAATGCACCCAAGTCATGCATATCTGGGGTGTGTTCACACATATCCCCTGGAGCCAGTGCAACTGCTGAAGTTCACACTTCACAGCTGCCAAGGAGTTGCAAATGGTGTGCTGTGTGGAATGGCCAGGGCCAGAGGAGGTGCTGTGCCAGACCACGGGCACCCAATGAGATGCTCAGACTGGCTCACCACAGGATTCTTTTCAACACACAGAGCAGGGACTGGTAGGATATGACAGTCCAACAAGGACTACAGTATCCCGCTAAAACTGTATATATGTCTGAATTCTCTGCAGCCAGCATCAGTATGACCCCTCTGCCATCTGTGGAGGCTCTGAGGCCTGTGGATGGGTGGTCCAGCTGCTAATAAGGTGTCATAAATGCTGGCATCTTAGTGCAGTACTACAGGGTGCTGTACTGATGGTGTGCGCCATTCTAGGTCCCTGCTAGCCATCTCTGGTGTTGTCCTGGTGAGTGTCCTGGTGAAAGTAAAAGACCCCAAGGTAGCATTTGAAAGAGTAGAGTATTTAAAAAATATATATATATCAACATATCACAATACATATCATGTGAATAACAAACATTTTAGTGTATCTGTCTTGAATTTATAACCTCATTTGAAAGAGTAGGAGATTTTTCCCAGTGTCCTGGCAATCATTCCTCTTCCCATAAAACTGGTTCATGCAATTTTTAAGTTTCAAATAACCCTTGCACATGAAGCAGTAGGCAAACAAGCAACACTCTCTAGCAAAATCATAAATTAGATTCCTTTTATTGAGCTAATAAACAAAAGAGTGTAAGCAGGCTGACTGCAAGCCATTACTTGCTCCAGCACTTCAAGATGAACTTTCTTCATCGGGGGCATGGTAACAGGAGTCTAGTGTCTCAATATGAACACACTTAATTCAATTAATGAACATATTATGCAAATAAAAATGAGATTACAATGAAACAAGATAGTGCAACTGAAATGAGACTCAGACTTAACCTAAATCAATTGCAGGGAGACGCAAACAGCCAGCCTTGTGATTTTGCCTTTTAAGCTTTAGTTTGGGTCATTTATTCTTTCTGACTGTTGTAATTGTAAAGTTGTAAATATTCATTCATAGTAGCTTATTGCAAATATTTATACACAGCACTCCTATGTTATTAATATGCACTTTTTGCTTTGTCTTTTTCAGGTTTCTCTATATGTCTGTCATTACTGAGGAGCCTGGTTAACAGCAGATCATGGATAACTGATGTTTTTCTGTCTACCCACCCTTTCTTTTATTTTCTCTGCTTCTTTCTTTAGTTCCATTTTATAGGCACAATGCATGCATGACATTTTGAGCTGTGTCTGATTGCACTTACCATCCTCCTATTCCTTCTTTTTAGACTCTCAGTACTTAGTGTTGATTGTTATTTAATTATACTCAGCCTCTTTAAACTTGAATGGGTTGTGCACTTCTGTTTGCAGCTCCCTGCAATTGATTAAGTCTGAGTCTCATTTCTGTTGCACTACCTTGTTTCATTGTAATCACATTTTTATTTGCATAATTGTTCATTAATTGAATTAAGTGTGTTTATGTTAAAACACTAGACTCCTGTTATCATGCCCCCTGATGAAGAGAGTTCATCTCAACGTGCTGGGGCAAGTAGTTGTATGCAGTCAGCCTGCTCACACTCTTTGTGTATTTGCTCAAGAAAAGCAATTTAATATACAGTCTTGCCAGAGAGTGTTGCTTGCTTACTCCTTTGTGTGCAGGGGTTGTTTGGAACTGAAGAGTTTAATAACTGGGCTGGCCACCTATTTCCCTGCACCAGTCCTGCACAGTGAGTTCTCAGTCTACCTTAGGGGACTTTGTTCATGCAATTGTTCAAGGCTGTTTGTGGGTGCTGATGTGCAAAATGGCTGCCACTACACATTCACAGTCACTTCATGACCAGTCTCTCATTGCTTGTAAAGCATTTTGGGATACAATGTGTATGAAAAGTGACATATAAATAATGATTCTTATTCTTCTTTATAGCTGGAAAGTTTTCCCTCTGGGAATCAATAAGTTTATATCATCCATATACTGTATACCCTAGAGTATTTACATTGTGGGTGGGGGATGTTAAAGCTAGTTGTTTTTCTAACTTTTGATTCAGTGCCAAATTAAAATCCCAACCAATAATACATGGGGTACCACTGGTTGATGAATTAAGAAAAAGAAATATGTAAAAATGGATTTGTTTATATTTGGGACATATGTAATTCACAGATGAATTGCTTGTCTATAGTTTGTACACTCAAATATCACATATTGTCCCAAGGGTCTGCAGGGCTCTTTTCCTTCTATTGAGACAAATAGAATTTTACAATATATATATATGTAACAATTGTACTGCACACTGCAGTATTACTCATACAAGATTTATAGTTCATTATATTTACTGGTTAGTGGTTATAAACCACTGCCAGTGAGTGCCTAACAGCTCCATAAACAACATATGTGGTTTATGGAGCTCCATAAACCACACATGTGGTTTATGGAGCTTCGTAAACCATGGGCAGAACAGTACTGCAGCATCACCAGAAAAAACACTAAAGAAGCTATCCTCATGCTGGATGTTCACAAGCTCTACATGATCGGTCAGTCAGTGTGAGACAAGCTTGTCATTGGTGGTAACAGTTACCCTTGCAAAGTGGCAAAAAAGACAATTTAAATTACTACTTAAGCACTGGGCTGATTCAGCTACTCTAACCTTTGAAGAATTGAAAGGCCAGCTCAGACTTAACTTAAATCTAATTTGTATTATATCCTACTTCCATGACAGACAAGTTTTGTATACAAAGTGCTGGAAGTCACCTTTAGATTTAGTTGCCAACCTTTGATGTCTTGAAGGCCTTTATTAATTTTTCTTTCACAATCCTTATCTCATATCGATTTAAATTTACAGTTCTGTTTATTTCATCAGTAAAACCAACGTATTTCCTTTTTAACTACCTTACATGAAGTTTTTTCTTTTTTTTCTCTCTCTCTTTGATTTTATCTTGATAAGAGGGTAGCTTCTATTTACTTTATGTCTGATTGCAAACTAAACTTAATAAGTTTAGCTAGACACCTTCTTTTAAAGATGATATTTCATATTCAAATGTAATGCTCCTGGGGGTGGAGTAGTGGGGTGGAGGAGGGGTGGGTGGGGCAGATTAGAGGAGGGACATTTTTGTTTATATGATTTGTATTTTGTTATATCTGTCAGTCTGTTGTTACATGCACTGAACTTCATTGTTGTTAATGTAACAATTTTTATGTTTGGAAAATTTAATAAAGAAAAGAGTTTAAAAAAGACAATTTAAACCAAAAAAAAAACCCCACCAAAAACCAGTAAATGTTAAAAATTAAACATGAAACAGTGTGATTCTATGGGGATTTTATTCACCCCCTCCATGTGTGATGCCCATATAAATCCCTTGGGGTTTGCGGGGTATCACACACCTTAGCGGAGCATAAAATCCCCATACACTATACTTCTCCAAGCATTATTCTATATGTAATATATTTCAGTTTAGTGAATTACCTATTATGACTCCTTTCTCCTGCTATCCTCTACTATTTATAGCAATATGAGTTAACTAAACCAATAAACTACTTAGCAATAAAAATTCAAGATTCAGTTTAATAACATTCATTCTATTCCTTAACCAAAATTAAGGTTAAGTAATATCAATAAACAAACCATTGTCTACTTGAGAAATAAGAGAAAAGAAAATGTTTGTATACCAACATTTCCAAAAATTAAGTAAGTGTGGTTAGCTCTCTACTACTCCAGCATCAGTGTCAGGTCAGTGGTAACCTGCAAAAATGGGCCCAATTAGTCTGGAACCTATGTTATTTATTTATTGTTTTTAAATATTGATAACCAGGTAAACGCACTGGGCCACATAGTCTTTTTACAGGCATGACCCAGAGAGTCACATAATATAAACAATACAAAATAATACACTGGATACTAAAACAAGAAATTAACAATCAAATTCTTCTGTACAAATAAGCAGAACAGTTATAATGGTTATTTACAATTTATTACAGTATAACCTCATTTATCCAAACCCTGAGGGAGACAAAACTTTTGTTCGGATAAACGAGAGGTTCGGATAAACGAATGTCATATTTAAATTAACATGCAATGAGCAGAACAAGCAGAACTGTATGTATAAAATAGACCACTTGAAACATTACTGTTTTGCGCAAATCAATAAACTTTATTATGCTTTAAGTGCTTGTAAAATAAATAAAATAATAGAGTGGTGCCAGACAAGTTACTTGAAATAAGACGTAATGGCACGTTACTTTTTTCTGTCATTTAGTTTCTTAAGAGTCTTTTGTTTCAACTGCCTAAGCAGTAGTGTATGTAGGTAGTCACAGTCTGACTGGCTTTCTAGCCAAATGGTGCAATGCTCGAAGGAATCCACAGCTTCTGAGGCAGTCAGTAAAACAGTATCCTCTACCCCCTCCTCTTCCAAATCCATGTCAGGTGAGTTTGTAGGGGCTTCTTGAGAGGCAATGGTGATAATGTCATTGTCAGTTAATTCCGCTTAGCCCGGGTCATTGGAATCCACATTTATCCATTCTGTCATGGCAATTTCATCTAGCACAAGTTGCTTAGCAACGTGCATAAGTCCCTGTGTAGCCTCGTCTTACTGATCCACAGCCACTTCTACTGTTGTTGGCAACAGAACTTGGGAAGGTGACCAGCATTTTTCAATCGTATTTGCTCGCACCTCAGACCATGATTCAGTGAGCAGATAGCAAGCATGTTTTACTGTCACTGACTTTATGATGTCCGAAAGGGTGCGGGTTTCATTATCTTCAGACAGCACATTGCTCAGTAGCTTAAACTTGTAGATTCGTTTGAGGGTGGCTAGAATGCTCTGGTCCATGGGCTGAAGTTTATCAGTTGTATTTGGCAGAAGAAACACGCAATGAATGCTGTTGTCCTCAGTTGTAAGCTGGTCAGTGTCTGGATGAACCCCGGCATTGTCAATGAGCAAAATCGCTCTTAACAGCAGTCCCTTCCCTTGTAGATAAGACCTAACAGAGAGAACAAAATAATGGAAAAATCTAGATTTAAACAGAGCAGCTGTCATCCAGGGACTCAATTGTGCTCGGTAAAGAACTGGCAGGATCTCCATGTTAATGGCTTGAAGCACCATGGGCAAAAAGATTTGTCTACAACAAGCAACTTTGGCTTGTGATTTCCAGTTGCGTTACTGCAGCCAAGGATTGTCAGCCATTCCTTGATCTTCTTATGTCCAGGCACACACTTTTCCAATGATCTGGCTAGTGTTTTTTTCTGGGAATAGCTTCCAGTAACAGCCAGTCTCATCGGCATTGTAAATTTGTTCTGGGCATAGGGATTCATTTTCTATCATCAGGCAGAGACAATCTCAAAAGGAAGCAATTGAATCATTGCTTGATGACAATAGCTCACCCACAATAGAAAGCTGACGGATTCCATGTCTAGCCATAAACCATTGCAACCATCCCTTGCTCGCTGTAAAAATGTCATCCTCTCCATTGAGATCACAATGAAACTGCATGGCTTTATGTTTCAGTATGGGTCCAGATATCAGTGTATAAGGAATATTTTCAAAAGGCTCCAGTGCCAAAATATATTTTTAGAAGCAATAACAGTCAGTATTGTTAGATAAATGTTGTTTAAAAAGTATCTTAAAATGAAGTAGGGTTTTTGATTAACTAATGGTGGTAGGGAAGTCATTCCAGATCTTTGCTGCAGTAATGAAGAATGAGTTTTGGCCCTTTGAGGTTTTACACAAAGGGAGTATTGTGGCTGGGACATTAGCTTATTGCAATCCATTTTCCTTATTGGTAAATTTTACAGTTTCAAACATGGAGCACCTTGCAAGATTGTGATTTTCTGCATATTACATTTGCTCAGACTCAGCCAACTTGAATAAGGCTGTCAGCTATTCTGTAAATGTAGAAGGTGTGTCTGTTCTCCATCTAAGGAGCAAATGCTTCTTGGCTTCCAGTACTGCTGAGAGTCCACAGCTGTAAATATTTTGATTCTGTACTGCTGGTGAGGTGCCCCCAGTATCCAGAGGCAGGGATCCCTCAAGACTAGGCTTCTGGACAGTTCAGTGCAAAAATTAATAATTTGGGTTAAGTAGGAAGCTGTTGAGGTGCAGTTTCCAGAGAATATGACAAAGAGTACTAGGAAAGGAATGACAACTCCAACTGAAGTCAAAAATCAAAAGGACCCTTTTTCCACAACAACTGGGGTGTGGTACCACCTGTGTATGACCATTTTTTGGAACAGTTGGTATTGGGTGTCCCTGAGTGTGTGCTTTCTTTAGAATAAATGACCAGATGTCACATTTGGAATACTGCGGTCAGTTCTTGTTGCCACAAAACAGGGCAGATATTTGTAAACTGGAAATGGTGCAAAAAAGAACAATGAAAATGATAAAGGGGATAGAACATCTTAATTATCAGAGGAGGCTGGAAAAATGGGGTGTACAAATTAGAGAAAAGGAGATTAAGGGGGGACTTGATTTTGGTATTTAAAGCAGTCTCCCATGAAAACCTCAGGATATGTTTACACACAGAAATTAAGAACACAGAAAAAAATTACCTAAGAACATTTAGTAGCCACCAGTTGGGAGGTAGCTATTTTAAATCTGAGAGAAGAAGGAGCTGATCTTTTCATAGGGTGGTGGTTGCATGGAACAATTTACCTATTATGGTGGTAGACAGTGAAAACCTAAATATTTTTAAAGATTGATTAGATAAATAACTATTAGAAGGGGATATACTGTATACAGTAATTTCAGTTAAGAAAATGCACACAAGCTAAATAAGTACATCTCTTCACTTGTCTGTAACTTTCTATGTTCCTTTGTGTTCAGAAAGGTATCTCATGATATGGGAAAAGCAAATTAAGAGACTCAAAATAAGTGACTCATTTGTGCCCTCATATACAGCGAACATGAAAGGATAAGGAGGGGGCAGGAATAGTGAGTTAGGTGGGACAGAATAGTGAAAGTGGTGGTGGTAACGAGTGTAGAGGTAGTATGTTAAATAGTTGAGTTGAGCAGGCTACTGCTGAGCTGGACACCTGGTATGGTGGTTATGGTCACTGCCTATGGCGCACATGGATCAAGGTTTGAGACTGCATGTGGGTTTCATTTTTTTTTGTAACTGGGTGTTGCAATTTAGTTTATTTTTAATGTACTGACCTCCTGTTCCCCCCAGGTTGTCCCCCCACCCATGGGTTGCCCCTTCTTCCCCCAGTGTTCACCCCTGGAGCTGATTATATTTAGTTAGTGGTGCAGGAGGCAGAGCCCCCTGCATAAAAAGCAAGTTAGCATAGCGCTCTGTATAGGTGGCATTGCTGTGGTCTGGTCACTTATGTTGTATTCGATGTAGTGCTGATCATCGCTTTTCTTTTTACCAGTTAGTAGTTGCAGTTATGCGAGTTTCAATTTAAGGATGCGCTCTTATAACATGGAACCATTCAGAAACAGATGTGTTCTGCTCCTTTTCCTATTTAGGTCTTTGTTTTCATAGGTCTGGAGTGGTGGGGTAAGAAGGAATGATTATATTCTTCTGCCTAACATTTTTAAGGGTTTCAACTAGTTAGTAATGTGGGCTTCCAGATATAAAGCTTCTGAACTGAATAAGGGTCCAGTCCTTTTGGAGAGGGCATGACGCAGCTGAAGCTTACAGCAGAAGACTGGCTGATGGAGCTATAAGTGGGAGCAGATGTTTAGGAGAGTCCAGGGTCCGAGATGTGTGGTCCAAAATGTGGCCTACAGTATTTGTGCCAGTGCCGGACCAGGTAGAAACAATTTAATGTCTTACTAGGAATGTCTGTCTTATTTTGAATGGTTATATGGTGGTTATTACAGTTACTGTTTTAACCGAAGGCTGTGTGGGTCATACTTTGTGTTTGATCCTAGTATTCTATGACTCTGCAGAATAGGATATGGTTGGAGGAATCTGGCACCCAAGTGTGAGTTTAGTAGGTATCAATGGCGTCACATCAAGACAGCATGGCAAAACAGAGAAGACTATTTCAGCCCAGCAATATGAGCAGCGACTGAAAACTTGAGTGAGGGGTTGGAACAGCAAGATCTTCCTGTGGTGTATAGTGCATCTTCAAGTATGCATATTTAAGTAAGGGGGGTGTAGGGGGCAAAGCCCACTGCTTGTAAACTTTTGTGGAGTGTTCTTTTGATTTTCGCTGTTCTGACCCCTCACTCAAGTTTCCAGTTGCAGTTTTACCCGGCACTCATATTGCTGGGCTGAAATTGTCTTTGCTGTTTTTCCCATGCTGTTATGACATAGAACTGCTATCGATACCAGGGAGGGAAATCATGCAAGGATTTTTATAACTTAGCTAAACTTATATGGGTTTGGTTAATGATTTAAACCATAGTAGGTTATGCTTAATCACTATAACTTGGTGATAGGCCCATGATAAGGAAAACCCTTTCCTTCTTGCCTGCCCAGTGCTCTGAGTTTATGTAGGCTAAACTTGGGAGGGGAGGTCCCATCTTCAGTAAGACAGGAATACTTTTTTCTATTTTCTAAAGATATTGCATTGGGATATGTACAGGAAGATTGTTTAAACAAAGCAAAAGTTTTAGAAAAGCAATAATTTTGAAGGCTGCAACTCCCTCCCCATAGATTTTGTTTCTGTGCAGGGCAATTTCTACTGTGTTGGCAATAGGGCTTAAGTATGGATCTATCAAGTGTTTGCAGTTAGAGAGAATTAGCAAGCCTAGGTATTGGATGTGTTCCTCAGATTACTTTAAACTGAACAGGGCAGTTTCATCACTTTTACAGTGCTTCCTCAGACAGAGCACTGTGGTCTTGTCCCAGAGAACCTTGAGCCCTGATACTTTGTGTAAGGCATTAAGAATGGATTGGGAGAAGATCTGGAGGCTCGGATACTGCTGTTAATAAACTGTCTGTATAAGCCAAGGACTTTAAAACAGAGGCCCCCTTGTTTGTTCCTTAAAAGGCAGGAGATTTCCTAAGTTTACAAAGTAGGGGCTCCATGGCTAAAATTTCCATAAGGGGAGACAAGAGGCATCCATGACTTGTGCCACTATGGAGACGCAGTTTTGGGGAGATCATGCCATTAGAGACCATCTTGCCTCTGTTTGATTACCTGTTACAATATGTGTCAAGTTCAAGTTTATTTCATCAGGAAAGCTCCATTGAGCAAGCTCATTTACAAGGAGGTCCTGCCATAGGCAAAACACAAACAACAGATACATCCAAAGCATAGTGTTGAATACAAATAAAATAAATAATTAGCAGAAAAGAGTACAGCTTGGAGTACAGTAGTTTGACCCAGTTATTTTAATATGAGCTTACCCCCATAACAGTGACAAAGGACAAATGGCAAGTACTATTGGTGATGCTAGTAAAAGAGGGCAGGATGGGAGAGAGGGAAAAGGGTGGAAGGTGGTTACCCTTAATGCTAGGAGCTTGGGAGAAAAACTGAAGAGTTACAGGTGCTCATGGCAGAGGGAGAGGTGGACATTGCAGCCATAACAGAAACATGGGCCACCCAATACAATGACTGGGACCTGTCTGTACCAGGGTACAGGTTATTTCATAGGGACAAGGTGATTGGGAAAGGAGGGGGTGTGGCACTATATGTGAAGGAAGGACTGAAGTGTGTAACAGAGGAAGGGGAGGAGGGTAGTACGGAGTCACTGTGGATGCTAATCCAGGATTCCAAGAATAGGATTCTTAGAATGGGAGTGATGTACAGACTGCCATCTCAGAAGGAGGAGCTAGACAGGGAACTAGCGGTACAGATCAGAAGGACCTGCGAAAAGGGTAGTGTGGTGATTGTGGGGGACTTCAACATGCCAGGAGTAGAATGGAGTACCCCAACAACCTGGAACAGAAGGGAGTAGGTACTGCTGGATGCCTTCCAGGACAGCTTCCTGCTGCAACTGGTCAGTGAACCAACCAAGTTAGGGAATACCCTCGACCTTGTGCTGGCAAATGGGGACTTTGTGAGAGAACTTACGGTGGAAGAACTGCTGTCAGGGAGTGACCACCACTCAGTATGGCTCACATTGGATATGGGCAAGGAAGGAGTGGAATCTGGCACAAGAGTGCTGGACTTCAGGAGGGCCGAGTTTATGAGGATGGGGGAAGTGGTAAAAGGGTACCTAGCCAGAATTCAATCTAGTATGGACACTAACCAGGGGTGGGAGCTCATAAAGCTGGGGATAGTGGAGGCAACCGAAATCTGCTGCAAGGCCCAGAACAAGATGGCTAGGGCTAAGAAACTGAGCTGGTTGAGCAAGGAGGTCATGGAAAAGGTAAGGAGGAAAAGAGCTGCCTTTAGGACTTACAAGAAAACAGGGAGAGGGGAGGACAGGGAGGTGTACTTGATGGAATCGAAGGAGGTGACAAGGGCAGTAAGGGGAGCCAAGGCATCTAGGGAACTTAGGCTGGCACAAGGCATTAAGAAGGGGGAGAAGGACTTCTTTCGGTACATCAGGGAGAAAAGGAGCTGTAAGGACCACATAGTAAGGATTAGAAGGAGGGGTTGGGTGGAAGCAGGGTACGACAAGACAGAAGCACTAAATGAGTACAACTGCTCAGTATTTACTAAAGAGAAGAGGGGGGTGACACCCAAGGGGGGATACATTGCAGAAATGGGGGGGGGTGACAGATGGGGAAATCATGGAGGGCAGAGTTCGGGAGGGTTTAAAGGCACTGAGGGTGGATAAGGTGCCAGGCCCAGATGGCATCCACCCCAGGGTACTGAAGGAGCTGGCAGATGTCCTTGCAGGACCTTTTGCAGACCTATTTAATGCCTTGCTACATTCGGGGTGTGTACCTCAGGACTGGAGGATGGCTCATGTGGTGCCCCTCCACAAGAGTGGCCCCAAGGATGAACCGGGAAACTACAGATCAGTGAGCCTCACATCCATCGTGGGTAAGCTAATGGAGACTATCCTGAAGGAGAGGCTGGTGGCCCTCCTAGAGGCCAAAGTACTATAGGACAGCAGACAGCATGGCTTCATATGGGGCAGATACTGCCAAACCAACCTGGTGGAGTTCTATGACTGGGTAACTAGGCAACTGGACAGGAGCCATGCAGTGGATGTCCTGTATCTGGACTTCAGTAAGGCATTCGACCTGGTACCGCATGGAAGGCTGGGAAGTAAGTTAGTAGGCACAGGGGCAGGTGCAAAGCTGGTGAGATGGGTAGGCAACTGGCTTCAAGGAAGGCAACAGAGGGTGGTGGTGGGTGGGGAGCTCTCACACCCAAGGGTAGTGATGAGCAGTTCTCCACAGGGCTTGTGTTGGGACCAGTGTTGTTTGGGATATTCATTGCAGACATATCATTGGACATCAAGAGCAAGATCAGTCTGTTTGCTGATGATACCAAGGTAGGAGCAGTGGTGGATGACCTAGGGGGATGGCAGGGGTTGCAGGATGATCTGGCAAAGCTTGAAACCTGGTCAGACACCTGGCAACTGGGGTTTAATGCCAAAAAGTGCAAGGTGCTGAATTTTGGGATGAACAACCCAAGGAGGAGTTACCAGTTGGGGAGAGTGCAGCTAGTCCAGACAGAGGAGGAGAAGGATCTGGGGCTGCTCATTACAGGGTCAATGAACAACTCGGCACAATGTAGGAAGTCAGCTGCAAAGGCCAACAAAATGCTGGGTTGTATTGCAAGGGGCATATCCTTGAGGAGGGAATAGGTGATTCTGCCACTGTATAGGTCATTAGTTAGACCACACCTGGAGCACTGTGTGCAGTACTGGCGCCCATATCTGAAGAGGGACATTAAGTTACTGGAGGGGGTGCAGCGCAGGGCGACAAAGATGATCAAGGCGCTGGGGGACTTATCATACGAGAGGAGGCTGAGGGAGTTGAACATGTACTCACTGGAGGAGAGGAGGGACGGGGGGGACATGATTGAAACCTTTAAGTACATGAAAGGAACAAACAAGACAGGTACAGAGGGGCTGTTCAAAATAAGGGAGGGAAGGGAGGGACAGCAGGGGCCATGATATGAGACTAAAGGGAGGAAGGTTCAGGAGGGAGATGAGGAGACACTTTTTTACAGAGAGGGTGGTGGCTGGGTGGAATGCGTTACCTGCAGAAGTGGTATCCAGTAGAACAGTGGACTGCTTCAAAAGGGGATGGGATAGGACAAGGGGAGGGTCAATGAAGGGGAAGGGTGGAAGGGAGGGGCAGCTGCAGAATAAGAAGTGCTAGCGGCACATTCGAGCAGATTTGATAGACCTCTAGGCCTTTATCTGCTGGCAAATTTTGTATGTTCGTAGTTTCTATAACTTAGAAGAGGCAGGCCCATTTTACTGAGTCAAAAGCCTTCTCTGTCTCTACACATATTAGAATAGCTGGCGTGCGTTGTTTGCTTGTGGCCTTCCTTGAGTGCAGTAATTATCTCTTATAGGTTATGCATAGTTGTTCTGCCTTTCAAAAATCCTGCTTGATGGTTTTTTATAATAAAACAAACCATGTAAGGACACGCTCATTAAGTCACAGTAGATACCGCTGAGAGAAGGCTAAATTTAGACCACAAGAAAAGAAAAACACCAGTGCACATTGACGTAGGCTGCTAAAATTACAAGTCACAGGCCGTTGATTACAGGGGTGTAGACAGAAATTTTAAACTTGTACTCAGAACTGATGCACTGTTGTCCCCCGTTATGCAAACATAAACCAAAATATGCACTGCCACTCCACACCAACAATAGAACCACCCCCCTTCATTTGCCATGTCTAAGTTCAAGTGTTTGCCATGTCTAAGTTCAAGTAATCAGTTTCTTCCTGAAATCCTCCTTCCTTTGTTTTTCTGCCTGCCTAGTAAGTTCTTGTTTGTATATTTGGCTAGAAGCCAGTGCCTCATTGCGAGCAACAAAGGCAGAAAAGCTCAGCGTGACACAGATACAATGTGACTCACAATGTCCTTGCTTTCCTCTTTTTGTTGCCCCTGCCTGATTTTTTAGTGTACTCTGGTGAGTACAGTGCATATGCCTGCCGACACCCCTGGTTGATGAAGAGATAGTGCACCTCGAAGTGCTGGGTACCTAGGACTGTCTCACAAATGTGTCTGTAACCCCCCAATGGGGGCTTACCTTATTTACCTCCATGTCCTTAGGGGCCTTCCTATTTTCCTCCCACTGTTGCTGGCATCCCACCCTCATCCCGACTGCAGTCCCAATTGCTCCTGATGCCCTAAGTCCTCTGTTAGCCTCCCAATGCTGCCATTTTATTAGTTTAGCCCAGTTTGTGCTTAAATATTTAACAGTGAGCTGCTGGCATTATTTGCAGGCCTCCAGCACTCGCAAATGCACAGTTGGCGCCTTTTTACATCTTGACCGCCAACATGGTCAAATAAATCATGTTACTATGGTCCTGGTGCCTCTTCTCAGTCAAATAAGGGCAGGTGGCCCAAACACTATGGATTAAAAGCCGTTTGCTGGATAAAACAAAAAGTTTAAACACTGAGGTCTAGCAGGGCTCATTAATATGCATGAGCCCTACATGAATATTCATAAAGCAGTGTGTGGGGGGGGGGATTTTAAATAAATAATGTCTTGCTCTTGGCTGCACCAATGCTTTAAACATGTGGGACCGCGTAACGGGGACACCATTTTGAGAGTGTTTTAACCAATCACGAGCCAGGATTTCAGCCATTAGCTCATGGGATGAGACCAGTGACTTGTGGGAAAGAAACAGAGGATTTATTCCTGGTGCCAAGAATCCAGCTAATTAAAAGACTGAAACTGTGATTGACAGCTTGCTCAGTTAACTGGATTTCTGGAACTTTGCCCTTTGCTTTGAGAGGGATGGTTTAAAAGGGAGTCAGTTGTTCTTAGCTCGAGACATCGAGTAGAGGGGAGCCTGTATGGCTTTGTGCTGCTTTTTTCACAGGGAAGACCCAGTGAGAAATCCTCCAGTCCAAGGGATGAACAAAACTTGTAACTGCCTGCCAGCAGACCAGAAGGAAGTGTTATCAGTGCTACTTGTGATTTGGACTGAAGATTTTGCACTGGTGAAGTGATTGGCCCAGACTGTGTGTAATACATCTTTAGAGTGAAAGGTTTGCCCAGTAAAGTTGTTAATTTGCAATTGGACTAAATCCAAACTTTTTTCTGAAGTAGATATTGATTTAAATGTGCTGAATGTGCTTCATGGGTTGAGATTTGGTTCCCCACGAGAGAATCTATTACACCAGCTAGAGGCTTCATCAGCAGAAGATCACAAACTTTGCCCCAACTGTTCACTCTACCTGGGCCTTGTCATCTTGGCCAAGGTTGCTACTGTTGTACCAGAGATCATTCAGCGAAAGACCAGCTCGGGGACTTGGCCTCCCGCACAACAACATCTAGCAGGATGTGACCATCTGGAGGTGCATCATGTTGGCCTGATTCCCCCTATCCATTGATCATCACCATGAGGTCTACATATCACCTGACTTGCAGCAGGTTCCTGGTAGCATGAGTACAATTAGGGTAGCTCCCTGCAACAAGTGTTAAAATCACCTGTGGTATCATCTGATTTGCTTAGTTTCTGGGTGTTGCAAAAGACTGAGCCCTCATGCTCGGGATTACAAATTATTGGGTTGTTTACATGGTTAATTTCCTTTCTTTCAACCAAGGGCCCCAACATCAGCTACAATGCCAGCCACCCCCGGGCAATGCTTCAGGTCTGCCTGTAATTCTCTCTGAGTTCCCAGTAGTTGCTAGACTGATAAACTCAGGGATTGAAGTAAATGAAAAGTAATCTAGTGCATTTTTAAATATAGTAAAGTAATTGTTTACCTAAATTTAAGCCCCTCTCTTGTTTACATCCCTCTTAATAAACCAGATTTACTGTTTGATGTTAACCTGGCTGGTGAGCATATTATTACCTGGTCTAGAGTCATCGAATGTACTGCCAGATATATGGAAAGTGCATGCTTGTATTGTTGAAACTGTCTTTTACTTGGGGTTGCAGTTCACAAGCCAGAGATCCAGACCCTACTGGTAAGTGGGCTGAATGTGAGCATATTATTAATGGTCAAACTGTTTGGTATGTTTATTGCTGAACACTGCAACTGTCCATGTTTTTGCAAAAGGTCACTAGGCAGGATTGTGGGTGATATTAACTTTCCAGAGGGCTGTACTTACTGTGATAGTTACCCATGTAATTTCTCTGGGTGGAGGCACCATAATATTAGCACTACTACTGGTAGCCCCCCCCCCATACCTAGGTAGCTATGAGCCCAGGCCCCTTAACCTGTTACTAGGGATACAGGCAGGGGTAGTAGCCCTTGGTATAACAGCACCAGGGTTACATGTTTGTGTGAATTCTTGTAATAAATCTGTAATTTTGGCAGCCTACATCAGTGTGCACCATTTTCTGTGTGTTTTTTGTGGTTTTGCATAACAACTGGGATTGTGTACTCCAGTCCATTTGCCAGGATTTTTATAAAACTGTTTGTATCTACATTTACTGGTGGTATCAGTCGGTGGTTGGAAACATTATGAGTGTCTTTACCTGGTTTCAGAAGAACAATGAAAGCCTCAAATATGGTAATAGGCAGTCATTTGCTGTGTTGTGCTGCTATACACATAGAGAGTTGACTGCTTATGGAGAGCAACATTGTCTGATAAAATTCTTCTTGGAGCCTCTTTTAACCCAGTGTTTTCTGTTTGGGTAAGATTTTTTTCCATGTATTTTTTTTCCTTCAGACATGCAGGCAGGCTCCTCATCCATCTTCACCTCCCCTTGCCTGGAAATCACCTGCTACAGACCTATTTGGGGTGGTGATCCCCCACAGATCCACCCCCCCATGGTGGAGCCAGGTGGGGTAAGGTTATCCTCCTTCAGTGATGCTCATCCACATGGGCTCCAGGGGTCCAGGTAGTGGCATAGGACAGTGAAAGTGCACAGGCATCATGTAGCCCACATGTATCTTTTCCATTTTCTTCCCCCAAGCCCCAGATGCAGTGGCACATATGTTTGTACATGTGGAGGTGTTCACACACTATAGAGCCATGGTACCTCCCTAAAATGTCTCTTGAGCCTGCAATGCCACTTAGCCTCCACCCAGTGGCAATCTTCGGCCAAGATCACATGCCTCTCCTCCCCAGGAGAGGAGTGCAGCCGTTTGGACATGAAATCTACCCCCCCGACCAACCCCCAGCAAGCCATGCTTGCTCCTAAACCTGTGTCATCAGCATGGCGGGAAGGAGTGCTACTGACAAGCCACTGGGCCAGCCTTGGATAAGCATTTTATAGTGCTTTGGACCTCTGTCAGAGTGAGTAAAGGATTCAATGCTTCTGCCTGCAGTGTAGTTAGTGAGGGTATAGAGGTTCCATCTAAGAAGTCCACTTGCGTTGGAGGAGATTGGCATTATTCAATAAGTATACTTTGGAATAAAAGGTTTTGTTAATATCTTTAGGCTATGATGATCACTGCTTCCTTTTTTTTGGATGCTAGCTATTTATCTGGTGGCTTGCATTATCCTAATTCTGTAGTCTAGCAGCTTTTCAGATTTCTCTCTCTACATTCCAAGTATTTTTGACAGGTTTTCTGGACCATTAATTAAGCTTGATTGTATGTTAATGTGTTCATTTTGTATTTTAACTGTGATATCTCTTAGAAAGTGTCCTAAGACTGCTTCTTACTGAAGCTGAAACTGGTCTTTTTTATTTTATCTTAGGTTGTAGTAGTTCTAGCTCTTTCTGCATCTGATTTTTGGAATGTACAGCATAGCTTATTATTTTATTTCAAATGAAGGCCTTATATGCATACCATAGCATTTTGTAAGGTGTTTCAGGGAGGTCATCAAAGGCAAAACATGTTTCCGATTCTTTAACAACCCACATTTGAAATTTTTCTTCATTTGGGAGGAGAGTGTTTAGCCTCCATCTGGGAATGGAGGTGTAAGCATCACTCAATGTTACAATGATGTGGACACATGTGATCAGAGATGCTTATGGGTTCCATGTAAACATCCCTAACTAGGTGCATATAGGGCATTTGTAAGAGAAAGTAATCTATCCTGTTGTTAGTGGCATGTGTTGCAGAGAAAACACAAAGTCCCTACCCTTGGAGTGTGGGGCTCACCATGAATCTTTATGTGGAACTATTTAGCCAGTAGATGAAGTGATCTTCTAGCCTTGGTGGATGGAAATATTGTAACATTTCAGGTGCTCTAGAAGGGGGGTCACATACGTCATTAACATCATCACCAATTAGAAGCATATCCCCTGTTTCACATAAATTTTGATATCTTGTGCTCTTTATGGGAAGAAGCTTTCCACGTCTTGGCTGGGTCTGTACAAATGATAAAACAGTGGTGTTTTTGAACAAAGAGCCACTCTGGCCATGACCCACCATGACCCACCTTCCTTCTTTACTATGTGTGGATGTTAGGATCTTGATTGGTAATCTTTTATGAAACAGAATAGCCACACCTGTGGTAGTGGATGAGAAGGAGGCCCCTATCACCTTTCCCACCCATTCCCTCTGAATGTTTTGCGTTTCTGCCTCTTATCAAATGAGCTTCTTTTGCAAAGGTCATATCACAATGTTCCTTGCTGAGGTGAGAAAGAATCTGCTTCCATTTAATTGGGGGAGTAAAGCCTTTGAGTGTTCAACAAGATTACTTTCAAACATTCAGAGCTTCCATGAAGGAAGAATTAGCATTTATATAGTGCTTTTCATATACATTGTATACCAAAGTGCTTTACAAGCAATGAGAAACTGGTAGTGAAGTGATTGAATACATAGTGGGAGCCATATTGCACATCAACACCCTCCCACAGCCTTGGACAACTGCTTAAACTGTTTCTATTATTTTTTTTATGTTTAGTATACTTTATAGGCTCTGTCTGACTGGCCATACTTTGATCCTGTTCCTTGCACCCACCCTCCTGTCACCCCTGACCTACCTCAACTCCTGGGCACCCTGGCTTTCCCCCAGGGTGGGGATGCTGGAGGGTCAATGCCCATTAGAGACTCATTAGGTACATAGGCTTGGGGATTTATGGTTGGTAGCCTGGGGTCTGTGGTGAAGGATGGACATCCTGATGTGTGGTCAGATAATTTTATTCATGTGTAGTGCCCCAGGGAGACTTTGTGTGCAATGATGTGATGGCATGTATGCTACACATCTGGCATGCCTCCCAACACTGCCTAGCTCCAGCCATCGGATCCCTGGCCTCCAACAGGGGTCAGTTCAACTCCAGCAGCTCCCCCCCCAAAAAGGAGAGCAGTCTGTGGAATGTTAGATCCTCCCCCTGGCCAGCCCTCCAATGACCCAAGTTCATTACTGAACTTGGTTCCCCAAAGTCGCAAGCAAAAGCCCTACCAGTACTCCGATGGGCAGGCCTATGAACTGGTTTTGTGTGAAGAGGAATGTTGGCTAGGACACCAGGCAAATTCCCCTACTCTGCTTCCTGTGAGCAGAGGGGACCCATTTTCCTGTGGGACCAAGATGGCTGCCTCTGGACTTGCTGTGGAGGACATGGAGGATGTTGGAGGCAGGGGGGTGGGTCTCCTCCCCTGTCTCTGGATTGACAGAGACCTCATCGATTCTTCCTCAAGCTTCTTCTAATGGATCTAAGTTGCATGCATCTCCCAGTTCATGTCCATCCTCAGAAACCTCGATGGATTAAAGTAAGAAAACAATTGTTTCTTCCCAGTTTGTTCCTATACTGCAACAGCTAGCATCTGCTAAAGAGTCGCTACATAATACTGAATGTTTACGACCTACAGATGTGGACGCTTTGCTATTATTTGAGGAAACACGCTTTCTTACAAAGAAACAGGAGCTTTTAGCACTTAAGAACTCAGCTTTGCAGCTGCCTACTGATTCTGACTCACTGTTACTAACTGCTGTGTCAGACACCCGAAAGACAGCCTTGACATTTCCGCATTCCAATGCTGTCTGTCCAACGATTTCTTCTGCTCCTGCTGCTGAAACTTCTCCTGAAAACCTTGCTGTTTCCCCCGTTCTTCTTCCACGAACCTCTGCATCTGACTTGCCCCCTGCAGAGGTTGTTCCTCAGGAAGACTGGTCAGTTGATTGTGCTCTTGTTGTGGCAGGGTGCGAGAGGGATCCAGTTGTTGGTACCTGGTACTCCGGTCCTTCCCCCATTCAGATCACCTCTGCAGACACCCCAGCTGTTTCTCCTATGCAAGACCAGTTGGACTTCACGCTTACGCCTGCTTTGCACTTAACACAGAATCCAATTCTCGATTTACCAGTTTCCACTTCTCCTGCAGCTCTGTTTTTGGACTCCGACCCTCTTCTCCGAAGTTTACCACCCCAGGGCCCTGATCTGCCACTCAACGGACTGAGTGACCAACTTCTCTTGCTTCTACATCTACTAAAGTGTATGTATCTTGTTTTTCTATTCCCACCCAACAGGCTAACAGACACAATGCTGTCAGATTACAGTATTTGGGGGGGTTTACCTGAAATGCCTGATAGCGTTTTTGTTGGGTGTACTTTGCTTAAAGACTCCATGAAATTTGCTGCTTATGATATCCACGCATTAATACATGTTTCTAATGAGTCCCATTTTGATTTAAGTTTTAAAACCTTAAAAGTTTTAAAGAATTTTGGTCCCAGTTCCATCTGTTGAAAAAATACCCCTTTATGGTCACCTTTCAGTGCAATTATTTAAAAAAACCTGCACAAAAGACTGTCACTATTTTGTTTAGAAATTAAGGTGTTAGTTTGAAAGATATTACAGTTTGGCTGAAATAAAGATGTACAGTGCTATCTGACCCTGAAGCTATTTTTGATTCGGAAAATTTGTGGATGGGAGGGTGGAAGGTTAGTGTTATGCTCCGGACTACTGATACTGGTATTCAACACCTACCCAATAGTTTTCTGTTAGGCAGGGATAGGGGAGTTTTGTTCTATTCTGGACAACCTAAAGCCTGTTATAAGTGCGGTTCCACCTCTCATCTCAGCAGCATTTGTGACGCTGTTAAACATACTGTTTGTGGTGGTCTTGGTCATGCAGACTCACAGTGTACTGAAGAACCTCTCTATGTTTTATGTGAAAACCTGGACATACTTTTCAGCAATGTTCATGGGCTGCCCATAATTCTCTTACTTTAGCTGATGGAGAGGAGCAATGATTTATTATTACAGTGTCCCAATGCTCTAACATTAAGGGTCCCTCTTCTTTTACTTCTACAGTTGCCCCCCCCCACCTACTACTTTAGCTGAATCACGTAGTGTTGTTTCCACTGCCACTGTAGTAGCTGCTGGGGAGGATTTGACTGATCCTGTCCCACAACCTGTTACATTTTCTCTACCTCCCCACCCTCCTTCTTCCCCAGTTCTTCCAGCTGTTCTACTTCAGGTGGCTCTTCTATGGGACCCCTCCAGCTCCATTAGAAACAATGGAACCTTCCCTTCTGACCCTTTTACTACACCTTCTAGAATTACAAGGGGTTCAAGAAAGTTTGGTTCACCTTCCTCTAAGGCTCAGAGGATAGAGACTCTCCCTTTGGCGAATAAATATGAATTGCTACGACATACTTCTGAAAACACAGACTCTGACTCTTCTTCTGTCCAGTCCTCTCACCCTGAACTTAATACAGATACTGAAGTCCCTATCGACAATCTGGGGTCCCAAAAAAGGAAAACCAAGGCCAAGACAAAACATAAAGAATGTACCCCGAGGAACGGTAGACAGTGGTGATTGCTGTGCATATGTCTACTTCTTTTGCAGTACATACTGTTAATGTTAACAGTATAAAAAAACAACATAAGAGGGATTCAGTTTTTTCGTTTTTGTCTTGCCTAACTGCTGGTCTCATACTTCTACAAGATGTTAGATTCCATTCTTTGTCTGAAACTTCTAGGGCCCAAAAATCCTGGCATTTAGGCCCCTCATATTGGTCATTTGGACTGGAGACATGTTCTGGGGTGGGTACTTTGTTTCATCTTCCTAATGTCTCTATTATTAATATTCTAGATTTATGCCCTGGCAGAGTATTATTGATAGACTTTAGGTTCCTTTTTATCCCTTTTCGAATTATCAATATTTTTGCCCCACAAACCAAGTCACTTAGGATTGAACTCTTGAAAGTGGTTCGACCCTATCTTTACACCTCTATGCACACCATTTTTGGTGGTGATTTCAATTGTGCGTTGTCCACTAAGGATAGGTCCTCAGTCTCAAAAACCACAAAATTATTTTGTGATACCACTTTTCTCAAAAATCTTTTATTTTCTACAAAACTGAAGGATGCTTATCTTTGTCTCACCCAGACACATACCCCTACCTTTCATAAAGGCTCTTTAGCTACCCGGATAGATTATTTTTTTGTGTCCTCCTTTCTACAAACTTCCACTGCTGAAGTACCGGTGGCTGAATTGTCAGATCATGATTTGCTTATCATTTTCCTTGGTCCTAAGAATGTTGCTACTTTTGGTCCTGGCACTTGGAAATGTAATGTTTCCTTATTGGAGAATTCTCTGTTGTTAACACTTCTTCAATCTTTTTTTCAAAACAGAAAATCTGTGTTTTTTCTTTACGATGATCCTTGGTGGTGGTGGTTAGATGCGAAGAGGGATTTGACGAAATTACTAAAATCCTTTAGCAAAACCCATCATGAAGATTGTTATTTCACATACCATAGGACACGACATCAGCTGCAAAAACTCCTTACCCTTTATTACACCACTGGCCAGGATTTTTCTTCACAAATTAGTACCCTGAAAAAATCTTTATTGGAATATCACTCCAAAAAATATGCTTCAATGCAACAGCGTCAACGTTTTAGTGTAAAAGGTGCCTATGATGTGATCTGCCCATCTGCACATTTTTCTAAACAGATTACGGGGAGAACCATTGATGCTATTGTGACTGATGCTGGTCATACAATTACTGATTCTAGTCTTATCCAAAATTATGTGGCCAAGTATACTCAAAACTTATTCAGTCCATTCCCTATATGTCTACATGATATAGTGACCTTCCTTAGTCCCATTTCTGTTCCTGATGTGCAACAATCAGTATCTGATATGCTTGCTTGTGATATTCAGGCACGAGAAGTAGTTGAGATCATCACAACCCTGTGATCTGGAGTATCTCCAGGCTTTGATGGCCTTCCGAATGAGCTTTATAAATTGCTTAATATTGAGTTGAGCGTGGAATTGGCCGCAGTTTATAACTTCTTTTTAAAAGCTGATACTTTGCCATTAGAATTTAATATGGGTGGTACCTTCTATATCCATAAGAAAGGAGACAGAAAATTACTGACTAATTGGAGGCCTCTTAGCCTATTGAATACGGACTTAAAAATTTTGACTAAAATTATTGCTCTCCGTCTAGCAAAGCTGGCCCCTCTTGTTATTTCGGAAGCTCAATCTAGTAATGTTCCAGGCAGAAGTATACATAATCATGTCCTTTTATTACGGGAATTGGTGGAACATGGCAATTCAAATAGGTTAGCAGGTCTCCTGTATTCATTGGATCAAAGACAGGCATTTGATTTGGTGAGTCATTACTTTTTATGGCAGGTTTTGAGATATTATAGGGTTCCTGTGACTACACTCTCCTGGTTACGCTTATTATATTCTATAGCCACTTCTATCCCTCTTGTTAATGGCTGGCAGGGTCCTTTGATACCTTTAAAGAGAGGTATTAGACAAGGGTGCCCACTCAGTCCCCTTTTGTATATCTTTTTTTTTTTTGGATCCCTTACTTCGTACCATTAATACGGCACACAATGTTAGGCCTATTTGTTCCTTACCACTTTCTGTTTTAGCCTATGCTGATGACATGAGTTTAATAGTAGCTGATGTTCCTTTGGCAGACACATCTCTCCATCTCTGTAAGTCCTTTGGTCTTGTTTCAGGAGCATCCCTGAACTTAGAGAAATGTGTCGGTCGACATCATGGATCTCAGCAGTCGAATGATGTAATAGTTTCCAGTATTGCACTTTGTCACACCCTTATTATGATTTTGGGCATTCTGTTTGGCTCAGGTCCTTTAGATATTCTCAACTGGACTCCCAAACTGGACCTAACAAAGGCCAAAGTTTCTCTTTGGAACACCTGGAAACTCAGTAAAAAAAAGAGGGTTTACTTGATAAAGTCTCACTTGCTCCCGATTTTTTTGTTTTTGGCTTAAGTTTTTCCCCCTCCCCATGTTTTGGAAACCAAACTTCTGAGTATATTTTTTCAGGCCTTTTGGGGCAGCTGCCTGAATCCCATTAAGCGTTCCATTACCTGCTTACCTTTCAAGGAAGGTGGTCTTAATGTGATACACCCATTATTTTTATAATAGTTTATTTTTGTGACTAATCTTAAACCACTTTTAGTTAATTATGATGTGGGATGGGAATTTTATTTTTTTTTCAATCCTGTCAACCCTGGTTTCATCTTTGGGACCTTAACACTTTGAGACAGGTTAAACATGTCTCTTCTACCCCTTTTTATCTTCGCGATACCTTTTGCCGTTTAAAACAATGGAAGATTACTAGCCATATGATTATAACTCAAAATAGGAAAGCCATTTATAATTTTTTGATAGAGACCACTTGTGCAGACCTTGTAATTTTTCTCAAATGTCCCCCTACTTCCTTACCTGCTTTATACACACTGTTAAGGAATCCTCGCATCCCCAAGAAGATGTGGGATCTGCATTGGCTTAGTTGTCATGAACAGATCAATATTAAGGCAAATCATAAACATAAACAGATGAATGAAAGACTGTGTTCCAGACCGTTATGTGTAAATCAGGATGAAACAATACAACACCTGTTTTTTCTTTATTAGTATATCACTGGTTTTTGGTTATATTTAGCGAACAGATGGAAGGAACCTTTATTTACTTCTGTTATTTATGAGATGTTATTGTATGGTAGGTTTCCAGCAACCTGGAAAAAGTGGAATATTGACACTCTAAACTTATTGTTTACCATCATTAAATGGCATTTATGGACTGCTCGCTGTCTTTTCACCTTGCAGCAAAAAGATATGTCCCACCTACTGGTGGTCCAAAGTACTGAACAGGATTTAAAAGATGTTTATTTTTCTGAACTAAGAAGTTTGTCATCTGGATCATTGTTTGCTTTATGGAAATGCTTACCATGGGTGACTGATTCTGATTTTCCTGTTACATGAGTCTTTTGTATTCATTTTTGTCAATGCGATTTTGGTTTGTAGTTTCTTTGTCAATAAAAATTTCCCCTACTCACCTGAGGGGGAGATTCTGGCCAGCCAAGATGCTGGATGAGAGCCCTGGAGGACAGGTGGAAGCTATGGAGGTGGGAGGGCTGATCTCCTCTCCCACCTCAACTATGCATGAGACTGAAGATTTAAGTGCTATGGTGGACAGGAAAATCGTTATAATTCAAACGGAATCTATGCCAGAAGTTATGGAACAGAATAAATGGAATGTTGCTGTTACAGAGATAGGAAATACTGTAGAGCTAGCTTTCAGCTCGAAGGAAAATGAAGTTCAAGTCCCAGAGGTTCCTTCAGTGTGTGTATCTTCTAAAACATATGAATTGCAGCTGCTGTTAGAATCCGAAGAGAAGAACTTTGAAGCACAGAAAGCGGCCCTAATGCAGAAGATTCTTCTGTCCCAATCTGTCAGCTTGGCCAGTAATGCTATTAAACAGCTGAGCAATGAAGCAAGAAGTTCTAAGGAACCACCATCTGCTGAGGGGCTCAGTAAGTCTGCATGTGTTTCTATGATAAATATCACTACTGCCGCTAAGCGTAAAGAGACTAATGGGCATGACCAAGAAGGTTTAGGAGCTCAGAAAAATACATACACGCAAACAATGTGCCTGGGACAGGGTCCTGGACTGCTGACAAAGCTTTAGAGGGTGCAGGGTGGAAAACGCAGCTGACTTTGGGTCATTGGAAGTCACAAATCCCCTGCCCGTATGCCTGCAGCTAAGGACTTCGGCCATAACGATGCAGGCAGTCATTTGAACTCTGCGGGGGGAAACAAATGCTGATGTTGAAATACCTGACCCACTCATGCTTCCAGAGGGTTTTAATCTAACTCAGAATCCCATACTAAACCTTGCCTCTGCTGAAGGGCCATCAGTAAGCGAGGGTAATGTCTTAATCCAGATAGAAGCCCCCCTAAATGTATTGCCGGAGAGACAGAAAAAAACTTTTTCCTCATTATTTCAGCTTCCCATTCTGCCAGCTAAGTGTCATAATGCCGTGAGACTTTTGTATATGGGGGGCATGCAGAACCCTCCTGATCGGGTATTTGTTGCCAGGAATTTACTGAAAGACTCCATGAAGTTTTTTGTACATGAACTGTATGCTCTAATTCACATTTCTGGGGAGATGACATTCGATATCAGCTTTAAAAAATGTCAGGGGTTAGAGAGACTCTGGGCTAAGTACCATGCTTTGAGAAAAATGGCTTTATGGGCACCCTTTTTGGCAATTCCACTGACAAAACCAGAATATAAGACTGTTACTATACTATTTGGAAATGAAGGGGTGTATTTGTCTGATGTGCTTTATTGGTTAAAAATGCATTGTACTGTAATTGGGGAACCTGAAGTCATATTGGACACAGAGAATGTATGTGTAACCCCCGGACCCCTGCCTTTTTGCAAAATTGACAGGTGGCATGCTGTTGAAGCTGACAGCAGCACCTGGTGGGGACTGAGTTCAGGGAGGATAAGGTTACTCTGCATAGGGGGCCTAGGTTTGGTTACTCTGCACAGGGGCACCCAAGTAAATCTGAACACAGGAAGCAATAACTGTAATGTCCAAAACCAGGAATGGGATTCTACAGTGTGGCTTTTATTCACATCCAAGCTAAACAAACAAAGCATAGACAGACTCCCATGGGGCTACATCCCTGGTAATGCAGATTAGAGACAACAGAACACGTCTTCACTATTTCCAGCCCTCAGGCTCTGAACCCACCAGGCACACAGCCCGGACTTGTATGCAGCTTTGGGTACACAGCCCAACTTGTACACTACTTGGGTTTTCCCCACTGGCCCGGCTCCCCCGACAGCCACTTGATCCACAGTCCATTTTGGGAAATGAACCAGTTTTCCAAATGGTGACTCCCCAAACCACCTTAGAGCCTTCGACTCCTAGAGGGAATTTTCCTTCCAATCCCACATGTGGGTACTTCCCTCATCACTGGCCAAGTGCATGAGGCAAAGTAGAAATCCACAGAGCAAATCCGTAGAGGTGGACCTGGTCACTAAAGATGGAGGGTCTCCCACCTCCAGCTCCCACAATCCATACCCAGTCATTTCTCTGGAAACTAAACAACTCTTTTCTGAAGCTTGGCAATGTAGATTATTGGGTAGACGTATGTCACATCTCCTCTACATGTCTTGACTTCCCCTATGTGCTGGACTTGAACATACTTTTACTTTTGGCTAAGCCTATTACTCTAGGCCTCCCACTACTTCAGTAGTTCAATACCCACTATTACACAGTTCCAGGGTGAAAACATGGGCCCTTAAAAAGAGCAGAAACTCACCCTCCGGTTGCAGGTGCCCCACAGGCGATTCACGAAATCTTCTTGTTTCCCAAAACTCTTGAACAAATAGGCAGCTTCTCCACTAGTAGCAGCCAGGGGGTTGCCCCTGGAATATGCAGGAAACCCTTTCCTGCCCCATCCCCTGAGGGATGGGGCACTGAGACCCGAATCAGCGGTCTCCACCACTTTAAAAACTATCTTCTGCATCTCTCTTTTGGTGGAAACACACACCTTTTTTCCAGAATGTAGCCCTATATCAGGGCTGAGGCTCCAAGAGCCTAACTAGAGCTGCTGTGCTGCTCTCTCAGCAAGCTCCAAACACCAACTGACCTCTGACTACTTTTCAAACCTCCCAACATTCTATTCCAGCTCCCTGCTGCAGGTTCCATTGTGGCTCATGCAGCTGCAACAGTTCTATGGTGATGTCATCCCTCAGTCTCAGCTGAGACTGAGAACAGAGTGAGACAGTGTGAAATCCATTTAACTGGAGTTTCACAAGCTGCCTGCCCTGCCTACCACTAGGTCTTACTGGGATTCTAGTAACCCCGGGTAACTAGGGGGTTACATATCGACTGGAGGGTGGAGGGCGAAAGTATTGCTAAAGTCTAATGATTCTGGAATTATTCACTTACCAAATTCTTATTTTTTGGGTCAGGATAGGGGGATGTTGTTTTATTCAGGGCAGCTCAAAGATGGTTACAGGTGTGGAGATTCCACTCATCTGAGTAGTGCCTGTGACCAGGTAAAATGTAATTTACGTGGGGAGCTAGGCCATTTGAGCTTGGCCTGCCTAAATGAGATTAAATGTAATTTGTTTGAAGAGCCCGGGCATACCTTCCAAAATTGTCTATGGCCGTCCCACAAACAGGAACACCACAATGCTGGAGTGGATCAGCAATTTATTATCATCTAATCCCAAAAGGCAAAACTTAGGAATAGATCTAATCTAAATCAACAAACCTGCGACCCACCTAGGCCTCCTACTTCTGGTGAGCCCTCAGTAAGTAACTGTAGGGCGATAACTTCAGGTGTAAGCAATATACCCTCCCCCCTCCTGTTCAGGAGGAGAATGATGCGTTAGAAGAAACTAGGCAGGCCCCAACTATTTTACAGATGCTCCTCCTTGAGCCAGTGCAGGCTAGCTGCAGAAGTTCAATGAGATTTAAACTTAAAGCTGCCCCCTTATCCCTCAAAAGCACTGAGAACTTCTCCCATCCCAGTTTCAAACTCATATGATGTTTTACAGGACACCTCAGCAGATTCTGGAGAAGGTTCAGATTCCTCCTCTATCCCTTCATCTCGTCCAGAAGGGACTACAGATATAGAAGTGGGATCTAGGGGTAGAGGGGCTCAAAAGTGGAAAGCAAGGACAAAGGGAAAAGGGGTTGCTGGATCAACAAGGAGAAAATAGAGTGGTTCTAGGAATAGAAAAAGATATTAATGTTCTACTACACAACCCCTGTAAATGGTTTCTTCCTCTATGCCCTTTGATTGTAATATGATCAATGTAAATAGTATCAAAAGGATTGGCAAAAGAAATACAGTGTTTACCTTCCTCATGTCCTTACAGGTAGGCTTGATATTTTTACAAGATGTTCAGTTTCATACTTTTAATGAAGTTAAACAAGCCCAAAGGCACTAGCTATGTGGACCTCTTTCTGGTCCATTGGCCAAGATGCATGTTCTGGGGTGGGAATATTAGTACATTCTTATGACTTTAAGCTTATATGAACTAGCACCTGGGCAGGTTATCATATTGGATGCTGTGACTCAACAAACTCCTTATTGCCTAATCAACATATATGCCCCTCAAACAAAGGTAGAATAGACTTAGTATCCCAGATCCAACCATACTTACATACTTCTAAACAAATACTGTTTGCAGACGACTTTAACTGTGGATTGAGTCTACAGGATAAGAGCTTGTATGCCACCACGAAGAACATTTTTTTGTGATTCCCGCTCTTTAAACACTATCCTATGCACAGCCCAGCTGTGGGACGCATATTTGGATTATACAAAAAAACACACTCCCACTTTGCAAAAAGGAGCTTTGGCAATGAGAAGTGATTACATTTTTATGACCTCTACTATACAAATATCAGCAGCTATCGTAAGCCCGGTAGAATTTTCGGACCATAAGAGATTGTCAGTAACTATAGGTAGTACCCCTCTCTGGGTAAATGGCCCTGGTCTATGGAAGTTGAATACATCCTTGTTAGAAGACAGGGAATTCCTGGGTTCTCTTAGTCAGTTCCTTGCTGCAAAAAAATCAGTACTGATTCTATATGATGATTCAGTTTTCTGGTGGATGGATTTGAAGACAGACTTGACTTCCCTGTTAAAACAGTATAGTAAACGCAAATGTAATACTATCTATTTGGCTTACTTACAAAAGAGATGGCATCTTCAGAACCTAATGTCCACACCACAGGGCAAGATTTAACCTCTGAGATTCAGATAGTACAAAAAGAAATGCTGGTCTTTTCCAACCAGAAGGCAGCTCAATTATATAACCAATATAAATTTGGGATGCAGGGGTCAGCAAAGGAAATCAATTCCTTTGCTCAAAATGCACGTCAGGTAGGGAAGAAAACGATGTCCAGTCTCAAAGACTCAGCTGGCTCCTTGCAGACCTCTGGTGCCAAAATATTACAGATAGTATCAGACTTCTCAAGACAGTTATTTGCTGAAATACCTTCAGATTTAGGGGAAATACAGGATTTTCTGAGTGACATTCACATCCCAGAGTCCCCCCCCAGGTAGTGCAGCAAGTAAGTCAACCAATCACACAGGAAGAGGTAGATGCTAGCATCCAGCAGATGAGAAATAATGTGTCTCCTGGACCAAATGATTACCCTTTAAACGATATAGGGTTATAGGGCAACATTTGCATACTGAACTTACTGTTGTCTTTAATGCTATACTAGAAACTAATGCTATCCCTTTAAACTTCAATAAAGGAACTTTAATCCTTTTGCATAAAAAAGGTGACAGAACGGATTTGAATAATTGGAGACCCAACTGCTTGTTAAATGCAGACTGTAAATTACTTACTAAGATTTTGACCAAAAGATTACTTTTGTTAGCTGAATTAGTTATCTCTTGTGCCATTCCTAACTGATGTATACAAGACCGTTTAATTTTCTTGAGAGAATTATTCTCACATGGGCGTAAAAATTCTTGTAAGGGGTATGCAGTATCACTTGACCAGAAAAAGGCATTTGATTCTATATGTCATACATTCTTATGGGAAACTTTACGCCACTATAACATCCCGCATACAATGATAGAATGGGTTAAATCCCTGTATAAGATGGCTACTGTAATACCAGTATTAAATGAACAGACAGGCCCTATGGTGCCAGTCAAAAGGGGAGTCTGGCAAGGCTGTCCCATGAGCGTGGTACTGTACACATTTTTTATAGACCCTTTACTGTGGAAAATAAATAGTCTTCCATCTATCAGTCCAATAACAGGTCTGCATGCACAAAATCCAGTGAAAGTCATTGCATATGCAGATGACTTGTGTCTGATGGTGACTGATGAACAGTCTGTGCATGCATCTATCCATGAATGTACAGTTTTTGGGAGGGTATCAGGAGTGGCACTAAATCTAGCAAAATGTTGTGGGAGGGTGCTGGATTGTGACCCTAGACCAAAGCCTAAGAGATGGCATATTCAACTTGCTGATGAGACATTCCCCTGCCAATTCTTGGTATTAAGCTGGGGCCTGAAGGTATGGATACCTTAAATTGGGAAGAAAAATTAACTATGGGAGAAATAAAGTGATGCAGTGGAATAGAAGTAAAATAGGAAAGAAGAAACATTTTTTTTTGGTTAAAACCTTTCTCATTCTGGTGTTTTTGTACTTAAGTTATGTTTTCCCAATTCCAAAAAAGTTGGAGACCTCTATTTTGAGTATATTTTTTCAAGCGGTTTGGAGGAGTCGTCTCAATCCAATCAAAATAAATATTCCATATTTACCCATCAAAGAAGGGGGCATAGATATGGTTAACCCCATTTTATTTTTTAATAGTATTTTCATTATGACTAACTTAAAGTCATTGCTTGTGACTAAGGGGAGGGGATGGGAACAGTGGCTATTTGAGAATTGCAAGATCTGGTTCCAACAATGAGAGTGAAATGCAGTGAAAATTCTTAAAGGACCTGTGTTCTTGCAATACCTCAGGGAAACATTCTGTGGTTTAAAGCAATTGAATGTGACAGCCCAACAACTCATGTCCGCCACCACACATAAAGCTCTTTATAGAAATTTAGTTGTTACATTATGTGGGGACACTATACCCTTTGCAGAATGCCCAGATCAGTTCCAAAGTTCTTGCAAACCTTGCTAAATAATCCCAGGATTCCTGTTTACATGTGGGATTTCTATTGGCTTTCATGCCATGGGAAAATAAATGTAAAAGAGAACCATAAACATAAACAAAAGCAAGACAGGATATGTAGCAGATGAGGCTGCATTAATACAATTGAGTCTATGGAACACCTTTTTTAAGACTGTTCCTTTGTTAAAGGTTTTTGGACTTATATAGCGAAGATATGAAAAGAACCATTATTGGAGAAAGTACAGTATGTAAACATAATGTATGATATTGTTCCTGTTAGCTGGAAGAAATGGAATAGGAGTACTCTCCATCTGCTGTTCACTAGAATTAAATGGAATATTTGGTTGGCCAAGTGCACCCACCTTGAACTAAGCAGAAAAATCCTGAAAGATGTTCAGAATGTATATGAGGTTGAATGTGCTCATTTGTCTGGAAATGAGATAGCGGAATTATGGAAAAAACTGCCTTGGATTACTGAAGTACATGCAGTAACTTAAAAAAAGGGTGGTTAGGAGTAATAAATAAATGTGATTGTATCAGAGGAATGAGGTCATCACTTTGGTATAATTTACTTTCTCTTAGAGACCCTTTATATTTGGAAAGTGATTATGTTTGTTAATATGAGAATGGCTCAGCTCTAACTGTACTGTGCTTTCTTTCTACCTTTGTTTTCCTTTTTTATTTTCTGTGTAATTTTTCTTTCATTTGTATGTACGTATTATGATTTTGTGTTTAATAAAATTGTCCCCTACACTTGCTAAAAGTGCCTTGAGTTATTTTACTTCCACCTGGACACCCACCAGGACAACACCAGAGGTGGGCAGAAGGGATCTCATTTTAATGTCTCACCCGAAGGTTGGCACACCCCAACAATACAGCACCCCAGTACTGCACTCAGGTGTCAATGTTTATGGTATAAGCACAATACTGGTGTGAGATCAAAATCCATGACCTTCCAGCATACAGGCAGATGTGCTACTGCCCAAACCACGCTGACACTTCAGTGGATAGGGTATGAACCGCTGACAGCGACACTTTCACAGTAACTGTCAGTACAGTGACTACAGTGCCAGGTCACTGTACAGACTGTGCTGGACCCAGGCACTGTATTTGGGGAATTTGCTCCCCCTTCTCTAATCAGCTTCAACTCGGAGTTGATTATAAAAAGTGCAGGGGGCACAGCCCCCTGTGTAGGGCATTTGGAGGGTGAAGCCCCCCAAAGAAAACATGTATCCAACTTGGAAACTGTCGGCCGACCACAAATGCAGTCGACATGACCATTTCGCTGTCCGGTTGTTCGATAAAAGTTTTGTCGACGACTGGTCATAGATCCAGTGGACAGTATAAAAAGGTGTATACAGTATATTAGATGTGAGGAATTGACTGTATAATTTAGTTAGCAATATGATTACATTCTCCCAGGGGGCAAGGAGATTGGTTAATAATACCTGACCAGCAACATATTTGTGATTCTCAGTTTTGGCCCCATTGAAGCCCTTCTTCTGTTAATAACTACACAGCTTATGGAAGAAAACCATAAAATTATGCACAGTACTATATTATAGAAAGTAATGAAACTAGTATATCTATTAACATTTACGGTGGATACCCTGACAGTGACAAGCTTTCCACCTGAGAAGAACCTATCTCCTTCAGTGGCTTTTGGCAAAGCCTTTTCCATCCAACTTGAAGGGGACATGAAATGGTGTCCACCTTTTCTTTCAACTGAATGAGGTTCAATTAGCTAATAAAACTATTTTTTTAACCTTGTAACAACTCCTGTCTTCATTTACATATGATTTATTTCAGTGATTCACAAATCAGTTGCTAAGTTGATACTGATGATTATTTTTATTGCATGAGAACTGCTTGATGAAATGTAAGTTCCCAATGATGTTCTCATGTGAGCTGGCTACACATCATTCAGTTGGGCTCAAAGCATAAGCAAGGTATTTTGTAGACTAATATTTTGCTATTGCCTGAGATGTACTGTATTGTTGTTTTGTCCCCTGACAAATGGTGATCTTACAGATTCATGTAAGAAAATCATTCCCCCAATGATGAATGTTTGTTCACAGAACATAATCATTAGTTTAAATTACTGGCAATGTTTTGTTGTTGTGATACTGCACGATTTGCTGTCTTCATTGCCTGTTGATGAATTACTAGTATTATATTAATGGGTGTAACTTTTGCCTCCAGACCTCGACACATTTGTCACATTGTTATGTTTATTCATGGCATGGGTTAGTGGCTGAATTTTGCCAGTAACCAGTCTAGTGATTTTGCTTCTAAAATTAATTATGCCCTCTGCCTACCGCTAACCGGAAATTGTAATGCCAGGAATCATGAATGCAATAGTATGATGGCTGCATTGTCAATGAATCATCGGGGTGCTGATTCCACCTAATGAATTAGATAGATAGATAGATAGATAGATAAAATCTTTATTTTTTTAACATGAGGTAACCTTTAGGACTGTGAGATCCTGTCTTACAAAGTTGTCCTGTTGAAAGCTTGTGGTAAAATTAAGAGAGTTTCACACTTAGGTATATAATGGATTCCACATAACAAATAAACAGTTGAAACATTACAATTACATTGAGAAAATATCAGATTTAAAGTTGTTGTGTATCCATAATTAACAGACAGACAACTGAAACATTAACCAGCAGCATGGATTTTGGGGGGGAAGGGTCCACTGCAATGGCTTTCGCTGGGTTTTCGAACACTGTGCTTGTGGCTTGTGAGGAGGGTTGTGCCATGGGTGCAGTGTTCATTGACCTAACCGGTGCCTTTGATACGGTGGACCATAAGTTGCTTTTATGCAAGCTTGGCAACTTAAGGGCTACCAGATTAGAGAATGAGTGGCTTCGGAGCTATCTGTGTGA
This sequence comes from Neoceratodus forsteri, assembly GCA_016271365.2. Lineage (NCBI taxonomy): Eukaryota > Metazoa > Chordata > Ceratodontiformes > Ceratodontidae > Neoceratodus > Neoceratodus forsteri. Next base: position 344,247,628 of record CM028136.1, read on the forward strand.
TCGAGGACAGAGGGTTAAGATCAGGGACACAACCTCAGAGATTTCAAAAGTTGAGACAGGGGTGCCCCAAGGATCGGTGTTAGGGCCATTGTTATTTGCAGTATTCATGAATGATATACCTAGTTTATTCTCAACTAAAATCAGCATTATTTATGCTGATGATATTGTAATATGGGACTCTACACCTACGAGCAATATTATTCTGGTGTCTTTGCAACATATATATAATATGCTGGCTCAATGGCTAAGGGACAATAAATTGACTCTAAATGCAAAAAAATACATATATATCATGCTATTTGGAACCCAAAAGAAATTGCAAAAGGAAAATAGATCACAAATAATCAGTCAAAATGGGATAAGTCTTTCTACAGTTACTATTTTAAATTATTTAGGAATTTTTCAGGATCCCTGCTTGAGCTTAGTTCCACATATTGAAAAAGTAGGAAAGGGACTTAATCAAAAATAGGGTACTTGTATAGGAACATAAACTCACTGACTGAAGAAGCCTGGAGAGTTATAGCTAAGCAAGTTCTGATGCCTACACTGAAATATGGGAGTATACTGTTTTTTAATAGTAATAGGTTGTTTGAGACAAAGTACAAGGCTTTGTTTAATAACATCTGTAGGTTTGCACTTCAGGTGCCAAAACGTATGCACCTCTGTGTGCTTTATGAGAAATTGGGAATATTGCCACCAGAAATGAGAATTAGATACCAACTGGGGAATTAGGATATCGAGAGCTAATGATCCCAAGGTGCTTTCTGGGGCATTGGGTCTAATGAAAAGGTAGTGGGGCTCAGGATTATGAGGCACCGAGATACAAGCTACAGATGACTTGGAGGGCCTTCACATGGTATGCACCCCTTCTCTTGAATGAATACACACACTTGACAAAGGCATTATATAATCTAATGCACATTAGGAAAGGTTTTTTTACATATTTAAATAATGGGAGAGTGTGCACTTGTAAGTGAAATTATTGTACTGTGCATCTGTGTTTTTATGTATATGTCTGTAAGTTTTGTAAGTTTTATTACTGTTTAAATGTCAGGCATGGCTGACAAAGGACTGCCCAGTCTACTACCTGGTTAAAAATAAAAAACATAAACATTTATATGTAGTGGTAGGCCTAAATTTCTACAATTCTAAAGGACATGCGGGTATAATTTAAAGCATGCATCTAAGTTACTGAAGAGGGGAAATTATTTATTATAATCATCCCTTACCTCATTTAACCCCTCCGCTACCCCCCTCACAAAGAGTATAAAATAAACTTTAATCTTTAGGTGGAAAGTGATACAGTATCTTACAATTAACCCTACCTCCCCAAAAATTTGTTACAGACTTTCACTTCTTACTACATTAGGATACAGATATTTGTTCAAAGTTGAATTACAGAGGGAGCAGGAATTTGTTACAATCTTCTCAAAGATTACAAGAAAATTCACAAAGTGTCAGTAGATTCTCAATAAACCTTTTCACTGTCACCATTCACCACCCTCACCCCCCTTGCAGTACTTTAAATTCCACATATTAATAATATAGAACTAATATATTCCGTATTTAAAATATTTTGAGGATTCAATGGTGCCTATGTATTTGATCAAAGAAACATTCATTAGTGACAATTGACAACATCAGGGGCTTTTCCCGAATGCAAGCTCACTTTTTTCTGTGGAGACAATGTCACTATCTGAGAGCTAAACAGCCTAATGTTTTTTTTATAAAACATTTAACAATTCAAATGTCACTAGTCATTGGAGGGTTGAGGGGTTGGCATTGGGGATTTGGTCTGTGTGCTAGGGTTGGGGATTGGGGATTGAAAAGTGTGTGTGTGTGGGGGGGGGGTCACGGTCCAAGGCTGTCTGCATCAGAGCAGGGAACTGGATCCTACAAAAACCACAAGTGCAGCAATGCTTCAAGCAAGGTCCGATACCTGAAGTCTGCCTCATGCTTTACAGCTCCTTTCTTTCTCCAAACGTTGGAAAACAAGGGTGTGGCCCACGGCTGTCTGCATCAGAGTAGGGATGGGATCGCTGTCATAACAGGGCTGGTGATCAGTTGGGAGGACACTGTTAAATAAAACAAAACTGTGCTTAATTACTGTAGAGGAACCACTGCACACCACGTTGGGGCTTTGATCTGTGTACCAGGACTGGGATTGGATGGGGAGGGCACGGGGAACAACTGCACACAAGGATTTTTGGTCTGTGTACTGGGCTTGGGGAGAGGAGATCAGAAAACTGGGTGTGGTGGCACAGTCCATGGCTGTCTGCATCAAAGCAGGGAACTGAATGGCTATCCTGTAAAATTACACATCTAGAATTCCAGCAGTAACATCCCCTGCAAATCCCACATCAGCAAGCCATACTACATCTCTACAAATAACAGAATTGGGTTGAGAGAAATCTTGGGGCTTTGAGAGGCATGGTCCACAAGTTTGTGCATCAGACAGGATCAATTTCATAGCAGTGTTGGTGATCAGCGGGGAGAAAACTGCTAAATAAAACAAAACTCCACTTAATTACTGTAGGTGAACAACTGCCCACCACAATGGGGTTTTGATCTGTGTACCGGGACCTGGGATCGGATGGGGTGACATGGGGAACAACTGCACACCAGAAGCTTTGGTTTGTGTACCAGGCTTGGGGAGAGAGTATAGGAAAACTGGGGGTTGGGGGCACAGTCCATGGCTGTCTGCATCAACTGAATATGCAACATATGTAAACCTGACCCCACCAAAGAATAGAAAAAAAAAATTTTGAGCAGGCATCCAGTGTCAGCAAAACAATAGATGTATAGCCAGCATTATAGATTCACACAATAAAATTCTATGTTACTATAAAAAAAGAGGCCATGCTTAAGTCAGGCTGAAATGAGGAACTAGCATGACACTGGCTCTAAGTACCACTGCATGAATCAATGGAAGGAGAATGCTCTCAAAAGTAAAAAAAAAAAAATCTCACATTAAAATATTTATTCAATATTTAAGTGACCCATTTAGAAGCCATTAAAACAAATACAGGTGTATTTAGACATAATCACATTAAATTTCAATTTGTTTGAACAGTGATGTACACCCTAGTGCTTAAAAAACTGGATACTGCATTTAGTCTAAATGCAGTATCCAGTTTTATAAGCACTAGGGAGTACAGCACTGTTCAAACAAATTGAAATTCAATGTGATTATGTCTAAATACATCTGTACATGAAACAGTTTAATTCTTTGTGGGTGTTGTGGGAATCATCACTTTATTTTACTGGGTGTTTAATGAAGTCAGAGTTCATCTATTTATCGAGTGCACATCTAATCCAACTAGTAACAGATGCTTGGAAAGAAATCATCAGATAACGATTGTCATAACTTTATACCATTTGTGGAAGATGAGTACAATCAACTCATATGTTTCAATGCCTAAATAAACAAGCTGAGGGTAAATAGGGGGCTGTGGTCCTGATGTTTCACAGCCCTCCCCAGCCCCTCGCTGCAAGCCACCGAAAATTGCCATAACAGAAGGGTCTGAGGGCTTGATGTTTCACAGCCCTCCCCAGCCCCTCGCTGCAAGCCACTGAAAACTGCCATAATGGAAGGGTCTGAGGGCTTGATGTTTCACAGTCCTCCCCAGCCCCTCACTGCAAGCTGCTGAAAACTGCCATAATGGAAGGTATGGGACTCAGAGCATCAGACTGCAGACAAGACTTTATTTTTTAAAACTTGGCACCTTTTTCAAGCAGTGCTGTAATTAACATCCGGGAGCTTCTTGTTTAAGCTCCTGCCTCTTTCAGTAATGTAGATTTTAAAGTCTCCTATATGACCCTGTTTGCAGTATTGCACATAATTTCTGATTTATTTTGTTTTGTGTTCCTCCTGGCTTTGTAATCTGTACTGTAGTTACAACAGCCCAGCCTGGCTTGTCCCTCTCCCTCCCCCAGTGCCAGCTCCCGATTCTCTAAATCCCTCCCCTTGCAGTTACCTGCCTCTAGAGTGCTTTCCCCCTTACTTTAATGCTGACCCTGGTGTTTCTTTTGCATTCCAGGGTCTGAGGGCTTGATGTTTCACAATCCTCCCCAGCCCCTCACTGCAAGTCGCCGAAAACTGCCATAATAGAAGGTACGGGACTCGGAGCATCAGACTGCAGATGAGACTTTATTTTTTAAAACTTGGCACCTTTTTCAAGCAGCGCTGTAAATTAAATCAGGGAGCTTCTTGTTTAAGCTCCTGCCTGCTTGATTTTTCGTGCCCACCCTCTTCCTTAATTAAATACTCTGTGGCTCCACCCCTGCTCTTCTCTAACTGGCCTCTTTAGTAGTAAGGGAGTATCTGAGTGGCTCTCTGCCAACTTTATTCCTTATGAACTCACATCACCAACTGACAACCATGGGCCTCTTCCTAAGACCAAATCAATCAGTCCCTCTACTGGTCCTAGCAGTCTTTATTTCCCACCTTTGTCCATCACCAACATCAACTGCTAATAACCCTGAAGTTTTCCCCACCCCTCTATCCACCCTCCCACCCACTGAGGTTCTCCCTACCTCTCAATCCACTCTCCCATCCCCCACCCTGTCCACCACCATCACCCTCCCCCCACCCCATCCTGCCCAGCTCCATCTACATCTGGTCTCCCCAACACACCGTTGCCAATGCTTTACCATACTATCCCCACCATATGTGCTCTGCCCATCCCATGCTCTCTTCTTGTTAGCTCAGCTTAATACCGCCACAGCTCACACAAACAATGTATGTCCTCTCTCCTCAGGTTTGTTTCCCTGCTCCTACAACATTCATCCCAACCCTGGCCTGTCTCGTCCCTGCCAAACTCAGATCCTCCCTACATCGGGGCTACGCATAGTCTCTATGAACATCTGTAGCCTCTTAAAATAAAAAACACTGCCCTCCAGTGCTGGATGGCACAACATCAGCCTGACATTCTGGCAACAGTGGAAACCTGGCTGTCTAAATCTACCCCGGACTCTGCATTCGCTTTCCCTGGCTAATCCCTTTTTTGGGAAGATAGAGTTGGTAAACGTGAGGAGAGCTGTGCTGTCTATATGCGTGACTGCTTAATGGGCCATGCTCTACCAATTCCTAAGCTCAATCATGGTACCCAAGCCATCTCACTTAGAATCACCCCAGACCCCTCCAGGGCCCCTCTGACCATCTCAGTAGCCTACATTCCCCCGTGGAAACAAACCCAAGCAATCCAATCCCTAACTGACTACCTGTCCAGCCTCCTGCATAAGGGTGAGCAGATACTAGTGGGTGACCTCTACACCAACTGGCTTGCCAGTTCATCTGCCCTTGCCAAGGATACTTTTGCAGCCCTGGACCTAATACAGCTGGTAACCCAGTCTACCTGTCTGAACCCATCCAACACATTACTGGACATCATCCTTACAAACCGCCTGCACAGAACTGTGGACATCATTGTCCATCCAAACTCCCTGAGTGATCACTCACCAGTTACTTTCATGTGGTCCTGCTGTCTACCAAATCCTGTGCCTAGCATGGTCTCCTGCCGACTTATCCAACCAGGTAACCTCACTAGGCTTAAGCAGTACCTTGCTCAGCGGGACTGGTCACCAATCAACCGGGACCCTAGTATTGATGAAGCACTCGACTACTTTACCCACTCCTTCAATAAGGCCTGCAACATCTTTACCCCGCTGGTCAAAACCCAGACTAAGCAACATAGTGCACCATGGATCACAACATCACTGCTCAAACAGCTCCGCCACAGAAACGATCTCTGGCATAGAGCCAATTCCTCAGGTAAGCCTGGGGATAGGCAGTCCTACAATGCTGAGCACAACAGATGTACATGGGCCACTCATAAGGCTAAAGCAGAGTACTACAGATCCACACTACCCTCCTCCTGGGGGTCTACCCGGAACTTCTGGGACAACATAAAGGAGCTAAATGGGAAGTCTCACTCCCTGCCCCTGTCTCTACTCAACTTTAATGGAACCACTATCACTGACCCCGCTAATATTGCAGACTGCCTAAGCACTGCCTTCTCAGATCTCAGTGCAGTTCTCCCTAGTAATTTCTTCGACCCTACCTCCCCCCAGCCACAGCCCCTCCCTCGCCCACTTTTCTATCTGAGGACCATCTCACCACAGAACTCTTGGCACTATCTAACAAAAGCCTTCAGTGTTACCAGCCTTTCCTCTGCCCCCCTGGATACTAGGATCCTTCGGCAGGTCCTTGACATAGTACTTAACCACCTGACTGATTTACTCAACCGCTCCCTCTGCCTGAGCCAGTTCCCTTTAGCGTGGTAAAAGGCTGTGATCACCCCCATCTTCAAAAGTGGTGACACCTCCTCTCCTGAAAACTATGGGCCAATCTCTATTCTTCCTCCTCTCTCTAAAGCCCTGGAAAAAATAGTGGCAGACCAATTGTCTGAATATCTTGCCTCCCACAATCTCCTATGCAGACAGCAGCATGGCTTCCATCCAGGTCATAGTATGAACACCGGCTTTCTTGGAGTTCTCAAACTTCCTTCATGAAACCCTTGGCAAAGGCCACCTTGCAGGGGCTGTCTATTTTGACCTCTCCAAGGCCTTTGATACAGTCTGTCACCCACTCCTACTGGACACTCTCCTTCAACTAGGCTTTTCTCAAGGCCCGCTGGACTGGTTCTCTAACTATCTCTCTTCAAGGTCCTAGTGTGTCAAAATAAACAGCACCCTCTCCAGCACCCAACCCATTTGCTCCGGGGTCCCACAGGGCTCCATCCTGCGCCCACTTCTTTTTAGTCTCTATGTAAATGCCAAACCCAACTCCTGCTCTAGCAAGGTCCTGCTATATGCAGATGATGCAGTTCTCCTCTCCTCCCACCCTGACCCCTCATCTCTTCAGGCCTCCCTCCAGCACTCTTTCAGTCAAATTGGAAACTGGTTCAATGACCGCAGGCTGGTCATTAACATTAAAAAAACAAAAGCCATGTTATTTGTCCATCATCAAAATAAGTCAAAAAACTCACCCCTCCATATACTATCCAGTTCACTCCACCCACTAGTACAAGTTAGCAACTACAAATACCTGGGCATTACCTTTGACTCTTCCCTGTCCTTTCACTCGCATATCGACCTGCTCACCTCAGCAATTAACATGCGCATAGGCCTTCTCTACCGTCATAAGGACTGCCTCCCACCGGATGCCCTCAGAATGGCTATCTCCTCCTCTGTCCTGTATCTTGTAGACTATGGCCTCCCTGTCTATGCTGCTGCTGATGCCATTGCCCTCAGGAGAATCCAACTATCCCTAAATAAGGCCTGTAGGCTCCTCACTGGTGCAGACAAATGGACTGATGTATGCACTCTATGCTCGCTGGCCAACATACTCAATCTAGAAGAGCAGTTACAATATCAGACTTGCCTTCTGGTTAAAAAAAATACTTCTAGGTCTCTCTCCCCCCCAAGGGGTGTCCACCTCCCTCCTCTATCTCTACCCATGGCTCCACTAAGGCCACTCTCAGAGTCCCGAGGGTGCTGACATCACTCGCCCAGAGATCCTTTTGTTAGCGGGCAGCACACTGGTTCAACACCCTCCCCTCCTCGATCTCCTCACTCATTAAAATAGGTCCTTTTGAGGCAGCTCTCAACAGCCTCATTTTCTCCACCCACAGCTGCGAATGCTCTCCACAAGTGGGATCTTAGCCCATAGGTGCCCCACTCCCTCCCCGGGCCCCTTTTCTAGACTCTTGACAACAATCACCTTATCTCAAGCTGCAACTCTGAATTTACTCTATTTGTCTTTGGAGCCTAGCTATCACACTGTATAGACATCTGTACTGCTACTGTAAACTGTAACTCTTATCTGAGCACTGGATGGCTTGGGATTCTATGTTGTTTGTTCTGACACCTGCAAATATATGAATACTGTTTGCTATTCACTATTTGGTATGTAACAAAAAACTTCTGCAACCTTCTGTCTATCATATTGCATTTGTGTTGCTGTCTATGTGTTGAATTCACTGGAACTGATGTGGAGCCTTTGGAAACAAGTCCTTGACGCAAAGGGTTGTAATTCTGATATGCATAATAAATAAATAAATAAAATAAAATATAAATAAGACCAGGTCTAGCTTCTTACACTCATGCTGTGAACATTTAGAAATAAAATATAATTTCAATAAATAATACTGTAAGGGCTTGTTTCAGCAATAAATGGGGAAAACAAGTTGCAGGATATTGACAGCTCACGATACTGCTGTCAGCCTTGTATGCAGAAATTACATGGCACCAAACTCTCAGTCAACAATGTCACTGATTATCATGTCACACTCTCTTTTTCTGAGATGAAATCAGAGTACATTCTGAAATGGACGCTGCAATGGCCATGTTGTGAAATCCCCATCAATGTAAAAAAAAAATTAAACATAAAAATACTTCACCAGATCTATATTTTTGACAAATCACATAGTTTAGATGAATGTAATACAAAATACAGTGCTTTTCTCATACAGATGTGTTTTATTTCCTGTCCTCTTTAAAGGAACCAAGGCATCTTATACTCAGGCCAGAGAGAGGATGTTTTTTTACATCTTTAGTGATCCAACTGTAGGTGCGTGTAATTTTTTCTATTATTATGGATAGGAACAAACAACAACTTCTAGATGTAGTGGATGGTATCTGTAAGCTGATGCATACTGAATGCCTGTTTATTTTGGGTGAGGTGGTGAATCCTGGTAATATCTATAGTAAGGAAGGGGTCACCAAAACATTTCAAGAGTCCAGATTTTTATTTCAAAAACAGGAAAGGATGCCATGTTCACATTGTACATAATCTGTGACTTTTTCTACAATGATCTGTACTGATTTTTTCAAAACTGGATATAATCATTCTGCTTTAAGTGCTTATATCCTGACTTGACTGCATTTCTACTGGAACTGCTTACTGTAGTTGTAATATTTTTTTGTGACTATGTATTTGACATGGAAACTTTGTAAATGAGAACTTGTGCTCAAAGGTAATCTCCAATTACTCTTCTCCTCATTTTCATCGGCCTCCTGATACTAGCGACACAATAAATAAGATTCAATACAATTAGTTACATCACCCTAAGATTACAGGAGGACTGGGCAAAATTTATCTTCCACCAATACTGCTTCTGTGAAATTTCATGAATCTTTCATAAAACTGTTGTTGCATTTTGCCAGAACTTTGATTTCAGTTATTTCCATCTAATTTAAAAAGTATTTTTTTCAAATTGCACCTAATTTGGAATGATGACTTTGCCAAGCTACATGCAAAACTGTACCAAGTTTCAGCTCTCTGTCTTTAATGGTGACTGCATTATAAGCCTCCAAACATTCAGACATTTTAAAATTAACATTTTACAGTTATGTGAACTGCAGAATTTTGAGCCCTTATACCTTTAAAATTAGAAAATGGAATATCATCAATTTTGTTAGGGTCACTGACTATAAATATTATGTTTCAAGGCCATCCCCATGGCCCAGCAGTATTGCAGCACCCTGTCATGCTAATGACATGAGTTCAGAAGTGAACCCAGGAAGTCACATCTGGAGGCAGTCCAAGGCTTAAAGGGGAACTGACATCCGTAGGATTTCTTAATGTCTGAAAGCCCATAAAAAGCTAATTTGAGTGAGTCATTGTGGTTATCTGTAAATCCTTACAATCCAGAGTTATTCATATGTAAATCAGCCTGTAATTAAGGGCTGGGGAAGTCATGTGTTATAGGCTTCTGACCAGAAATGATGTCACCAAGGTACTTGGCCCTCCTTTTACTGTAGATAATCCAGCAGGTTAAATGGGAAATCATCTGTTTTATTAAATGTGTTTTAATGTGTTACTACAACACTTTCTACATTTATAATAATTGTTTTGTATGTGCATTGAAACTAGTTAGTTATCACCTTAACATTTTAAACTGTTAGTAAAAATGATCCATCTTCAGGATTGCTTTAACTTCTAGGCTATACTGCCAGCTGATCATCACAAACTACACATCTCAAGGCTGGCTCTGTGGTGCCAACAGGTATTGGGGCCCCATATCAGGATTTCTAAACTCTGGCTGTGTTCATGTTAGTACAGATTTCTGGGACTGCCACAACACCAATTTCTGTCTTTTCTGTTCCCTCTCTTACAGCCTTTTCTCTTACAATTTTGAGTGTGAGCTCAGGTCTACAAGATACAAATGTGGCTATATACTCTACTTACTGGCCTGGCATCACCAGGCCAGCCTTTAAATGTGTAGTTTTTGATTATCAACTTAGAGTACAGCCTAGATGTTGAAGCAAAGAGCTGTGAACAAGCTTCATTCATCAGCAGACTGGGTTTTGATTCCAATATGCTTTACTTATATAGTGTGTGACCAGAGCAAGTCACTTAACCTACCTGTGCTCCCAAAACATTCCTTTGAACAAGCAACAGCTCAGCGTGCCTTTCCTGGACAAAGACAGTAAAAACAATCTGAGCATGTGTTATGATTCTGAAAAGATTACGCTCTTTCTATCCAGATTTGACTTGAAAAGAAAAAAAATAAGACACAATTACTTGTTTATTAATTGCAAAAACACATAGATGGACAATATTGTTAAAACATCCATAACCTGAAATGCATTATTAAAAGAATATTCTACTTCTTTTGATGAAATTAAAAGTACAACAGTTTCTTACTGAAATACTTTGGATGGAATGTTATTTTCCACTGTAACAATGCCAGAATTATACTGGATTATTTGTGCTAACAGTTTGAAATGTGAAGGTGATAACTCACTAGTTTCAATGCACATAAAAAGCAATTATTATAAATTTAGAAAGTGTAGGGCTATGCCGATGGACTGTGACTTTCTGGAATGCCTTTTCCACTATAATGTTGAAAAAAAACCCCAACAACACAAAAGAAAACAAACAAGCATTTGTCAATGCCGAATGTTTGCTTGCTGGCATTGGCAATGGTAGTGTGGAAGTTACAGAGCTGTATAATGGAAATGGCAGTGAAGTGTTGAACTGAAGCCAACCCCACCAGCACCCTGCAGAGAGTGACAGGCATTGGGGTGTGCCTTTGGGTCGTCAGGCATAATGGCCGCGCCATTTCACCACACCCCACCCTGCAGACACTGACAAGTGTCACGGTGTGCCTTGGGGTCTTTGGCCCTTATGCGCAACCCATTGCATCAGGAAATACGGTGAGATGGGTGCGGTATAGGAGAATAGGGTGAACTTTGGGGCCGAAGAGTCCAAGGCATACCTCGATGCCTCTCACTGGCTGCAGGGAGTGGAATGGTATGAGCATCACAGGCAAGAATCCCAAGTCACACACCTGATGCCTGTCATTCTCTACAGGGTGGGGCGTTATGGTTGGAAACCCTAACACCTCAGGCATTCATTGGTATTTTCACTCCAAATTTTCAACATGTTTTTTTGTGACCCCCACCTCATGAACAGTGGCAATATCAGTTTGTTAGCCGAAAGCTGCTTATGCACAGTGACTACGGCATTTAGCACCACAGGTGCAAAAACACATTCTGAACAGGATGTGAAAAATGACAGCTGTACTGTTCATGGGGAGGTGTAAAAAATGGCAATGTTGCAAATCTGCAGTAAAAATATTAAAAGCTGGTGAAGTCACGAACGTGCATAGAAACTGTGCAACACACATCCATAATGGAATTAGTTTGGGGATTTTTTACAGCAGATTGTCAACACAGGCATTTTGGGACCTCCGATCATGAACAGTGTCACTGTGATTTTCTTTATCTGTCCCGAACAATGATTCCCCACAGCGACCATGCATCTCTGCACTGAAAGTGTGAAAACACATTTTGGCCATGTTGTGAAAAATGCCAGCTGTACTGCTCATAAGGAAGTGTGGAAAAATGCCACTGGTGAAAATCTGGACTGAAAATATTACAAAGTCATGAACTTCTGAGGGTGCATGGAAACTGCGCAATGCTCACTCATAACACAGTCATTTTATGGACTTTTGTTACCAAATTTTCAACATAGCCATTTTAAGACCTCTGCTCATGAACAGTGTAACTGTGATTTTCTTAATCTGCCCCAAACATTGCTTTCGCTCACCGACTGCACCATTGTGCGCTACATATGCGGAAACACATTTGGGTGATATGTGAAAATGGCAGCTGTACTGTTCATAAGGAAGTGTAATAAAATGGCAATGTAGAAAATCTGGAGTGAAAATATAGAAAATTTGCAAATGCACGAAGGCAGCATAGGAACTGCACAACGCTGGCTCGTAAAGCAGTCATTTTAAGGAATTTTTTCACCAAATTTTCAACATAGCCATTTTAAGACCTCTGCTCATGAACAGTGCCACTGTGATTTTCTTAATGTGTCCCACACATTGATTTTGCACACCGACTGCGCCATTGTGCGCTACATGGGCGGAAACACGTTTTGGGCAAGATGTGAAAAATGACAGCTGTACTGCTCATAAGGAAGTGCAATAAAATGTCAATGTTGAAAATCTGGAGTTAAAATATAGAAAATTTGCAAACTTACGTGCGTGCGTAGGAACTACGCAGCGCGCACTCGTAAAACAGTCATTTTTAGGAATTTTTTCACCAAATTTTCAACATAGCCATTTTAAGACCTCTGCTCATTAACAGTGTCACTGTGATTTTCTTAATGTGTCCCATACATTGATTTCGCACAATGACTGCGCCATTGTGCACTACATGGGCGGAAACACGTTTTGGGCAAGATGTGAAAAATGACAGCTGTACTGCTCATAAGGAGGTATGGTAAAATGGAAATGTTGAAAATCTGGAGTGAAAATATAGAAAATTTGTGAACTTATGAGCGTGCGTAGGAACTGTGCAATGCACGCTAAAAAAAGTCATTTTTAAGAATTTTTCCACCAAATTTTCAACATAGGCTTTTTGAGAGCCCACCTTATGAACAGTGGTAGTGTCATTTCATTACTCCATCCTGAAAGGTGATTTCATGCAGTGACTGCGAAATCACCCTTCAAGCCCGATTAACGCCATGACAGTGACAGCATTCATGAGAAGAGGTCCCAAAAACCTTATGTTGAAAATTTTGAGCAAAAATTCCAAAAAATGCCTGAGATATGCAGCAAAGTTGAAAAAACCCTATCTATCCCATTCTACAGCTTACTGGCATTTCTTCAGTTCGTGGTCGGCTTTGAAGAGTGCAGACGTGTTCCCGGTCCACCGAAGATTGTCCCGCTGGAGTCCGGAGGTAAGTATGGGTTGAGGGGGGGTGTGGGGAGGCAGGGTGCACAGTGGGTGGGTGCAGGTGGGGGCAGAGACTGCGAGGGACCATTTTTCAGCTTCAGGTATTGTTTTGTTTTTTAAATTACGACGCGGGACGTTTGCCATGATGGGGTGGGTTCCCAGCGTGGCACAAGGATGGCTGGGGGGCGTGGAGCCAATGGGGATTGGGCACCCCCATTGGCGATAGCATATGTTGCCACGCTGGGGTGGGCTCCCAGCGTGGCACCCTGTACTCTGGGGGGGTGGAACCAGTGGAGCCGACGGGGGATTGGGCACCCCCCATCAGCTATATGATGTATGGCCACGCTGGGATGGGCACCCAGCGTGGCATATGGAACACTGTTTTTGGGGGGGTGTGCAGCACAGCCAATGGGGGATTGGGCACTCCCGTCAGCTACACAGTGTGTGCATGGGTGGGGGCGAGCACACAGTATGCGTGCGTGTGTGTGTGTGTGTGTGTGTATGTGTGTGTGTGTAGGGGGAGCGTGCATGAGCAGGCGATATCTTATCGCTGCTCACTGAAGCGTAGCTCTCCCTTTCAACTGTACACCACTGCATTTTGGAGCTGTCATAGACAGCTCGAGCAGGCATTGGAGAAATGTGGCCGCACCTGCAAACACACTGACTGAATTGGAAGAGGGCTGCCACAGCTCCAAAAACTCGGATGATGGCACTATGTTTCTTGCACATGCATGCAAGCAAACATAAAAAAGGGAGAAACAGGCAGAGTGTGTGTGTGTGTGTGTTTCTATATCTCAGACAGAAGTGCTGCACTAACTGAACTGTGCTGAAAGGGAACAAAATAATCACCATTAAGTAAATAAATAATATATAGGTTGGTATAAAAAACAGAATTTCACACAGAGCCTCAGTGTGGAATGTGTTTATAAATCCTGCAGGCTTCGCTCTTGGAGTTTATGAAGCATCCCACACTTCGGGTGTGTGTAAAATTCTGGTTACAAACACCCACCAATATATTATTCTGTATTTTAATAATGCATTTCAGGTTATGCATATTTTAACAGTGTTGTCCATCTATGTGTTTTTGCAATTAATACACAAGTAATTGTGCCCTCTTTTTTTCTTTTCAAGTCCAGTCTGGATATAAAGATCATAATGTTTTCAGAACCATAACACACGCTCAAATTATTTTTACTGTCTTTGTCCAGGAAAGGCACACTGAGCTACAGCTGGTTTCTGGGTGTGTTTTGGGAGCACAGGGAGATTAATGGACTTGCCCTGGTCACACAATATACATGTAAAGCATGTTGGACTCAAAACCTATTCTGCTGGATGAACAAAGCTTGTTCACAGCTCTTTGCTTTAACCTTTAGGCTGTACTGCCAGCTGATAATCAAAAACCACACATTTCAAGGCTGCCCCATGATATCAGGCCAGTACGTAAGTAGCCACCTTTGTATATTGTAGACCTGAGTTTACACCCAAAATTGTAAGAGAAAAAGCTGTAAGAGAGAGAGAGAACAGAAAAAGATGAAAATTGGTGCTGTGGCAGCCCCAGAAATCTGTACTAACATGAACACAGCCAGGGTTTAGAAATCCTGATATGGGGCCCCAATTCCTGTTGGTACCACAGAGCCAACCTTGAGATGTGTAAGTTTTGATGATCAGCTGGCAGTATAACCTAGAGGTTAAAGCAATCCTGAAGGTGGATTTTTTCACTAACAGTTTGAAATGTAAAGGTAATAACTCACTAGTTTTAATGCACATACAAAACAATTATTATAGTAATAACACCTTAAAACACACTTAATAAAACAGACAATTTCGTATTTAACCTGTTGAATTATTTACAGTCAAAGGAGGGCCATATCCTTCAGTGACATAATTTCCTGTCAGGAGCCTAAAACACGTGACTGGCCCCAGCCCTTTATTGCAGACTGATTTACATACAAATAACTCTGGATTACAAAGATTCACAGATCAACACAATGGCTCACTCAAATTAGCTTTTTATGGGCTTTCAGACATTAAGAAATCCTGTAGATCACAGTTCCCCTGTAAACAGCTGCCACCCGTTGCATGTCAGTTGGGGAGGATTGGTTGTGAAGTCCACCAATACAGCAACCCCAATGGTGGGGCCAGTGAGCTTGCTGTGGCTCTGCAAGGCTAACATTGGCACCGCCTCCATTAGGGGAGATGGGAGAGAACATTTTTTGAGGAAAAGCCTGGTAGCAAACTGAATGATGGTTGGATTCAGCCTGACCAGAGTATATCCCTGTGAACAGGTTATAACCCTGAGAGGTGAGCGGCTAGATGGGAGAAAAGCAAACATAGGGAAAAAAGGCTATGTGTGTGTCAGCTCTCTAATTTCTTGCTGAAAGGCTGATCAAGTTGTAAGCAGCCAGATTCCAAAATAACATCAATAATTAAAGTTGAATTTCATGTAGTCATTACTTTCACCTGCACCATTGGGCTCCCATCGAGTCTCTGATCTTCCTAATGAACCCACTAGGTACTACTTCTAGATATGGTGTAACATTGTTGAGGGTGTGACAAGATCATGATGGGAACAGAAATTTCTGACATTTTAATTTTTGGGGACAGTGACCTACTGTGGGATTAATTATTCTAGAAATGACTGATTATCTACTCCTTTACTGACCATTAGCTTACATTATCTGCTCCCAGTGTCAGTCTGTTGGTATTTTAATTGTGTAGTTTTTAATTTAGATATGGTGGAGTCTTGGGTTGTTTGGAATCATGCAATTAGAATTGGATTCATCGGATTCTGAGCTTTTGTTCAGAGTTTGCAATTTCAGTATTCAAGCCTGAAATTCTGACTCCAAAAATCCCTTGTCAGATGCAGAATTAAAATCAGAATCCTATTCCACATTTTAAAACTCTCCCCCCATCTAGTACAGTTGTTCTCCTTTTCTGCTCTTGACCCTTACCTCTTAGACTGCTGCTGGCAGTGTGGCAGTGTCAATGCCACATGGCTGCTACACTTCCTGGAGACTCTTCAGGTGACTATAGATCAGGTCCTCCACTCCGGTCTGGTCCAGTGGCCCAACAGCCCATGTCACGTAGTACATAAACAGCAACCCCCATTCAACACCCCAGTCCCTGATGTGCACTTCACAAACTTAAGTCCCTTGTACTCCCCAACCCCGATGTACTCTGAGCCAACAGAGGACCTCCTCCCAATCCTGCTTTTGGATGGTGGCAAGTGGCAACAAACAAGTAACATTCATTATATTAATTTATTTATGTATTTAATTTATGTACAGTAGGTAGGTATGTATTTATTTATTTATTATTGTCTCAGATTGCAACCTTGGAGCTAAAAGCTCATTTACAAAGGTTCCAAATCAGAGTGGGAACAAAACAACAGGTAGTGCAGTAACAGTAAGTGGTATGGTAGCATGTGAGAATTTGTTTTACATAGGAACAACAATAAAGCATAATATAAGCATAACAGGAGCAGGTGGCAGTTAAACAGTAATACAAAAATGCAAGATACCAAATTATGCTAAGCAAAATGTTTAAAAGACAGCACTGCTGGCAGAAGGTGAAAAAGGGATTAATGTGCTAGAGGGATGGGAATGGGCAATAGAGAGAGGGAACTTGTGGGGGAAGGCAGTGGGGAGTCGAGGTGGGAGAGGGAGTGAAGAGCCATTGTACCATCCTGGGAGGACCAGTGGGTTGGAGGGGACTGGTAGGGGTGGGTGGATGTGGAATAGGGGAGGAGGTAACTGATGATTCAAAGTATGGATGCAGCAAAGAAAAGAACAGAGCAGTGGAAGGAGTATGGATTCAGGAAAGGGAAGGGTGGAGTGAGGTAAGGGAAGGTCATAGTGGGGGGAAGGCAAATGATTAAAAACAAGCATAAGTGCTTGGTTTGTTGGAAGCGCTGGTTTGTAATGTAGTGGAGGGGGAGGCAGGTGGGAGGCAAGTGAGTAAAAACCAACATAAGAGCTATGTTGATTGAATTGGCTGGTTAGGAAAAGGGAGGTATGTAAAAGGAAAGAAAGAAAAGGAGAGGTATGGGGTGTTATTGAGAATCAGTGCTAGGGATAGGGCAGGGTGATAGTACAGGAGGTAGGGAGTGGAGCAGGAATGTGAACGTGGATATCCATACCTATGCTACTAGGTGTAGGAAGTGAGGAGGAGTGAGAACCGGGGCGGGTGGGGTTAGTCCTAGCAATCAGATCTCCCTCAGTCACAAAGGTGCTATTTTACATCATTTTTGAAAGCCCACGTTTAGAGTCATTTAGGATGTTGGCTGGGAGCTTGTTGAGCCAGAGTGGGGCCTTTCAGGAGAAAGTCCTTTTGGCCAGAGCAGTGCTGCGAAACAGGATGTGCAATGTGTTCCTAGCCTTGCCTCTTGTTAGTTGAGAATTTTGTGCAGGTTGGAGTAATTTCTGGATAGTTTTTGGGGACAGGCCAAGTAGGACTTTTTTCCCCAAGGAGGCAGGCTTGGTACTGAACTTTACCATGTAGGTTGAGCCACTTAGTTTGGGCATAAAGGTTGTATGTGTACGTGTGGGCACCTGCACCTAGCACCAGTCTGCAGGCCTTTTTTAATGTGGTTCTAACACATTTCAGTGTATGGTATTTGCGGCTGAGCTGTACACCACAAGGCCTAAATCTACAATGGAAAGAATGGAGCTGTTTACTGGTAATGAGATGGCTTCATCAGTCAAGTAGGAGATGTGCCTGTAGAGCAGTCCTAACCTGGTGTTGACTGATTTTACAACTTGGTCAATGTGCTGTGTGTAGGAGAGGCAGCTGTCTAGGGTGACACCCAGGTATTTAAAGGTATTCACTTGTTCCAATGCCTCAAGCCTGCTGTTGATGATAGTATGATGGCTAGAGTTTTTCCTTGCTCTGGTGGTTATAGAACAACATGTTTTTTGTTTTTTTCTAGTCAAGGAGAAGGGAAGTTTGTTAGAGTTCAGTCCAACATGGCCACTGTAAAATGAGTGAGTGTGCATAACTGCAAATGGTTTACAATTACCACCATCACCTATCTCCTGTAGAGAATAAGAGACCAATCCTGAACCCAATCCATTTTTCTCCCCCTTCCAGGTGGTCTGGTAAAGTAAAGAAACAAATCTTACCCTGAAGCCCAACCACTCCTCCTTGAGTAAGCTAATGGCCAACCTTACTAAAGGGCATATGGTGGTGGCTAAACACCAAGGTTTTCTTTAGGTTGGCCACCAGCTCCCTGGTCACTCAGGGAAAACTGTCTGCAGTTTATGGGTAAGATTAATTCATCTGAATGCCTTCACCTTCATTAAAATTTCACCTGATGACACCTTGGCTGCGTTGTATGCACTTAACCCATCTAAAGACATGATGCCTGATGGTCTGCACCCTAAACAGCTATTTCTATCTGCTCCGGCTAGCTCTGCTCCACAGGCCAACCTTCTTAACCTTTCCTTTGAAACTGCTTCCATTCCAGCTATGTGGAAGCATGCTGTCACTCTTCCCCTTCAAATGGGCAGTGACCTTACTTCCCCTGTAAACTATTGCCCCATCTCTCTCCTTCCTACTCTTGCTAAGCTACAAGGACATTTGGTCCTCTCTCAATTCTCCTCCTACCTTGCTGACTCTAATTTTTTCCCCCATTCCAATCCTGGTTTAGGAAGAATCATTCCATCACTCACCCCTGATTAGGCTCACAGACTCCATCCTCTCAGGGATGAATAGTGACTAAATCACTTCTGCCATTTTTTGTCAACCTAGTGAAGGCTTTTGACACTATCTCCCAATCCTTACTCATAAATACCCTCTCTGCCACAGGTTTATCTGACTCTGCCACCAAATGGTTCAGTGTCTACCTGCAAGCCAGAACTCAGTCAATCAGTATACCTGACTCCACATCCTCTCCACTCCCCCTAGCACTTGTGTCCCTCAGGGGTCCATGCTGGGCCCTATTTTCTTCTTCATGTGTCTCAATGACCTTCCCTCAGTCTGCTCATCCACCTCCATACACATGTACTCTGACAACGTGGTCCTCTTCACCTCTGGCCAGACCCTTGCTGATGTAGCTACCAGACTCCAGCATGACTTCAATAAGGGTCAGCTCTGGTTTAGCTCCCATGAACTCTCACTCAATGCCAAGAAGACAGTCTCAATGACCTGTGGCACTAGGCAGAGACTCTTCAGTCTCCCCACCCTCCCATCCTTTCATACCCTTGAAAGGACAGTCCTCGAGGACACCACTTCCTTTAGGTATCTAGGGATGTGGCTTGACCAACACCTCACCTTTTCTGGTCATGTTGATGCAATCCTGAAAAAGCTGCATCCCAAGCTTGGCACCTTATACAAGAAGCACAGTATCCTCTCACCACTGGCCAGTCGTGAACTTGTCCAGAAGATGATCCTACTTATTTTTGACTACTGCAATGTAGTCTACAGTGCTGCTCCCAAGTCTTCCTTATCCAAGTTGGACTCTCTTTTTAATTCCTTCTGCCACTTTGCTTTGGACTCTCCACCTCTCACTCACCACTGGAACCTCTACCACTCTCTGGCCCTACCTTCATTAGAAAATCATCACCACCTCCATTGTGCACAATTTGCATCTAAATTTTGGTTTGTCACTCTCCCCTCCTATCTGTCTTCTCTTTTCTCTCCCTCCTCCTTCCTGCTCATGCTCTTAGATCCTTTGATTCCTGCCAAATGGCAGTCCCTCATCACCTAACCACTGCAGACCAGATGGCCTTCTCACACTGTTTTCCTAAACTATGGAACTTTCTCCCACTCCAAATCCACTACTCTTCCTCCCCTACTCCATCTCCACAGCACTCCATAATTTCCTCTCGGTAAATTGTACCTGTGACTAAGCCTTTCTCACTGTAACTCCCCCAAGCTCCCCCCTCCTACCCTACTCTAAATTACTACTGTACTGCTGCCAACCCCAGCACAGCACCCAAGGTGTCCCAGCCTGCCATGCTAGCTGGGCTCCTGCTATGTCCCTCTGCTTAAGTGATACTCCAACAGTGGCACTTACTCGCTGACAAGTGTAAAATTTTCTAGGTTCATCATCCCCTAGTTGCACTTTAACTGTTAATCAAGTTACTCTCATG
Source organism: Neoceratodus forsteri (assembly GCA_016271365.2). NCBI lineage: Eukaryota > Metazoa > Chordata > Ceratodontiformes > Ceratodontidae > Neoceratodus > Neoceratodus forsteri. The sequence continues at coordinate 344,267,916 of CM028136.1, forward strand.
TGTTCCTCAGCTCCCATACACTGTATATACCTTTATTTTGTAATTATATTCAGCTATGTTCCATATGCTAATATTATATTTACTGTTAACTGTATGTATATTTACCCCTGTACCCTTCCCCCCAGGACTCTCCGTGAGATGAGTAACTTGTTGTTCAGTGTTCCCCTCCTGGTTAAACATTTCAATAAATAAATAATTTACATTACCAGAACAACTTGGGGGAGAAGAATAGTTGAACTGATTTGCTACAGGTCTCTTATTCTTTGTGGTGGATAGGTGGTGGTGTAAACCAACCACTCATAATTCTACACACATAGTGGCCAAAGTGGACTAGATACTAACAAAGCAACCTATTTGTTGTCACTTTTGTCACCATCTAACTACAGGTTTGGGTGGTCCTCTTTTCAGCTCAGAGTATGTCAGGGTGGGGGGTACAAATTAAATGGACTTAGGTTGTGAAGTGCACATCAGGGCCTGGGGTGTCAAGTAGGGGGGTGCTGCATGTATGGTATGGAGCCTCAGCTAGTGGGCTAGTTCACTGTTCTGCTTTGTTGATCACCAGCACTGGAGACTAAATTGGACTCTCAGAGCTTCAGACCACATCTACCTGCTTGACTAAAGGAAGGAAAGAGAGAGGCAAGGGAGAGTGAGGGATTTAGGATATTTTCTGTTTTATATCTTGTTGTTTACTGGGTGTGGGGAGGTTTGACTTGTTATGAAAGCAGATTTGGGTGCAGAATCAGAACTTCTGATTCTGTCTCTGATTCCGTTATGATAACATAATAGGAGGCAGAACAGAATCAGAATTTCATAAATTCTGACTTTCCACCAATGAAATGGATTCCAGAGAATCCAAGCAACACTAGTGTAGCCCCCTTGCCCACAAGACCTCAAAGGCTACCCTCTGCTTCTAGTTTAGAGGTGGGGTATTGCCACCTCCTGGAGTCACTGGAGGTGGGCATTGTTAAGTACATATAATCAGAGGTATCCATCCAGGACCCTAAAGAGAGTGTGTAATACCTGAATGAGCACACTGTAATCTTGTGATTCTCACTGCTGCTTCTCTGAGTCTGAACAAAAGTATGCTATGTTTGATGACTGAAACAGGTAGGTGCAACATGATCATGTTTCAGAGCTGAGTATTTGAGGAGGTAGGCGAGGAGAAGAAGGACAGGAAATTCTGTATGTCTGCACATTGCATTGTTTAGAATATTGTCAGCCTTTCTCAGCACTCACAACTCTGCATGAGAGATGCTTATTTATTGCAGTTCTGATGTTTTGTACATTGCACCAAAAGCATTAAAAGCAGCTACCCTTGTTTTGTTTTGTTTCCTCCTGATCGGTCTCAGTCTTCATACCAAGGCTACCCATCCTAAGTGCAAAATAGAGTGGGAAGCATGGAAAAGAGTAGTAGTAAATGGGATTTGATTACCAAATGAATTGGGGCTAGAGGTGACAAGATTTACTGGGCCATAAAGCTTTCATGGGAGAGCTCTATATAAGGAATACCTATGGTTAAAAGCTCAAGCCACACAGCACTCTGATGCACTTGTCTGTATTCACATTCATGGCAACTCTACCTGAAAAGGCTTAATATGGGGTGGGGAGGATGCAGAGAGTATATTTATGGCCATAAGTAGACATTAACAGCATCTACTGTTTAACTTTCTGACTGTCATTAGGAGTTTGGGATATCATTACTTAAGCAATACTTGGGTAGATGTAAGAAACCTGAATAAGTCCTAATAAACCAATATATTAACAACATTAAAGAACAAAGACAAACACATTGTACATTTTATCATTTGGGGCAAGCTAAGTATCCACAAAAGTTGCAGTATTTTGGCAGTTGTTTGTTGGACTATCTCTGCCCAGTTGGCTTCTTTCTGCCTGCCTTCCAGCTGTGTCCCCAGATGTTATGGGACACGTGGTGGTCTCAAACTTTACTTGCATCTGTAGGAATACTGATCCTTCTTTGGGGGAGGGTCATTTGGTCTTGGGTGGATGCCCTGGATTTTCCACTTCTGCTACTGTGGGTGGCTCCTAGGGTGCCATCTGTGGGTCTGGTGTGTTCTCTATCTACCCTGCAGTTACGAGATCTACACCTTTGCCATTGTTCAGGTGGAGCAGAGCTTGTGGAGGGGGCAGGGGAGTAACTTTCTCTGTTGTTAGGACCTGAGCAACCTGACAGATAAGTGGAGACATATCCTTTTGACTGCTGAAAGAAATGATGGGGAGATCATTGTCACCAGTGGTTATACAGATGATAACCTTTCACTAAATGCAACCACTTCTTATACTTCAGTAAAATCATGTAAAACCCAACCCCACTCAATATTAAAAACTGATGGAAAAGTCATTTTGCAACCAACTGCCATTTGCTGTAGCAAATGCCTGATAGGTGAGAAGGCAGCTTGGTTTTTATTAATGTTGGATGGCAATTCCTGGTATAAAAAAATCTGGTGCCCCTAGCAGATGAGGGGATCATTTTCTCTTACCAGTTTTAACAATTGTCTTGAGGATTCATGGAAATAGGACACTGTGGACCTTGCTTTTTCACCTGCTTTAAGTCTGAGGGCAAGGGACCTGTGGGACCTTTCAATATCATAGTGTGCTCCCAGAATTGTCAAACTGTCCATCAGCAAAGGTTGCAAGAAACTGTTAGTGCGTCTTACTTCATCCCCCTCTGAGACTCCAATTATCCAGAGATTATTGTACCATCCTCTAGACTCCATTTCATCTATTTGATTTCAAAGGTACTAAATTCCATTTTTAACAGGGCAGTCTCCATATACCAGTCTTTGCCTTTTCTGTCAAACTGCCTCTGTCATGCTATCTGAACATCATGTCCTATGAGTTCATCAGGTCTGCCCTGATGTTCCTATGTCATGCTATAGTAATATGCCCATTTTGTGTTTCCCACCTCCTGCATTACTTGCTGTTTCCAGTTACACCTTGAAAATGTTGCATCGAGTTTTTAAACCCCTTGATAGCCCCAGCACTGATCACATTGTTACGTACACTGTTCCAACAATCCTCTACCTGCTCCATGAGGAAATACTTCCTGATATCCTTCCTGAATTTCCACATCCATATACTGTATAAAATAGTGTCACCTGGTGATTGTGTGGTTCCTCATCTTAAAATCATTCTATGAAGTCCATCCTATTATAAGGGCCCCATGTTTTTTACGATTCTGCAGTTGCAGCAACTGCCGCAGAAAGATGGCCCTGCCACAGAAACAAGCCTCTGCTGCCGAAACAGCATTTTTTGGTGCAGTACAAATGACTGTCACCACTCAAAAAAAAAACAACAAAATGGCTAAAATAATTGTGAACAAGCTTAAAATGGCATTAGTGTGGGCTGCTGGCAGCTCAATTATACAACCATTCCCTCTTGGTTGCAGTAGAGAATGGAGCCACCCCTTAGCAATCCACTGGTACTCAGCCTGAAGCTTATGACCATTGTGGCCCTCTACAAACGCTGAGGGAACTTCAGAATGTCTATTTCATGAGAAACAATTGTGGTTCTATTTGCCAATTGCAGAATTGTGGAATGAAAAAGTATAAAGTAATTATTGCAGACAAACAATGGGAAGCTTTCTGGACCTTTGTCTAATGTAAAATGGTCCAGTTACTCTCTAGCTTTACAATAAAATCTTATAGATTGCTAGAGAAGAAGATTTGGAAGCCAAGTTGCATTGACATAAACAACACCAATGGGATTGAACTGTGCAAGCAGGAGGAAGCAGCTAGAGCAGTGTTACAGTACAAACCATCATCACTAGGCTTCAAGCAAGGGGGTGGAAGGGAGCCATTAGTGCAGCACTGTTTTGCAACTAGGCAGTACCGCTCTTCAAGCAACAGGACAGGCAGGGGAAGAAATTATCAGAAGCGTGGCTATGGTAAACCAGCACTAGGCAGGTGGGAGGGAGCCATGGGACAATAAAACAAACTGCAATAAAAAAAATAAATAGCCCTTCAATTCTCCCATACCCTACATCCAATCTGAATCATGATGCCAGAATTGCTTTGCATTGCCATGCCGGTTCATCTGCCAAACTTCGCCAGGCTGCCTTTTCCTGAGCATTCTTTCTGGGTAAGTAGATTTTATTTTGGGGCTCATTTGAGTTGCCAGAAAATGTAAAGCTCATAACAGAACTGCCACAGAATCACTGCAGAATTGCTCATAGTTTGACTGCAGCAAGCATGAGGTCCTGCTGCAGAATGTAGGTCCAGTTTGCCGTAGGGAACACAGGGCCCTGCTTTTATGCCTCGTCCTGTATTTGTGTGTTTCTATCATATCCCCTGTCTCTCCTGTCCTCCATAGAGCACAGGTTTAGACTGTCCAGTCCTTTGTTATACTGTAAGTCTTGCCCTGATACCCCCATGATCAGTTTTGTAACCCTCCAGTGTATAGTCTCCAACCTCTCCTGCCCATTCTCATATGAGAGTTCCAACTAACCAGTGAAATGTACAGTGGCAACATCTCCTCTTGTGAACTAGGGAGGCCCCTCCTGATGTATACCATCATCTTACTAGCTCTCCCTTGTGCTATACTGAATTGGGAAATGGCTTTTAAATGGATTTTAATTATCAGCAATAAGTCCTTTCCCTCATTTGAATTCTCTGCCTTGATCCCATTTATGCAATATTCTGTTTGCATCATTCATTAACTTGTATTATTGACAGATGAGTACATATCAGAATGATATCAATCAATCAATCAATCAAAATCTTTATTTATCCAGGTGGACATCATTGAGCAATGTTCATTTTCAAGATGGACCTGGGTGGAACATAGTAAACATAACAATACAAAGTAGTGCAATTGAACACAGATATATATTGAAAAAGGTCAACAAGAAACAATAGAACATACAAGCCTGCAACAGTTCAAGGCAGTAGTGCAAAAAAGAAGCATGTACATATATTCAACCTGGGCACAGTTATGGTGGAGAGGAAAAGAGAAAGAGAGGAGGAGAAGAAGAAGAAGAAGCACGATTTGAGTAATATAGTAGCATGAGAAGCCTCTTGGGAAGCAGGAAGTCAGAATAGAGGGGAGTGAAGGGAAGAGAAGATAAGTAGGGGTACAGGAGGAAAGAACAGGTGGGGTAGGAGAAGGGTGTATACAAGGGGTAGTGGTGGAGACCATTTGGGAGGTGAGAGAGTTGCAAGGGAAGGATCGTGGAGATAGTCTCAACCAGGGGGTACAAGCAATTCCTACCCTAAAGATGGGTGACATAGACTGAAGATAAGGTGGGAAGCAAGTGAGGGAGAGGTGGGGAAGGAGATGATGAAGTGTCTAGGGCATGGGAGGGCAGAGAACAGTTCTAGGAGTTCTTGAGATTTTGAGTACTGTGCAGGGTGGGATGAGGTACTATGGAAGGCACTGATATAGATCTTGGGAGGGAAAAACAATTGCATACTTCCTTGAATGAGTGGGAATATAGAGTCTTAAAGGCAGAGAGGCAGACAGGGATATACAATTTAAGAGTTTTTTGAATTTTGTTCCATAGTGAGGGCAGCACAAAGCTTATGGCTGCTCTGCCAAATGAGATTCAGTCATAGGTACCTTGAGGGAGATGGATGAATAGTGCGTAGTTACCTATTGTGCTTAGTGGAAGGCAGTTGGTAATATAGTGTGGCAATTCTTCTGAAATAGCTCTGAAAGTCCAAAGTGCGGCATTTCTATCTCTCCTGGACTTAAGGGAGGTCTATCCTACAGCCACATACAGAGAGCAGTGGTGCATGACAAAGGGAAGTCCCACTATGAACCTCAGAGCTCTGTAATATAGTGTGTCCAATTTTGTCAAGCAAGAGGTAGGACACTGGCTGTATAGGAAGGCCACGTAGTCTACCAATGATAGAAACATGGATTGGACCAGCCATATCTTAGCATCTCTGGTTAGGAATTGACTAATTCTAAAGAAAATTCCCAGCCTCTGCCTTAGTCTTTTTAGTAGATCCTCAACATGTTCAGTGAAGGAAAGTCTGTGATCTAGCCACAGTTCCAGGTACTTGAATTTTGTGACATATTCCAACTTTTCTCCTAACAAGGTAATAATCTGAGGGACTGAACCAATAGTTGCAGGATTAATTGAGAGGATAAATGGAGAGAAGAGCATCGCTTTCATTTTTTTTTTGGCATTAAGGAGGAGCTTTTTATGGATTAGAAGTAGATTGAATTCAGATTGGAGGTCTTCACAGTCAGCTTCTGGCATTGGGCTGCTTAAGTAAAGGACAGTATAATCTGCAAACAGATGTACTGTATGTTGGTGTTCTTTATACAATTGTAGATATTGTTAATGTATATTGCTAACAGTAAGGGACCTAATATAGATCCCTGGGGCACACCCCACTGGGGAGGTTTAAGAGGTGACAATTCATCTTCGGCTTTGACTCGCTGAAGGCGTCCTGTTAGACAGTCAGCAAACCAATGCAACGATGGAGAGTCAATGCCTATAGTATGCAGGGAGAGGAGGAGCAGGTTATGATCAACGGTGTCAAAAGCCTTACTTAAATCCAGAAATACAGCACAGACATAATTCTTAATGTCTAACTCCCTCTGCCAATCATTAGTCACTTTGGCAAGGGCCATGATAGTGCTATGGTTAGCTCTGAAGCCAGACTGCATTGGGTTTAGTAGATTCGTAGTTTCAAGATAAGACCACAGCTGTGCATTCACTATTTTCTCCAGTAATTTAGACAAAACAGGAAGGAGGGAGATCGGCCTGTAGTGATTAAGATCACAGGGGTTCCCTGATTTAAAAAGGGGAATGACATGGGCAGTCTTCCAGATAGGTGGCAGAATACCCTGAGCCAGAGATAGATTAAATAGGTGGGTAACGGGCACGACTAGTACATGATGGGCAATCTTTATAAAGTATGGGTGTAAACAGTCAGCACCAGCATTTTTCCTGGTGTCCATTTGCAAAAGGAGATCCTCCACCTCTTTTAGTGAAGCAGGTTGGAATGAGAATGCCAAGTCTGTGGCAGGGGCATCAGATAAGGGGTACCAACCTGGGTACGTAGGGAGCATGCTGGGGAAATGTCAAATGCTAGGCCTGTGGTGGCAAAATGATTATTAAATTAATCTAAAAACTCCAACCTATCAGTGATGGTTGAATTCCCAGAGTTGATCTTGGTCAGAAAGGGGTTGCCAGAAGTGTGTCCGGACAAGTCCTTAATAGTTTTCCAGAATTTAGCTGAGCTTTTGGCAGCAGAGTTGAATTATGAATTAAAGAAGGCAGCCTTTGATTCTCTAACTATTTTCATGCACACGTTTCTTAATCTCCTAAACTGATTCCAGTCCGTAAGGGTATTGGATCTGCAAGCTTTTTTCCAAAGCTTATCCCTTTCGAGCAGCATAGTCTTGAGTTCTTAGGAGAACCATCTACAGTCTTTATTTCTTGCGTGGATTTTAGCCAGAGGAGTGTATTTGTTGAGAGCCCCTAACAAGATATCCTGGAAGATGTCGCACGCAGAGATGACCATTTTTGCCAGGTAGAAATCCTGCCAACGCAAGGAGTATTTAAGCTTGTCAAGGTAAGCAAACAAGTCAAAGTTACGCCTTGATCTCTTCACAGACAACTTTGGTGTGGAATGGGGTTTGCTGGCAGCTGTTACTCCAGCAATGAAGCAATGGTCCCTGACATCAGAAAAAAAGGTGCCAGCATGGGTAAAGAGATGAGGTTTACTCACCATGATAATGTCCAGTAGGGTGCTGGGATTTAGCTAGGAGTCTGTAGGAGGACAAGATAAGAGAGCATCACAATTTTAACTAAGGGGCTTATGACTGGGGCCAGTTACTATAGAATATTATTCATTACTGTAATATATACTTAAAGAAAGCTGTACTCAGATGTGTGTTGGTAGAATGATTTGAAAATTTTCATATAACAGTATTAAATGATATATGACCAAAGTACACTAACATTCAAGCTAACACTGCCACATATGTCATATACTGCATATCAAAATAGTATTGTCAGTTTATACTCAGAGCAGACTGTGTTGCAGCCAAAGACATCATGGTCAGTTATTTTCCAGATATTTTGTGCTATTCTTAAAGACACTGTATTCTCCCTGTAGTCCTTACCGAAGAACTGCAGGCAGGCTGGGAAAATCTATAAAAAACTGTAAGTAATAAACTATGATATAAAGAATAGCAGCATTTTAATCATCCTGTAGAAGCACCTTCAGACAGTCTATTTCTATTTCTTAGATTTTGCATGACCTTTTCTAAACCCCGCTCACAGCTGGCATTCCAACATCGTTAAGTGAATAAACCAGTTCTCCTGCATCCCACTTGCTGAAGCAACTTACCATTTGAAAGTGAAAACAATGAGATATTTTGTCCCATTTATATTGCTTTCCATATTGACATGTCCATAGAGTGTAGTTAGTACTGTGGCTATAAAGTGCACTTGTTTATCAAGCCACAGAGTTGCAAGGTGGATACAAGGGTCAGAAGCAGAGGAATAAATTCTAGGAAGTGAAGTATCACATGCCAATGACCTGAGGCAACAGTTTCCTAGATTGGCAGAGCAGTTTGTTGTTCAAATTCAAAACACTCTCATTCATTTTTAAGTAATCTTTTTATACATTTATGTAGGTCGATTAACCACATTTGGCATTCAGTTTAAAACACATATTTCATTTTTTGTTGGCAGAACAGCACAGTGCAAACCATGTTAACACAAGTGCTACAGATGTAAATTCCAGACCCATGTGTGATGAAAGTGTTAGAGGTATGGTTTCCACATTGAGTTTCACTGTTTCTAAATCTTATATAATCCACTGCCAATACTGTTTCACTTAAGATGTGCATTTTTAAAAAACAGTGAGCACTTTTTAACTTGCATCTTATTTTAATGCTTTATGTCCTAGGACTTAATAAGTATGTTACCTTGAAAAAAAAATGTAAGCAAAAGTCAGATTCTATCTACATTGAATTATAATTAATATAGTGTTCCAAAAGTCTATGTAAACTGTTTTCAGTGATCTATCTTTTGTTAAAATTAAAACAGTCAACATCCAAGTTTCTCAATCAAGTTTATTACATTTCTCAACCTATTTTGCACTTTTGTGTGAAGTTTGAAATACCCCTTATAACAGACATTAAATACATCTGTTCACCATATTATCTGCATCACATTTTAATTGCTCATATATTTGCTACCATATATATGAAGCCATATTGTTCCCTTAATTCAACTTTGACACAATGAATATATATATATATATATATATATATATAGCATGTATATAAATATATTATATATACAGTATATATAAATACACTGAGATATTTGTTGCTGCAAAAATGACCATTTTAAAATGAGAAACATAATTTAAATTATGCATTTAATCTTTAAAATAGACAGATTATCTACAAATGGACCAAGATAATTATCTTACTAAGATTTTTTTAAATAAGAAACTGATTCTTATTTTCAGAATTTGAGTAATGCATAAAACAAGGAAATGTATATTAGAATAAGTTTTTCTCACCACAAATAAAAATAATGAAATGTCTAAATATGGGTCGGTGTGTGTAACGAGAAGTCTACACACACCTGAGGGGTTATATGCTATGTGTAAACTTCAAGTTTACACACCAACTAATATTTTATTTTATATACTTGCTGGGTTTTCCGTTTTCACCTCAGCAATTATATAAAATAAAGATATGTTCCTGGCTGTCACAGTCTGGGTAGGTTTTAGTGAGCGGACCATGGTGCGCTGTATTTATTTATTAAGAGGTTTTTTTCTGGCAAGTCGCAGGCTTATTTATTATTTTTGTTTAAGTGATTTTGTGTTAAAATATCTTACTGCTTTGGCCCAGTGGTAGTTTGGTGTCCAGAGAAAGAGAAAGCAGTAAGCAGTGAGCAGACAGGAGCACAGATGGTACGGCGTGTGCATGCCCAGAACAAGGGAAACCGTGTGCGTTTGCCAAAATAAACACTCTTTTATTACAATAAATTATGCCACAGATTCTCTCCCTACAGGTAAAAGGGAAACCCAGTTATTATATATATAAATATATATATATATATATCTATATACTGTGTGTGTGTATATATATATATATATATATGTATATATATATATATATATATATAATCTGGTAATGGTTCAGTTCTTACTTTAGCAGATTCATATACATATTTGGTTATCTACTTATATAGTGCTCTAATGTTCAAAAGCCACATTGCATACCTCAAAGAGGTTATTGGCCTTTTTTATTACAACAGAGTACTTTTTGGTACTTTTGTCATGAAACAACTAGTATCTTCCTTGTTTATTGCAGAAATAGACTACAGAAACTGTATATACCTTAATGTTTCTACCACCCTCTTAAAATCACTTGCTACTTTATATCATAAGTAGCAGAACAGTAAAAGAGCACACATCTGCCACCTCGAAGGTGCTCCAGCAAGAACAGACACCCTAAGGAAGACCCATAGAAACATAGAATTTGATGGCAGATAAGGACCGCATGGCCCACCTAGTCTGCCCATTTCCCTACCTAATGGACAAGCTGCAGATCCTACAGTAGCTAACCAACAGCCTACTTCCTCCTACCCCCCACTAGAATTGCCTTATGTCTGTCCTTGAATTTCCCCACTGATTTTGACTCTACGACCTCCTCAGAAAGGCTGTTCCATGCATCTACAACCCTCCCTATGAAGAAGTACTTCCTCATATTACCTCTGAGCCATCCCCTCTCTATCTTCAAATTGTGCCCCTTTGTTCTTGCACATCTCTTTTTCTGAAAGATGCTACCCTCTTGGACTTTGTTGATTCCCTTGAGGTATTTGAAAGTTTCTGTCATATCCCCCTCTCCCTCGAGGCTATACATCTTAAGCTCCTTTAGTCTTTCTTCATATGTCTTCTGGTGCAGACACCACACCATTTTGGTTGTCGTCCTCTGGACAGCCTCCACCCTGTCTATGTCTTTGCGGAGATGAGGTCTCCAGAACTGTACACAGTACTCCAGATGTGGTCTTACCAACTGTCTGTACAGAGGGCCAACAACTTCTTGCTTTCTACTGGTGATGCCTCTCCCTATGCATCCCAGTATCCCCAGCCCTCCTTACTGCCTTCTCACATTGCTGGCCCACCTTTAGGTCATCTGATATGACTACCCCCAGGTCCCGTTCCATTTTTGTTGTTGTCAGTATCTCACCCCCCACTGTGTACTCTTCCCCTTGGATTTTGCTTTCAGGTGCATTACTTTGCACTTCTTTGCATTGAATCTAAGCTGCCGTACATTTGACCATTCCTCCAACATTGCCAAGTCCCTTTTCATCCTTTCCAAATCACCTTGCATATCAACCCTGTTGCAGATCTTTGTGTCATCTGCAAAGAGACATACTTTCCCTTCTAGTCCCCCTGCAATGCCACTTATAAAGATATTAAAAAGGACCGGCCCCAGTACTGAACCCTGTGGTACCCCACTAGTAACCCTCTTTTCTTCACTGTGGACTCCATTTACTATTACCCGCTGTGTCCCATTGTCCAGCCAGTGTTTTATTCAGGTTACCACCCTGGAACCCACTCCCAGGCTGGCTAATTTGTTTATTAATCTTTTGTGTGGGACTGTGTCAAACGCCTTGCTAAAGTCTAGGTAGGCCATGTCCACAGCCCCTCCCTGGTCTACTACTTTGGTCACCCAGTCAAAGAAATCAATTACATTTGTCTGACATGACCTTCCTGCTGTGAGTCCATGCTGCCTTGGGTCCTGTGCCCCACTAGCCTCTAGGTACTAAACAATTCTGTCCTTCAGAAGTGATTCCATCATTTTCCCTACCACTGAGGTCAAACTGACAGGTCTGTAGTTTTCTGCCTCTGTCTTGCTCCCACTTCTGTGAAAGGGAATCACATCCACCCTCCTCCAGTCCTCAGGTACCACACCATCCTCTCATGATTTATTAAAAAGGGTAGCCAGTGGAGTTACTAGTTCTTCCCTTAGATCTTTTAGAATGCTGGGGTGAATCCCATCAGGCCCCATTGCTTTATTCACCTTCAGTTTTAAGAGTTCTTTCAGAACTCTTTCTTCTGCAAAAGAACTAATATCAACCCCCCTATCCAGAGTGCTTCTATTGACTGGATTAGGTATCTCCCCCTGCTTTTCCATTATGAATACTGAGCAGAAGTATTCATTCAGTATCTCTGCTTTTTCACTGTTGCTCTCTGCCCAGCCACCTTCCTCTTTATTCAGCCTCAGTATCCCTGCCTTAGTCTTTCTTTGCTCCCCAATGTACCTACAAAAGATTGTATCCCCCTTCTTAACTGAGTTGGCTATCTTTTCTCAGTTTGGGCCTTTGCTATTCTGACTGCCTTTCCTGCTTCCTTCTGCTTTAATGGTACAGTTCTCTGTTCTTCTCCTTCTGTGTTTCCTTATACTTCCTGAATTCTATCTCTTTTCCCTCAGCTTCCCTGCCACTTCTTTTGAGAACTAGAGAGGTTTTTTCTTTCATTTTGATTTGTTTATTTGCTTCACACAAAGGCTTGTTGCCTCTGTGATGGCGGTTTTGCTGTTTCCCCATTGTTGCTGCACCCCACCTTCTTGTCTGTTTGCTAGTGATTTTCTGAGGCACTCTCCCATTTTGACAAAATCAGCCCTCCTGAAGTCCAGTACCTTCACTTTTGTGTGGCTTGACTCTACAGCTAAGTTCATCATGAACCACTCTGTTTGGTGGTCACTTGTTCCCAGATGGCTACCCACTTCAAGATCAGAAATCCTCTCTCTGTCCCAATTTGAGAGTACCAGGTCTAAGATTGCTCCCTCCTGAGTGTGTTCCAAAATTAGCTGTCTGAGGCATGCCCCCTGTAGGGCATCAAGAATGGCCCTGCTCTTGGATGTAGCTGCAGCAAAGGTGGTCCAGTTAACATCTGGCATATTCAGGTCCCCCATTAGCAGTATCTACACTTTCTCTGCCATCCCAAGGATGCCTTCTGTTATTTCCTTGTCTATTTCCTCCCCCTGAAACGGGGGTCTATATACAACCCCAGTGCAGACTGTGGAGCCATTTCCAGTCTCCAGATGACCCACAGTGTCTCCTCTCCTCCTTGTTTACCCTTTAGTTCTGTTGCTTTGATCCCTTCCCTTACACAGAGAGCTACTCCTCCTCCTCTTCTTCCCTCCCTGTCCCTCCTGTAGATTGTGTACCCTGGTATGTTGACATCCCAGTCACTATTCTCTGTGTAGTGGGGTCAATATGTAGGGGTGTTGGCCCTGGTTTTCAGACATGGTCCTGTATTTAATAAAACATTGAATTACTGTATTCTGTATGTCTCAGCGTATTGGTGTGTGCCCAGCTTCATTCTGCTTTTTTATACTTTGTATCATATTGTGTTATGCTTTGCAGCTGATCTACCCTGGCAAACCCACAATTGTGTGCTATATACCCCTATTGGTTGACTTCCCTTGACTTCAGAATGCTTACACTAGTAAATTTTTGTTTATAAAATTCTATGTAACCTAGTTCATGCATTTTTGTCTGACTTACTTGTGGGAAGATTATTGACCATAGGTTACTGACTAATGGTTTATTTTCATTTTCCCTCCCTAAAATTCAAACAAAGCTAGGTACCTTGTCTTTAGGATACTGTGGTCCAGATGCCTGGTTACAAATACAAAATGTTGCAAAAATTAAAAACTTTACTATGTTTCATTTTAGATCTCATATTTTTTGATTGTTGTATAGCCATTGTGAATGTTACAAATGTAAATTGCATTTTATTGTACATTTGATTCATATTTATCACTTAGTGTTTGTACTGCCATTAGACACAATTTTAAAAGAATGGTTTCCCACCGGCCCGGTGGCACTGAGGGTTGAGGTGCTGGTTGCTGCACCTCGTGCTACGCCAGTGACCCATGTTCGGGAATGAGCACGGGTCGCTGGGGATCAGAGCAGGGGAAGAGAAGCATTGAGAATCCAAAAGACTGCTCTCCTTCTCCATTGAGGGGGGTCTTCAACAGTAGGCACGTGCTTGCCCCCTGGTGGAGGCTGGTGGACAGAGAGCCATGTTGTAGCAGGAGGAGGAGTTGGGGCAGATGCCTGGAGGGAGCATGGGCAGACACATGCATGCTCCCTCTACCGGTGTCATTGCATGGCCCTAGCTCCAAGGGGAGAAATGAACAAGGAAATGGAGAGCCTTCCTGGTTGAGCAGCTTGATAGCCATCTGAGGAACACTGGCTCTGGGGGTCACGCCTGAATCTTGATCATTATGGGTGGGTGAGAAGGGGTCTCCCCACCACCCCGCTGTGGGGGTAAGCCACAGGGGATGAAAAGCGAGACCCCATGGAGTGTGGATGAATGGACGGTGGCTGGAGTCCCATAAGAGTTGCTTGGTAGAAGGGACCAGACCAGGAAAGCCAAGAGGTGGATAAAGAAATAGCAAAAAAAAAAAAAAAAGAATGGTTTCCCATCAATATGCTAAGTAATAAATTTATTGATTGATATCATGTTTTAAGATAGTAAATAAAAATAATAGGTCTGATATTCTGAAAAGCACACTAATGTTGTAATAGTGCTGCATGCGCACTAGCACTTGTGCTGGTCTCCTACTGAAGTATAGTCAAAGGGATTTTGCTGGAGCTATATCCTGTGAATGTAGGGCTGCCTATGCACTGCACAACTGAAGTGTGCTGGTGCAATGCAGTGCAGTTGTGTACCTCTGACTATAGCACCCAGAGTTGTGCTGAAACAGGAGGCAGCAGTGGGTGTGAGAATGGCACCAATGTAAAACACATAGCACAGCAGCATAGTTCTTAAAGGATCCATGATGGGTGCTCAACAAAATTTTTGTTGAATGCCATGACAGAGAAACCGGCAGGTTGACTGCATTTTGCAGTTGGCTGCTGGTTTCCAATGCTAGGAAGTGTTTTCTTCGGTGGTCTTTGCCCCAGAACCCCCCCACCTTAGGATTATCAACTCTGAGTCAGAGCTGATTTGGGGGGGGTGCAGGACCCCTGACAGACAGCACCAGGTTCCAGTGGGTTTCCTACAGTGGCATGGTGCTGTAGTCGCTGTAGGGGACCTCGCTATCGAAAGGTCACTGTTGGTGGGGTATATACCGTTATGAAAAATAAGCTAGTGTAAAACAAATGGCAATGGACCATACAAAATGATGCAACAACAAGAACACTAATAACTACTACAACAACAACAAGAGGGAAGGTGTGGAGAAAAAAATGAACAAGATCAACTGAGTAAGGGGGGTTGGGAACAACAAAATAGGGCAACCACCCATACGGGGAACAAAACATCACAAATAACCACCCATCAGCACTGATTAATAAATAAAGGGCACCTGACAAGTACAACACCCAAAGTTAATGTCCAGTGCCCCATCAGGGGGCTGCAGGTGGTGGTGGCTGCTGCTACAGTTCTCATAAAGTGTTGATGTACTCCTGGACAGTGCATGTGCAGTCCCTCAGATGTTGCACTACCACCCACAGCTGCCAGACCTGCCATCACAGAAAGTCATTCCATCCTTCTGTTTGTGCAGCATCCTTCCAACCCCTGTGAGATCCTACATACCTATAGGCATCTGTGGAAAGGAAGTACACTAAACTCAGGCAGCTGTGTACACAGGGTGAGGGACAAGATGTGGCATAATGTGCAGAACAGAAGTACAACAAGCAGACACATGTTTGGAAGGAGCCAAACAGCTGCAATGGTATGTGTGTGGCATACCCAGGAATAGCATTGTTGATCCAAACAGTAAAGGACTTCACATACAATGAGTGTGTCATGCTGCAATGGAGCATGTCTAAGACAGGCAAGGGACACATGACAATGGCAGCCATGCTAGATATGGGACACAGTGCACTTAACACAGTGCCAAGCAAGAGATTGATAAGCAGTGTGATGGCCGAGCGGCTTGGAGCCACACACATACATCGAGTACCCTGCGACCAACCAACCCACACACAGGCCAACAAAGGTGTGAAGGCCAACAGATATCCATGAGCTACCCTTGGTGGCTGCAGTGCCAGTGCCAGGCATAAATGTGGCTCACACAAGACAGCTGTATATTGATAGGACTGTCATGCAGCACTGTGTGCAGTAAGGGTAACGTGTGTAGCAGTATTGTATGTGGGTATCTGCACTGCACACTGTACCACAGGCAATGAATAATGGTGGTGTGGCATGTAAAGCCATCTGGATGATTCCCCCCTCCCAGCAGCTGCTGGCCACACCCTAGGTACAGGGTTCCCAGCCATACAGAGCCAGTGCAGGATTGTAAGCCCTGTGAAGACACAGTTGGGTCTGAATGTATGTATGGCCCAGCCATTGTACAGTGGAGTGATCATGCACCAGTCATCACTTGGTTGGTCACACTTGGTAAAGAACTGTCAATGCAACCAATGCCCACCCTGCTGTGGACACCATGATGCATATGCACAGATCTGTCCAGCTGCAATGGTGTGGCATCCAATGCATATGGCACTGGAGAAGGAACTGCTGCAGGCAGAATATCATGGATGCTGTATGATGCACATGGATTGACACAGTGGTGTACTGGTACTACAGTGGACTGTGCCTACCTCCAGATCGCATATACACATACAGTACATAGTCATGAGCTTGTAGCACAACAGTTGGTCAGAAAGTTGGTCAGAAAGTAGTAAGGTGGGTAAAGAACTGGCTACACAATAGGACATGGAGGGTGCAGGTAAATGATGTGTTATCCACAAAATGAGGGGTAACCAGTGGGGTGCCCCAGGGCTCCATATCGGGGCCTCTACCTTCAACATATTCATAGCCAACATTGTGGTAGAGCTCGAAGGAAAAGTGTGTCTGTTCGCAGGTGACACAAAAACATGTAACAGAGTGGACTCTGCAAAAGGAGTTGAAAGAATAAAATCAGAGCTAGACAAACTGGAACAATGGTCCACAGCATGGCAATTGAAATACAATGCAAAACAATGCAAGGTTATGCATATATGAAGGAACAACCCAAAAACTGACTATTATCTTGGGGGGGGATAACAAAAACTAGTGAAGAACATGATCTGGGGATCATAATAAAAGACAACTTGAAGGTGGGTAGAGTGTGCGAAAAGGCAGCTCTAAAGGCGAGGGGGCGTGCTGGGTTGCATCATCAGGGGATCATTAGTAGAAGAAGAGAGGTGGTCCTGCCACTATGCAGGACACTGGTCAGACACCACCTGGAGTACGGGGTACAATTTTGGAGACCACACCTCGGAAAGGACATAGACAGGTTGAAGACGGTGCAGAGAAGGGCAACAAAGATGATTCAGGGGTTGCACCAGAGGCAGTATGAGGAGAGGCTGAGGGAGCAGAACATGTACTCATTGGAACAGAGAAAAGAGAGGGGAGACATGATAGAGACTTTAAATACATCAAGGGTATAAACAAAGTTCAGATAAATGAACTTTTCCATGTCAAGGAAAGAGGCAGAACACAAGGGCATGACCTCAGACTATGAGGGGGCAAGTGTTGGGGAAAACATCAGGAAATTTTTCTTCACAGAAAGAGTGATGGATGCCTGGAACAGCCTGCCCTTGGAAGCAGTTAGGGCTTCAACTATAGAAGGATTCAAGCGAGCATGGGACAGAAACAAGGGCATCATTACCCAAACAGGGTAATCTGGGAGGGGGGTAGCAACCTACAAATCCTGGGCAGGCTAGATGGACCTTGAGGTTCACTTCTGCCGTTATAGTCTATGTATCTATGTATTAAAAGCCACTGATATGTGTTACTACCAAGGCTGCGAGCATTACCACCAACTCCTTGGTGAACCAGGTCAATGATACAGGGGACACACACTGCATGGTGTGAGACATGCCATAGCATAGTCAGGGCCCCTACTTTTCTGCGGCACAGTGGGACCAAGTTCTGTGGCAAGACTACCATTTGCCGCAGAACTTCTGCGGTGGTGGTTTGTAATTTCTGCAGAAGTTCTGCAGCACTAACAAACTACCACATCACAGTGTCAGCTTGTCATCCTGACTTCACTTTCATGGCAGTAGTCATAGCAATCAGGATGGTGGAAAGCACAGTAATACTAGTTCAAAAAATAACAGACTTATAAAAATAATTTTATGCCTAAAAAGGCAAAACAAATGTCTCTCCCTTAAGGTCCTAGCCTGTTGCATAAATAACATATGCAGAGGGGATCTTATGTGATAAATAAGGTATTTCTATATGCATGCTATCTATCCCACTAATGAGGTTTCCACTGTCTATCACTTATATATTTGTATGTGCTTTCTACACCACTCATAAGGTTCCCACTGTGAATCACTTATATATTTATCTGTAATCTGTAACATACATACAAATATGCGTGTGTGTGTGTGTGTATATATATATATATATATATATATATAATTTTGTTTTTAATTTCCATGAACTTGCATCCTCATTTATACAGGTCCCATTGGAAATGGAATAGAGGAGTTATTGCAAAACTCATTTTTCATGTCAACCTGCTTTCCCTGACACACTGTGTAACACCATCAGGCCACGACATGCATGTGAACCATTTGTGAGATAGAGCTCTCTGGCCCATCACAATGTGTTCACCATGTGACAGAACACTGCACCATACCTTCCCAGGCTCCAAGCAGTGATGGTGTTCCACCAATCCTTGTGCTGCTCAGCCAGCTCCCAGAGCTAATCTCTGAACCCGAGTTGCCAGCACAGAAACACAGCATGCTACTCTCTGGCCCAACAGCTGTCCCTGCACACAACATTTCTCAATAACTTTTGGGTGATTCTATCAACCAATGACAATATGCAATCAATAACCCTGGCAAAAATGAGTACAGTGCAATTATTTAACAGGTCTATTCTTTTACAAGTCTACACATTATTATATTTCACTTTTCTGGGCATAATTACTTTATTTTTCTTAAAAATTTAGACAGTTAAATTAATTTTACCAGTTATTCATTTCAGATAGCATCTCTATACCTTAAAGGCACAAATAGGTTTGTGCAAAGTGAAGATGGACTTAACAGGCCTGTGCTATTGACAAGGTTTTGTTTAAGTTGGCCCTAGTGCAACAATATAAGACTGAAAATTGTATTAGGCTGTAGTGCAGGTTGAGCAAATATCACCATGCATAATCTGCTGTGCCACCGTCTCTGTCAGTGGGAACTGTGGTAGATAAGTGACTGTTCATTTCTGTTGTAGAATGCAGCCATTTCATTAGCTAATGTATGATGTTATAGCAATGATAACATCACATTCTGAACACATGGAGGTTCTGGATATAAAAAGAGGGGGAAGGGAACCAGATTCTATGTATAAACAGACATATTAATAACAAATCACCAAGAAGAGTGAATTATGCAGCACTGCAGAAGTTCTGTGGTAGATTGCAAGTTCTGTGCAAAATTCTGCTGCCGCAGAATTGTAGGGGCCCTTGAACATAGTATATACACACACACAGGGTAGCATGTCTACCATGAGTAGATGCACAACATTAGACAGCACAGATCACAGCACACCACAGTGTCAGTGTTGGGACAATGTACCAAGTGCAGAGTGAGTGTTCCCAACTGCAGCTACATAGCTGATGCCCCACAGGCGTGCATGCAGCATGGCGGGCCACACATGAACATCTGTCTCTAACAGCATAAGAATGTAACATAGTGTAGACATGCAACCCTGAGTGTGGCCCACACAATGCAAGGTACTTACATGGACACCTCTCTTGGAAAAGGCTCCACTGGATCCCATCATGATCTGATGAGTCCTCAGGCCATATCTGTCTGCAACCCGGCTGTACCCAGGCCCTGGCCTGGCCCTTCTGTCTCATGAGGCATGTGGAGAAGGACAAGGGAGACATGATTAATATTATGGAGTGAAACACACTGCACAGTATCATACACCCTAAACAGTATACACACCCATGCGCCAGTACCATGCAACAGCTACCACATCTGCATGTTGTGGATGGACAGGACTGAGCAGGGCTGTGTTGTGCCATTGTGAACAGCTGTGGTACCACACACAGGCATTCCATGGCCCAGTCACAGCAGGAGTGATACATCCCACTGTTGTAGGTATGGCCTGGCACAGTGCATGCCAGCCTGTGTAGTGCCCATATCCCGCCATCCTCCTCAGCCCTGTACAACATACTCATACATGTCAGCTATAGACCCTGTATACCTCATAATGGGCCCTATGCATCACCGAAATAGTTGCCTATATGTCGCGTATCGGAAGCACATAGGCAACTGTATGTGTGAATGACACACAAAGAGGGTCCAGTGGACCCCCGGTAGCATTCACTAAGAGCGCGCAGGACATTTTTGCATGCACCGCCCTAGCCCTATGAGTGATTCCATGCTGGGGGCATGTCAGGGGCCTGCCTGCACTATGTAGCATTCACTAAGCCGTGTAGTGCCAAGCACAGGGGGGTTCCGGGTACACTATCTGAGACCAGGCATAACCCAGTATGTGCCCCCCTTGTACCCTGTCTGCCGGGTGCACAGGTACCGCAAAATGGACTTCTTTTGTGCCACAGCCAACTAGTCTGCAGGGAAGGGCTGGGGCAGTGCCTCAAGTGATTGCCCTGCAGTGGTCCACATGTTGCCGCTTTTCACAGCTCGCTCCCACTCTGAGGGACCTGTTATGGGCATCTGATTGGATGCCCGCCTGGGTCCATGACTCTGCCCTTGACCACCCATGTGACCCTGAGTGCTGAGGGGGCGTAGTGATGGACAGGCGCCCCGTGGATGCATGCAGTCATGCATACTGCGCACCCTGCACCTGTCTGGGACTGTGTAGGTAGGCAGGCAATGTATGTGCCTCAGGTGTGTATTACCCATCCTTTAGTGCATAGGGCCCAGTATAAATTAGGATGCATGGAGCACCAGGTCTCATACAACAGGACCACAAGAGGCATACCAGAGCAACTGTAGGTGACAACAGGGTACCGTTGGTGTAGCCTAACTCAGTGGCTGATACCAGCCTGGAACACTCTAATATAATAGTACCCCATGCATTACCTTGCATATGCATACCAGCACCAATGTGGCATAACATGTACAGTGTACACGTAACACCTGGTGGCCACATCCACATGCTGTTGAGTACACCGACCAGCACAGTTACACATAGAACACATGTGACATCCTTCTGGGTCACACCTGACAATAGGCATGAACATGTCCTGTGTACAGTACCTGGTAAACAATACCTGAATAACATTAACTGAAGTAATACATTTTCCTGTCATCCACTGAGACACTGTTGCCATGTCAGTCACTGTGATAGCACACAACTGTGCTGTCATGGCAGGTGCATGCCTTAGGGATTCACAGCGGGTCTTGTAAGGTATAGGGCATTGGGAACATTAATTATGATAGTAGGCCCATACACCTGCATTCGTAAGATCAAGCTATACTGTGGAGCAGGTTCCATAGAATAGAGGGGACACAACAGGGACACACAGGTATAGTGCACATTTCCTCAGGGACAGCACCCCAGCGTTATATTATTATGGAAACAGTACTGCATACAGGATAAAACCCAAACCATACATACAGCCATTTGTACCCACCTGGCCTTGGCATGGTGCCACTCTCCACCATAATCTACAGTTGTTACAGGAGGCATGCCTCCCTCTTTTCCAGGTCATTATACCTGTGGTGACATTAGTCATCAGTACATGTGACTCCTGTGCATCTTATGAGGTGCCACCTCCACGGAGGCCCACACCTGGCACCTTGGCCTTTCAGACCCCACCCTCTCACGCAGTAGCTGGTCTTCTCTGCCCACCACCAGGTCAACCAGGTTAGACAGCTCTGATGTAGACCATCACGGGTTCTGCTGCAGCACAGACCTGCTCTGTCTGCCAGACATTTTAGTATCCTGCTTAGTCCTGGCCCTCACATTAAGCCCTTGAAAGTTTCAGGGCTTTATTGGTGTGTCTTTTTTAATTTTGCAACACATTTATACAGTAGCACAGTGCTAATGTTCAGTTGCACAGTACATACTTCCAGTGGGGGAGTGGCAGGTTTTTGAGCACGGACCAGGCATAGGATGGTGTGTAAACAGGGCACACATGCACAGTGTGTGCATGCACATCTCTGCACAGGTCTGTACAATACCATTGCACAACGTCATGACATACATGGCCACACTGTATCATGACATTGTTTGCAGCATGAGATGTCATGTCTTCACCATAAATGGATGTTGCACTAGCATAGGCACAGAGCTGGTAGTAGCACTAGTGTGCCTACACTAGCGTGTGGAGCAAATCTGCAGTATTCCACCAATGTATGCAAATTAGCTAATTTTGCAGTCTGGGTGCAAACACCCATATTAGCATGTCATTACTGGAATGTATGCATTTTTTAGCATGCCTAACTGCACTTGAAGCATATAAAAGGAGCAAAGTGCACCACCTAGATTCTACAGCAGTACTGCAGGAGGGAAGAGTTAATGTACTGCGGAATGGTATAGAAAGGAGCATGGGTGATTATGGCACAGTGTATATTCTACATGTAGTAGTTACATTGGAAAATGTTGAGGTGCAGGAATTCTCACATCTAGATTTGGCAGTAGTGATGCTGTCATTACTAAGTGGAGGACCTCTCCTATAGTAGTCAATGGAGGAAAATGACAGAGGCTGTGACACTCACACAACTGTTTAGGAGGTGGTGGAGCTGGGTTCCTTTGGTCTCCTGCCCAAGTTAAACCCTGGCTTTCTCATTGTTGTTAAAGATATTCTTGTTATTGTTGTATTCAAAAAGTTCAATAAAGTTCACTTAATTGCAAGCTAAACTCTGTCTGTCTGTGCCCTTGACTATGGCTGCATGTGTTGGGGCATTCAATGCCAGGACACCTATGTGTCAGGGGTGGTGAGGGCTTCACCCCAATGTACCTTTCATCTGTGTTGTGTTGTGCTGTGTGCATGCATTGTTCATCTGTGCCCACCCACCCCATCCAGCAAGTACACTGGATGACACAGAAAGATTACAGACCCACTCATTCTCTGAGGATGAGTTA
Source organism: Neoceratodus forsteri (assembly GCA_016271365.2). Classification (NCBI taxonomy): domain Eukaryota; kingdom Metazoa; phylum Chordata; order Ceratodontiformes; family Ceratodontidae; genus Neoceratodus; species Neoceratodus forsteri. The sequence goes on from CM028136.1 coordinate 344,290,934, forward strand.
CTGACACTGGTACAGGCTTACATGACCAAGGGGGAAGTCTGGTTCTGGAGGTAGAACACAAATGCCAAGGTATGGATTGAAAGAACAGACATGGTCTATGCCATCGATGGCTGGAACAGGCCCAAGGAGGCGGCGGGTAACCATTTCAGGGACATGAGGAGGCAGACAAAGGATGTCCAGTCTACTACACACAGGGAGATGCATGCAACAGGAAGGGGTCCACAAGCATGGGCAGCTAAAAGTATCCTAGTTTCTGCAGGTGAGATAATAGATTCCACCCTACAACCAGTGGAGGTGATGGGGTGCCAGGAGGTGGGTATGAGAACTAAGTGGGACCAGCCCATCCATATGAGTGACTGACTGTGCACAGTCCTGTCAGGCATGTGTATATGTTTGTGTATATATATGGGTTCAGAAATACACCACTGCTGTGTGACACATTGCGTGTAGGCAGCAGGACTGTTTACACATTTCCTGGTGTGTAGCCATCTGTGTGATAATCCACTACTGTGTCCCATGTGTAGTCACCTGTATGCCCAGTGGTGCCAGAGTGTGTGCTCACTGGTGATGAGCTGTATACACACTGGTGATGTGGTGTGTGTTGCTTACAACCACAGGGGGTATGGATGCTGCACCACACAAACAACATGGGTGTCGTGTCATCGTACACCAGGAATGCATGCTGCTTCAGCCAGTTTACAGGTATGTATGGTACATTGTCATATATCTCTCCTCCCCTCTTACAACAGCTCACCCCATCATACAGGACACAGTGAAGGATGCTCTGGGTCGATCTCAGTGGTAGCTGCCCCTGCTGGATCACCCATGTGCAACTGATGACCAACATCAGTGAGGATGATGATGATCATGAGGCCTTCATTGAGGGCGAGGGACAGGAGAGGTCTGCCCCAGACCAGGAGGGGTTGTCCACCCCTGCCAGCCATCATAACTATGAGGCCCAGCCACTGTCCCAACCTGGCACTGCAGTCACAGTGGTGCAGCCCCCCACATCTTCTGGCACAGCCACCACTGTGCCATCCCATGACCCCACCTCCAGCATTGCCATCAATCAGCTGCTCCCAGTCAATCCACAGTGCTAGCTATCACTGTGCACCTCATGAACCTTTCACTGGCACCGCCACTATCCTGCCACCCCAGGCCCATCTCACTAGCCCAGCCACAGCCAGGCTACTATGCACACAATGTAGCACAGCACTGACTGGGGTGCAGCCCATGGTTATACAATGGTCAAGGTTGACCTTTTCCCACTGGACAGTCCCAAGCAACAGTGGGATGCGACTGCCAACTGGTAGCTGCTGCCATTTGCCATGGAGGCACAAAGTGTAGTGCAGCAGGAACTGTCATGCATACACCACATGCTGCATGACAACATGTAGCGTGCTGAAGAGTGAGCAGAGGCACAGCATGCAGAACACATGGTGGCCATCTGTGACCTGTACCTGGATATTGTCACCAGCATGGATCTACTGTGTGTCACTGTGCTGGAAATTGAAGCCATGATGGCAGGCACTGTAGGGCCAGCCATAGCCTTGACCACTCCACTGGGAGTAGCGAAACCCCACAGTGGAACACATGGTGTACACCCACACCACCAGCACCAGAACACAAATGCCAGCACAGCTGGGACACCCAGGACAGCAAGGAAACTGCACACACCATGAAACGGCCTGATCCTTGCTGGAGTCAGTACCCTGCAAGGCCATTGCCGGGATTGGCTAACAAAGTCACCAGTCTCATCCCCCATACTGTGGATGATGGCCCCCAACCATACTGAGTATGACATACACCTACTGTCTGTACCTGGGGAGGTGGTAGGGGATGAACCTAGGGTACAAACAAGCACTCACTCAGACCCCCCTCACATTACACATTTAACCCTGCACACCTGCCGCTGTGGCCTGTTCCATCCATTCCTCCTGCCTGGGTGGCCTATAATTTTGTTTACTCCCCTCCATAGGACCCCCACTGACCTGGCATGTATATTTGTGTACATCCCTATATACCTCTCAACAGTGAGGTATATGTGACCATGCCTTTCTTGATAACCTCCTCTGCCTGGATGGCATCTGTGTACCCTTTTGGACCCCCTTTCCAGGACCACATGTATGTTTGTTTACATCTCTTATATAACCCCCTGCCTGTATGGCTTCTATTTACTATTCTGGCATTACTACATGTTACTGCAGTGACTAAAAACTAGTCTCCTGTGTGGTCTGTACTCACTCTCAAGGCCCCATGTTTTCTGATTCTGTGGTTGTAGCAACTGCCGCAGAAAGATGGTTCTGCCACAGAAACAAGTCTCTGCTATGGAAATATCATATTTTGGTGCAGTAGAAATGTCTGTCACTACTGAAAACCTGAAATAAATGGCTAACATGATTGTGAGCAAGCTTAAAATTGCATTAGTATGAGTTGCTGGCAGGTCCATTATACAACCATCCCCTCTGGGTTGCAGCAGTGAGTGGGGCCTCCCCTTTCCTATCCACTGGCACTTAGCCCTGAATTGTATGACCATTATGACCTCCTACAAACAATGAATGAACTTCAGAAAGTCTATTTCATGAGAAAGAATTGTGGTTCTATTTGCCAATTGAAGAATTGTGACATGAAAAAGTATTCGTAATTAATACAGACAAAAAATGGGAGGCTTTTTTTTTATTTAGTTGTTTAACCAGGTATAGCACACTAAGCTGAAGGCTTTTTTACAGGAGTGACCTGGGAGCATAAGGAGGTTAAGTGACTTGCTCTGGGTCATACAGTATGCAAGTGTGGATTCAAACCCAGGTCTGGTCTATTGGATGTCACCAGATCTGCAGCTCAGAGCCTTAGACCACTGTGCTATACTGCCTCCAGGACCATTTTGGACCATTGACTAATGTAAAATGGATCAGCTGCTCTCTACCCTCACAATAGATTCTTATACAGTGTGAGAGAAGATATGGAAGCCAATTTGCATTGACACAAACAACACTAGATAACATATCTTGTCATAGCAACTAAAATAGCATATTGGGTAAAATCTACTTCTTCGCCTGAGAGCAGATTGGTTAAAAAATACATGGTGGAAAAATAAACATGGATTGACTGGGGAACAAAAGATGCATGGTTGGGACAGATAGAAGAAATTTTACATAAACTGAACTTGATACATTTATGGGAGGATTCAAAAAAAGGGTACAGTTATTTCTAAATCCTATAATAAACTAATAAAAGATTAAAGGGACACTGTCAACCTATTTTTCATCATATTATTTCAGGTTGAAGCCCCACATTTTATGATTGCTTACCCTCTCTAAAATCCACTGATGTTGATGTTTGTTTTGTCTGTCTCCTTGCTTAGTAGAACTGAAATGCATGGCAATGTATATTTATAAATGACCTTGTTTTTGTTTACAATACTGTTTCTGTTCTTACTGCATACTTTCTGAGCATAAAACACACCAGCCAGACAGTGGTGCTGAGGGTTGAGGCTGGATGCCACACTGCGCCACACACATGAGCCAGGTTGGGGAAGGCTCGGGCCATGGGATCGGCAGGGGAGGGATGAGATTGAGCATCAGATGGACTGCTCTCTCTTTCCGGGGAGGGTTTCAGGGTAACGTCTGCTCACTAGTGATCTCTGGGGGCTGCGAATGCAGCGATGTGGTGTATGCCTTGGGGGTGGAGTCACAGCACTATGTTGCCTTTCTAGCTGTGCTCCGAAGGGGATAGAACTACAACAAGCAGAAAAAAAACCTGTCTCACTTGAAGAGATGAAGGGGATGACAGGGACACAGCCCACATCCCGACTGCCAGAACTGTGTCTGGAGGACTCCATGGCTCACCTGCCACCCAGGTAGGACCTCCCTAATTTCAGATAGGCCATTGCGGGAGGACGGGCCTGCCACCAAGGGGGTGATTTGGGGGGTTAGGTCTGCTGGGGTGGTCAGGGGAGTCCCTCCGCTAACAAGGGTTCAGGCAAGGGAGTAGAGGCTGGTGCCAAGGGCATACCTTGGAAGGATGCCCAAGTGAGCAGGAGCATAAATACAGTTAAAAAAAAAGAAACACCCAAACAGTGCAGTCACTCATAAAACAGTAGCCTCCTGAACTCCCACTGCATCATGAGGGGCTAGATTGTTTTGTGGGTGTTTCCAAGGCCAGGAAAGATGCATTTGGAGTGGATCAAGGAATGTAAACAAACCTGTTTTGGTGTGATAACACCAGTATGTTGGGCAGTCAGCTTTTTACTTTTTTAAAGAAAGTAAGAGTCAGACTCAAACTACCAGCTACAGTAACAATCTTTACAGAATTTTGGCAATCATAAAATAGGTTTTTTAAACTAGGGACACTTTGAGACCTAAGGGGATTAACAGTGCCCCTTTAAAGAAAATCTCATACGAGGAAGATCTGAACAAGATAACTAAATCAAGGCTACACTCGTCGTATTCCAATAATAAGTTAAACCATAATCTAGAACCATACTTCAGGGAAAAAAGAATGGAAGATTTTTACAACATTTAGACTAGAATTATACTCATCAAAATATATTACATTTCTCTATAATAAAGAAAGAAATCACACAAATAATTTAAATTGTGATTATAATATGGATTCCTTGGAAATGATGCCACATATTATTTTGTATTGTTCAAAATACCAGGAAATGAGAAACATTCATCTGACACACTATTTTCTACAGAAATTCTATCAAAGTAGAAATATTATGCATTTTAAGGACTACACAGATATCATTTATTACAAATGATATGCTGCTATTTTTGCATAGGATTCACAGTCATAAGAATCCTAAAAAAAGAATTTGAAAACATGACATCTAAGTCTTAATATACTATATACAAAGGAAATTACAGATGTATGAATTTTGCACAAAGAATGTTACTAAAGAAAGTATAGAATAGCATTATATCACCTTACATATATAGAAATTGCACATTATTATATTCTTTTTTTCATGTTTAAATCATGATCTTAATCACTGTTGTTTTATATTGGGAGGGCTTTAAGCCAGAGGTTCAATGGGTGGAGCAACTACGTCACTCCCCCATCAGACTTAAAACATCTCTCATCCTGGACCCCTCCAGGATTCATTTTTTCATTGCCCACCATCCAGCCCTCCTCCTCCAGTGGCTCATCTCTCTTACCTGTGGGCTTCTTCCTAACCTACCTTTAGCCAATGCAATCATTCCAGTGACACCTGTAGGAGGGGATCCTCCTCTAGGGTTCCTTGCATTGTACCCTGCAGGTTGGTATATCCCACGGATAGAGAGGTGGAACGCCACAAAGCAAATCAGAGGTTCAATGGATGGAGCAACTACTTCACTCCCCCATCGGGCTTAAAACACCTCTCATCCTGGGCCCCTCCAGGATTCGTTTTTTCGTTGCCCACCATCCACCCCTCCTCCTCCAGTGGCTCATCTCTCTTACCCGTGGGCTTCTTTCTAACCTACCTTTAGCTGACACAATCATTCCAGTGGCACCTGTAGGGGGGGAATCTTCCTCTAGGGTTCCTTGCGTTGTACTCTACAGGTTGGTATATCCCAAGGATAGAGAGACGGAAAGCCACAAAGCTAATCAAGTTACGCAAGTGTCATCCAGTTGCGTAAGTACATTGAAGTATGTATTAATTTGTAAAGATGTAAAAATCAAACAAATAAACTTCTGAATCTTGAATACCAATGGTGTTGAACTGTGCAAGCAGGAGGAGGCAACTAGAGCAACATTACAGCACAAACCATCACAACCAGGCTTCAAGCAAGTGGGTGGGAAGGAGCCATTGGTGCAGCACTGTTTTGCAACCTGGCAATACTGGTCTTCAAGCAACTGGGAAGGCAGGGGAAGAAATTCTCAGAAGCATGGCTGTGGTAAACCAGCACTGAGCAAATGGGAGGGAGCCATGGGACACTAAAACAGACTACAGTAAAAAAAATATATAACCCTTCAATTGTACCATATCCTATGTCCAATCCAAATCATGATGCCACAATTGCTTTGCATTGCCTTGCTTGTGCATCTGCCAAACTGCCCAAGGCTGCCTTTTTCAGAACATTCTTTCTGGGTAAGTAGATATTATTTTGGGGCTCATTTGTGTTGCCAGAGAATGTAAAGCCTATCACAGAACTGCCACAGAATTGCCGCAGAATTGCTCATGGTCTGACTGCAGCAAACATGAGGTCCTGCTGCAGAATGTAGGTCCAGTTTGCCACAGTGAACACGGGGCCCTGCTCACCCTTCAAGTCCTAAGAGGTCGGTTATGAGGCAGGCTCTGTACTCCTGGGCCCTCCAAGCCATCCTGGGGTCATGCCTGTTGAGTTGCTCCTACGCTCCAGGTCCTCTGGCTCAGAATCTGTTACAGTGTGTTCATCTGGAACCAGCAAGCACATCCCATAGTTGAGTGACATGTTGTGCAGTATACAACAGGCAAGGAATATGGCACAGACCTTCTAAGGGGTATATTGTAGGGCACCACTGAATGGTCAAAGGTACCTAAACTTCTTCTTGAGCATTCCAAAGACACACTTAATGATGTTATGTGTGGCATTGTGTGCCACATTGTACTTTTCCTATGTAATGGATATGGGTCATAGGACAGGTGAGGAGCCAGCGACACAGGGAATACATACTGTCCCCTGTGTAGGTAAAGGGCATGGGTTAGTGTCATTAATCTGGGACATGGGAAGAGGACTTTGGAGTATGCCCATCAACAAGGTGACCACTATGAATGCCCCCACATTCAAATCTCTGGCACAGAAGGGAGTTGTGTCAGATGAAGGCATCATGGGCACTGCCAAGATATTGATAATGTACCCTGTTGCATCACATACCACCTGGCAATTGATAGAGGGATACCCCTTCTTACTGACAAAGGCATCCACTCTTTCACCGGTGGGTGCCCAGATGGCAACATGGGTGCAGTTGATGGCACCGAATACAGATTGTTGATGCATGACTCAGTAGAACTGCTGCATAGTTGCTGTTTGCTTGGCTGGCATGCTGGGAAATTGAATGAACTCCCCAATGTGGGCCAGCAGGGCATCTAGGAACTGCCCTAACAGCTACAAGGTGGCTGACTAAGAGATACTGATAGTGTCCCCCACTGGTGTCTGGAATGTTCTGGTGGCAAGGCAGCACAGTTCAGCCATTGCCTTAAGCTCTATGGACATTGCATGGCTGCACTGGGTGTCTGTCCAGAGCTGATCATGCAGCAGCTCACACAGATGCATGAGCATCGGCCTGTTGACCTGTACTAGCCTACAATCTGGTTGTTAATAGAAGGCTTTGAATGGGGCTCATGGACGGTACTATCTGTATGCAGCATAATAATTCTGAGGCCTGTGCCTTGCCCAGAGTTTGGCATTGGGCATCTCTGTATCATCCAAGACCTGCTGCATCAGGTAAACAATGTGTTACTTTCCATAAATTATCTGTTTTAATCTTAAACTACAATAGTTTTAATTATTGTGATTATTTATATGAGGAAAGGTACTACATGTGTATTTTAATATGCAGATTAAGTTGCATGCTGGTAGAGCAAAATCGTTTTCTTATTTCTTTTTTGTCAACTTTATTTCTTGCCCGATGGCCTGGGGCATCTCTTTCGTGAACCCTTGACCTGGGCTCCTACCACCCACCTGAAAAACCCCCAACCAGGGAACCAGGGACAGAGACACCGCACCCCCCCAACTCCTTGAACACAGCTGGCCCCCTGGACCACCCAACATCTACCTGGGTGAGCTTTTGGTAAATCTAGACAGCTGGGTCCAGGAATGGGGGCGAGGGTTCTGGAGACCTGGTTGGGGAAGTCCGCATGGATGTGTGGGCTCGTCTGTGGTCTGTCGGTCCATCCATTAAGCATTTTTTTTTCCTTCTGTTTCCTCCTGGAGCGTGGACATGCAATGATGTGTGTGCACTAGTGCCGACGTCCACTCCTGCTCCACTCCTTTACAGCACACTTCATGTAGTACCACCAATTTCCATCAGTGGCCACTAATGGAGCGATGCTAAGCCCACTACCCACCACAGGAAAGGAGAGCAGTCCTCTGGATGCTCAATTCTTTCCCTCCCCTGCCGACCCATGGTACAGCGGCCCGCATCTGTTCCCGAACCCAGGTCACCGGCGTGGCGTGATGTGTGGTGTCCAGTGCCTCAACCCTCAGCACCACTAGGCCAGCCTGGTTTTCTTATTTTTAAGTATCTTTTTACTTGTTTTCTTATTTTAAATATTTGTTCCATGTTTTCTTATTTTAAGTATCTTTTTTTCTTGTTTAAGATTTAAGCAGTTTGGGCCAGATATGCAAACAGTTAGTGCCACACTACAATGCTGTGGACTATGATGTGTTTGGTGCACAAGACCGTATGCTAACACTGCAGGTGCCATATTTGATGGCAGCGATTGTATGTCCTAAATCTGTTGGCACATAGACACCAGGAAACCAAGGAAATGATTTAAACAGGGATCTGGTGAAAAGAGGTGCCATTAAAGGTTGTGAAATTCACATTCACAAATAACTTAATGAATTGCCCACTTCACCAGTTTGTCATGTCATATTGAGTTTTCCTGAGGAAGTGGTGCTTTTCCAGGTGAAGTCCGGTAAAGTAGAACTAGTGATTTGTAGCACTTCTGGTCTCCTAGTTTAAACAAACAACAGCAGCAGTCACACCAACAAGCATCGGGGTGTGCCTTAGGGTCATGGGCCCCACCCACCAACTCTACCATTGTACCCACCAAAAAAGTGTTGGTACATGCCTTAGGGTCATTGGCCTAATGCTCACCCATTCTCTATACTGTACCATGTTAAGTTCCTTACAGATGAAATGGGGTGAGCGTTACGGCAAAGGATTTGGCCCATGAAAAAAGTATCTTTTTCATGACGGGACAATCATTTTCACCAGAAAAAAATGCCTTTTTTGTGAGCCACCATCTTGTTTTTTTCTTTCTTCACACAACTAACTGTCATAACTCTGTCCAGGGATGTCTTCAACAGACATCCAAACTTGTATCTTGCTCACTGGGAGCTGATGAGCTTCATGGTGTATTTTTTTTTATTACTCCCATTGCCTCTGAACCTTTTTTTACAACTATTTAAATCCTTTTTTGTCACTCACCAAGTTCCCTTTTCACAATTCCTTTTTCATCATCTCAAAAAAAGAAATTGGCTGGTGAAAAAGAATTTAAAAAAATCTATATCCCTGGTGTCTAGTTGGCACCTCCCCAACCTCTGATCACCATCCCAGTAATTCTCTCTATTTTGTTCGCCTGGTGTCTAGTGCCCCATCCCATGCTCTGATCTCCATCCCTGTTATTTTTATTTTATTCCCTGGTGTCTAGTGCCCCCCACCCACTAATCACTGTCCCTGTTGTCATTTAATTCTCACTGGTGTCTAGTGGTCCAGCCACCATCTGATCACCATCCTCATTGTTTTCTTTATTTTCCCTGGTGTCTAGTGGCACCCTTCACCATCTGATCACTGCCCCCCTTGCTCTTAATATTTTCCCTGGTGTCTAGTGGCACCCCATACCTTCTGATCTCTGCCCCATTATTCCCTAGTGTCTGGTGACACCCATAAATTGCCATCCCCATTGTTCCCTTTTATATTCCCTGGTGTCTAGTGGCTGTGGCACCCCTACACCCTCTTATCGCCATCCCCTTTATTCATTATTCCCTGGTGTCTAGTGGCACCCCCCACCTGCCAGCTGTCATCCCCATTGTCTCCTTTTATATTCCCTTTTGTCTAGTTGTACCCCTCCACCTGCCAATAGCCATCCCTGCTGTTCCCTTTCATGTGCCCTGGTGTATAGTGGCACCCCCACCATCCCAATGCAGGAAAAACCTGAAAGAAGAAAATTGTCCCTCAATGTTTTTTTTTACTCCTGTAAAAAATAAATGTCCTCTCACAGATCAGCCCCCACCTCCTTTCCAACACCCACCACCCCACACCCCCCAGTACAACTCCACACACCCTCACTCACCTGAACAGGTCCCAGGTTCAACACCTACTCTCCGATCGAAGACTCATCTTGCTGCTGGAACCGTGTGACTACAATAGGAGAAACTAAGGTAAATACGCTTCAATGTTTTTTCAATGGGGGTTTCAATTTTGGTGCATAACTTAGCCATTTTTTTAATGTTTTGACCCCAAATTTTCAACTTGACCTTTTGGGGACCTTGCCTCATGAACAATAGGACTGTCATTACACAACTCTGGCCCAAAAGCTGATTTCACAGTCACTTGAAGAATTCACCTTTTCAGCAGGATTTGAAAATTTGTCATGTTCATGTTCATGAGATGGGGTCATAAGAAGGCTATGTTAAAAATGTGGGGTCGCCAGCCCGGTGGCATAGGGGGCTGAGGCACTGGATGCCTTACCTTGCAATACATCAGTGACCAGGGTTCAGGAATGAGCCAGGGTGGCAGGGGAGCCAGCTGAAGGGGAGGGAAGGAGCAGGCTTGAGCGGCTGTAATGGCAGCTCTCCTCTCCTGGGGTAGATTTGTGTCAGCCCCCTGTAGTCCCACCATAGTTCTACTGCCCTCAAGTGGAGTTCTGATGGGCAGCATAGGTGGGTTGGGGGCAGCAAGCAGCGGGAGGGTGCATCAGAGCTGTGGCGTCCCTCCACACACACTTGCCTGACCAGGCATGAGGGAGGGCAAAAATGGGAAAAAGCTGGGGCATAAAATATAAATAAAAAAATGAAAATTTTGGGTCAAAATATGACAAAATGCCAAAGTTATGACCATTTGTGGCAATTTCACTACGCACACTCGTTAACTTTGGAAATTTTAAATATTTTGACCCAGATTTTCAACATAGCCTTCTTATTACCCCACCTCATATATTTCACAGCTGTCATTTTTCAAATCCTGCCCAAAATGTGTTTTTGTACCTGTGGCATGGAATGACATTGCAGTTGCAAAGAATTACATTTTGACAGGGATTAGAAAATTTTCTATGTGAGGTGGGGATAATAAGATGGCTATGCTGACAATTTGATCACTGTTGTCCTATAAATGGAAGTGCAGGACCTGAAGGGCTCTGCGCTTCCATGGCTACATACATATATGTGTCTAAGAAGGGATGGGAGGGCAGGGTCTGAAGGACCCTGTTCTCCCACAGTAAAATAAGGATACTATTATACTATCTCAGAAAGTAAGGAAATAAGTTAGAAAAAAATTTGTTAATGTTCCAGTAAGGGTCAAAGAGAAAAAAGTTGGGAAATGAGTGTTAGGGTTTCCAACCTGAACACCCCACCATCCCAAACCAGGCAGGAGAGAAGGTGTGGGGTCTGTCTTTGGCTTCTCACGCCTAACGTTCACCCCATTCTCATAGAGTCTACACATCTGACCTTATTTACAGATGGAATGGGGTGAATGTTAGGCTTGAGAACCCCAAGGCATACCCCATACCTGCTCTCCTGTCTGGTTTGGGAGGGTGGGGTGTTAGGGTTAGAAACCCTAATGCGTCATTTCCCAACTTTTGTCACTTTGACCCTAAGTGGATCATTAATAAAGTTTGTTATATATATATATATATATATATATATATATATATATATATATATATATATATATATATATATATATATATATATATATATATATAATCCTTCTTTATATTCTGGGTATGTCTGTGATATGGAGAGAAGCCTGCTTCATTCCTGGAACATAAAAGTACAATTGATGAACCATCTTTTTCTTCACCCACACTAATGAATCACATATGGAGGGGATTCATTAAAATGAGAAGTAGCAACCATTGACATGTACTGATATTTCACAATATTTCTAAAGAAATTCTCTTTGGGGCCCTAAAGCAGTACTTCAGATAGGAAAGATTTTCTCTCAAAATATCACATAAATTTCAGGCACTAGCTGACAATGGCTGTGGCTGCAACTGTACCAACAGAACAGTGTACATTCTGCAAACTAAACTGGCAGCAACATGTACAAACGTCAGAAACATAGTAATCTGTGTCACAGTCACACTCCGCAGGTCAGGCCCTCTGCTCCCACAGTACCAAACCTTGAAGTACAATATGTGAACAGGAGATAAACAGGGTAACCCTCCTGTCTGTTTTGGGTCCAAAAACACCTAATAGTTTCGAGTCCTGAGGTCAAATATGAACCCTTTTTCACTAGCACACCAAGTTAACAGGATCAAATATTGCACTCTCTTTGGGGAAATGCAGTGCAATACTTAACCCAGCAAGCACCTAGCCTGGTTCACAAGTCTCCCCTTTTTGGACTCAACTGAGACCGAGGTATGTTCTTATCTTTTGTGCAAAAAGGTAACACTATAAGCCCTTTAACAGTTATGTCAGCTTTATCAAATACTGTCCCAGCATTCACATGCAAAAAAAAAAGAGAAAAGACTCAAGCAGGATTAAGGAAACCAAAAAGTTTACTGAAATAAAAAAAAAAATACATAAAAAACACCAAACCTATATACAGTAATACTTACAGTCAGCAGAAAAGGGAATTTCAGAAACCAAAATGTCTGTAACTAAATTTCTAGTCTTAACCCAGTTTCTAGTTGGTATTACCTAATTGTAACAGAAGTGCCTTTATGCTGTCAGTATAGCCTAGAGGTTAGAGTAATGAGCTGTCAACAAGCTTGGTACATCAAGCAGACCAGTCCGTGGTTTGATTCTCATAACCTCCATTTGCACACTGTGTGACTCTAAGCAAGTCACTTAACTGCCCAGTGCTCCAAGGTCACCCCTGAAAACAGGCACTTGTGCCTAGTGGGCCTTATCCGGTTAGCAAAGACTAAAATAAAAAAAAAGTCCAGAAAAACAGTGTGTGTTCCCTTAGGAGACCAGAGAAAAAAGATAGCCCAGTCCCCTCAGACTACTTGACAATATTGAAAGTTAATCTCTTCACCTCCTTGTGATGTCACAGCACATGAGGTCACTGTTAGTTCTGTAATTAATTTGTAATATGACCAAGTATATCCAAAAGTGTGTCATTTTACTGCTTACTTGAAATCTGCAAAGATAGCAACATCAGTTTATACAGTTTCTTTGATCAGAGCAATCACCTTTGATCTTTAAAAACACATTCTGACAGCTATTTTCCTCCTAGCAGTGAGAAATGTAACAGGCATCTGTTAGAACTTTTTGCTTCCTAAGATGTCATAAAAAATGTAGTTTTCTATGGCTTCCTGGACTTCAAAGTAATTGAAGTTTTACAATGTGTTATAACAGCTAACACAGGTATGACAGGAGATGTCAAAAGGAAGCCCTTAATTCATTCACTGGGTCAGCTTTACTATAGCCAACTGTTTTCCAGCAAGCCAGGGCCTTTGGGGTCAATAGGTCAGGCCCCTTTAAAAGCTACTGGCTGCCATTTCCCTAAGTAGACATTCAAATGAACATATATTTATATCACAAATATGATACAATATAATAACAAGTAGGTAGGCAGAGTGTCACAGTCTGTACAAAGAAAATAAATAAAATGTGATTTCTGGGATTTCTGATCATATGGACTAAAAAGAGGGCTACTGTAACAATGAAGAACTGGTCTGCATAATGGTGTACTCATTAATTAGCAAAATTAAAGAACATTTTTTATGTTATATCACTGATGATAATATGGTGAGCATAACAATTTCATTTGTTGAAAGCAAATAACTTGATAATTTTAGAAAACAAATATATTGAAAAATGTTCTTGTAGAACATATGCATTATGCTATAAATGGTATAGAAAGAAAATGTGCATCATAGCAAATATGTATAAATATTACTAACAATGTGCTGTTTGATTTTAATGACTGCAGAAAAGAAACCATAAGCCCAAAGTCTGACAATAACATTTCTTGGGTGAGCATTATTTAGGGGGGCAGACTTTGGGAAAATGGGGAGATACTTGAAAGAGGCATTAAGGGGAATGGGACAGGAATCAGGGGTTGAGGAACAGTGGGCAGTATTTAAAATGGGGATTACAAGAACAACAGAATTATGCATTAAGCAGGTTAGCAAGAGGAAAAGGAAGAGGAGACCATTATGGTTTTCCAAAGAGGTAGCAAAGAAAGTGAAAGCCAAAAGATTGCATTCAGGCAATACAAAAGACACAGGCAGAAGGGGATAGGGAGAAGTATCAGGAGAAGCAAAGGGAGGCAGGGAGGTCAGTAAGGGAAGCCAAAGCTCAGACAGAAGAGCACATTGCAAAATCAGTGGGTAGAGGGGACAAAACCTTTTACAGGTACATAAGTGAAAAAAGAAAGACAAAGGGAGGGATAGTGAGACTGAAGGGGGAGGATGGGGGCCACGTGGAGGATGACAACAGTAAAGCTGACATATTGAACAGGTATTTCTGCTCAGTCTTTACTGAGGAAGAGGAGGGTAATGGGTCTGAAGGGAGTACAAGGGGTGAGAATGGTGCAGAAATGGACACAAGTCTCTTTACACAAGAAAGGGTCCTGAAGGAACTGGAAGTAATAAGAGTTGATAAAGCAATGGGGCCAGATGGGGTGCACCCCAGGGTCCTTAAAGAACTAAGAGAGGTGGTGGCTGAACCTCTGGCTATCCTGTTTAGCAGATCACTGGAAACAGGGAGTACCCAAAGACTGGAGGACAGCAGATGTAGTCCCTTATACAAAAGTGGGAACAAAGAGGAAGCAGGGAACTACAGACCAGTCAGCCTCACCTCGGTAGTGGGGAAGATCATGGAAGCACTACTGAAGGAGAGATTGGTAGAACATCTGGTTGTCAATGGACTACAGGACCCAAGGCAGCATGGTTTCACCAGGGGGAGGTCATGTCAGACCAACCTCATTGAATTTTTTGACTGGGTGACTAGGGAGGTGGATCAGAGGAGGGTGGTGGACATGGCCTATCTGGACTTCAGCAAGGCCTTTGACACTGTGCCACATAGAAGACTATTACACAAACTGGGGAATATGGGTGTGGGCAGGACAGTAGTGTGGTAGTACGTAACTGGCTGGAGCTGACAGGACACAGAGGGTGGTGGTAAATGGCTGTCACTCCACAGAGGGAAGTGACCAGTGGGTACCAGGACTAGTGTTGGACCGGGTCCTATTCAACATCTTCATCAGTGACATTGGGCAGGACCTAGAAGGCAGAATTTCACTGTTACGCTGATGACACAAAGCTCTGTAACAGAGTAGACACACCAGAGGGTGTAGACAGAATGAGAAGGGACCTGCAGAAACTTGAAGAATGGTCAGGGGTTTGGCAGTTGAAATTCAATGCAAAGAAGTGCAAGATAATGCATATGAGGCACAAAAACCTGGCGCAATATATCAGTTGGGGTGAGGATATAGCATGCACCATGCAGGAAAGGGATCTGGGGTTATCATCTCTGATGACCTCAAGGTAGGGAAGCAGTGTGACAGCAGGTAAAGCAAATAGGGTGCTGGGATGTAGGCAGGGGCATCACCAGCAGAAAAAGGGAGGTCATAATTCCACTATACAAGACACTAGTGAGGCCCCACCTGGAGTACAGTGTACAGTTCTGGAGACCATACCTACGTAGGACATAGACAGGGTAGAGAAGGTTCAGAGGAGGGCAACAAAGATGGTGCATGGATTGCATCACAAGTCCTATGAAGACAGGTTGAAGGAACTGAACATGTACTCCTGGAGGAGAGGAGGAGAGAGGATAGAGATAGAGACATACAAGTATCTTACAGGGAGGAACAGGGTGCAGGAAAACACTATTTTTAAGCAAAAATATGTTTCAGGACTAGAGGGCATGGGATGAAGTTGAGGAGGACGATTCAGAGGAAACATGAGAAAGAATTTCTTCACAGAACGGGTGGTGGACAAGTGGAACACCCTGCCAGAGGAAGTGGTGGGGGCTGAAACAATCACGGGATTT
The DNA here is from genome assembly GCA_016271365.2 of Neoceratodus forsteri. Classification (NCBI taxonomy): domain Eukaryota; kingdom Metazoa; phylum Chordata; order Ceratodontiformes; family Ceratodontidae; genus Neoceratodus; species Neoceratodus forsteri. The sequence continues at coordinate 344,306,794 of CM028136.1, forward strand.
AAGAATGCATGAGATAGACATAAAGGAATTCTGGAGGTCAGGGGTAAGGGGCAACAGACTTCTAGGAAAACAAACTGAACTTACAAGCTCAAATGGGCAGACTGGGTGGGCCATAGGCCCTTATCTGCTGACACTGTCTATGTATCTATGTATCTATGTATTATGTACATGCTCAATTATGAAGCTTGGTTGATTTAAAGCATAAAGATCAGCCAAGTAAATAACCCCCTCCCCGACACACAGAACTGCGGCACACACAATTGGAATATCCCTGTACACCTATGATAATAAAAGAAAAAGGCAAGAATTCCTAGTATTTTAAGCACACAAGCAGATATTACTAGATTGTGGTTGCCTTCCACTGCATGTGTCACATGATGCTGTGGTTTAGATTGGTGGTTGCAGTCAGCGGGAAGATAACAACAGTAACCAGCAAGGTACAGTACATATTTATTTATTTGTTTTATTTATTAAATTCTCGGATTACAAATACCTTTGAGCAGAAACTACTAATTTACAAATTTTCCACGTCAAAGGATGAGGGTCAACATACATACAGAGGTAGTAAAAGAATGCACAATAAACAACCAAAACAACTAAAAGAAAAAATAAAGATACTCAGTTATAACATACATTGAGATAATATTCATATAATGAGCAGCTTGAGTAGCCAGCTGGCTGTGGTAACAATAAGAGATAGAGGGCGCCATAGGCAGTTTGTATTGCAGGTGTGCGACCGGGAGAGGAAGTTGGCAGGCTAATGGGCCACTGTCCAATGGTGGTGGAAAATGTCTTGTACCAGTGGAGATGTGAAGCAGGAAAGGAGTCCAAGGAAGGCCCGGTGCCAGAGGGAATGAGACTGGGAAAGGGCGGGCTGTGAGACATGAGTGAGCTGGGAGGTGTTTAGAGAGGTCTCTGCTCAGAGAAGCAGTGACATTGAGTGGTAGAGGTGAGGTAAAAGTTTGAGATTCCTTTTGAAGGGTCCAAGTGTAGTAGAGGAAAGTGCTTCTTTATTGAGGGAACTTAACCATTGAGCAGCTCTATAGATAAAGGACCGCTGACCCATGGAAGTACAACATCTAGGAACCTGAAAGGTTAGAGATTGGGCACCATGTGTTTGCTGAGTGCCACTGTAGGTAGTAAGGAGTGAGATAACACCAGGTGGCATGAGACCGAGGAGAATCTTTTTGGTAAGTAAGCAGGTCTGGTATTGTATTCTGCTGAGTAGGGGTAGCCAGCTGGCCTGTGCATAGAGGTCACAGGTGTGAGTTTGTCGGGCTGCACCCGTTAGCAGTCTACAGGCTTTGTTGAGAGAAATTTAGATCCTGCGGAGGGCACTTGTTGAGGCAGAGCCATAGATGACAAGGCTGTAGTCAATGATAGAGGTGACAGAGCTGTAGATGGCTAGTTTAAGGGCATCCGCAGGCAAACAGTGCTTGTGTTTGTGTAGTAGTCCAATCCGTATATTGGCAGTCTTGGCAACAGTGTCAATATGCCGAGTGTAGTAGAGGGTACTATCCAGGGTAATACCAAGGTACTTGAACTCCTTGACATGTTCAAGTGGGTTTCCAGCGTGGTTCTTGATGGTGAGGACAGAGAGTTGTGCCTGTCTAGTCAGTTACAGAAGGACATGGCTTTAGTCTCGCGTGGTTCAGGACAAGTTTATGAGAACTGAACCAGTCTTCGGCGCGCTTGAAGTCAAGCTGCAGCTGGATTCAAGGACTGTAATGTCATGGTGGCTGGAAACAGGACTGCATCATCTGCATATAGTAATATTTTTTGGTGGCAGGCACTGGGGAGATTGTTGATGAAGAGGAAGAAGAGTAGAGGGCCCAGAATAGACCCCTGGGGGACTCTGGAGTGGACTGGTTTCTCATCCGAAGAGATCCCTGCAATCCTTACACATTGGATCCAATTATCAAGGTAGCTGGTGAACCATGGAAGGGCATCACTGGAGATCCCAATGAAGGACAGTTGCTTGAGCAGTAGGGGGTGGTTAACTGTGTCGAATGCCTTGGTAAGGTCTATAAATACTGCCCCTCCACAATTCCCTTTGTCAAGCGTGGCATGGATGAAGGTTGTAAATTCCAGTAGTGCAGTGGTGGTGCTGTGCTCTTTTCTGAAGCCATGCTGCTCTGGGCACTGTACATTGTACTTATCCAGGAATTCAACTAGTTGGTCCGACACTATTCACTCCAGCGCTTTAGATAGTGGGGGGAGGAGTGAGATAGGTCTGTAATTGGTGTGGAGCATCCTATCTCTGCTTTTGTGAACTGGTGTGACAGTGGCTTTCTTCCAGAGAGAGGGGAAATGGCCCAATCTAAGTGAAAGATTGAAGATCTTTGTAAGTGGTTCTAAGATTTCATCGAGGACTTATGCCAGCAGTTTCAGGTCAAGGGAGTCACCACTGTACCCTTGTTTGCTGATGGCCTTTTGAATGTATTTTCTAGCTACTTGTAGTGGGACCTCCTTAAAAAAAACTTTGGGGTTGTACGTTCTAGTTGGGGGGGTAACTTGGGAGGAGCTGGAAGGGAGATTGTTGAAAAAATTTGGTAGAAGGACACTGTCCAGGTTTGTAAATGCATTATTAAAAGTGCTGGTGATGGTACCTAGGTCGAGTGTAGGAGTGCCATGAAGGTTGAGCATAGTGGGTGGTGCTTTAGGATCCTTGCTTGTGAGTTCTTTCAGGTTGTTCCAGAAGTTTTTACCCTGGTCCCAAGAGTTGGTCAGAGCCTCTTTGTAATAGATACGTTTAGCATTCCGTATTTTTCGGGTGCAATCATTTCTGGCTGCTTTGTATTTTTGTATGTTTACTTGTGTCGGAGTTGCACGAGCACAATGCCAGAGGTGGTCTCTGTGCTTGAGTTGAGTTAAAAGGTCAGTAGTAACCCAAGGGTTGGTCTGTCCTTTGACCTTTATCTTTTTCACTAGTGCATAGATGTCACTGGCTTCGTTGAAACATTTGATAAATAGGTCCAGAGCTTTGTTGGTGTCACTGAGGGAGTCAAGCATAGCCCAGTTCAGCCTTGTTAGATGGGATTTTAACAGCTGGAGGTGCCCTTGTTTGATAACCCTGGCATAGATAAGCTTGGGAGGGGGCTTGTGGTATTTGTTTGACCAGGAGCAGATGACAGGCGAGTGGTCACTTATTGTATCCAGGAGTACAGAAACATTGGAGATGCGTTCAGGGTGGTTAGATAGAATCCAGTCTAGAAGCATAAGGGAGCCTGTCCTATAGTTACACTTAGTGGGGGCATTGACCAGTTGAGTGAGGTGATGTGCCGCAGCTGCATCCTTATAGGTAGCGGCCTCAGCGGAGAGCCAGTTAATGTTAAAATCATCCATGATTATGGTTTCAGAATTATGTTGCTGGACCCTTAGATATTCCATGATGCTATGGAAGCCAGCTGCCTGGTCTCTTGGGGGTAGGTAAACTGAGATGACAGTTCCTTGTTATGTGCACCAAGGAGGATTTTGATTGTGAGGACCTGAGAGGAGTTACACAGGCTAGGGGATGGGATGATGTGACCCATAAGGTATCCTTAAGATAGGTGGTGCAGTCCCTGCCCCGTTTAGCAATCCTGTCTTGCCTGAAAATGCAGTAGCCAGGGATAGAGACTGAGGTATCAGGAATTTTAGGGTTTAGCCATGTTTCCACAACTGAGAGGACATCAGGGTTATGCTGTAGGATCCATGTTTGGAGGGAATCAAGTTTGTTGAGGATGCTGCAGGCATTGATGGATGCCATGGTGAGTGTCCCTGTCCTTCTGCTTGGTGCCACTGCTGGCTGCCCAGGTGGTCCTGGGTTGGGGTGAACATTTCCTGAGAGCAGGAGCAGCATAAGGAGAATTTGTAGGAGAAAGGATTTCAGCATCTTGTAGATACCTGGTGGTTAAGTCATAAGCCAAAAGAAATTATCAGCAGCTGAGGTCCAGATTACATTATGAGAAAAAAAAAACTGCCCACCCAAAACTTAGTTGAAGAATCAACACTTAATGCAAAAGGAAACAAGACCATGCAGATTGGAAAAAGTGTAAAAAGGGGGTTCCACTTATCAGCTCCTAAAACTGATTAGGAAAAAAAATCTAACACTCCAAAAAGTAGTATTTTGGTCTGGAAACTGGATGGTACTATAAGGTTATAAAATAAGAATTTTAATTAGATAAAAAAATGCAGCATATATTACCTTAAAAATAAGTTTTGTATTCTTGCCTAAATACAGTAAAACAAGATGTTGTATATCATTTGACTATCTTAATAAAGAAGAAACAACTACCACAGAAAATCTATGAGTTAAAATACAAGATTTTTACTTTGGGATAAAACACATTTCATTTCAAGATATTATTTTTGCATTACTGTATATAACAAGTAGAAATTATTTTGCTTTGGATGAATTACAGCAGTGATTTGTTTTTCATTGTTGGCAGAGCTACAATCAAATCTCAGGGTCCTACTACAACCAGAACAGAACATTATAAAATCTACTGTACCTCCTGCTTGCTTTGCAATATTATCCTTTGCAAATAATTCATTCCTAGGTCACACTGACCTGGTAACATGCCATGAGAGAATATACTTGTAAATTTACCATAGAGGGTTATTGAGAAACATAAAGGACACATGGTCTACAACATGCATGGCAGTTTCAGAATGATTCTTCATGCTGTGCTCCATGAAATCTGATTCATTATTTTAAACTATTGATGTGTGAACTTTGGATGTACTGTACCCAGCAAAGTATTTGCCAGAGAGCTGACAATAGTTCTGCCAAATACATCCAACTTTACTGGACTTTGAAGTGTACTTTTCTCTCAACAACACCAAGCTATCCTTCCTTTTTAGAGGCTGGTGTTATGTTTCAGAGTATATATAGGGGGTACTATACCTAAGAATTGCACAAAGCATATATTAACAAAAGCACCACAATCCTCACTTCATCAGTGTGCTGTCTATATCTGCATATTACTACGTTTCCTTTTTGTGATCTCCAACAATTAGCTTTTCTGTGGCTTCACACTTCAGCTTCTGTAAACAATAGAATGAAATGTTATTACATATGTAGTTTTGGTGTTTATTTTATTTAATTCTTGATGTTTCTATCTTATGGTTCCTTCTGTCTTCTACTCAGACAAGAGTGTCCACACAGCTGCATCCAGCCTCTGTCTGGAGGACAGGCAAGAACTGTCTTCACAGCTGATGCCAATGCTGCTTTATAACTGGTCAGCATGTGAGAATGCAAAATCCTAGGCAGTCGGCACCCTCCTCCTCCTCCTCCATGAGCAAAGTGACTTACTTCCACAGTGCACCCAGCACCAGCCAGCTTCAGCATAACATTTGGGCAGAATTGCACACAAGCTCGGGCTTCTCAGAAGTATTGAAAATCACTGTCACCTAAGCACTAGGCTTAATATATGGTTTCTTTCATGAAGTGCACATCGCCAGCTGATGAAAGTTTAATAAAATATAAACACATAAGGCAGAGTACTGGATGATAAAACAATAAATGGTGTGAAGCAAAGAACTAACAAGAGCACTGGAATAAGTTATGAGCAGAAGACAAAAATGAATCCATGATTTGAAAGGTATTTAATAAGTCGTTTGCCTCAAAATTCTTTACGGATCCTTGCAAATGTCCGAGGGCTAAGCTCTTTGAATCTGTCTTGGTCTGCAACCCCCTTTCCTCTAACCTTCCCCTCTGGCCCTGTTTCATGTGTTATCCTGTCGCTGCCTAAGTCCCCCACCCTCTCCTGTAGTACTCCCCTTCCTATTAACTATTTCATGTCCTTACTCAATCCTGTCCCCTTCCTCTGCTGCATTCCCTGCCTTCTCTACATCCTACCGCAGATTGCCACATTGTTTCATCATGTAATTTGCCTCATTATTGCACAATCTTGTTGCCAGGACCTGTTTTTACTGTGATAGTATGTTATATACTACACCCATTGTCTTATGCATCCTACCGCAGATTGTCGCATTGTTGCATTATGTAAATTGCCTCATTGCTGCTCTGTCTTATCACTTATTGTTTGTACATTGTGATATATGAAACCCATTGTCTTATTCAAAGTATGTTCCTTTTATTTTATAAACCTGTTGTTGTACACCTGTCTTGTACTAGGATCTCCTCATGAATGAGCTTGCTCAATGGAGTTTTCCTATAATAAACTTGAATTGAATTGAAATTGAATAACACTTCTTCTGAACTGTGAGATGCAGAGTGACAGTTAACATAGCCATAGTGTAATTCTGAGTTCAGGGTGGAAACCTAACTTTTGGAAATGACCAGAAGCTCATCCTCTTCATTTCATATAGTTTCAAAACAGCAAATTGAATGTAAATGCTCGGTGTAAGGTTATCTTTTATATACTCTTGGTGAGTGATAAAAATTAATCTACAGTGTGTACTGTTGGAATAATGACTGTTAATGGCAGCTTTAATTAAAGCAAAACAATTAAGATTGTTTTTATTTCTGGAAAAAAACAAGTGCATGCTCTTCACAGTGTCACAAAACAGGAAAAAGCATGGGCCCCTACACATAACAAGTCAAAAAAGTGAGCTGCTAGTGCAGGACAGCACCTTCAAATATCTTGGAGTATATCTTGATGACACACTCTCCTTCACAGCACACATTGAACATGTTGTGAAAATAGCTAACACCAAACTGGGAGTTCTCTACCGACATAGACACTCTATGCCCCTGGAGGCTCTGAAACTGTTTACATGCATCTGTGTTATCTACCATTGACTATGGTCTAGTGATTTATGGTGCTGGCTCTGATACTGCCTTGAAGAGGATCATAACCCTCCTCAACAAGGACTGCCACCTGGTCCTGGGTGCTGACTATCAGACGCATACATGCACCATGTACTCAGACATTGGTTGGCTTCCCCTCCATCACAGAATCAAGTAACAGGCTTGTCTACTTGGGGGGAAAAAGCATTGCTTGGCCTCATGCCTGAGTCCATCTCCAGACTATACAACTACACTCAACCAACTGTGAACACCAGAAGTGCTACTAAAGGAGTGTTCCTAGTGCCTTTTAGGCGTATTACACTCGCACAATGATCCCTCTCCTACAGGGACTCTAAATGGCTTAATGACCTACCTACTGAACTCCGTGGGTCCAGCAAAATCAGCCATTTAAAATCCAGACTCCACAACCTGCTGGCACGTGAGACCAAATAGACACATGCAAGTGCTGAATTTATCGGGAGATCCTAAAGATAGTCTGAATGAAAATACTTCCATGGAAAAGAATGCTACAAATACAGAATTGGACATTTCAGATCCAGACATTTATTTATCACAGCTGGCAGTGATGGATATGGACTATAGATGCCAGAATGCTCCAGCACAGACAACTTCCTTTAGGCCCAAATCAGTATTTAATCCCACATTCTCTAATTCTCCCACCCTTGTTACTTATCAAGCACTGGTCATGCAGGAATTTAAAAGGGTTTTTTCTTCATGTTAGCAAAAACATAAATCTAATTTGCCTAGTGAAGAAATCAAAGCACTGGATGATCTCAAAAAATTAGATAGTGTTGAATTTAAACAAGTGGACAAAGGCGGAAAAATTGTCGTGATTATAAAATTAATGTATGAAACTGAAATTTATCACCAGTTGGATGATTTAGAAAGCTATAGGAGACTAAATGAGGACCCCACAGTTTGTTTTTAAAAAGAGAATTGATGCATTTTTGGATACTGCAATGCATTGTGGGGAAATAACATTAAAAGAATTGCAATATATAGGACTGTAGATCACCTTGGTATTCCCACAATATATGTATTACCAAAGGTCCATAAGGACCAGACCAACCCCCCAGGTGGCTGATTATTTCCAGTAATGGATCCATTACTGAAAAATTATCAATTTTTGTTGACCACATTCTTATGCAATTAGTGGTGGACCAACCGTCCTATATTAGGGACTCTATGGACATTTTGTCCAAATTGGAGGGATTGGTCTGGTCCAATGAATTCCTTTAGCTCACAATAGATGTGGTCAGTCTATACACTTGTATTAGACATGATTCGGGCCTTGCTGCTATTGATTATCATTTGCATAGTAATTTAAAGGCTCTGAATTTTCCAAAAGATTTTTTGGTGGATGCCGTAGATCTTATTTTGACTTGCAACTACTTTGTTTTTGACAAAAAATTTATTTGCAGACATGTGGCACTGCAATGGGTACCACCATGGCCCCCTCCTATGCCAATCTTTTTTTGGCTTGGTGGGAGGAGACAATGGTGTTTAACCCTGACTGGAAACCTTTTCTTGCAAATATTTTTTGTGGGGTCATTATTTGGATGATATTGTGGTAATTTGGAGGGGAAACTTTGGAGAGGCCAGTTCCTTTGTTGATTTACTTAATAATCAATTGGGCTTGCAGTTTACTTCAAATATTGAATTACATTCAATTATGTTCTTAGATTTGGAATTTTTGGGAATAGATGGACAGCGGATTAGAACTAAAATCTATAGAAAACCTACATTGGGGAACTTGCTTCTACATGCTAAAAGTGCACATCTAGAACATATCAAAAATTCTATTCCTTATAGCCAGTTCGTTCAGCTTAAACATAATTGTTCATCATTAGAAGATTTTGAACTACAAGCTCTTGACCTTAAGAAACGCTTTTTAGATAGACGATACAAAGAAAACGTATTGACTACTACCCTAAAAAAAGCTAGAAATTTGGATCTGGGGACTTTATTAAAACCTAAGATTAGAGAATCTTCAGATATTGAATTACCAGTGATTTTTGCCATTGAATTTAATAGTGTAGCCCCTGTAATAGCTAAAGCTATTAGGGAATTCTGGCCTGTGCTTCCAAGTGAACCCTCCATGCCCAAAATATTGGAAAAAGGCCCTAGGGTTACCTACAAAAAAGGAAAGAACTTAGGTAACCTGTTAACTCACAGTTTGTATACAAAGACCTTACAAATTAATCATTTAAATTGACTACCCCTCTTCCAAATGGAAGTTTTCATTGTGGAAGATGTAATATATGCTGCTGCTACTGCATTCAGGGTAGTTCTTTTGTTCATCTTGTTTCTAATAAAAAGATACAGATCAGAAAATGTATTTCATGCACTACCTGCTATGTGATTTATGTGGTTCAATGCTGTTGCCCCATGTTATATGTGGGACGAACCAAGAGATCTCTTAAAGAAAGAATGCAGGAACATGCACATGCAATACTTAAGTCTGAACCTGATACACCTATAGGTGTTTATTTTGTCACTTGTCACAACAGTAAGCTGGACAGTTTTTCCTTTTTGGGCCTTGAACACATACATTCTACTACCAGAGGCAGGGACAGAGTGAACAAAGTACTTCAGAAGGAATCCAGATGGATCTATACTCTGAGGTCTATGTCCCCCTTAGGTATGAATGAATGTCTGGATATTTTGCCTTTTTTATGAAATATGTATAAAAAAAATTTTTTGGAACTATAGCTATGTAATAAGTAGGGTCATTTCACAAACTATTGTGTCCTTATGCCAAATTTTTAACAAGAGATATGAAATGAGAATTAAAGGGATATATATTTTATTTTTATCCTAAAGAAATTTGGACTTTAAATCAACAGTCCTAAATTTTATCCTATACAGTAGCTTTCTGATACTTTTGATTTTAATACTAAAAAGAAGAAAAATATCTGTCAGAATATACTTGACATTTATTCTCAGGTCTTTTTAAGGGCTTTAAAACAATTTCTGTGCTGTTTAAGGAAGATATGATACTTTTTTCTGTGATGTATTTTGTTTGGAATGTCTTGACCTTTTGCACAAATCTATGACCTCCTACTAAGACATTATTTAAACAAACTTGTTGGTCTAAGAAGTTACTATACTTCTCTTTGTGACATGTTCTGTGCTGTATATCTTGACCTTTTGCACAAATTCATGACCTCCTGCTAATACGTTGCCAAAATAATTTTATTTCACAATTGTGTATTATATTTAATGGATGTTATTTACTACACATTAAGGATTTTAGGTATTTGGTGATTTTGAGGGGATTATTTTGTAATGCTTGGTATATACATGAATTCATAAATAAGCTCTTTTGTATCACTTTAAATTGTTTGAATAAATGGGCAATACTGAGCACCAGAACCCCACCTCTTGATGAAGTGTCCCAGAGAGGACACGAAGCGCTGAGGTTTTGTGCTGTGGGTACCTGCTCCAAACTGAATTTAACTTCTGGTGTGTTAATTTTTGGCCCGAGTACTTGCTTTTTGTGCTTTTTTGTTTTGGCACGTGAGACCACCTGCAACTGTTAGCCCTTATCAATGCCACCGGAGGACCTTCCATTCCCCAGCACCCCATACTGCCCTGAACAGTTCCCCTACCCCTTCCTCCCCACCCCCCACCTGACAATGCCTTCCTGGCTGCACCCCCACAACTTATATTGTCCTTGTCCTGGATCTGTCCAGACCCTCTAATTCCCCTACTTGGCAATTCCTCACTACCGCAGACAAGTCATTGCTTTGCCATGCACTCTCCAATCGCTCTGCCTGATTCTGCCCAGTTGCTCTTAGAAACCTGTTCATTGCACTTAGCAACCTGTATTTTTTGTTATGTAGCCAACAGCTGTTTCACTTTCATATGTTTATTGCTGTCTAGTGTCACCCTTGTTCCTCTCTCTGTACAATGTTTTTACTGATGTAACTCAATGGCTCTGTATTGCATCACCTGACTTGGTACCTTTGTAAATGAGCCTCTGGCTCAAAGGTATTAATCAGAATCTTAAATAAATAAATAAATAAATACAAAATGTATAACCCAAACACAATCTACAAACATGGACAGGTAGTGGTGGCAGAAGTCAAATTAGACATGGCTGCAATGGAGACCTGGGAAACAGGGGATAACAAATGGGATGTAGCCACCCCAGGGGATGTCCTGTTCATGAAAGATAGGGGCAAGGAGAAAAGGGGCAGAGTGGTCCTTTACATTAAGCAGGGTATAGAGGGCACAGAAGATTGTGCTAATGAAGGGGGTGGTGGAGTTCATTTGGGTGCAGCTGAATGCCATTCTTGGGGAAATAAAGGTAAGAATGGGTGTGATTTACTGGCCATCAGGACAGAAGGAGGGTGGAGATAACGAATTTGGGGTGGAAATAAGGAAGGGGGCATCAAAATGGATGGTGGTGATCATAGGTGAACTGAAAATGCCAGATGTTGATTGGTGCAACTCTGGCAGCAAAGAGTACAAGTAGCCAGCCACTGCTGGACATAATGCAGGACTTCTTGGTGCAATGGATCAGGGAACCAACAATACAGTATGCTGTTCTGGATTTGGTGCTCTTGGACCTGGGGCCAGTCCTTTTTAATGTCTTTGGAGGCAGTATAGCGCTGTGGGTTAAGGCTCTGAGCTGCAGATCTGGAGACCTGGGTTTGAATCCCACAGCCACCTAGGTGCATACTGTGTGATCCTGAGCAAGTCACTTAACTTCCTTGTGCTCCCAGGTTGCATCTGGAAACAAGTTTCACCTTAGTGTGCTACTCCTGGTTAAACAATATTCTCTTTCCCCTTTATAAGTGAACTGCACAAGAGCTAGAAGTCACTATGGAGAGGGTGGATGAGTAGAGACCTAAGAAAACTTGAGGAGTGGTCAAAGGTATGGCAGCTGGATTTCAATGCAAAAAAGTGCAAAATCATGCATCTAGTGCACAGGAACCCCAAGGTGGTGTATATAAAATATATAAAGAATCATAATTTGGTGTTATATTATTTGATGACCTCAAGGTGGTGAGGCACTGAAACAAGGTAGTAGGCAGGGGTGCATAAAGAGTGGTTATAACCAGCAGAAGGAAAGAGGTGATGTTACCACTGTTTCAATCATTGGTGAAACCCTACCTGGAGTACTGTATCCAGTTCTGGAGACCATATCTCAGGAAGGATATAGACAGAGTAGAGGTTTTCCAGAGGAGGGCAACTACAATGGTGCAGGGACTGCATCATAATCCCTATGAGGAGATACTGAGGGATCCCAACATGTACACCCTGAAAGTGGAGGGGGGACATGATAGAGACCTGTAAAAACCTCATTGGGGTAAATAGGGTACTGGAGAGGAATATTTTTCAGAAGATAAGGTGAACAAGAACAAGGTGGCATGCAATTAAGCTGGAATGGGGGAAATGTAAGAGGGATGTGAGGAAATACTTCCTCACTGAAAGAGTGGTGGATATCTGGAACAGTCTTCCAGTTGTGGTGGTGGGAGCGACAACAGTGCTAGGCTTCATGAATGGGATAGGCACAAAGTAATCTTGGTAGTAAGCGGGTAGAGAAGTAACTGCAGATCAGGTCTTGTCTGCAATGACATTATAGGTGGGTGCAAAATAGGCAGATTGGTTGGGCTAAACTGTTCTTTTCAGCTGGTAAATTCTGTGTTTCTATGTTTTGCACTTAGAGACAGTAAAAGGGGTATGACTGAGGAAGCCACTAAGGTCCAGTGACCACAATGCAGCGTGGTTTAAATTAGGTATGGGAAACTGTACATTTGAACTGAAGGCTATCATTTTGGACATTAGGATAGTGGACTGTGACAAGAAGCCGGACCAGAGTAGGGCAAAATGCTCAGATGGAGGAGATGACAAGAGTTGAGGATAAATGGAATAGAATAAAGAGGGCAATATTAAAGGTGATGGACACATGACTGAGGAAAGTCACCAGGAGGAAAAAGGGAAGGAAGCCAATTTGGCTTTCCAAGAAAGTTGGAGAAGTAGTGAGTTCTGATACAAGGGCCTTCAAGAGATAGAAAAAGGAAAGGTCAGGAAGAGTGGAAGGAATACTAGAGAGGACATCCAGAGCAAGCAGCATCACCTTGTGGATAAAACAAAACTCAGAGGCAGAGTGTACAGTGAGAAGTGGGTGAGGGAGTTTAGGGAGATCTGGAAAAGCTGGAGAGCTGGTTCAAAGTTTGGCAATTGAGATTCAATGCCAAACAGGGCAAAGTGATGCACATAGCAGAAAAGGACCCATGCACTGAATACAAAATGAGGTGGGTAGGCTGGCCACAATGACAAAAGAGATTAACCTGGGGATTAATATCAAAGACACCCTCAAAATATTGGGTCAGTGCAAACAACCATATAGCAAGGTGACTAGGATGCTGAATTGCATAGGGAGAGGATTCGACATTAGAAGGAAGTAGTGTTTCTTAGTAGAAGGAAGGAATGTTTCCCCTGTACAGGCCATTGGTGCGGCCCCACCTTGAGTAACATGCTAAATTCTGGGCCACTACCTGAGGAAGGACAGAAATATGCTGGACACTGTGGAGAGTAGGGACACTAAGATAATACAGAGACAACAGGGCAGATTATATGAGGAATGGCTGGTGACCCTTAACATGTACACTCTGGAAACCAGGAGGGAGAGAAGTTACGATAGAAATAGTCAAGGTCCTGAGGGGCACAAACAGAGTGAGGAGTGAGCACCTTTTCACCAGGAATAGAAGCACTGTGATCAGAGGTTATTAATGAAGGCTTGTCGGTTGGAGTTATAAGACAGATGTGAGGTAGTCCTTCACTGAGTGGGTAATGGAGCCATGGATCAGATTACCCATTGAGGTTGAAGGAAGAGTTCTGTGAATGGGTTTAACAAAGGATGGGAAGTACAGGGAAGGGCTGTCAGGAGATGACATGACTCATCTCAAAACAACAAATACAAGAGCAGCAAGACGGCACTGTCTACTAACAGTATTAATAGTACACAATATTTTTTGACATGTAAAAATACATCTCACATCAAAGTGCTGCACAGCAGACCATCTACTGTTCAGCTTAAAGTCCGACCAGTTTTGTGCATGTGCACTTCATCATTGAGGCCAGCCTGGTTTACATACACTCAATAAACAGTCAGGAATTTTAAAAAGTCAGTGCTCATAAATAAAGTGAACCAGGTAAAGTGAAATAAAAAAAAAGTTATTAACATCCACTGCTACACTGTTATGAAAAGGTAAAGTGCATCAAATCACAATAATCCAAATGTAACATAAATTTTATATTTATATCAAAATTCTATATGCACTGTACTACTAATCATATTACAGAAATACATTCTACGGGTGCGCGTCCTGTGCACCATTTTCCTGGTTGTTTCAAGGTGCAAGCTTCATTAAGCACTGGAGCTAGAAAACATAGGACAGATAAGACAGTAAGTAAATAATGAAAAGTTTATACTAATTTTTCTGTACTTTCATGGGGCCTATTCACAAAGGTGGGCAGGGGTATGCGCAAAAGGCAGGTATCCCACCCGCGCAGCTCTGCACCCTCAGGAGATCCGCGCAGCAGCCGTATTCCCATACATAGGCCAATGCACAGCTCCCAGACATGGCCCCACCCGCCCTGGCATGCAGGTTCATGGGGGGGGCGGTCGGGCACAGAGCATTGGACCTGGCAAACAGCTAATCAGCTGCCTGACCCAGATTCCTTGGTGGATCATTTGCACACGTGGGGCACCATGTTGGCAGCCAGCATGCATTGTACCCACAAGAAGGGGGGGTTCCCCCAGATGTCCACCCCCAGCCCTCCCTGAGTGCCTTGATGGCTGGTGTGGCCATAGTGGGGGGTTTGATGACCCCCACCATCCCCACCACATCATGTGGTGGCATGCCATGGGGGGCACATATGGCTTGCGGCTGCCCTCAGAAGGCATAGCAATCACCCCCCGAGGACTGCACTCTGCACTTTTGTGAATGGCATGGAGTGCAGCCACATACCCCTACACTGGCCCCCAGCATGCTCCTATGAGGAGCTGCATGTTTGGCCAGAGATTCAGGCATGTAGGTGGGGCATATTGGCTCCGGACATGCCATGTGGGGGGGCACAGTAGGTGCAGTCAGGTGCAGGGTGGGCTATGTGCTAGAGTTACGTGGCGTGTAACCACTCCATACCTTTGTGAGTAGGGCCCACAGTGATTAACTCTGAGCTACTAGAAGTAAAAATAATAGAGGTATGGATTACTGAAAGGGAGAATGAATAAAAAAGAAAAGAATAGATGAAAGTGGAGAAAAGTGGGGGTAAGGGGAGGAAAAAGTGTTGGAAGGAAAGAAAACAAGGGAAGAAACACTAGGAGAGCCAGGGGAGGTGGGGGGAAGGACATAGGGGAAAGAACAAAAGAAGAAATGGAAGAGGGGGAGAGATGGACTGGGGAGAGTCCAGTATAGGTACTATAATGGAGATGAAGTTACAGAATGAACAATATAGAGATATAGTGCACAAATCACAGTAGTTCCACCATACAAAAAATATTAATTCATATATGACACTACATCAAAATGATTACTGTGGCCTGGTGCTTTTAAGGCACCTAGCTAGTAAATCCAAAAAGCCTCCCTGCAGAGGATTTTGGCATCGAAATCTCCTCCTTTAGGCCCCACTGTAACCCACTCAATGCCACCGAATTGGATGCGATGCTGGCTGTATCATCACTGTCCATAGGATGGTTACCCAACATGTGATTGGCATTTCTGCATCTTATGGCACTAAGGTTAATCAAATGCCTCTCAGGCTCCTCAGCAAAGCTCAATGCTGATCTCATTGGAAGGATAGTGGAGAGAGAGGGAGATGGCCTTAACACCCTGATACACCTTGGGATGAACGATCTGCCTAATCAGTCAGTAGAGGAAGCCAAACAGAATTTAATGAAACTAGATGAAAGACTGGCAACTCGGTTGACCTCCCTGACCATCTCAGAGGTTCTTCCAGTGTGGGACAAAGGTGGAAGCACAGATAGGATCAGAAGAAAGGAGACTGAAGAGTTTAATGTACAGTATGGTTGCAGAGCTGGTGTCATGAAAAAGGGTTCAACTTCATAGGTGCTTGAGGTGACTTCTGAGAAAGGAGGTTCTTCAGATACAATGGACTACACCTGACCAAGGAAGGAGTAAGAGCACTGGGACAGAAGATCAATGTTGGCATCAGGCATTTAAACTTGGTGGGGGTTAGAGGATAAAGAACCTATCAAAGACTATTTAAATAACAGGGATTTAGCTGTCACTCCCCCACAAATAGGAAGTACACACAGAAATAGAAACAAGACAAATGGGTAAAACAGAAGGAAAGACAAGGGTCAATCAGCAATCAGAGGTAGAGAGGGATACTACACATGCCGGGAATAGGGACAGGAGGGGTAAAAAGGGGAAGCATAGAAACAGGAGGGGCAAAGGCAAGAGGGGAGGTAATATAACTTGGAAAGTCATGTACTCAAATGCCTGCAGCCTGGGAAATAAAATCCCAGACTTAGTGTCCTTAATGGCAGTGGCAAATCTGGACATTATTGCAATTACTGAGACTTGGTGCACAGAAATCCATGACTAGGACATGGATATACCAGGGTATACGCAACTCTGAAAAGACAGGATGAGAAAGAAGGGAGGAGGAGTGGCTATCTACATTAGGGATAGAATTCAAGCTACTAAGATTCAAGGAGTGCAGGAAGGGGCAGAGGCACTGTGGGTCATGCTGGAAATGGGAAACAGCACTCCATTCATACTGCAGTGCTCTACAGATGACCTGCCCAAGGGGAAAAGATGGATAGGGTCCTGGTTGTAGTCATCCACAAAATGACAGCTAAATGGGAAGTTCTGCTGGAAGGAGACTTCAATTTGCCCAAAGTCAATCAGAGCACTCATGCTGCAGCCGCAGCAAGGAGCAGAGACATCCTAGATGCCCTGTAGAGGGTGAGCCTCAAAGGACTTGTGGTAGAGCCCACAAGAGAAGGAGTGATATTGGACTTGGTGCTCACCAATGGGGACAGAGTCAGAGATGTAGTAGTGGTAGCCACCTGGGGTCCAGTGATCACCCTACAGTTTGGTTCAAAACAAGGACAGTAGAGGAGTCAAACCACACAAAAGCACAGGTTCTGTATTTCAGATGTGCTGACTTTTGCAAAGTTGGGGGAATGTCTCCAGATAGCCCTGGTAGGTAAGGAGGAAAGAGGGGGTGTAGATGAATCTTAAAGGAGCCATAGCAGAAGCAATAAGCCTTTGTGTTAGGCAAGTATGTAAAGCAAAGAGAAAGGAAAAAAAAACTCTATGGTTCTCTAAAGAAGTGGCCAGAAAGGTGAGAGAAGAAAGGTTAGCTTTCAAGAGGTATAAGGAAACACAGAGGGAGGAAGACAAGGGACTATATATGGGAAAACTAAGAGAGGCAGGGAAAGCAGTCAAATGTGCAAAGGCACAAACAGAGGAAAGAACAGCGCAGGCAATAAAGAGAGGGAATAAGACCTTTTTTATGCATACCAGTGAAAGAAAAAAGTCCAAAGGAGGGATTGTGAGACTAAAATGGGAAGTATGGGGGCACATAAGAGGACCCAGAAAATGCAGATATCCTGAACAAATATTTTTGTTCAGTATTTACAGAAGAAAGGGAAGGAGAGGGCCACAGTTAGGGGATAGAAGCATAGAAGCACCAAGGGAAAGGAGGTGGACACTAGTCCATTTACCGAGGACAGAGTCCTAAAGGAGTGAGCAAAACTGAAAGTAGACAAGGCAATGGGGCTGGATGGAAAATACCCCAGAATACTAAACAAACTCAGAAGGGAGCTGGCAGCACCTTTAACAGGTCTGTTCAATAAATCAATAGAAACAGATGTAGTTCCAGAGGGAGGGCAAATGTAGTCCCTCTCCACAAAAGTGGGCACAGGGAGGAAGCTGGCAACTATAGGCCAGTCAGCCTGACCTTAGTAGTGGGGAGATTGATGGAATCATTACTGAAAGAAAGAATTGTGGCATATCTAGAGGACTGCCGGATATAGGATCCGAGGTAGCTTGGGTTCACAGTGGGAAGATCTTGTCAAACAAATCAGATAGATTTCTTTGACTGGGTGACCAGGCAAGTTGATCAGGAAGGGGCAGTGGATGTGACCAACCTGGATTTCAGCAAGGTCTTCAACACTGTCCCACATCAGAGGTTTGTAAACAAGTTGATACCTTGGTAGTGGGGACCAGGGTGGTAAAATGGATCAGAAACTGGTTAAGCAGAAGGACAGATAGGGTGGTGGTGAATGGAGATCAGTCCGAGGAGAGGGGGATGACCAGTGGGATGCCACAGAGATTGGTATTGGGACCAGTCCTCTTTAATGTCTTCATAAGCAACATTGCAGAGGGGCTAAGAGGAAGGTATGCCTCTTTGCAGAAGACACTAAGATCTGTAACAGGGTGGACACTCCAGGGGTGGTGAAGAAAATGAAAAGGGACCTAAGAAGGCTGGAGAAGTGGTCAAGAGTGTGACAGCTGAGATTCAATGCAAAGAAATGCAAGACCATGCATTTGGGGCACAGAAATCCAAGGGAGGAATACAGGATGGGAAGGGAGGTTTCGACCTGGGGCTGATTATATCCAATGACCTAAAGGTGACCTGACAATGTGAGAAGGCTGTAGGGAAAGCCAGTGGGATGCTGGATTGTATAGGGAGAGTAATCACTAGCAGAAAAAAGAAGGTGGTGATGCCACTGTACAGATCACTGGTGAGACCTCATCAGGAGTACTATGTCCAGTTCTGCACGCCATATCTCAGGAAAGACATAGACAGAATGGAAGCAGTACAGAGAAGAGCAACTAAAATGGTGCAGGGGTTGCATCAGAGGCCATATGAAAAGACTGAAAGACCTCAATATATATTTACTGGTGGAGAGAAGAGAGTGCAGAGATATGATAGAGACTTTCAAGTACCTCAAGGGTATCAATAAGGTACAAGAGGGTAGCATCTTTCAGAGAAGAAGAGGTTCAAGAACAAGGGGACATGATATGACACTACAGGGGGTAGACTTTGGAGTAACATGTTGAAGTATTTCTTCACAGAATGTGTGGTCGATATATGGAACAGCCTCCTGGTGGAGGTGGTAGGAGAAAAAACTGGTGCGGGAATTTAAAAAGGCATGGGACAAGCATAAAGGAACACTAACAATAGGGAAGAAAGGGGAAGCCGCAGGTCAGGTACGGAATGTGGTTTAAGCACTGGGTAGGAAAAATGGGCAGACTAAATGGGCTCAGTGGTCCTTATCTGCCATCAAATTCTATGGTTTTCTGTTTCTAAGGCATTCTCCCATTTATAATTTAAGCATTCTTTTTGTTTTGCTGACACAGAATGCCTGGCAACTACTGGTAATTAAATATATGACCCCACTATTGCAGCAGTTGATGAATTGTCTGATCTCAAATGTCTTTGTGGCACTGACGGATGTGAAGATGACTTTTTAGCAACTGTCTCACAGACTTACCTATAGTGGCCACATTGTAAGCAGCCTTTAGTCTGTATTGGTAGCCGATGTGCTTGTGGCTTACTGATCAGCTGAAAAGAATGTACTACTATGTCAGAGAGGTCAGTTTGTGACCCCTCTTGCAGACTATGTGGGGTGGTTCAGTTATTTCTCCCTCCAGAAGAGGTTCTGTGGTAAGTATAGGCCAATTCTTAGCTAATATATTTTATTTTTTATTTATTTATTGAAGACTTGGATTACAGCCTTTGAGCTACCAGCTCATTTATAAAGATTCCACGTCAGGAAGAAAAATACAAACGTACAAGCGTAGAGTACAGTTTAACAAAGGGCATAAGACAGATGTCAAAAGCACTATATCTTAACAGTGAACCTGGGGATAGGAAGTGTATCTTGACACACAGACAGAGTCAGGCCTGAATCAGAAGTAAGAACAAGGGGGAGGGAGGGAAGTAATTGAGTGAAAAGGGGAAGTGGGGTAGAAATAGGTGTACAGCAGCGGGAACCTCTGGCTAGAGGCTCGCCTTGTCAGGGAGGGTGTGGGGGAGTGGAGAGGAGGGGGTAAGAAATGGGTGAGGCATAGGCCCCAAATGAAATAGGGGGAGGGTGGGACTAGGACTGGGGGCAGGGGGGGAAGGTATGTAGAGGAAGGTGGGGGGGTGGGAGTATCATGTACAATCATAGAGTTGGGGCTTAAGGTGGTGATAGAATTGAAGACATCATCTTTATCTGTTCTTCTGTGCCTATACCTCAGAAGTTCAGTACATTCCATCTGCTTGACCTCTCTAGAAGCCCTCATAAGAACATTGTGACAATAGCCCCTTTCACTAACATGAATCAGTATTTTTTTCAGATCTTTTTTTGAAGATGGAAGGGTTACTACGGTGTGCTTGAGTCTCATGAACTGAGACTTAGGGATGTTCCAGATTGTGTGGCATGGGTGACAACTCGAGGCATGAAGGACAGTATTTTTATCCGTTTCTTGGGGAAAAAACTGTCTTTTCAGTGCCATCCAAATTTTTAATGATATGAAGATCCAAGAAACTAATTTCAGTAGTATCTGAGTGCACTGTGAGCCACAAATTTAGATTAGAAAAGTATAGATAGTTTACAAAATGTCTCAATCCCTCTGTTGTCCCACATCATCAGAACCTCATCAATATAGCACCTTCACCTGTCTATACAGTCAAAATACAGAATCATTTTCTGGTTATAAATGACCCATCTCTCCCACTGTCCAAAATAAAGGTTGGTATAATTGGGAGCAAAGATGCCCCCATTGCAGTACCTTTAATTTGGTGATAATATTTCTCTTGAAAGATATATGAATTACATTTCAATATACTCTTTGACAAATCTATAAGAAAATCTTTATGTGTATCACCCAGACTTGCTGCAAAAGCCAACCATGCACATGCTGCTTGTAGCCCTCCATCATGTGGAATATTTGTGTACAGTAACTTCATGTCCACTGAGACAAGGAGCCATTGTGAATCCATTTGGTGTCCCCCAGGACACACAATATCTCTGTGGTATCTCTCACATACAAAGGCAAAGTGGTAACAATATCCTTGATACACTGTAGGCATCCATGTATTGTAAGAGTGGTTCCATGAGATAACTGATGTTCACCATGATCGGGCATCCTGGGGGGCATACCATACCTCTCGTGGACCTTAAGTTGGATGTACATGGTGGTCCACACCGGGTGATCGACCCTGAGAAAATCAAGGATATGTTGGAAAATAATACCATTGCCCAAAGCTGCTTCAAGAGAAGTTTCAGATTCAGGAGGCTGGTTATAGTAAGAGGTGGGGGAAGGCTGGAGGAAGTAATAAGGAGAAGGGATGGTGAGGGATAGTCAGCAAGGCTATTTACCCAGTAAGGACACCTGGTCAAGGGAATGCATAGAAAAATGTGAGGACAGATGGAGAGGACACTGGGTCTTTTTCTGCTGGCAACTTCTGTGTTTCTACATTTCTAACTAGATACAGTACTGAAACTGTTATACTGTGTTAGTGTGTTCCCTGTGATAAATTCAGAGCTGAATGTGCAGGAAATTGTTTTTTACTGGCAATGGCAGCTGTATAATTCAGTACAGAGTTGCACTGTTGACAGAGCAATAGAAAAGAATAAACATGCATCTAGAGACCACACAACATAAATAAAACATTCCATTGTTTGAAAGAGACATAACTGTGGAATGCTTACAAAATAAAAGACAGATATAGTAATTGCAGCCAATAGTTTATAGTTCTAGGTTCTTTTCTGTGGCATTAGTGGCCCGTCATGCTGGCCAATGCCGAGGCAAACTGGGGTATTTATTTTGTACTTGGAGGAAATTTGTCAGTGATACAGTGCCAGGAAGTGGAGCACTATTATTGCAAAAGGCTTAACTCAGAGACAGATTTAACCAGTACTGAAACCAAATGCATCACAAGATATCTATGGTTTAAGAAAAGCATTTGGGATTTTACCATTCAAATTCTTTTGTTTTGAGGATACATTGTTTGTTGGCTCACTCATTTCTTGAGCTCAGTTGCAAATCACAAGTCAGCTTATTACTGACTACAGTAAAACTGAGTTAATAATACAGTAATTCTTAATTTAATGAGCTTTTGGCATTCACTGGCATTCATAGTTTGTGGAGAGATAATGGCTCATGTCTACATGAATCTGACTTTCCTAGGCCATGTATCTGTTATAATATGGGTTAATCACTTCATGCCCCAAAGCATAGCAATACAGCAGGTGGAGCTTAGTCAAGTGTGCAGTACCAGACATGGCTGGTATCATTAAATTTACTTACACATTACCATGGTCCATGTATGCAGGAGAAGAAACAGTTTTTCAGACCACCACATCAGCACATCTGACAGCCTCTATTAACTACAAAAATCTTTAAGGGAACATAAACCTTGTTTTGTACATTTTTATGTAACCCCTCCTATACTTTTTTAACAGTGGTGGCACTTTTCTAAAAGACTTAGCAGATTTACTGATTATTTACTCGCTCCTGCTCAAGTATTCCAGGGGCTTCCCTAAAGCAGGCCGCAGCTTTCAGTTCAGGCACAGATCACATCTTCAGAAACTACTCCCCTCCCTGTCTTGGGGTTTTGGTGTTAGCTCTCTGGGAAAGGGGAGGGGTACCATCTCAACTAGCAGCACCTAGGATGTCACAAAACACAGTACCTTAGTTTTGAAGATTAGGGATTTCACAGGTGACGGCACGATCTCAGTCGAAGTGCAGGCTAGCTGAAACTCTCCTCCCAGCACAGCGGGTGGCCACAGAATCAGAAAGGTTTATCTGGAAAACATGTGGTTAGGCAGGCAGCACAGCAACACATTTCTAGGCTTCAAAATGATTCTGTCCCAAATGGAAATAAAATGCAATGAGGAATTATTTATTTTTCTTCTCCAAAAAAGCTCAAGCTGTACACACAAACATTTCTGAGGATCCTAATTTAATTTCTACAACAGTCTCCATATTTTCTGTGGCCCTCGGCCATGGTACAGTTTCTTGGGGGATCAGGGTTTGAACCTGGGCCTTGTGCAGTACTCAATTCCCCATTTCATGCCAATGAGGCTCCAATTCACTTCATGATCTTCTTTCTGTCCCGTCTAGCTACTTTTCAAGTTATGCCCTGCCTGTGGGAGCGGAGGCACACTTTTCTGAACTCAGGCATATGTATGATGGTAAAACAGTACACGCACTACCAGTCCTTTCCTCTGGAGGCCTCTGCACCTGTAGATCCACTGGCAGGGTTCTCACAGGGCAGGGCCAAATTTCTCTCCACATCAACCGTCCCAATTGCCAGCAACACATTACTTCGAGTGGACATGTCAAGCAAAGGGGTAGCTGTGCCACCTACCCCACCGAGGACATCACTGCCACCTCAGTCGTCAAAGGGCTCTTCATGGGAGCCACTCACTCCTTCATTAAATTCATCCACCAATCAGATCGCATCCTTTCCCCATTTACAGTCATTACATTTTTCCCTCATGTGAGGCAGGTGGCATTTTGTCTCCTCACAATGCAATTTAAACTGTAGCTCAAGCTTTTACAACAGGCTGTGGCTCACCAACATTCCATCACTGTTAACACCATCCCTCGTGCCAGGTAGGTGGTTTCGCTTCTTTTTCTGAATCCTGGATGAGTCACCATTTTTGTAACCCCCTCCTATACTTTTTATGTTTGCTTGTGCATACGCAAGAAACATGATGTGGCAGCTTAGGAGAGAAGCGAGTTGTGGAGGTGTGGCACTGTGGCAGCCAATGCAGGCACTGCATTTGTGGGCTTGGCACTGTTCACCCAATGCAGGCCCAGTGTCCTGATGACACTGGTTCTGCATAAGTGCCACCAAGTTGAAATGATTTGGCAGCTGCAACCAGGGGCCACTTCATCATTGCAGCATCAGCCATCCCACTGCAATGAGGAAGCGACCCGTCATTGCAGGGCAGTACCTTGCAGCACCTTGCCTGGTGTAACATGTCCATAAACATGGTGGCAGAGGGAAAACTAACTGACTGGGGTGCTCAATCCCCCTGTTGGCATGCCTCTGGCCCAGTTAATTTGCAGACGGGGAAGCCCACTCCCCCATTGGCATAGTGCCCCCACCCCATTTGTTGTGTGCTGAGGGGGTGCCCAATACCGCTTGGCATCATGCCACCCCAAACAGTTGTTCTTTGCTGATGGGGGGCCCAATCCCTATCGGCATAAGTCCCCCCACCCCAAAAAGGCAGGTGGCACACTGGAAGCCCACCCCAGTGTGCAAAAAAGAAGCCTGTGAAAGAAAAACCTTCCCACGATGTCTTTTTTTCTTTTTCTGTCCCTGAAACAAAGAAAACAGTCCCATGCCAGTCGGGTCCCCTTCCCCAACCCACACCCACTCACAGTGTACCCTACCATCCCACACCCACCTTACCCCATACTTACCTCCAGAGCCTGACGAGACAACCTTCGATGGACTGGGAACATGTCTGC
Source organism: Neoceratodus forsteri (assembly GCA_016271365.2). Lineage (NCBI taxonomy): Eukaryota > Metazoa > Chordata > Ceratodontiformes > Ceratodontidae > Neoceratodus > Neoceratodus forsteri. The sequence goes on from CM028136.1 coordinate 344,331,019, forward strand.
ACTCTTCAAAGCAGACTGCAAACTGAAGAAATGCTGGTCATCTGTATAATGGAGTTTGCCCTTCAAGGCGCAAACCAAGTTGCCCTGGTGGACCCTGTAATTCCCTTTGGATGGTTGTGCCCAGAAGGGGGGGAGGAGAGGGAGGGCCAAGAAACAGGACAGGGGGAAGGAACAGGAAGGGGTGGAGCTCAAAAAGAAAAGACAGGGATGGGGGAAAATGAAATGGGGAGGGGTTTTGTGCAGGGTACATAATCCTCTGCACTGCAGAAGCTCATCCTTTTTTGCTGGAGTCTTTTGATTTACAACTTCAGCACATCAGATAGGCAAAAAAAAAAATGTTTCTCTTGGTAGCGATTTCTTGGTGACATTCCAGATTAAGGTTTGTGACCTGAGTCAACAGAAGGTAAAGCAAAATGTAGTTATGTAGTTTATTTGAAGGCGTCGCCCATTGTAGAATAAATGGCTGCTAGAAAAAGTATACAGAGGTCGCTAGAATTGGTAGAACTCTAGTGATCTCATGAGAATGAATGGCTGCTAGAAAAAAGTAGGAAGAGGTTGCTAGTTTGGGTAGAACTCGAGTGATCTCACACATGGTGATTATACAGATGGAACGAGTGGAGATTTAATTTTGTGAATGTGACTCGAGCAGGGAGAATTGAAGATTGTTCAGGACAGGAGCATTAGCTTTCCGGAAAGCATGCATTGTTCGAGGAAGCAAGGCAAAAGACTGAATGGTACATGTAGCGTTCAGAGAGAGTCATGAGGCAGAGGGAGTTGTGGAGACAAACACCCAAGCAAAAATGGGGCATATTGTTGTTTAGTGAGGCCGGAGAAGTCAGCATGCCGAAGACCGCGTGGTTCTGCCTAAAAGGTTGGAGAAGGCCAGGGTTGTTGCTGGAAGCGGGATGAGATATGCCAAGGCCACATGGACTCGGTAGCAAAATCAGTAGGTCAGTGATTGTAGCATTGAAGGGGAAAGAAAGATTAAGGGGCCAGTTTTCCATGAGGTGAGGTTTGAAAGGTATGGTGGGGCAGATGGTCACAGGGGAGACATGCCAAAGGCCACAAGGACTGGTAGCTCCCCCTCCCCTCGCCGCTCTTACAAGGAAGCTGTGGGGCACCATGGGGATGTTATTAAGAAAAAAAAAAAGGAAGCGAGCGGGTATTTAGAGAGGGAATTTCTCACTGCATTGAATCGCTGCAGCCTCTTCTCATTGAAGGCATGCAGGGAAGATGCTGTCATAGTGCAGCGAGGAGAACACATATTTTGAATGGCGTGAGACGTCACATCAGGTAGCGTTGCCATTGAAAGAGCCCCAGGCACAAGTGGATAATGTTGTGGACGTAGAGCGGATGATTTTTAAATAGAAAATAAAATAAATATTATAAGACACACTCTTGCATGCTGTTTCCTCCTTGTATTGCAGCAAGAAGGAAAAGCTGGGGAACAGCAAGCTATTAGCACTGAAGCTTTATGGCGCATGACGTCACATTGGGTAGTGGTGCTGCAGAAAGAGACCCAAGTGCAAGGAGCTAATGTTGGGGACAGAGAGTGGATATTTCAAAATAGAAACTAAAATAAATAATAAAAGACACACTTTGGAGGTGTCACCTGTTTTATTGCAGCAAGAAGGGAAAGCATAGGGGACAGAAGGGATTAGCAAGGAAGCCTTGCAGTGGGAACGGAGGCTGATGGTATACCAAACCCAGATAGCAGGTGGACATTAGAAAGTGATAAAAAAAAGAGGATTATAAAAAACAAAACAAAAAAAAAACAAGGGGGGGTGAGGTAAGAGGATTAAGGTGACAGGCCACCAAGTCGAAATAAGGCCTTAAAAAAAAAGGGGGGGGATGGCAGCAGGATAATGAAATTAACCTGGGGGAGGCATTTACAGTAAGGATTTATGGAATGTTAAATAATGAATGAAATTTTCTCAGTTTATCTGCAGGCAAAGATAATTGGGTGTAGAATGACACCAAGGAAGAGAAAACCAACCAAAGAAGAGGCATATAAGGCAATCATTGAGCTGGTGGAGAAGGCCAACTTGATGTGGCAAATGGTGGAGGGAGAGGAACCGGGGAAGTCAGGGGAAAAGCGGAAGGCAGAAAAGGGAGCAGGGGGTGGTGGAAAGAGACTGACCAAAAGGCCATGCAGCCCACATGGACTGCCACCACAAGCGGTTAGTCCAGCACCTCCACAACCCCTGCTGCCTGAACCATTAGGACCATCAGAACCCAGACAAGAACCTGCTGTGGTACCGACTCCTCCAGCAGCAGCACCACTGCCTGTTGCACTATCAGAAGAAAATGGACTAGCTCAGCCCGAAAACAACGGGACGCACGATGGGGGCAAGCATACAGGTAGTGTATCAGGTACAGCTAGTGACAGCATAAAAGAATACATTGGGAAAATTATAGCAGCCCTAAGGAAAGGTGGTTTAGGGCAAATGGAGACAGCATTAGCGGATCTCAAGGGGGACATAAAACCTAGGGGAGAAGTAGACAAAATGGTGGAAGGGACGGGAAAGGGAACGAGGGATATAGGTGTTCTGGGCATAAGGATAGGGGAACATGTGCCAATTCCACAAAAGAGAAGATATGGAAGGGGGAATATGTCAATATATTTGCATTGGTCAGCAGGGAAGTGGCAGCAAAATACAAGGAGACAGAAAATATAGGAAAAAGCGAGATGGCAGTAGCTGTGGTCTTACTGGGGAAAAAAGAAGAAGACAAGTTTATGAAAGGGAAGACCTGGGATGGGTGGTTTGTGGGCATTGTGACATATTCAGCCATTGTTATGGAAAAGAAACCAGAGCTAGGCATATCACTTATAATTTATTCCCTGATTATAAGGAGGGCAAAAGCAAAAGGGGGAGTGGGCTGGATATATTACAATAAGTTTTTCCACCAAAGGATGGCCACCTATGGGGATGTGAGATGGGACACGAAACAGTTAGACTTGTGGACTGATTATGTAACCGACCAGTCCATTCCTGAAGGGGAGATGGGAAGAAAGGGAGGGATGTTACAGAAATTCTGTTGGGGGTATAATAAGGCATTTTGCTCATGGCCACAATGTCATTTTTGACATGCCTATTCAAAATGTGGGGGATCTCACCTAGCATCAAGGTGCAGGACAACGTGAGTAGCGGGGGCCCAACAGGAGGGAAACCAGGGGAACCGGCCCCAGCCCTTTCAAGAAGGGCCAGTTTTTAAAGGACAGACATGGAATAGAGGATCAAAAAGTAGGATTTTTTGGGGGAGGGGAGCACAGGCCTATTGAAGGAAGGGCCAGAGGAGCGATAACCAGAAGAACTAAAGGGGAATGGGGGGGGTCGTGGGTAAAGAACAATTCCAATTAGCAAAAATCTCCATTAAAATTGATGCATGGGAAAAATGGCTAAAAGAACACCCAGATAGTGAGGTGGCAAAAAGCATACAGAAAGGTTTTAGAATGGGTTTCCCACTTCACTGCACGGGCACGAGGCAATCAAGAGACACCAACAACTTAGCATCGATAAAAGAAAAGGAGGACATTTTAAGAAGGAAAATAAGAAAAGAAAAAATGACAGGGAGGGTGGAAGGACCGTATGCAGTTCCTCCATTAGAGAACATGAGTATTTCCCCCCTTGGTCTGGTGCCTAAGAAGCAAGAAGGGGAATATAGGGTAATACACCATCTGTCATTCCCAGAGGGAAACTCAGTGAATGATTTCATAGAAGAGGAATGCAGCCGGGTCACCTATGTGACTTTGGAAGAAGCAGTGCAGCTTATCCAGGCAACTCCGGATGCATGGATGGCAAAAACCAATATAGAAGCAGCCTTTAGGGTGCTCCCGGTGAGGAAAGAAGATTGGGATTTATTGGGATTTAAATTAGATGGACAGTATTATTTTGATAAAGCCATGCAGATGGGGTGCTCCATTGCATGCTCCACATTTGAAACATTCAGCACCTGCCTGCAATGGATATTTCAACAGAAAACAGGGCACAAGTCAGTAATACACTATTTAGATTACTTCTTATTGATAGGCAGTGGATGGGATGAGACAGAGGAGATACTGGCAAATTTTCAGGAACTATGCAAGGAACTAGGAGTGCCATTAGGTCCCGATAAAACCGAGGGCCCCAGCAGGGTTATAGAATTTCTAGGGATTATAGTAGACACCCGGGAGAATTGTTTAGGTTACCAGAAGGTAAGGTACATAAACTAAGGGAATTGATTAAGACACACACTAGCAGAAGACAGGTGCAACTAAGGCAGGTGCAGCAAGTGCTGGGGCACTTGAATTTCACATGCTGGGCAATTGGGCTGGGGAGGGCATTCACAAAGAGATTAGCACAGGCAACTTTGGGAATAAGAAGGCCGCACCAATGGGTGGACACAACCAAAGGGATAAAAGAAGACTTCAAAGTGTGGGGGGAATTTCTAGAGGACTATAATGGATGTTCCTTTTGGCAGGATGAATGGCTCTATAACACAGATTTGGAACCATACACGGATGCGGCAGGGGGACTAGGAATGGGGGGTTATTTTAGAGGAAAATGGTTTTCAGAACCATGGCCGAGAGAATGGGTACAAGAGGGGAAAGTAAAAGATATCACACTGCTGGAAATCATGCCTATTCTGGCATGCACCATGGTATGGGGAGAAGACCTGAGGAATCAGAAGAACACATTCTGGTGCGATAACAAAGCAGTGGTTGAGGTGTTGAACAGGAAAGAGGCTAAAGTGGAGACAGTTATGGGAGTATTGAGGCAGTTAGTTTTGCAGAGTTTGCAGTTAAACATGTCTTTTAGAGCCAGACACATAGACAGGGTGAAAAATACACTAACTGATAGCCTTTCCCATCTGCAGCTGGATCATTTCTGGATGCTAGCACCAACAGTGGAAGAGCAGAAAACGGGCATTCCAAAGAACATCTGGGAAGTTTGGCAAGAAGGAGCAGAAAAGTTGTTCCGCAGCTCATGGGCACCATGGACATTGAGGGCATATGAAGGGGCAAGGCAGGCACTACAAACATTCAGGGCAACACACCACATGGAGGTAAGTGGGCCAGTAATGGAAGAACAGTTAGGAAAATTCACGGTAGAGCAGTGGCAGAAAGGGATGGCTCATGCAACAATGGGAGTGCATCTAGCAGGGATCAGCTTGGTGTGCAGTCTAAAGAGGTGGAAAGATCCTATGAGGTCAATGCTGATTCGTAGAATGATGCAAGGGTGGAGTAGATTAAAACGGAAGAACAAAGATGGGCGGAGGCCAATAGCGGACCAATGGTTGGGTAGACTGGAGGAGATATTACCAGCCATTTGTAAAACCAAGGATGAGGCCCAGCTGTTTCACACAATTAACTTAGTAATGTTTGCAGGAGCTCTGAGGGTGAGCGAGGCAGTGGGACACAATAGGAAGAATAAAGAGGGAGGCCTAGAATGGGGGTGCATAAAGTGGGGAGTACAGGAAATACAGCAGAAGATTAGCAGATCCAAGACAGACCAAGAAGCAAAAGCTAACGTACTAGCCATTAAGGAACACCTGGACGAGGCCTTATTTCTGGTAAAGGCTTTGTGAGCTTATGCCACAGAGCGCTATAACAAGCAAGGAAGATTATTTGTGCATGGGGATGGGAAGAAGGTGACGATTTGCCAGGTGACAGCCGTACTCAAAAAAAAGGCATGAAGTTCCTGGGGAGGACCCAAGTAATTACTCATCACATTCCTTCTGGATAGGGGTTGCTTCAAAATGGCCAATTGAAGGGGAGACAGTGGCGGCTATGACGGAGAAAGGGAGGTAGCAGTCCGCCAGCTATAAAAGGTACATAAGAGCTTTAAAGAATGGTGATTAACCTGTCATTGAGTTTTTCTTACAGGATGGAGAACAGAACGTGGGGAAGGGGAGTTTGTACAGTATGTATAAAAAAAAAATTAGAGATGATGTGGGTGAGATTAATAATTTGCTTGGTTTAATAGGACAAGGGATGACCACAGAAATATGAATCTGTGGGCATTTCTATATTCACTGGGCAGAAAGGAGAGCAGAGAGAAAGGCTGGGGGAAAACAGCTGTATCAAGACGACATCATAAAATGTAGGCTAGTATGGTGGGGCATTTGGGGATGAGATGGGAACAGTTACTCCCCACCCTAAAAGAATTGAAAGAAAGGTGACCCACCCCTGATTTAATCATTTTACATCTTGGGGGCAATGACATCAGGGGAAAGCCATGGGTTGATACTTATTTGAAGATTAAGCAGGATCTCATAAGGATAAAGGAATGGTGGCCAAAAGTGAGCATAGCATGGTCAGACATGATACCAAGGAGGGTGTGGAGACATGAACACAGCCACACAGCAATAGATAGAGCCAGGAGGAAGATGAATAGGAGGGTGGGGACACTGATGAAGGCTATAGAAGGAAATGTCATATTGAGGGGTGGAAGACTGGGTAGATGAATTTTACAGAGCAGACAGGGTTCACCTGTCTGATATAGCAATAGACATGTTTAATACAGAGATGATGGGTTTCATTGAGGCATGGAGGAGGCAGAAAGAAAGAGGATAGGAAGAAGAGGAAGAGGTAAAGGGGGAAGGCCAGTCATCCAACGCAAACTGGAGACAGGCTGTGGAGAAAAAGGGTGGGAGGAAAAAGGGGGGAATGGTAAGGGAATATGAGGAGAAGAAGAAGGAACAGAAGGAGAAAAGAGCGGTCTTGGTTCTCACCGTTACTTACAGGAAAGAGAGAAGAAGATGGCTCCCAGGTTTTCACCTGGAGAGGCCAGAAGAAGCAAACAAGAAGGACGGGGGGACCAGATATTCATATGTTAAGACAATATGAACAAAGAATTGTAAAAATAAATTAAAAAAAAATCGGTGATGGTACATTAAAAGAAAGAAAAATTAATAAATTAATTGCCAATCTGAGCACAACAACAACTCCGTTGTCTGTCTTTTGTGGGAAAAGGGGAAATCTGGAACAATGGAGTTTGCCCTTTAAGAGGCAAACCAAGTTGTCCTGGTGGACCCTGTAATTCCCTGTGGATGGTTGTGCTCAGAAAGGGGATGCCAGGAAACAGGACAGGGGGAAGGGACAGGAAGGGGGGGATCTCAAAAAGAAAAGACAGGGATTGGGGAAAAATGAAATGGGGAAGGGTTCTGTGCAGGGTACATAATCCTCTGCACTGCAACAGCTCAGCCTGTTTTGCTGGAGTTTTTTGATGCCGCCCACCCACCCAGCAAAGGAGAGCAGTAAAAAGGAATAAAAAGGACGTGGCCTGCCAAAGGTGGATGGCAGTAGGGTCTGGTACAGACAAGGTTGGACTGCCAGAGGTGGGAGGCAGATGGAAAGTGGAAAAAGGGGGGAGGAAAAAGGGGGGGATGATAAGGGAATAAGAGGGGAAGAAGAAGGAACAGAAGGAGAAAAGAGCAATCTCGGTTCTCACCATTACCTACAGGAAAGAGAAAAGAAGATGGCTCCCAGGTTTTCACTTGGGGAGGCCAGAAGAAGGAAACAAGAAGGGTGGGGGACCAGATATTGATATGTTAAGACAATATGAACAAAGAATTGTAAAAATAAATAAAAATAAAAATCAGTGATGGTACATGAAAAGAAAGAAAAATTAAATGAATTACCAATCTGAGCACAACAACAACGCAGTTGTCTGTCTTTTGTAGGAAAAGGGGAAATCCGGGACAATGGCATAAATAGGGTTTTTTAACTTTGGGGCATATCTCAGGCATTTTGGGGAATTTTGGCACCATATTTTCAACATGGGGTTATTGGGAACCCTCCTCATGAATTCAGTCAATGTCATGGCATTATTCAGTCCTGAAAGGTGAATTTGCTGTCACTGCATGGAATTACCTTTTGGTACCGATTAATGAAATGACAGTGCCACTGTTCATGAGGTGGGCTCTCAAAAAGCCTATGTTGCAAATCTGGTGAAAAAAATTCAAAAAAGACTGTTTTACAAGTGTGCATTGTGCAGTTTCCACGTGCGCTCGGAATTTCATGAATCTGTAATATTTTCACTCCAGATTTGCAACATTGGCATTTTCCCACACCTCCTAATGAACAGTACAGCTGTAATTTTTCACATCCTGGCCAAAATGTGTTTTCGCACTTCCGGTGCAGAATTGCACAGTCGCTGACGGAAATCAGTGTTTGGGACACATTAAGAAAATCACAGTGACTCAGTTCATGAGCAGAGGACCTAAAATACCTATGTTAAAAATTTGATGAGGAAAGTCCATAAAATGACTGTGCTACGAGCGTGTGTTTTGCAGTTTCCACGTACCCTTGTAACTCGCAAATTTGTAATATTTTCTCTCCAAATTTTCAACATTGGCATTTTTTCATACCTTCTAATGAACAGTACAGCTGTCATTTTTCACATCTTGGCCAAAAATGTGCTTTTGCACTTCCAGCACAGAATAGCGCGGTCGCTGTGGGAAATCAGTGTTTGGGACAGATTAGGAAAATCACAGTGACTCTGTTCATGAGCAGAGGTCCTAAAATGCCTATGTTGGAAATTTGGTGACAAACGTCTATAAAATGACTGTGTTATGAGCCTGCATTGTGCAGTTTCCATGCACCCTCATAACTTCGTAAATTTGTAGTATTTTCACTCCAGATGTTCAACATTTGCATTTTTTCAGACCTCCTTATGAACAGTATAGCTGTCATTTTTCACATCCTGGCTGAAGTGTGTTTTCGCACTTCCAGCACACAACAGCACAGTCGCTGTGGGAAATCAATGTTTGGGACAGATTAAGAAAACCATAGTGACAGTGCTCATGAGCAGACATCACAAAATGCCTATGTTGAAAATTTGGTGAAATAATTCCATTAAATGACTGTGTTACACACATGCGTTGCACAGTTTCCACATATGCTCAGAAGTGCAAGCATTTTTAGTATTTCCACTACAGATTTTCAACATTGCCATCCCTTCACACCTCACTATGGATGGTACAGCTGTCATTCTTCACATCCTGCCTGATCTGCGTTTTCATACATCTGGCGCAGAATGGCACAGTCAATGTGGGAACTCAAAGTTTGGGACACATTAACTAAAATCACACTGCCACTCTTCGTGAGAAGAGGTCCCAAATGCTTTCATGAGGTGGGGTCACAAAAAGGCCATATTGAAAATGTGTAGTGCTAATACCAACAAATGCCAGAGGCATTTGGTTTTCTAACCATAATGTCCCACCCTGTACAGACTGACAGGCATCAGGAGTGTGCCTTTGGATTGCCAACTGTAATGCTCATGCCATCCCACCCCACCCCCCAGCCAGTGACAGGCATCAAGGTGTGCCTTGGACTCTTCAGCCCCAGAGTTCACCCCATTCTCCTATACTGCACCCATTTCAGCGTGAGTCCTTCTGGATTGGGGTGACTGTAAAGCTGAACACCCCAAGGCACACCTCAACACGTGTCAGTGTCTGCAGGATAGGGTGAGGTGACATGGCCTGAACATCATGGGCGATGACCCAAATGCATACCCCAATGCCTGTCTGTCTCTGCAGGGTGGAGGTGGGGTTGGAATGAAGTTCAATACTTCACTGCCATTCCTATTCTGCATCTGTCTAACTCCTGCATTTCCAATGCTAATACCAACAAGCAAACATTCGGCATTGACAAATGCTTGTTTAACACTGGTGGCACTTTTCTAAAAGACTTAGCAGATTTACTGATTATTTACTCACTCCTGCTCGAGTATTTCAGGGGCTTCCCTCAAGCAGGCAGTAGCTTTCAGTCCAGGCACAGATCACATTTCCAGAAACTAACCCCCTGCTCTCCCTGTCTAGGGGTTTTGATGTTAGCTGTCTCTGGGGAATGGGAGGGGTGCCATCTCGACTGGCAGCAGCTAGGAGGTCACAAAACACTGTACCTTAATTTTGAAGATTAGAGATTCCACAGGTGATGGCACAATCTCCATCAAAGTGCAGGCCAGCTGGAACTCTCCTCCCAGCACGACTGGTGGCCACAGGATCAGAAAGGCTTCTCTGGAAAACATTTGGTTAGGCAGGCAGCACAGCAACACATTTCTAGGCTTCAAAATGATTCAGTCCCAAACAGAAATAAAATGTAGTCAGGCATTATTTATTATTCTTCTCCAAAAAAGCTCAAGCTGTACACACAAACATTTCTCAGGATCCTCATTTAATTTCTACAACAGTCTCCATATTTTCTGTGGCCCTCAGCCATGGTACAGTTTCTTGGGGGATCAGGGTTTGAACCTGGGCCCTATGCAATACTCAATTCCCCATTTTGAGCCAATGGGGCTCTGATTCAGTTCATAACCTTTTCTCTGTCCTTCTAGCTACTTTTCTTTTTTTTTTTTTTTTACAACTTATTTTTCTGCACCCCAGCACCGGAACTCTCTCTGACCACACCACTCACCTGACCTCACTCTACTGCCTGCTATGGACCCTGCCTCTTCAAGAGATGTTACTTTCTCCCTAAGCCCCGGGCAGCTATGGGCCCAATGAGACTGAAGGGGCAGAGGCAGGGAACCAGCATTGGGTGTGTGGCAAGACAGCACTGGGAGGGCCGTCCTCTATCCAAGCTGGAGGGTTTTTCCTTAGTAAATCCCCTGAACTCCCCTCCTCCCTCCTGAGCATGATGTCCCCTGACATCCTGGTGCAAGTCAACCCCGCCGACATCTGCCACGCTCACCCCTTTGTGTGGTCTGCATCTTGCAGCATCCCCGCTCTCCACCTGGGGTCGTTGGGATGCTGGACAACCCCTGGCCCTCCCCCCGGGAGAGGAGAGCAGTCCTTCAGATGCTCAATCCTCTCCATCCCGGCTGACCTCCAGTGCCCATGCTTGCTACCGAATAAGGGTTGCCCGTGTGGCACAAGGTGTGGCGTCCAGAGCCTCAACCCTCAGAGCCACCGGGCCAGCACTTCTAGCTACTTTTCAAGTAATCCCCTGCATGTGGGAGTGGAGGCACACTTTTTTGAACTCAGACAAACTCTCCTCAGAATGGAGGGTGAGGGGTACGATGATAAAATAGTACAAGAACTATGAGTCCTTTCCTTTGGAGGCCTCAGCACCTGTAGATCGGCTGGCAGGGTTCTCACAGGGCAGGGTCAAATCTCTCTCCACATCAACAGTCCCAATTCCCAGCAAAACGTTATCTCGAATGGATATGTTGAGAAAAGGGTAGCTCTGCCACCTACCCCACCAGAGACACCACTGCCACCTGTTGTCTACAGGCTCTTCATGGCAGCCACTCACTCCTTCAGATTTTGAGAGCCTAGCAGACTCTGAGACCCTCTGCATTTTGCTGCTCCTTATTGCTGTTGCGCCTCCTGATGCCTGTGGAGGTCCACCTTTTTCTTTTGGGACCAGGGGCAATCTCCCTTCCTTGGCCCCCGACCTCACCAGCCCGAACTGTAGGCCTCCCTTGCAGGCCTGAGAGCAGGCATTCCCACTCCTCCTTGAACTCTCCTCAAGCTCCAGCTGCCTCGACAACTGTCCCTCATGCCAGTTGGCACTTTGAAAAACAAACAAGCACGTGTGCCTGAGCAGTGCCCAGCATGTGTGCACACCTCCCTGATGTCGGCAGGGCATCGCAGTCATAACCCCCAAATTGGCATAGGTTACATTTAATATGACTTGTCATTTGGGCAAGTGCAAAGCTTGTTTGATACCACCAGTGTATTGTTTCAGTTTTTGTAATAGTCCTATTTTGTCCTTCTTATTGTCCATTGTTAATGCTGCTTTTTTCTAGGCTAAGATTCATTTTTTTAATGACTTATCATGTACAGAACCTAGTGGCATCAGTTGAGTGGATGCCTTCCTACATTTCCATGGCAGGACCTCCACTCAGCTGATATCAACAGGTTCCATAACTGATAAGTGATTTAAAAATAGATATTGGGCAGAAAAAATGCACCATTAACCAGGGATCCCGATAATGAAAACAGAGAACTATTTCAAATCAAACTCACAAAAGAGTGCACTGCAGTCTAACGAAAGACTACATACATGCCCACATTTATGATTATTTAAAAAATATAAATATCAAGGTTTATATTCCCTTTTAAAGTACATTCTGACCAGATCAATTCAATGCCTGAAAATGCTAAAGGCCAAGTGAATAATCAAAACAAAGGAGTTATAGCTGGCCCAGTGGTGCTGAGGGTTGACTTGCTGGATGCCACACCTCGCTCCATGCCGGTGACCAGGTTCGGGAACGAGCCCGGGTCGGCAGGGGATGACTAGGACTGAGCATCCGATGACAGCTCTCCTAGTTCTGAGGAAAAGGGTGGGATCCACATCATGCTCTGGTGGTCCCTGAGGATGCCTGGAGGCACTGTACGTCACAGTGTCTAGCTGGGGGCACAGCGGATGTCACCATGTTTGTGTGGGGCACGGCTGTGGCCCACGCTCCCATTGGGTGAAAAAGGAAAAGGGCTAGGCGCAACTGTGCAGCCGATGGCTGCGCCTGCTCCTCGCCGAGAGGACGGTCGTGGAATTGCACTGGGGGTTGGTGCTGATCAAGCTGGCAGGGATGGAGGACCCCTCCAATGGGTCGGCCACGACCATGCTGGATCCCCTCATCATGAGAGTACATAGTGCTTGGTACATTTATAATGTGGCCCAGATTTGTGTGTGTGTGTGTGTGTGGTGGATGAACATTAAGAATTTCATGTTATCAAAAATCTTCTTCAGTAGTTCATGATAAGTAGTTCTTGTATATTCCTGCTGTGCACTGTCATCTAGTTTTAGTGTTCCACTGTAATCTCTCCCTACATACATCCCTGGGTGAAACCATTCATTTGTTACTGATCTAGAACTTTTCTGCCGCTAGTATCCCATATCCTCTGGTTTTCCTCACATACACTGTACCTGGGTGGATCAAGCTGTAATGGTTTTGTAACAAGAATCTACTGCTGCTAGTACCTTGCTCTCCCCGAAGTTCCCACCTCCCACACTTTACAGTATATGGATGAACCTAATGTGCTAGAAACGGGTCTATTATATATTGCTGTGTCTTGCACCTAAGTTATTGTCGTTACTGTGGAGCCCCATGCCTTGTCTGTTGTAGTGTGTTTTCTGCATGCCTGGACCTTCCCACTCCTAACTGAAGAACCTAACCACTGTGCACCTTCAAGTACACTCATAGCATTACCCCACCTTGGTGAACCCCACCAAGGAACACTAGTGTACTATCATTAATTTCTGCCCTATCTAATTCTGGGGACTTGCTCAGCATGAAAAATGTTTATTGGTTTTGCTTACCTTCTATGTGTCTAGAAACACTGTGAATATGTTACTTGCACTGTTCATACTTCTGACTCAGTTACGTATAGAGGAGCTCTGCTGGACTGTTAAGCCTTCAGATGATGAAGTCACTTTATACCTGAGAATTGGCTGGTCTGACAGTAATAAGGAGCAGCAGCACACCCCATTAATACCAGTAACATCCAGCCTACCCTCCTTTATAATGAACTTATAGCTGTGGTAACATTTGGGGAATGGTACTGCATTACTCATTGTCTCTAAGCTTCAGGATTTCTGTAAATTTTCGTTGGTCCAACAAAAGTTATCAGATCATCTAGGTTGAGCATCTTGTTGTACAAGGACCAATATGGCAACTAACATTTTTTTGACATCATTGTCTTTGCATCACCAGGGTAGTCACCAAGCCTATACTTCCAAGATGAAGTCTTGGGGCTCAATTCTCATAGGACCCTTAGAGTGCCACAAGCTGCAGCAAAAGGCTGTCACCGGCACCGAGTTTGGGATGGGGGTGGGGTGGTGGGCACTACCTGCTGGGGTGGGGGGTTTGACCAGCAGGGAAAGATTGTACCAACAGTTTAATTTACAGTTGGATCAGGGCTGGGGGGGCACGCTAGACCACCATGGAATGGTTAATAAAATAATAAGAGGATCAGGGCTGGTGGGCACTAGACCACCAGGGAATTATTTATAAATGTTTTATAATATGGGCACATTGGGGCTGGGGGAGGTGCAGCACATGGTGAGGGAGGGCTCAGAGAGTGGTGCACATAGTCAAACCCTCCTAAAGGGTGAAATTTTGCTTTGTTTTTTTGCCCAGCCCCTGAATGGAACTCAGCCCTGCTCCTCCCACTGTTCTCCCATGCCCAGACTTACCCCCCTGGGTGGGGCCCCCCAACAGATACTGGGTAGGTGAGACCCAGCTTACCCCCCATGTTGAGGCCATGGAAGTGGGACCACCCTGGTGGACATTGGTATGCAATGGAGATGCTGGTGAAACCAGTGTCATACTCGGGGGCCAGCTTTTTCCTGATGCTGGTACCCTGGGAGCAGAACATGCAAGAGACACTTAGTGTCTGCCCCGCCCTCCATATGTGACAGCACCGGCCACTTGTGGAGCTCCAAGCTTACACCAGGGGTCCGTAGTGTGCCAGAAACTCAACCCCTCTCCCCCCCAGAGAAGGAGAGTGGTCCCCTGGATGCTCAATCCTTCTCCCCCTGGCTGACCCTCCTATTTCTGGGTCCATCCCTGAACCAGGGAGTTGGCACCACAAATGGATGTCTTACTGCTGCACCAGTGGGCCGGCTATAAGGGTGAAATTCTAAGTACCTAAGACCAGCCTTGGTGGGGTCTAACAGTACCATATATACTCACGTATAAGCCGAGTTTTGTTACCCTCTTTTTCGTCCAATTTATAGTACCTCAGCTTATACATGAGTCAATAAATAAATTAATTCTGTTCACCCTCAGCAGCCTGAAAAGGGAAGGGGACAAAAGGCAAAGATTAGCAAGAGGATTAAGAGGTCAAGGAGTGTGGCACCAGAAGACTACAGGGGACACAGATCCTATATTCAGGCACCCTTCTCTAACATACAGTGCTGGAGTAACTCACTCTACAAACACTCACCCTTCTAGGGTACCCAGCATAATACAGCAGTACAGCAGTTCAGTCACAATACAGCAGCACAATAGTTTGGTCGACTGAAATTCTTGACATGAAAGCAGCAGGTAAGCTGTTGTACCTGAATGTGAGTCTAGAGCTGCTACAGTGGCTGCTGCTGAGGATCTGGGGTGTTCGTGGACGGGAGGGAGGTCTCCGAGTCTTGCCCTCATGACCCTTGGAATGGTCTTTTTACCTAGTGGATGTGTGCAGATAATGGGATCGGCTTATACAAGAGTTAATGATATTTAAAAAAACTATCTCTCGGGTTTGGGGGTCGGCTTATACGTGGGTTGGCTAATACGTGAGTATATATGGCATTTAGAATTTTGTCCTCTGGGAGGGTTTTGAGGATCCCAATTTAGGAGATGTGACAGCTTGCAACTGCTGCATGCCCCCTAGCACCAGCCACAACCCATGTTGTGGCATATGGATGGTGCAAGCCCCCTTTGGTGCATGTAGCCTGTGGTTCACACAGGCTGCATTTGTGAATTGCTCCCAGCACACATCTTTTGGCACAAGCAGCACTTTGCACCATTCTTTGTGGTGCAAGCCCCTTGTATCTTGCCAGGAGTTTGAGAATGGAGCCCTTGGTGTCTGAGAGATTGTCTGAGGGACACTAGGTTTACACTCCTACTACTGCTACTGTCTGGTAAACTCCACCATAATACTGGACTTGTACTCAGCCCCAGACCAGGTCCCAGTTACCATGGGAAACTTAACACTGTCACTTTAAATTTGGGTAGTCCTCTTGTCAACAACACTTAGTCTGAAGACGGGATAGGGTCAGTGCAACCTGACATTAAATCTCTCACTAAAACATGTCTTACATCTAAAATATCTGATACTGCTGTCTCCCTGCCAGGATTTAACCTCTTTAGAGATGATTACCTGGGCAAGTGAGGAGGGGTGGGCAGCTGCCTAGTTTACTTAAAGTCTGACCTTCAAGGTTCCAAAGTAGAATTTAATGGTCTGGATGAAAACTGTGGGTGTCTGGCTGTTAAATGTCTTCTGGGAAGAGGTCGTAAATCACTTATTCTTATGACAAGTTATATCCTTCCAGGTAAGCAGCAAAAGCAGCTACTATAAACAAATAAACCAGAACTGGGAAATCTTTGTCACTGGTGATCTGAACATTACCTGAAACGGTTAAGACCAGTATGGGCCACAGAGATGCACTTATTAGCCTATTCCTTTCCCAAATGGTCTCTAAATGTACAAGGACCAATTAAAATACTGGATCCTCAAGTCTAACAGACTGGTATTTGCTAGCCATCCTGACGGAGTCAAAGATGTCAGGATTCTTCCTTTTTTTTATAACATCTTTATTGAATTTTATAACAAGACAACAATACAAGAAATCTAACTCAACAAAATACAACTAAAATAATAGGATAAAGATCAGCTCACAGTACAGAGGGTAAAGAAGAAGTTAGCATACAATGTAAAAAAGAAAAGGGAAGATTATACACATTAATCAGAATTCTTCCTGATGCCCTAAGCAATCATTCACCAGTGCAATGCATGTAGGCAGTTACCACCCTCCCAGGTTTACCATTAATTTAGTCCTTAACGCAGCTAAGGTGTCTGCCTTTGAATCACACATCCTGTAATTGACTGGAGCTACTTCTACAGCATTTCTGACATTGACTTGGCCCTAGAATTCTTTATAACAGAATTCAACAAAGTTTGTGGTAAATTTGCCCATCTAATAAATAAAAGGCGAGAGGTACTCCCACCAGATGGATCTCTGCAGAACTCTTGGACTTAATAAAAGAGATGGAAAACCTGTGGGCCCTGGCCACAAAATCAGGGTTCCCAATGCACCTCCAGAAATATAGGGAAACTTGTAATAAATGCACCAAGAGGATCAGACTGAAAAACTCCAAATACTCCAAGACCCAACAAACTCAGAACTGGAATAATGGCAAAAGGTACTGGGAAAACGTTTCTGAACTCATGAGTAAAAGAAAAAATGTCACTTAAAATGTTCAAAATTGATGGGAAGGAGATATTAGACCCAAATGAGGTTTCCAACTGTTTTAATGTAGGCTCCAAGGATAACACCAAAGTGTTCACAAAGTGAAACACATTGGACCATGGCATACTGTAATGCTGGTGTCAGTTTATTTAAGCTGCCAACAGTGGGAACTGTACAACTGCCTAACAAACATTTTACAACAAAATAATAAAATATGTGCAAACAGCAAGTGATACAAACACCAAAATCATCCTTTTCTGATCTAGTCCTGGCACCACTTCTCTTCCCAGACTCTTCCTTAGAGGGTTTTCATGTAGCCTTGATGGTCTTAAGCACCTACATGCCAACTGACTCTGCTAAACAGCCCAGTCTTGATTCTAGTGTTGACACAAACCAGCCGGTGGACAGGACCCAGGTCACCTTAAATTTTATTTCAGGCCTGTCTCAGTCAGGAATGCCCTAAAATACATAAAAAAGTTTGTAGGCAAAACCAGGGAAGGAGGTGATACACTTGACATGAAGCTACTAGTTATTGGTCTGATAGAATTTTCTTACCCCATAACTCAAATTTTCAGCTTTTCCCTGCAATACTCTCAGTTCCTGTGAAATGGAAATCCACTCTGATCACACCAGTATTCAAAAGCAAGGATTGCTCTTGCCTGTCAAACTACGCACAGATCTTAATCCTCTTCCCTCTGTCTAAAGCCCTTGAGAGAATTGTGTCTGCCCAGCTTATCACCTACCTGGAAACTTAGGAAGGGCCTATTCTCAAAAAGATATGCATGGCACTAGGTGCCTGCATTGAACATGAATGACTCAAGTAGCACCTTGCGAGAACAGTTGCACCCAGAGTCATTCCCAATAGCGGCCTGTGGCAAATGCAGGCTGCTTGCCCAAAAGGAGACATGCATCACCCTTGCAAACTACATCTGGCTGCACCAGGTCTCTAGGGGTGTATGCACCAAGGTGGGGCTGCCACGTCCCCTTAATTACGATTTTAAAAGCCCCACCAAGTCTACAGGACAGAGAACAACTTAAACCATCCAAGAGGTGGTCTAACTGGCCTGCACCACTGGGACTGTGTGGGAATGGGGCTCCCAGGGGCATTTCGGCTGGGGGGGGTGGCAGAGAATATGTTGTGGGGGATGGACATGCCTGTAGAAATGGGAACTGGCATCCAGTGGGGTGTCTCTACAGCACATTATGACATTTAAATGCCACTATGTCCACATACTGTACTGTACTGTATCAACAGTACAGTATGTGTTCATAGGGGCATTTACATGCCTTCGTATGCTGTAGACACACCCCACTGGGTGCCAGTTACCATTTCTACAGGCACATCTGTCCCCCACAACACATCCTCTGCCACACCCCCATCCATGTTGCCCCTTCTCCACTCCTGGTGATCAACCCCCCCATCCTGGCCCCGGTAGAAATAAGCCATTCCTCCATGTGCACTGATGGTTTGGCACATCAGCTGATGCAAGGCAGACCCAGGAACTTTGGTGCTGGGACTCTGTTTTTTGTTGAATCAGGTGCAGGGTCCATGGCGTACCTGAGGTCTGCCGCATCCCTAGATTACCACAACTTGCAGTGTTCATAAGAGACTTTTAAGAATCAACCCCAGGATATCCAGTGTGCCCAGCAGCATTGATTTAGGAATCAGTAGGGCACCAATACTGCACTAACCGAGTATACAACCTATATTCACGAGGCACTTGACAGTGATGACAATGTCGTGGTCATCTATCTTGACCTCACAAAGACTTTTGAACTTGTAAACCACAAGCTGCTGTTTAGCAAGCTTCATAGTTTTTGTCTGTCACTAGACACTGTAGCCTGGTTCCAGAGATACCTGTCTATCTACTCACAGTAAGTGAAGATAGAGTGCTCATCCTCTACTGAGAGGAATGTTTCCATCGGAGCGCCCCAAGCCCTGTTCTAGGCCCTCTCCTTGTTCAGTCTTTTTATCAACTGACTGCCAGATGCCTGCCAGTCTGTTAAGATACTACTGTATGTTATTGATGCAGTAATCTATAATAGGGATCGGTGGGTTGGTTGTGACCTGGTTCTGAATCCTACTCTGATATATTTACAAAAGGTTCTTATATACTGTGATTTACTCTGATTAATTTTAGATCAATTTTCAGTCTGAGTATGAGAAATGTATCAGTATTATTCTTTTAGATCTCTGTTAAAATAAATGTAACTTTTAAAAAAATGTATCTGTATTTTTGTGTCATTTCAATGTAGGAAATATTGGGCTAGATTCATAAAACTTTTGAAAATCCCTCAGCTGAAGGAAACACTCGGCACAAATGGGTTACCATTTACACAATCACAGTTTCTTCCGTAGCTATGGTATTCTCAAAAGTTGAGCTCCAGCAACTTGCGGGTGGTATTACTGTGGAAATCCCCACAGTTGTGGAAAAATGTTAGTGCCAGTGGGACCAGTCATAACATCTTCCACAGCTGCTGTGAATGTGAATAGCAGTCTCTGAATCTGTGGAGATTTCAGTCCGCACCTGGAGTTGCCGTTTATGAATCCAGCCCAGTGTATGCAACTCATTTGGGGCTGTGTAGTGAAAGGAGGCAGTGGGCTTGATTCTCAAAGAGAACTTAGATTGGCACAAGCTGTGGCAAACAGCAGCTTGTACTGAAGCCCTGTGCACTGGGGACCCTGCATCAGATTTTGGTACAGGAGGGGTCCCAACACCTAAGTACCCACACTTGCAACAACCTCTCCCATGTAACAAACCCATGGCACATGGGAGGGGTTTGCCACAGACTCAAAGGCTAGCAGTCCCCTCATCCCTGATCCCCTTGTAAAATAAATACAGTAAATCCCCTTCTCTGGTGGTCTAGTGGCCCCCTCCCCAGTCCCTGATGTCACCAGTAATTGTAATAAAAAGCATTACCCTTCCTGGTAGTCTAGTGGCCCCCCTCCCAATCCTTGATGGCACCCATAATTATAAGTAATAACAACCCCCTTTGAGGGGGTCTGGTGGCCACCTTCCCAATCCCTGATGGCACCCATAATGATAATTAATATCAACCCCTTACCTGGTGGTCTAGTGGCTCCTCTCCCTGATGCCTGATGGTACCCATAATTGTAATTAATAACAACCCTTTACTTGGTGGACTAGTAAACCTCCACCCCAGCAGGTAGTGCCCTCCACCCTGCTCCCACCATCCCAAAACAGAGCCAGTGACCAGCACAGCCCTCCTCTCACCTTCACAGCTAGCCGGTGACTGAACTGTCAATGAGCGCATACTATATAGTGTACGCAATCATTGATTGACTCAATAAATGAGTGAGTACACTATACAGTATACGCTCAATGACAATTCATTCAGCAGCTGGCACAGTGGTGAGAGGTGCTGATCGCCAGCTCTGTTTCAGGATGGGGGAGCAGGGTGGTGGGCACTAGCTGCTGGGGTGGGAGGGTAAATAACCAGACCACCAGGAAAGGGGTTGTTAATAATTACAATTGTGGGCACCATCAGGGATGGGGAGGGGGCCACTAGACCACCAGGGAAGGGGTTGTTAATAATTATGATTACCGGTGACAACAGAGCTAAGGGAAGGGGCACACTAGACTATCAGGAAGGGAATTGTTTATAAGTATGATTACCAGTGACATCAGGGATGGGAGGAGGGCATTAGACCACCAGGAAGGGGTGTATTATTAACTTATGATTATGTGTGACATTGGTGCTGGGGAGGGGGAACCATGGCACATTTTCCACAAACAAGTCAACTACCCCAGAGAAGGATTTTGAAAGTACCCTTAGACCAGCACTGACTGGTCTAACGTACTTTGAATTTCTCCATCTTGGAGAGTTCTGAGAATGCAGCTTTCAGGGATGTGGCAGCTTGTGTCTGCCACATGCCCTCTAGCACCAGATCCAGGGTCTTAAATAATTGATTAGCAGTTTTTTCTTGGGACTATACTAACTGTACAGAAAGTATTTATATAGATTTTCTAGAAGTGCTATGTTTGTTAAACACAGTGAGGCAAGGGCTGTGCATTTTCACAAAGATTTAGCACTTTTATGAGCAAAACGCTAATCAATTTTTAGAGTTACATAAATCCCTGATATCCCAGTCCATTTTTGGGTGCATTGGTGGCGTAATTCAGGTTTGGGGCAGGCAGCCTGCAGTTGACACATGCTGCCATTGAAAAATGCTCCCAGTGCATGATTTGACACAAGGGGCACTTTACGCCATTCATTGTAGTGCATTGTGTTGTATCGGGAGCATTGAGAATCAGGCCTAGTGCATCAAACGTTAGTCAGAATGAGAGAGAGCGACCAACGAATTCAACAGCAGAGTGCAGACTATCACTAAATCTGGCATGCTTTTTGGTGGGAGACCAGCAGCATGAGCAGGATATGTGATGAAGCCCCAGCCATCTGTCCAGCCCTTTTGACATGAGATGTTATTTTTTTATTTGTAATTATTTTGCATGCCCACTTGGTGTTATAGCAAGAATCATGGGCCCAAACCATACCACACACTCCTGCCTGATTGGGCAATTATTTTTATCACTTGTGTTTGTTAACTTACTTTTTATCTGATTTGCCATGCCCTCCAGCCCACCCAGCATTTCACTTTTTGGATATATCCTATAAGCTTTCACAACTAATAAATGCAGTCAGCTATAGCATATATATTTTTTTTATAGAGCTGTTTGGCCCTGACTACCATCTACTCCTGCCCTAAGGCCCACCTGCCCATCCCCAGCCCAGTTGCTGCTCTCCCTGTCAAGCTGTTGGAGATCCGCATGGTGCAGGACCTGAGGATCGCAGGGGCCAGCACTCATGGTGGCCTTATGCAGTCAACTGTGGTATACAAAATATTTTTTTTTATAGAGCTGTTTGACCCCAACTGCCACCAACTCCTGCCATGAAGCTCATGTGCCAGTCCCTAGCCCTGTCACTTCTTCCCAGTTGTCAAGCCAGTGGTGACCCACATGGTGCGGGACCCAAGGAACGCAGGCCCCGGCACTCACGATGGCCTTGCACAGAGGTTTTTTTCCTTTGTGTTCCCCCCTTGGTGCTGCCATCCACCCCAGCTGTCCAGCAATTCACTATGTGCTGGTATTTTTAACTTGCTCAATAAACAAATTAAACTCCACCTGGGTTCCCAAATTGAATGTGAAAAACACATCCAGCAATACATTCAATATACACCATGACCTCATAAGAAGGAATAGCAACACAGAGTCCATGGCAGTATGACCATGCAGGGCAGCACAGAGATGGGCAACACCGAGTCTAAGACATGGGTTACATGCCCTTCAAAATGTATTATGTGTGACATTAGAAGCCACCCCTCAGAATTAGTGAGGCACTATGACCTTCAGGCAGAGTCCTCCTGTCCTTTCTGTGGGAACAAAGTCTAGTTATAAAAAATATTTTATTATAATGTTATTATTTGACATTATTTTAATTACTATTTTATATTCTTTATAAATGCTTAATTATTTAATTAATGTAATGGGGTGTAATACTAGACAACTGGTTCAAATACTCTAAAGGGCTTGCCTGCAAGAGCTGTCTGAAAAAGGAAAAAAAAAGTACCTGAAGAGTGGTTTTCAAAGTTGAGAAAAAATGGTCAAGTTTGCAAGTTTTAAAACTGACCTTTCTTGACCCAGAGAATAGCTTCTGAAGACTTAAGTTTCAGTTTGTCTCCAGCCAAAAGATAGTTACCATGGAAACTTGACATTTGACAGATTGCAGCCGGTCTTCTGTATCAGGCTGCAGCAGGCACCTAAAAGTCCCTGAAGCTAAACTGCTATATATTTCAATATGAAAGAAAGACTTTTGTTTCTTGCAAGACTATTTAGGAGGCAGTGTTGTGCAGTGGGTTAAGGCTCTGAGCTGAAGATCTGGAGACCTGGGTTTGAATCCCACAGCTGCCTAGGTGCATACTGTGTGATCCTAAGCCAGCCACTTAACTTCTTTGTGCTCCCAGGTCTCATCTGTAAATAAGCTTCAGCTTAGTGTGCTACTCCTGGTTAAACAATGTTCCTTTTCCTCCCTTTAACACTGTCAACATGAAACATATACAGTAAATAAAGTACATCTTGACCTCTCAACAGGCCAAATTGTTTGAATGCAACAGTTGGGGGAACAGAGTTATCCCCAAGGTTATCTTGGGGCAATAATCTTTAAAGTAAGCATATCATCTTTGGTCTTAAGGGAAAGACGGTATCATGACAAGTTCAAAGATATACTTTTTGTGTGTAAAACTTGTCACTGGACAGAAATAAACTGTCTTAAAAAGTTTGGAATAAACAAGTTGACAGCTTGACAAATGGGTTTCATTGGAAGAACAAGGACCCATTTGCCTGCAATATATTTCCATGCATTTAAGAACTTTCTTTACCTTGGAAGTGAGATAGACCTGCCTAATTGTGGAGCCTAGAACATGAACTGTAAGTTCATTAAACCCTTTTTGAAAGGTTTTGCTGAGAACTGACGTTATAATCATTATTAACGTATCTCAGGAAATATTTGTCTAACAGGCATGGGAGACATCTCAAAAACTGCTTTTAATGAGCTGAATTCAGAAATGTTTGCATGGAGACTGCATCACGCTGCATTCAAAAGTTAGGGAAAAAAAATTTAAGCTTAAAAACTAGACTCTTGCAAAGGGGGACTGTCCTAAAAAACTAGGAACGAACCACCACTACATCACTTGCATGATCCAATCAAGGTTGGTAAAATTTTCAGTAAATGATGTCAGTGCGATGCTCTGAACCAGAGGTAATAAAAGCAAGATCCTAGAAGGGGCTGGCTGAAGCTTCTGAATCCTTGTGCAGTGAAGATCTTTGCCTGTGAAATGGACATTTTTGCTGATTAATTAAAGTGTTGCTTTAACATTCCTGCCAAAACCAGAACAAGGACAGAGACTGCTTATTGATGTAAATCAGCCAAGAAGCAAATTTGCATTTCTGTGTTGACAATAGATTGGTCCAATGTCCAGGGTTTGAGTGTGGACGGAGAGGGAAACAGTAACAGCAACAGGATCCAACCACTAAAAGAACTTTACTATCCAGGGAAGGGGATTCTCGCCAAAAATTCTGAAATTAAGGAAGAAGCCAGACTCCACAGCTAACCAGATATGTGAGTATTATTTTAATTGATTTTTATAATATTCTAATTGGGCTTAGCTGGGAGGGTGCATAAGGAGAATGATTCCTTAAAATGCTAACGTGGGTATATAGAACAGTTTGAATTTAAGTAATGATATAGACATTTTTGCCAAATAAAAGGTATTATGAATAAGTTACCGAGAGAAGTTTTAAAATATGAATAAAACAAAGCTATTTGAAATTTTTATACAAGAACAATTTTACTGTTAGCAGAAGTTACCAAAACTTCAAGTTGTTTTGTTTTGTTTGTTTATTTTCTGAAACCTTTGTTGTTTTGTATTTGTACTGCTTTACATTATGTTTACAATGTTTTATATCTGTTCCAATTATTAGAAACTAGTTATATTGTATAGGGACAAATCAAATCTAGAACTGAATACAGTAAGTGGCAAAGATTTGAGCCAGTCTTACATTGTTTATATGTTTTTTGTGACATGGGGCTAAAGGCTTAGCTAAGTGCCCATAATAAGAAATTGGTATTCCAGCCTATTGTTCTGACATTTATGCTCCCCTTATTAGTTCTTAGTTTCTTAATTTTTTTTATTTAAAAAAATATTTTCAAAAAGAAATAATGGTTAAGTTGTTGGATGCTGTACACTAGTGCTATTTACAATTTTTTTCAAATTTCTTGATTTTTCAATAAAAACAGACTGATTTAACTGTGAATACATGAGTGGTATATTGTGGAATGCCAAGTCTAGTGGTACTAGATAGAACCTGTTCTTAATTATTGACTTTCTAGGTCTAACTGCTTTGGCTACCTTTTTTTGTGTTTTACTTTAATCTGATTTTTCTGGCAATGCTGACAGTAATCAATTACTTTGATCAGAGGATTCACCAACATTATTTTCCTTTTCTGGTTGTGTTGCTTCATCTTTTTCTGGTTGTGTTGCTTAATTTTTATAAATTTAATTTCAGCCATACTGCTGGTGTTGGTAACATGTTCCATTTCCATAACAGACTCTGATTCCGAATCCATTTTTTGAGGTCTAACTTATTTATTTAACTAGTATCAGTTTGAATGCAGAGATGGGCTACACAGAGTCTAATATGTGACACCCTCTCTTAAAATACATGAGGCACTATCACCTAGTAGTAGTTCAGTGACAGAGATGGGCAACACAGAGTCTGAGATGTGATACCCCCCTTTCAAAATCTGAATGGCATTATGACCTAGTAGTAATTCCAGCAGATAGATGGATAACACAGAGTCTATGGCAGTATGACCTAGTAGTTATAGTAGTAGTAGTAGTTCAGGCACAGAGATGGACAACACAGAGTCTGATACTTGACATCTCCCCTTCAAAATCTACTTGGCATTATGACCTAGTAGTAGTTCAGGTGCAGAGAGGGGCAACACAGAGTCTATGGTAGTATGACCTTTTGAGGCAGTACAGTGATAGGCAACACACCATCTAAGACGTGGGTGACACCCTCAATCAAAATTTATTCTGTATGGCACTAGAAGCTGCCCTCAGAATTCATGAGGCACTATGACCTTCAGACAGAGTCCTCCTGTCCTTTCTGCTCCCCTTATTAGTTCTTACTTTCTTAATATTTTTTTTTAATTTTTAGAAAAAATATTTTTCAAAAAGAAAAAAATAATTAAGTTGTTGGATGCTGTACACTACTGGTATTTATCCTTTTTTCAATGCTGTTGATTTTGCAATAAAAACAGACTGGTTTAACAGCTAATACCTAACCTATACTTAAACTATTCAGGCACAGAGATGGGCAACACAGAGTCTGAGATGTGACACCCCGACTTCAAAATGTGTATGGCACTATGACCTAGTAGTAGTTTAGGCACAGAGATGGGCAACACTGAGTCAGAGATGTGGGAGACACACCCCCTTCAAAATCTGTATGGCACCATAAGCGCCCCTCAAAATTTGTGAGGCACTCCAACCTTCAGACAGAGTCCTCCTGCCCTGTCAGCTTCCCTTATTCTTACTTCTTTAATATTTGTTCATATTTTTCAAAAAGATAAGATGTTGGATGTTTTACACTAGTGATATTTACTCACACTTTTTTTTTCAATTTTGTTGATTTTGCAAGAAAAACAGACTGCAACTAATATCTAACCTAATCCTTTTTTGAAATGTAATATACTTTATTGATTTTCTTCCAAAAAGGACATAGTAATATACAAAGGAGTGACAATTTAACACAGACAGTATGAACCAACAATAAACCCAGATAATGAGAACAGTATCCACTACCCACCACCCACCCATACCCCATATCACCCCCTCCCTTTACCCCCATAGAGAACCATGAAAGAGCACAA
The DNA here is from genome assembly GCA_016271365.2 of Neoceratodus forsteri. Lineage (NCBI taxonomy): Eukaryota > Metazoa > Chordata > Ceratodontiformes > Ceratodontidae > Neoceratodus > Neoceratodus forsteri. Next base: position 344,357,366 of record CM028136.1, read on the forward strand.
TTAAGCAGAGATATGTTCTCCAAACCACCCACTAGAAACTAGAGACTAAGTATTCTAGGTGAAGAATATAGTTAGCCTCTTGCACAGGTATTCTTTTGTACATTAACACAGATGTAGCAAGCATGTGTGAAAATCTCTAGGGAAATGGATCAGCGAGATATCCAAAAGTGCACTTCATGAGGTGAAGGGGAGTGAGCACTGGGTGTGAAACTTATTTCACCTTTTATAATATACTGATAACCTACCCCTTAGGCTAGCAATTGTTGTTTTCTAACCTGAGGTTAGCCAGAACTTCATTCTTCCACTCTGAATATGGGACAGCTGTTTGGTCCTTCCAATGGTGCAAAACCACATGCTTAACAGATTGGGAAATAAAAGACATATAGTACCACTGTTCCTTTACCCTGATTTGAGAGTAGTCTCCCACCAGACAAATTTCTTGGATAGACAAGTCTTGTAGCCCCAAAAAAGGGCCCATCCTGGATTGGATAAGACTCCAGAGAAGGGCAACTTTGGGGCTGTCCCAGAAGATGTGAAACAGAGAGCCAGGGTCCTCACCACACCTAAAGCACACAGGGGAAGACAATTTTTCCATTGCAGCCAATTTGGCAGATGTGTAATAAATGTTGTGCAATATGTAGAACTGTGTCAGGTGGAGCCTATCATTTGAAGTGTAGTCATAAACCAGTGAAACATCCTGGTTGGGAAAATGGAAGACCAATAGGGGAATTGCCCTGCAGATATGGGTAGAGTTTGGAGAATAGGGTAGATACAAGGTGAGATACAGCATGTGGTTGCCAGGCCAGAGCTTGGAACATGTAGAGGAGGTCACTTTGATCATTAAGCCATGGGACTGGACCAAACCAACTAATTAAGAGATGCCAAATTTGATAAACACCAAATGTACACATGGGGGGAGCTGGAAGTGAACTAATAGTTTTGGTGTAGTATCAATCTGTCCTTGGCTAACCAAATCACAAACTCTAATATCTGCATCAGGAAACATCCATCTAGGAGTCACTGTTTGTCCCCCCACCTGGAAATTGGGGTTACAGCACAGTGGCTGAGATATATCTTTAAGTTTATCATATCTAAGGGACCAACATAGCTGGTTATGAACCTTGAGTGAAGTGTAGATAACGGTGTTATGGAGGGGCAGTGGCAAGCCTCTGTGGTAATAAAGAAAAGGCTATTTAGGGAAATAGCCACTCCAGATATCAAATGATGTTCAATCTGAAGCCAGAGGGGAAGATACTTAGGTTCCTCATAGGGGGAAGGGACTGTCATCCAGCAGAAATATTTAGCCATGTAACTAGCCAGACATTAATGATAATCATTGGGTAATTTGAGGCCACCATTTTGTTTTGGGGCTCCCAGGTGTACATATGAATGCCTAGGGTTTTTCTGAAATCAAAGTAATCTGAGATAATGCTGTGAACATTTTTTAACCAGCTTAGAGGGAGATGAAGATTCAGCATGTTTGGGGGGTAGAACAGATGGGGAAGAATGTTCATTTTGATAATGCTGACCCTACTCTGGAGGAAGAGATAGAGAGGGGACCACCTATCCAAGTTCTGATGAACCACAGTGAGAAGATCATCTAAACTGAGCTTCTTCAGTTGGGTCACAGTCTGAGCCAGGATGATACCCAGGAATCTTATCCAGGGGGCCCAGGACAGATCAAGCACTGCAATGTCTGGACAAAAGATTTGGGAATTCAGTGGCATTACCACTGATTTTTTTCCAAATTTAGTTTGTAGTTGGAAAAATTGCCAAATTCCTTAATTATAGCCAGTGCAGCTCAAATGGAAGCCACTGGATCAGAGACATAGAAGAGGATATCATCAGTATATGCAGAGAGCCTGAGGTCAAAGGGGCCTTCCAGGATGACCTTGAGAAGAAGAGCAGTATTGAGCTGGTGAAGGAGGGGTTTTCAAGATATAAATTAAACAATAATGGAGATAGTGGGTACCCTTGTTGTGTGCCCAAGTGAAGTGGGAATGCAGCAGAAAAAAAAAACATTGCAGTAAACCTTGGCACTGGGTTGAGAGTATAAGACCAGAATCCATTGGATAAAGTCCACAGGAAAATCAAATTTAGCCAAAACTTCAAACATAAAAAGCCAGATGACTCTATTGAAAACCTTCTCCGTGTCCAAGGAGACCAATGCCATAGGCTGGGAGGCCTCCCTGGACATGGAGAAGATATGGAAAAGCTTTCATAGATGGTCAGAAGAAATTCTACCCTTTCAAAACCAACCTGTTCAGAGCTAATTAGATCCACCCAGACATGTGCAACATGTGCAGCCAATATTTTGACAAATAGTTTAATGTCATAGTTCATAAGAGAGACAGGGCGATAATTTGTCACCCTATTCTTAGGTTTGCCTGGTTTTGGTAAAACTACAATTAATGCTTCCAACCATGTGGGGTCTGAGTGGCCAGATTTACAAAAACAGGTGAAGAGTTGATGAAGCAAGGGGGTCAACTCTTTTTCAAGCACCTTCTAAAAATCAGACAGGAGACCATCAGGCCCTGGGGCCTTATCCAATGGCAGGGAGTGAATAGCGTCAGTGATTTCCTGTGGAGTAATAGGGTTGGTGAGAAAGGTCTCTTGAGGAGGTCACGTGATGGCAGCCAGCTAAGTAGCAGCTGAGACCTAGAGCTCTTCCCTCCTGCTGTTTCAATCGCCAAAATCTGAACTCCCCGGCACACCAATTTTTTGGAAAATACCTTCAAACGGGTGCTGATATACTCCCTAACGACCCGGAGTGAAGTGCCAGCAGGAAAAGATTGCCTACATTGAAAGATGGATGTGGATGGGAGGCAGGCCGCAGTTAAGCACACGCCTGCAACCCCCGAGAAGGCAGCCAAAAAGCAACGTAACCAGGGAGGCCCGAAATCGGAGAGATGTGGGGAAAAGACACAATTATCCAATCCCCTGACAGAGGACAGATTCCTGCAGGAGCTGACCCCATTGAAGGAAATTCTCCAGGAGTTGACTGGAGAGCTCAAGTCCCTCCGGAGTGATCTTTCCTCGGTCTCAACATGAGTAGCTGATGCGGAGGCCAGAGTGTTTTCCATGGAGCAATGGAGGGCCAAAGCAGAGGTTGAGATGGCCGAATTTAAGCAGCAAATACGGAAGCTCCAAGCTAAAACCGAAGACCTAGAGAGGCGTAATCGCTGAAACAATTTATTGATCCTGGGCCTACCAGAGATGGAGGAGGGACCCGATCTTATGGCCTTCCTGCAAAGGTTCCTGGTTAAAGTGGTAGGCCCGTCGCCGATCAGCCCATCTTATCATCTCGAATGGGTGCATCGCTGAGGCCTCGACCCCCGTCTGGATCTCCTCCGCGTCCCATCATTATGAAATTTTTAAGTTATATTGAGAGACAGCATGTATACAGTAAATCTCGGGACCTGAAGGAAGTTATGTGGGGCTCGGCTAAGATTAGGATCACCCAGGACCTCCCGAAAGAAACTAGGGAGAAGAGAGCAGCCTTTCACCCTACAGTCCAGAAATTAATTGCTGCATCCATTCCCTTCAGAATGTTATACCCCGCGACTCTCAAAGTCACAATCGGAGGTTCTACCTACAGCTTTAACTCTCCAGAAGTGGCCCTGAAGGACCTCGCTATCAAGTTGCTGGACTTGTTTAAGACCCCTTGTTGAGAGACTGTCCATGTCTATGCTGTTGCAGTGTTGTTGGCTTTAATGGCTACCTGTTTATTGAGTTTTTAATTTTTTCCTGTTATTTTTTTTCCTGCTATGTTAACCATATGCTGGTGGTTTTTACCAGATCCCGCCCCGCTTTCCCCCAGGACTAACATCGGGTTTCCCATAACTCCCCCGACCGCTTCTTACTTCCTTACCTGGGGTACGGCTGTTTGCTGGCCAGGATGGCTGGGTGTTGTCCTGTGGGGTGGGAGCTGAGCTTCTCTGACTGGGGTATTGCGATCCGCGGTTATTTCTGGAACTCGTCTGCTGGGAAATAGTTCCCCGGGGGTAACTTCCTGTTTGACGGACCGGTTCGGTCCTATACGGAAACAGTACCCTCCGGAAACAAAGGTCCCAGCCTGCGAGCTCCCCTGGATTTGGAGCCTGGTCTTCTGCTTTGAATTTCCCTTCCTACAGACGCCTGATCCAGGGGGTGAGTGAGTATGGAGCTATGATCCTGGCTGAATTTGACTTAGTGCAATGTATCCCAATTAGAGGTTGGGGCTGCATCGGGTTTTTTTTTTTTTTCTCTTATTTATACATCCCATGGTTTATCTGGCATTTTGGGATGGGGGAGGGAGGTGCTCGGGTTTGGGGCCTAGCGGCTAGCTTTATGTGGAATCACGAGCCTAGGGTAGGGGGACTGGCTAACCTCGCCCCGGCCGTTGGGTTACTGTCACTTATTTTATGGGGGGCTGGGTCTTTTCCTTGTTTTGGAGATCCTGTGGTCTGGACCCATCTCCCATGGCCTGATCAGATTGAACTGGGGTTTTCGGGGTTCGCAAAATGGGTTGGGTGGCCAGGACTTGTTCTTTCTTGCTGGAGTCCAATTCGCTATCAGTCCTGGCTCCTTGCTATAAATAGTTGTTTGTTTGGGGTAAGGGAGGATACAGGGAGGGGGGCGATGGGTGGATATTTGTGGTAACTTTCTCTTAATTCAATGTCTGGTTATATGGAAGGGGTCGGGGGTGGGGTGAGGAGGGGTACTGTTTGATATATACTGTGTTTTGCTATATATTAATATGCCATTTCTTATTACATAATTCATACCTTAAATGTCTCTGGCGGCATTTTGAGAGGGTGGGATTTTTGGGACTGTATTGGGGGTTTGGGGGATGGGATTAGTCTGCCGGCTTAGATTGAGGTGTTACTATACTCTGGTTGGAATAATGTTGATCATTTTTCGGTGTTTAATTCTGGTATATCTTGGCAGACTGTTGGGCTTTGGATATACTTGATCTTAGTGTGCCGTTCCCTTTTCACCACTACTGGATATTTCTGGTTTTATCCTCCCTTTATACTGTACCTAAAATGGTTATTAATACGGTTAAAATAGTTTCCTGGAATGTACGCTGACTCAGGGATCAGGTCAAATGGTCTCAGATATTTAATCACTGTTCATTGCTGCAGGTTGATATTCTTTTCCTTCAGCAGACACCAAATCCCTATCTCGCTCTGGCTTCTCACAGGTCTACTTGGCTGGAAGTTCTAACCTTAGTAAGGGGGTTGCAGTTCTCATTAAAAAGCATGTTCTGTTTATGAAGGAACTGGTTGTATTGGACCCAGAATGGAGGTGTGTCCTGGTTAAGGGTACTCTAATGGAGCTACTTGTTCTAGGTTCCAGATATGGGCCGGTAGGGGGAGCCCTGAGTTCTTATGTCCTCTATGGACAAAGTTAGCACTCTTTTCCTTTCCAGCTTATACTGGTGGAGACTGGAATGTTCCCTCTCATCTATATTGGATAAGGAACCTCAAGACAATCATCCCCTACCCCGCCCAGAGAGCCCTTCAGGATCTTTTATTAATGTTAGGGTTATGTGACCCTTGGAGACTTTCGAACCCTCTTCGGGCTTTCTTTCTTTCCCAACCGCATAAATCAAGATCGGTAATAGACTATGTACTATTTAGTAAAACTTTTCTTCCCAGTCTTCTTCAGTCTGGTATTGATCCAATTATTCTCTCAGATCATGCAATAGTTTGGATCAAACTTTCCTTAGATCCGGAATTCTGTCAAGATACCACATGGAGGCTGAATACTGAATTGCTTAAAGATCCCCACACGGTCTCGCATATAAAATCTTTGATCTCTTTCTTTCTTGCGGACAATCTTGAGTCTACCCCGAGATTTGATATAGTTTGGAGCTCATTGAAATGTTATCTCAGGGGTGAGTTAATTAAGATGGCTTCCGCAAGGAAGAAAGCCAGGCTTGCAAAATCTCTTTCTCTGCTTAGTAAAATTAGAGAGTTAGAAGCAAGTTATTCCTCAACCTCCTCGCTACTGTCCCTTCAGGCTCTCCTGGTAGCTAAGAGTGAATACATGGATCTCCTGAAAGAGAAAACTGAATACTGCCTTGTGAGAACTCAAGCTAAGTATCTTGATCATGGGGAGAAGGCTGGGAAGCTTTTGGCCTTGCGCCTACGGACGCTGGAAGGCTCCAGGATAATCCCATCCTTGCTTTCTTCAACTGGTTCCATTGAAACCTCCCCTAGAGGTATTGCCCGAATATTTGAAAAATATTACATGGACATCTATAGCAAACCCTATCTTCTGCTTCCATTTCGAGTATTACCACATATTTAGGGACATGGATATCCCCGCTTGTCAGCGTCCCATCATAAAACTCTGATGGCTCCTATCTCTCTTGAGGAGATAGAGAGAACTATCACTTCTATGACTTCAGATAAGGCACCAGGGCCTGATGGCTTCCCTGCCAATTTTTACGAAGTTTTTTCTAAAGAGCTGGCACCTATACTCCTTAAATTGTATGAGTATCTTTCTATCTCTAATGATATAGATTCCACTTTGTTTTAAGCCACAATTATTTTGATTCCTAAACCTGATAAAACTCTCACGGACCCGGCAAATTACCGGCCTATTTCCCTTCAGAATTATGACATGAAAATCTTCGCTAAGATACTAGCCGAAAGAATTAAAAAAGTCTGGTCTGGTTTACTTAGTCCCAAACAAGTAGGTTTTGTGTCTGCTAGGTCCTCTGTGGATCATTTAAGAACCCTATCTCATATTTCCCAACAAGCCCAATCAGTCCCTTACCCTGTAGCATTGGTTTCATTGGATGCAGAGAAAGCCTTTGACCGAGTGGATTGGACTTTTCTTTGGGCTGTGATGGAGAGGATGGGGTTTCCGATGTCATTCTTAAAATGGGTTCAGGCTTTCTACTGTGCCCCTTCGGCCAAAATTTATTGTAACAGGGTTTTTTCCTCCCTTTTCCGTTTATATACTGGCACCAGACAGGAATGTCCTCTCTCGCCTTTACTGTTTAATTTGTACCTAGAACCCCTTCTTATTAGACTTAAATCCTCTCCACATGTTAGAGGCTGCATGTTACAACAGCAGGAATTGGTGCTTTCAGCTTATGCAGATGACATACTCCTACATCTAAGCGTCCGGCTGGGTCCCTAAAAGCGCGATTGATGTTATTAAGCAGTTTGGAGCCCTTTCTCAATACAAATTGAATATTTCTAAGTCTGAAATCTTCCCACTAAATGTTCATACTTGTAAACAGGAGTTTATTTCTTTTGGGATGAGGTGGGCTCCCAAATCGATCAAATATTTGGGGATTCATTTCACGACAGAACCCTCTCTCTTGAAGAAGCTTAATCTGGATAATATTAAAATCTTGTCCACCAAGATCTGCACGGTGGTCTACCCTTTCCATCTCTCTCGGGGCCAGATCAATATTATTAAATGAACATCCTTCCCGGTCTTTTACCCTTAATTTGTTAAGTCTATGGTTGCCCGTCACCTACCTTCAGCAATTCCATACTATGTTTTCCAATTTTATCTGGGTATAGGAGTGTTAAGGCGCTCATACGCTAAGTTGTCTCTTCCTAAAGATAAAGGTGGTCTTCGGCTTCCTAATCTTTTACTCTATCATTGGGAAGCCCACCTCTCTAAACTAGGGAAGTGGTTTTCTATAGACTCCAACCTACCATGCCCGACCTGGCTTCAGATTGAGCGCTCACTTCTCTCGGGGGCTAAACTAGATACTTATGCTGTACTCTTTACTCCTCCAGCAGCAGTTTTGCACTGGTTGACTGATAATACGATTTTGACATCCCTTAAGTCACTTGCTCAATGTTTACTGTCTCTTAGCATTCCTGTTGTCTCAGATCTAGGCCAGCCGGTGATCCTTAATCCCAATATCAAGTTGGGTAACTCAAGGCTTACTCCTGATTGGCTCCCACAACTTAGTGAGGCGAGACTGGAGCATTTTTATAGTCAGGGATCCCTTCTTTCTTCTGTCGATATACTTGATAAGTTTGACATTCCCAGGGGAGAGATCTTCAAAGTATATCAATTAAGACATCTTATTGCCGGGAAATTTGGTACCTCTTTTAGTGAATCAGTGGTCTATCCTTTCTATCTCAAATTATAAATCTTGCTTCTCAACCGCACCCTATCTCGTTAATTTACTCCTTTCTTTTAACCTATAAATTTCCGAGATTGCTGGGGGCTCTAATGTCTGGTCATATCTGTTGCCTGAATCTTCCCTAAGTTGGCCCAGATATGGAAGGATCTTCAAATATCATACTCAGGATAGATTAAGGTTAACTCAATATTATATTGTAAATAATTTGTATTATACCCTGCAAAACTTTTTAAGCTTAAAAACTTCACCCTACTTGTTCTAGGTGTTTGCAGGAGGAAGGAACCCCTTCATGTTTTTGGGCCTATATTAAGGTCGCCCCTGTGGTCCCTTATCCAGGATAATCTGGACCCCCTTCTGGGTTTGTAGAGTTATTTTATCCCTGAGATTTGCATTCTGGGCGAATATTCTCGCATAGATAGTGTGGAGCTTTGCTACCATATGGCTTTGGTGTCCATGGCGGTCAAGAAGTTGGTCCTGAGACACTGGACTGATCAGTTGGCCCTGACATATGCTGACTGGCTGATTGAGCTCACCGGATATCTTAATTCGGAGAGTCTAATTGCCAGTCTGCACTGTCGTGTGGACCTGTTTCAGAAGAGATTGGGTAAACTACAGGCATTATGTTTGCATTAATAAGCTTATGACCTGATCCCTGCAGACCGCACAGACAATGTATATTACGTCATGTGTTGTTCTTAGTAAGTTTACTGTCATGGGAGATTTCAACCATCAATGATTGGTGTTAGACATATCCAGATTACAAGAAATATTGAGAAGGCACACTTGTATAGGGGGTGAGGAGGGAGGAGGGTGGGTGAAGTTGATGTGGGTATGCTAGAAGTTTATGTTTCCTATGCACACAGAACTGGGAGTGGGAGGTGGGGTCCTTTGATTGGGGGTTTGGAAGGGGGTTTGGGGGTTTTGGGCGGCTTTGGCTGTACCGTGTATTTTCATGTTTTATTTACCTGGTATGTTTTGTATGTTTTGTAATTTTATATTTGAAAATCCAATAAACTTAAATTTCAAAAAAAAAAAAAAAAAAGAGAAAGGTCTCTTGTGCAGGGTCAAGGAGGGGATGGGAGTATTTACCAGGTAGGACCTAATCTCTTCCCCAGTTGGAGCTTGTATGGAGGGGTTGTAGAGCTGATGATAATAGACTTAAAATTCCCAAGCAATATCCCTCTGGGTAGTAAGAAGAGAATTATCAACTAGGGATGAAAAGGCAATCACTATATGTGACTCTTCCTGCTTTTTAAGTTGCAATGCAAGAAGATAATTTGCCTTGTCCCCTTGCTCAGCATAATGGGCATGGGTTTTCAATAGGCGTATTCTGCCTTTTCCCTCAGGCTTTCCACATGTTGGTCCTTGGGAAGAATTAGTTGCTCCAGATCCTTCTCAGAAGGGTTTAGTGGGAGAGATATTTCTAGTTTCTTTATACGATTTTTGAAGGGAGAAAGATGCGGCTTCTTGCTTACGTTTCCTAGGGGCAGATAGCCAAATAAATTCCCCTATGTGGACACATTTCAACGAACACCAGATCTCATCCACTGCTGGGATACAGCCAATGTTATATGACACAAATTGGAATATAACATCTCTAATCTGATTTAAAATTCCTTCATCATGATGCAACTGAGTGTTTAATTTCCAGGTGCTGCCTTTATGGATATTAAGTGAAACCGAGCCCACCAGCCAAATAGGGGAATGATCCGAGAGAACTCTTGGTGTAATACCACAACCTAGAAGGCCCAATAGTAGTGCATTATTGACCACAAAATAGTCAATTCGAGATAGGGTTTTATGGAAGGAGGAATGAAAGGTATATTCCTGAGCAGTGGGGTTCAGGAGGCACCATGGATAACTAAGGCCGAGTGACTCCATAAACTCATGCAGAGATTTTTGGGCAGGAGAAAGGCCCCCTCCCTCAATAAAGGGATTTATCTAAGGTTGGGGTATGGATAAGATTCCAATCTCCTGCCAAAATAATAGGGAGCCAGAGAAAGGGAGCTAGGGCAACAGATGGGGCTGTAAAAACTCTGGAGTGTCCTTATTGGGATCATAAATAGACCCCAGAAGGACTTCCATATGGTCCAACATACCCCTCAACAAAATATATCAACCCTGTGGATCTACTACAGATTGTAGCATTTGGAAATGAACCCCTCTGGTCACCAAAATTGCTACGCATCTTTGTGATGTTGAGTTACCAGTCACAAACACCTGACCTATAGAGCACCTTTGGAACAGGATCCCTTCAGACTCCAGTAAGTGGGTCTCCTGGAGGAATGCAATATGGCAATGCATCAAATTAAGATGCTTCAAAATTTGGTATCTCCTGATCCTCGACTGGGCACCCTTAACATTCCAAGATACATATCTCATATTGGGAAACCATATTTGTTAATAAACCCAAGAACTTACTTACCAAGAGCATAACCAATTTGGAGCTGGTATCAACAGTGGTTCTCCCACATATCTTCCCACCAACCCCAAAGTTAACCAACCCATAAAAACAAGACCCCTCATTCTAGTACATATCCTGCACCCAATATGATATCCCTTAGATAGGGATGACAGGAAGCAGTTGACACTGGAGGTGATAATTGTCACACTTGGACTGCTGGTTCTGATCTTTGTTATCATTTTTTTGTGTTCATATAAAAAAATGTGTGATGGATTGTGTCTTGCTTAAGTGACATAGAAAACCTCCCCAGGCATAAGTTCTAAGGACAGGAGGTATTTTAAACTACAGAGATCTGAGGTTCAATTAGCATATTAAATTTGCTTTGATCCCAGGAAATGAAATTAGCCATTCATGGCATCCCCAGAGAAATCCTTTGATTTTTCTCTAGATGTCATAATGAAAAGAGCATGCACGTGTTTTTGGTATCAGCCCAGAAAACAAGTTCATTTCATTAAAGAGACCTTTGATGTATAGATACCAAAGCCCAGACAGAATTAAGGAATCAAATTCACTTTTGCTTAGAATACAGTGACTTATAACAAAGAGACTTTTGATGTGTTGGTGAAGCAAAGCACAAACTGGTTCTGACCAGTCAAACATAAGAAGAGGAAATGCATTATGTCATCTCTTATTTTTTTAAATACCTTAGTAGGCCATCTTGGTGTTATCAAAAATATAGATTTTGTTACACCAAGGCGGAGTTTGGTGACCTCAGAGAAAGCTGGCTCAGGACTGGTTTTAACTGCTGAGAGAACCTGGACAGACACACTTTCTTATTTCTGACTGAGGAAGAAACAACACAGCACTGAAAGAAAGTAAGCATATATTAGATTAGGCCAGTTTGAATGTATGTATTGTAGGAACATGCACTTCAAATCTGTTTGTTTTAAGGCTGTATGTGTTGGGGTATTTTGTTCTGTAATATTTTCTGTTTTCCTATTTTAAAGTAAAGATATATATCTTAAAACGGAAACTGCCTAGAGTGCCTTGACATTTCTTTTTATTTAATGGAGCTTTTAAAGGTTATAGTTGACACTGTGTAAGAGATTATTTTGATACCAAACTGGGAAATGGATGGCATTCTCTAAAGTCTTGCATAGAGTTCTAAGGGTTCATTTTGTAGACCTGGTTAGGTGCTTATAGGCAAAGACATCTGGCCCCCCCAAAGACAGAATTATCTGAGCCTGATAATTGGGTATGTTAACAAGACGCTATCAGTTGGAATCCCTCCAGAACTTGAGACTAAGGTGACTCGAACCCACAAAACAGACAAGAGGGTTGCCTTGTACTGTTCACTGTCCACAAATCATACGCTCAGAGGTTGGCACTTTGGGAGTAGAGGGATGACCAGTTGAGCGAATTTGTGACACTGGTAGACCAACCATAAAGTCTAACAGAGCAAGTAAAACAAATAACTTCTCCCCCACATCCCCCGTCAACACAAAAGAAAAAACAGTTGCATAACAATAAATTAACAAGAACAACCCCTCCCTCCATCCCCTGCTTAGCCCTCAGATCCACCTCCAATATCTTCCTAAACCCCATAACAGCAACATACTGACCCCTGGTCCATACGACTGACCTCCTACTAACTCACTGGGCATGATGTTGCTCATACTGCCCACAGCACGTGCCCCCCCAGAAAGAAAACTAGACACTAATCATTACTCCTTGCATAAGTCACACTTGAAACCGATGAAATAACAAACAAAAAATTCTGAAAATGATCCCAATAATCCCCCTGTAACCTTATTAACTGATAAACCCCAGTCATGGGGGTAAGAGGAGCAAAATGATGAATTATAAGCATTCAAATTAACTATGAAACAGTAGAAACAGGCTTAACATTCCTATTTAAATATCCACAGCAGTTCTCATAGAGTCCGCAATGCTGTTAAGCACAGGAAGTGTACCACAGACCCTGAAAATATAATAAATTCAGTCACAGTTAGCAGGCACTGCATAGGGCTCCAGAAAGAGGAGGCCGCTTGAATGACATAATGCTGATCTTAGTTGTAAAGGAGCCAGAATCATGTAGTAGTAAGCTCCTGACCTGCCTTCAAAACCAGATCTAAAAAAATGCCGTAGCCTACTTTCCTGGTCTCAATGGATTTCCACTGTACAGAAGGCAGAGGCGGTACCCATAGCACAGCAAGCTGTAGGGCTTCTTGGGATATAGTGATGCAGGACTGAAGCAGAACAAGAGGGACGTTTATAGCCCTCCCAGAAGTGTAGGTCAAAAAGTCCACTTGCCTCCAGGAGGGAAAAATATCAACATTTAGAACATTAGGTGGAAAAGAGATTGGCAATGGTGGCAGATAGGCACAATAAAAATTGTCTCAATATAGACAACTGGCTATACAATGCTGGGTTAGTGACTATAATGCCTAGTCATTTCAAGAGATCAGGAAATATTTTTATACACTCACCAGTAGCAGTTCCTCTTTGCTGATCTGCAAGGTGGCAGGGCAGCACAACCTATACTAGATGCCAGCAGCAATCAGTTTTGTGACTAAGGGGTGCAGTGCTGATCTGCATTGGCTCACAGAATATGGGAGATCTTGCACCTACTGGATTCTCTTTCCCTCCCATTGAAGTTCTTTAGTCTCATGGAGTTAGTCCACAATTAACTGCTTGTCAAGAGAATTGAGCAGACAAAAGATGAATGGTCTCGGGGGGGGACCAGGTGGAGTTGCAGGCTGCAAAGAATGATGCTCTCTTTCAACAATGTAAGAAGGTCATTAGGTGATGGCCCCACAAGCTTCTCACATAACTTTAGCACAAAAACAGTGGCTGTATGTCCTTCTTCCCCCTTCGGGAGTCCCAGAATTACTTGGTTGTTGTGGTGGGACTGTCCTTCTAGATCCTCCAGTGACTTTTCATCTTCTTCATCTGCTGCCTTAAGGAATTAAGCTCGGGGTCTATACAGCCTCTCTGTTCATCTAGGGAGGAAATGTGGGCTTCATTATCAGTGGTGTGAATAGTTAGCTGATCCAGTGAAGCCTACATTCCCCTAAGGTCACTCACTAGGAGTTACAGTGTTTCTTTTAGTGGTGCCAGTCCCTCTATTAATTTGGCCTTTGTTGATGCGGCCTGGGGAGAAGAGTGAGATGATGTTCCGGTATCCTGCGCCTTAGCTCGCTTTGAGGGGTTTTCTTTTGCCGGCGTCAGTGGCACTGTATGCCTGGGAAGAGCTTGTTTCATGTCTGCATCCATAATTGTGGACTGTTAGCAGTCTGGAGCACAAACAACACTCACCGAAAGTTATCACCAAGCTTTTCACAGTACTGCACTGGAGAATATGAATTACAAACAGGTTTAAAAGTTGGGGGGTTAACAGGAACAGTGAAAGGCACATCCTAACAGGCGGCTATCACACTGGAACGCCAGTATATCTTACCTAATCTTATCACTTCTGTATTCTTTTGGTTGCTGGATGATTTCATGAGAACTGTGCCTGCTTCATAGCACTACAGACTGCAGACCATGCTTTTTGTAGTACCCTAACCCCTTTCTTCTTTCCTTTCCTTTCTCTGAAAGTTTAGAAAATGTCTTCACTCTGCTGTTATAACTTGTCTGCCCTCTGTTGCTTTTGTCTGCTGTTGAATTTGTTGGTCTCTCTACTCTCTCTCTCTCTCTTTCTCTGACTAACAGAAAAATATTTCTAACTTTCATTTTCTTCCTTTTTTTTTTACTGTGGAGTACTCTGCAATGTCTGCACTCTGTTGTTGAAGTCCTTGGTTTCGTTCTCTCTCTAGTATCTCTCTCCCTTTCTGACTAAAAACATTGTTTTAACTTTCATTTTTCTTTTTACTGTGGACTGGAGTCTGCACACACACACACACACACACACACACACACACACACACACACACACACACACACACGTCTTCTTTCAATACAAAGCCCCAAAAGAGGTGGATACACTGTTTCCTACAGGATGTCCTGTGGTGGCTGACACATAGGACTGGCTAGAACATGAGTCAATCACAGAAAAAAAGAACTGAATTAGTTGGCTCCATTCAGTGTCCCACTATCTCGAGTGTTTGCCTTTGTTGGTCATGTGATGGTCCAGGGACTCGGGAGTATTTGGTAGAGTTTGGTAAAAAACATTTTTTTTTATTTCTGTGTGCTTTCCTGTCTCACATCATCAAATACTGGACTTGACACACTTCCAAACTGGGCCAACTGGGCAGCTTAGGTCGAGCTATGAAAGGCTTGGATTTCCTGATCAGAGCCAAGTCAGCCCTGTCTGGGGAGGTTCAGAAGTGTGGCAGAGCCGGTCTGCCTATCCCTTATCTATACTAAAAATTCTGGCATTGGCAGATTAACTCCTGACTTTCAACGCAATTTTAAATCTGTTGAAGACTGGTTCTCTGACAACACATTGGTCCTCAGCTATACACAAAAACTAAACCAATGCTCTTTTCCTGTCAACAACTGAAGGAAGGTACCCCCACTCCAACATCTTTAATGCCAAGGCCCTAAAACTAGAGCAGTTGGAGGTTTTTAAATGCCTTGGGGTAAAACTTGATACTACTCAATCCTTCTCCCCTCATGTAGATAACCTGGTACTGACAGTTAATTGTGTCCAGTTCGGTACTTTCACTAATAGAGTATGGCTTTACCATCTACTCAGTTGCAAGTGATTCCGTGTTAAGCAGAATTCATGTGATTTGTAACAAGTCCGCTAATCTGTGCTTGGGGCCAACAAATGCATCCATGCCTGGCCCTTGTAAACACAAACAAACTGCCTCCAGCTAGCAAGCAGAATACAGTAAGAAACCTGCCTACTAGCAGGAAAGCCACAGCTTGAAACCCACCGCCACCCAGATTAAGAAACTGCTTCTGTTATGTTGCTAACCAATACATTACCAGGAACATGTCTAGGAATGCACTACAGCTGCCATTCTGGAAAACAAAATTGGGCCAATGTTCCTTTGTGGTAAAGGCTGCTGGTTGGTTAAATGATCTACTGGAGTCACTCTTTACTTTTCCCGTCTCGCAAATTTCAAAAGATCTCAGCAGTCATCTCTAGCTATACAATGCTGTTGTAACTATACATGACCCTGTTTGTAGCTTTTGCCTTATTTGGTGATTTGCTTCACAGTTTTGTAATTGCTATCAGATTGTATCTCACCGTATGTTGCTTGACATAATCTTTACTGTACCCTAATTGTATTATAATGACCTTGACGTGAAACCTTTGTAAACAAGCACTTGTGCTCAGAGATTCTTCCAGTAACTGAATGAATGAATGAGTAAAAACAGAACAAACAAAAATGTATTCATAAAGCTAGAGATGGATGTAACCAATAAGGCATGATGGGTTCTGCACTGTACTGAGATAACCACATGCTGAGGGGTGTAGTATGACATGTGGCTGCAGGCTGCGTGCCTTCAGTCCCTGAAAGTGTGGTTATTTTAGCACAGTGCACACCCTGGATTATAAAATGCATTTCTTAAAATTAAATGTGTTCAGGAATTTAAAAATTATGTTATCTTATTTAAATATTGAAAATTGTACTTGCATTTTACGTTACATAGTTCTTCCACCTGCTGGAACTAGATGACATTTTGGATTTGCATTAGGAAGTTTGCCCCAATATGGCATCCTTATTTGTAGTTTTCTAACTTCTCTAGCTTTGGAATAAAAAATGAAATAAAAGGTTATTTACCATGATTTTTATCTATTTGCTTAAATGAAGACTTGTTTTAATGTGTGTAACATCTTTGTGAGACAATGGGAAGGTCAGGAGTTGTGCTTCCTGCTGCAAATGTTAAGGTGCTGTTTCTCTCTCCCCTCTCCTCCTGCTGGCTCATCATTGTTTAACAGAACAGAAGGGAGAGACATAATGGTGAGCCTTTTTAATGGTGTTGTATGAGGTCCTTGCTGGAACACTATTTTTCTTTTACAAACCACCCCTCTCACCCAATCCCTACTGCTGGCTGCCTGCCCACCAATCAGCTTATTCACTTATGTTGAGGAAGCTGAGCAAAAGACTTGGTGGTGAGAAGAAATGTGCTTCTTATTTAAATTTCAAGTGCTGCAAGAGGTTCAGTTGTTGTGATGTACATGGAGAGGTGGACTGTTATGAATATTATTGTGCCATTTCTGTAGTATCTGCTCAACTGCCTACCCGCTGTTTGGTACAAGAGCTCCTGCTTGACCCTCCCTTATACCCAAGACAGCATCATGGACATACTGTGTGTTCTGGGACTGAGGCTGTGCAATCACTGTTGCTCAGGTCTAAAACTATACTAAACTGTATATCCAAAACAAGTGCAGTGTTGTGGCTTGATGGTGGTAAAGATAATTTATATAAGGTAATGGGAACCTCCAGATGACACTTTGAAATCATAAGTGAGTGGCTGGCAGTGATAACATTTTGTACAGTTTGAAAACAAAAAGAAAATCCTGTGCTGAGAATCAGTCAGTATATTGAGATAATGTAAAACTGAACCATGGATGGAAAACAGCTGTTTAAAAACATGTGTGTGGCCATAGTGGATTTTTTACAATTGCTGGATATTGACCACCACTAGGGGGAAATGGCTGCCAGATATGTTTTTTAGAATGTTTATGGGTGAGTTGATTTATGAGTAGGCCAGGTACCAGGATGACCATGCAATGTGCTGTATTACTGCATAGTCACCTTAAATTTAAGAGACTTGTAGTCCAATTTTATAAGAATGGAATAGCCTGCCCCAAGAGGTACTTGAAGACAAGACAGAAACAGGGTTTAAACTTGTTTGGAACAAATGCAACAAAATACTGTTACCCACAGGCAGAATAAGGAAACCAACCTCTGGGGAAGGTGGTGATGGTCAGCCACCAGGGATGTCAGATCTCTAAATCCAGTCTAGCATTAGGTCAGGCATGGAGTGAGGCAGGAAAGTTTGCAGGCTGGATGGACTTTGTGTCTTTTTCTGCTGACAAAATCTATGTTTCTCTTTGTCTTTTAGACTACCGAGACATAACAATTCATAATGCCTTGTTGATGTAATCTTTCTCTTTTTTGTCAGCAAGTGTTTGTCATGAATCAGCAGAGACAGGTGGCACAGAAGGAACAGAAGAAGGAGGAGCAGAGTCAAGTGATGGCCAGTCTGGAGGAGAAGCCAGTGCCTGACCTTCAGGCATTGCTATGAAATTTATGTAATAGATCAATGATAATTTAATCTCTGCTGTGAATGATAGAGAATGTAGGGCAATCCTTTTAGACTATGACATTTTTTTATAAGCATTGGTGAAATATGTGCATCGTGCAATTAATTTGTTCACCATTATTTTCTTTTATAATGGTATTGAGGCAATAGTCTTTCACAGCAATCTGCTGCTGGCCAATCTGTATTTGCAATTTGCACCGCCAATTGTGGATTAAGTCTGTCCACAATAATACTGTGGTGTATCAGGTGCAGTCGAGCCTTCTGTATTTACCTGTCATAAAGGTTTATTGCCAGGTAATCATCTACTAGGGAGGGCGCATATTGGTGTAATGTCTGGTGCAGACTGCATTGTGAATACTGAGCTTGATGTGTGTGCTCCCACTCTTCACCATGGATCCCTTACTGAAAGGTGAGCAGTAAAGTAATGTCTGAAACACTGAAACATAGAAATTGTCAGCAGATACAGACTGCTAGGCCCATCCAGTCTGCCCATAGGCCCTATAGATATATGCATCCACTCACCCTAAGTGGTCAATGGCTTTTCATTGCTCCCTTCATGCCCAAGGTTCCCCTGTGCTTGTCCCAGGCATGCTTAAGCCCCTCCACTGTGCTTGCTCCTACCGCCTCTTGTGGCAGACTATTCTATGCATTCACCACCCTCTCTATGTAGAAAAACTTTCTCACATTACCTCTTAATCTACCCCCCTCCAATTCCATATCGTGCCCCCTCATTCTGGTATCTTTTCTACATTGGAAAAGATCCCCCACCTGCATCTTGTTTATGCTCTTGAGGTACTTATAAGTTTCTATCATGTCGCCCCTTTCTCTCCTCCAGTGAGTACATACAGTATTGAGGTCTCTTTGTCTCTCCTCATATGTTTTGTGGTAAACCATGCATCATCTTTGTTGCCCTTCTCTGGAAAGCCTCCACCTTGTTTATGCCCTTACGCATGTGTGGTCACCAGGACTGCATGCAGTACTCCAGGTAAGGCCTTACCAGTGTTTTATACAATGGCATCACCACTTCCCACCTCCTACTAGTAATATCCCTGCCTAAGCACCCCCAGCATGCCACTGGCCCTTCCTGCAGCCTTTGCACCCTGCTTTATACCTTAAGGTCATCAGATATCATGATAACCCCTAGGTCCCTTTCCTCTTTGGGGGTAGTCAGCACCCCCCATCCTGTAGCTCTCCTCAGTGTTCCCCCTACCCAGGTGCATTATCTTGCACATTTTTGCATTGAATCTCAATTGCCACACCTCCAACCATCTTTCAAGCTTTTCCAGGTCCCTCTTCATTTTCTGCACCCCTTCTGGAGTATCCACCATGTTGCAGACCTTGGTGTTATCTGCAAATAGGCAGACCTTTCCTTCTAGCCCCTTTGCAATATCACTAATGAAGACATTGAAAAGGACTGTTCCCAGTACTGATCCTTGTGGCACACTGCTGGTCACCCCCTCTCCCCAGATTGGATCCCATTTACCACCACCCTCTGCCTTCTGTCCATCAGCCAGTTTCTAACCCAGTGTATCACCTTATGCCACATGTCCAGACTATTCATCTTGTTAACCAGCCTTCTGTGTGGGATGGTATTGAAGGCTTTGCTGAAATCCAGGTAAGTGCCATCTACAGCACCTCCCTGATTCACTTTCCAGGTCACCCAATCCAATAAATCTATCAGATTCACATAAAAAGACCTTTTTGATGTGAATCCATGCTGACTCAGATCCTGGGCATGAATGGATTCCAGGTGTGCCACTGTCCTTTCATTCAGCAGTGCCTCCATGATCTTCCCCACCACTGAGGTGAGGCTGACTGGCCTGTAGTTCCCCATTTCCACCCTACCACCACTTTGTGCAGTGGGACTACATGCACCCTCCTCCAGTCCTCTAGAATCATGCCTGTGTTGAGTGACTCTGTGAACAGGATGGCCAGAGGTGCTGCTAGTTCCCTCAGCAGCTCCCTTTATATCCCCAGGTGTATGTCGTCTGGCTCCATGGCTTTATCCACCTTTTGCTTTGCTTCTGTTAAGCATTTTTTGGCCAATTCCTTGGCTGTTGAACAGCTTCCTCACCCTCCACTGTTTTCATTGTTTTTATAAAAGCATATATTTTCATGTAATTTACATCAAGAACTTATCCTGTGACTTTGGTCTTGTAAATTTTAACGTTGCTCTTTAGTTCTGACTTGTACAGTGGTAGCCAATACCATGCACAGCTGTGGTATGCTGCCTATCATGACACTTACTGATATGACTCAGAAAAGCCGCATTCAAGTGCATGTGGCTTTTCCAATATCAGATCCATGATATAATACCATAATAATTTGTGGTGATGGCTACCACAGTATTAGTTACACTGTACTAAGGCTAGCATAGCATAGCATAGGAAGAAGCCAGAAGCCAGAAGGGGAGGAAAACATTCATTTCAGTGCTTTACAGTAATTGTACATTGCTATTTTTGTTTTAAACTTAGGTTGTGGTCTTTTAGTGACACTGTAATTTCTTTGCTGTCTTTAATTTGAATTGTTTTTGGGCTATTGAAAATTTAAAACCTAGTTTGTTGTGCTTGTATTGGTGGTATATTTTTTTGCTGTCTTTAATTGCTGCAAATTTTGTCTTGGCTTGTCTGACTTGCCCTGTGGTTTGGGTGAGGGGTGCTAATTATCTGGCCTCTGACCTCAGCTACATGATAATTGGAGGTGGGGCTTAGTCAGAGTTGAGGTAGCAAGTGATTTTTCTTTTCTCAAAAGAAGCCAGAAGCCAGAAGGGGAAGGAAACATTCATTTCAGTGCTTTACAGTAATTGTACATTGCTATTTTTCTTTTAAACTTAGATTGTTGGCTTTTAGTGACTTCTTGCTGTCTTTACTTAGAATTTTTTTGAGCTGTTGAAAACTTAAAACCTAGTTTGTTGTGCTTGTAGTGATGATGTATTTCTTTGCTGTCTTTACTTGCTGCTCCCCTCCCTCCCCTGCCCCCAACTCTTAATTATATGCCCTGTTAAATCTGATTGTCAGGAGCTAAGCACAGGATATAGTAGGGGTTGTGGAGTAGGAGGGGCATAAGGGGGAAGAAGCCAGCCCTCAGCACGACAAGTGTTTTGACTATTTTTTTATTTATTTTTTTCTTTTTTAAAGAAAAGTATCTGAGGAGCAGTGGCAGGATTTTTAGGACACTAAATTAAGAAAATGGGAACTAGGAGAGCTTCAGTAACAGACAAGTACTGGAATAGCAGTATAAGTGTAGTATAATGTGGGGAGTGGTGCAATGCAGTGGCTGCCAGGCAGCCATATTCAGGCAGACCTTCTGGACACTGAGGTGCTGCCCTATCTACATGTATCTCTCTGGACTGCAGGATGAGGTATCCAGACTCAGAGTGGAAGTAAACTGGGTCAGGAGTACCATCACCCCTATCCAGAGACCACCCAATCCAACGCCACTACCTCAAAGGATGCCGAGAACAAGGAGCACTTGGATGACAGTGGGCTCAGGGGGGGTAGGGCAATTAAACAGAGGCACATCCCAGATCCTATTCCACTCAAGAACTCATATGCCATACTGGCAAATGGGGACAACCAAATAGAGGTACCCAGAGAAGTGGAAGGAAAGGATGTAGAGGTTAGCCAAGGAGGTGACCTCAGTGGGGAGAGCAGTAGACCCCAGAGAATGAGGAAGTGAATCCTGGTGGGGGACTCCATCATAAGAGGGATCCAGCTAGGAACACAGGAGGGGGAGGACAGGGAGGTGAGGTGCCTACCAGGTGACACGGCATGGAGGGATGGAAGGAAGATCCTGGGGATCACTGGGAACGCAAGATGGGAGGGTGAGCTGGATGTCATTATCCACCTAAGTACTAATGACCGGGCAAATTAGGAGCCAAAGGAAGTTCAGGAAGAGTTTAGGAAATTGGGGAAGGGTATCAAGCAAGTAGCTACTTCTGTCACCTTCTCGGAAGTACTACCTGGGAGAGCATAGGGGTGCATGCACCAGGAACTTTAACTCATGGTTGAAGAACTGGTGCTGTGAGGAACGGTTTGGATTCATTGGTGACTGGGGACCCACCTGGAGGGATGGAGGCTTGTTCAAGCTTGATGGCCTGCATCCATCCTGGAGGGGAATCCAAGCACTCAATGATAAGTTTAAATGCTACATTGACAAGCATTTAAACTAGCTAAGGGAGGGTGGCAGGCCAGCGAGGAGGGTACCTAATTGCCCACCCCCCAACAGCTAGCAGTGGAACCGTGAACTGGAGGAGAGGACATCTCTACAAAGCAGTGTGCAAAAGATGGAGATAAGAGCCCAAGAGGTGGCTAGGCAGAAAAGGGACAAAATTCAACAGAAGGCAGACAGCAAGGAGAACCAAGGATAAAGGACAACCAGGTAAGGGGCTGGAGTAGAACAGCTAAACAGTCTAGGGAGGTCAAATCATGGAAAGCCATGTGTGCCAATGCCAGGAGCCTTAGCAACAAGATGGAGGATCTGGAGGCTGTCATGGTGCAGTCAGACCTGGACATTGTGGCCATCACAGAAACCTGGTGTAATGATAACCATGACTGGGAGATGGTAATACCTGGCTACAACATATTCAGAAGAGACAGGGCAGGTAGGAAGGGAGAAGGAGTGGCACTGTATGTGAAAAAAATGGCATAAGGGCCACAGAGATCCAGGAGGAACAAAATGGGGGAGAGATACTGTGGGTTAAGCTGGAAAAGAAAATGGGGCCAGTCATCCACACAGGTGTGGTCTATAGACCACCAGCACAGGAGGAAGAAACAGATAGATAGCTGATGCTAGCTACCCAAAGGATGGCAGACAAGGGTGTGGTAGTGCTGGTTGGAGACCGCAATATTCCAGATGTGGACTGGAGCATCCCAGCAGCAGCATCAACTAGGAGCAGATTTATCCTGGATTCCTTTCAGGGTGCCTTCCTCAAGCAACTGGTCATGGAACCAACTTGGCAGAAGGCAATACTGGACCTTGTGCTCACAAACAGGAACAATGTGGTGGGGGTAATGGGGGGGGAGCACCTGGAGAACAGTGACCACCAATCATTGTGGTTTGAAATCACAGAAGGAGCAGAACCAAACCACACAAAAACAGGTATCCTGGATTTTAGGGCTACAGACTTTGGGGAAATGGGGCGATGCTTGAAAGAGGCATTAAGGGGAATGGGGCAGGAATCAGGGGTTGAGGAACAGTGGGCAGTATTTAAAATAGGGATTACAAGAACAACAGAATTATGCATTAAGCAGGTTAGCAAGGGGAAAGGGAAGAGGAGGCCATTATGGTTTTCCAAGGAGGTAGCAGAGAAAGTGAAAGCCAAAAAGACTGCTTTCAGGCAATACAAAAAGACACAGGCAGTAGGGGATAGGGAGAAGTACCAGGAGAAGCAGAGGGAGGCAGGGAGGTCAGTAAGGGAAACCAAAGCTCAGACAGAAGAGCATATTGCAAAATCAGTTGGTAGAGGGGACAAAACCTTTTACAGGTACTAAGAGAAAAAAGAAAGGCAAAGGGAGAGATAGTGAGACTGAAGGGGGAGGATGGGGGCCGCTTGGAGGATGACAACAGTAAAGCTGACATATTGAACAGGTATTTCAGCTCAGTCTTTACTGAGGAAGAGGAAGGTAATGGGTCTGAAGGGAGTACAAAGGGTGGGAATGGTGCATAAATGGACACAAGTCTCTTTACACAAGAAAGGGTCCTGATGGAACTGGAAGTAATAAGAGTTGATAAAACAAAAGGGCCACATGGGGTGCACCCCAGGGTCCTTAAAGAACTAAGAGAGGTGGTGGCTGAACCTCTGGTATTCCTGTTTAGCCGATCACTGGAAACAGGGGAGGTACCCAAAGACTGGAGGACAGCAGATGTAGTCCCCTTATATAAAAGTGGGAACAAAGAGGAAGTGGGGAACTACACACCAGTCAGCCTCACCTTGGGAAGATCATGGAAGCACTACTGAAGGAGAGATTGGTGGAACATTTGGTTGTCAATGGACTACAGGACCCAAGGCATCATGGTTTCACCAGGGGGAGGTCATGTCAGACCAACCTCATTGAATTTTTTGACTGGGTGACAAGGGAGGTGGATCAGGGGAGGACAGTGGACATGGCCTATCTGGACTTCAGCAAGCTCTTTGACACTGTGCCAGATAGAAGACTATTGCACAAACTGGGGAATATGGGTGTGGGCAGGACAGTAGTGCAGTGGGTAGGTAACTGGCTGGGCGGCAGGACACAGAGGGTGGTGGTAAATGTCTGTCACTCCACAGAGGGAAGAGTGACCAGTGGGGTACCACAGGGATCACTGCTGGGACTGGTCCTATTCAACATCTTCATCAGTGACATTGGGCAGGACCTAAAAGGCAGAATTTCCCTGTTTGCTGATGACACAGAGCTCTGTAACAGAGTAGACACACCAGAGGGTGTAGACAGAATGAGAAGGGACCTGCAGAAACTTGAAAAATGGTCAGGAGTTTGGCAGTTGAAGTTCAATGCAAAGAAGTGCAAGATAATGCATATGGGGCACAAAAAACCCGGCACAATATATCAGTTGAGGGGTGAGGATATAGCATGCACCAAGCAGGAAAGGGATCTTGGAGTTATCATCTCTGATGACCTCAAGGTAGGGAAACAGTGTGACAAGGTAGAAGGTAAAGCAAATAGGATGCTGCGATGCATAGGCAGGGGCATCACCAGCAGGACAAGGCAGGTCATAATTCCACTGTACAGGACACTAGTGAGGCCCCACCTGGAGTACAGTGTACAGTTCTGGAGACCTTACTTATGTAAGGACATAGACAGGGTAGAGAAGGTTCAGAGGAGGGCAACAAAGATGATAGATGGATTGCATCACAAGTCCTATGAGGACAGGTTGAAGGAATTGATTATGTTCTCCCTGGAGGAGAGGAGGGAGAGAGGGGATATGATAGAGACATACAAGTATCTTACAGGGAGGGACAGGGTGCAGGAATACACTATTTTTAAGCAAAAAAGATGTTCTAGGACTAGAAGGCATGGGATGAAGTTGTAGGGAGGACGATTCAGAGGAAATGTGAGGAAGAATTTCTTCACAGAACAGGTGGTGGACAAGTGGAACACCCTGCCAGAGGAAGTGGTGGGGGCTGAAACAATCACAGGATTTAAGAATGAATGGGACAGACATAAAGGAATTCTGGAAGTCAGTATCAAGAGACAACAGACTTCTAAGAAAACATAAAGTAAACTTACAAGCTCAAATGGGCAGACTGGGTGGGCCGTAGGCCCTTATTTGCTGACACTGTCTATGTATCTATGTATCTATGCATTGTCATATCTTATTATGTTACTTTATTGCTTCTTGTACCAATTTGTATCAGTTGTTCTGTGATGAATCTTGTTTTGTTTTTGCCTGTCAGTTTTCTCTTCTCATGGACCCCTTCCCCTTGGTCACATCTGACAATGAGCCTTGGCTCAGTATGTCTTTCATGGTATTGTCACCAAGTTCTAAATAAGTAAATAATTATGTGAATGCTGTGAGGCAGAAAGATATATTGGGTATATTTATTGATTGATTGATTTAAATGTTTTATCTTGAAGAGCCTACTGAGCTGGGCAACTAATTTCCAAAGAAATCCTAGGGAGTGGGCACACTGAAGTAGACTAATGCAGAACTAATCAAGACAATAGTATAACAATACACACAGAACAA
Organism: Neoceratodus forsteri; assembly: GCA_016271365.2. Classification (NCBI taxonomy): domain Eukaryota; kingdom Metazoa; phylum Chordata; order Ceratodontiformes; family Ceratodontidae; genus Neoceratodus; species Neoceratodus forsteri. The sequence goes on from CM028136.1 coordinate 344,382,790, forward strand.
GTGCAACTACAATAGAGAATGGAGTTAGTGCAGCAGTATCATTTATGTTTAAAATGAAAAACATACAGGATATCAGTAACAGTACAGTTCACCTGATGGCATGCAACACAGGATATTAGTAAAACTAACTCTGGGAGCATAGTTCCCTTAAGCTGAGGAAGACCTGAGAGTCAGTCAGGGAAATTCAGTGATGCAGGAGATATATAAATGCATATTCAAGTGTCTAAGATTGGATTAGGTACAGGAGTAGATATGAGTGGTGTGAGCACGAGCAGATGTATCAGGGCAGAAGGGGCAAGAGCAGAGTGAATATCTGGGAGGGGTGATAAAACCAGAGGTAGGGGAAATGGAAGGATAATGTTTATTATACAATGGCAAGAAAGAATCCTAGGCTCTGATTGGTCAGTGTATGCCTGAGACAGTGATGTTATTACACAATAACATCACTGTATGGCTGAGCATGTGCTTTAGCCATTTTTGTTTAAGAAACCAAGATATACTGCCACACTAAAAAACTACTAAAAACATTTTTTTAAATGTTTTTTTATTTTCTATAACAATGAGCCACTGTATAATAGCAATAAGGCACTCCAGTGTGTGTGTGTTATTGTGTAATAACGTCACTTCTGGGGTGGTGGAAGCACTCAGCTTCGCCTCATGCTTCAACCCACCCCAGGAGTGATGTTATTACACAATAACACACATCCTGTCATGCCTTATTGCTTAACTAACCAGCTGAGGACATGGAATGAGGGAAGAAGAAGAAGGAATGGTCAGAAGAATGTAGGGAGTAAGAAAAGGGGGAGTAGCAGGAGAGGAGGAGTTAAACAGTAACTTGTTTAATTTATGGCCCTGGAGGCATTACAGTCACATGGGACAGGAGGCATTGCAGGAACAAGAAGAGCTATAAAAATGAGAACATGGAGATTCTCAGGGGTCATAAAATCAGCACACAAATTTAGAAAAAACCTTCAGTAAACAAAGGGGAAGGACTTACTAGGACAACACTTACAAATCAAAACACTGCGCAACATTTTTGTTTGTAAATTTTGACTTTAGTTTGCCTTTAAGGTAGCAGTGCAGGGATGGGAACCAAACCAGAATTTTGTGATTAAGAAGGCACACTGGTAAACATACTGACCATTTAGCGAGGGTAGAGACAGAGCAGACTAGAAGGTACAGTGGAAGGTGTGAGGAGGACAGCCAAGGGTGAATCAACTGAAGTCATTGAAGAGGGAGTCCAATCTGGCCAGAATAGATTTAGCAGCTGCACAGTACACTGCATCACCACAGTCAAACAAAGGGAGGGTAATTTTTACAGTGTTCTTGCAGTCTGTGATTATATCTATGCTGAAGATCATTATTTATCATCCCAATTTGGGGAGGGAGCACCGCACTGGATGGGTTAGTGTCTCTAAAGGGCTGAAAGGGAGGTGGAAAACTTAAGGGCTCACTAAAGAAGATTCCTTTTGGGGCAGACAAGACAGGGGAGGCAGCTTAAGGATGTTGCTAGACAGCTGTGAGCTGTAGCTGGAATCACCCGACAGCTATGTGCCCCTGTATGCACCCCAATGATCCCACCAGCACAGCCAGCTCAGTAGTTGACATGCTGCTGTGTCACCCATTTTTCTTGGGCAATCACCATATTTGTAATTAGTTATTATTTGCTCTTGTAATTTATTTTTAAGTAACTTTGCTTTGTGTTGTTTTAATAGTTGTTCCTTCACTTTACATTCCCCATACTAAACCTGTGTTTACAAAAAACAGAGTGTTTGTTGTTCTTATTGTGATTGTTCCTGTACTAGTATGGGAAAACCAGGAGTGATGGGTGTGGGGTCAAGTTAAAAAAAACTCTGGGACTGTCTGTGAGAGAGATTCCTAGGTTAAGTTTCTAAGTTATGTGGCATGTACTTAATGCTGCAACATGATGTAGGAAGTGAGGAACCATGTAATTTGGTTTAGAATGGGATATTCAAGTTCTGCAGCAGATCTGCACCTCTGCTGGAGTGGACTGGGCTCTAAAATTTCTAAGATGTAGACTGGCACCTTTCTTGCAGTACATTTGCACACGAAGTGTAGAATACGAAGTGACCTGCCATCATTTAGGTCCATCCAGTCTAAGTATCTATATAGCATGCAGGACATTGCATAGTCAACCACCCTACATCAAACTGCAATAGATCAGAGTAAAATTAAAAAACATCTAGCAACAAAAGAATACTGAGGATTACTCCAGCACTTTACCTAGAAGCCTGTAGTAAACATATGCCAGAATCATCAGGTTCAGAGCAACATTTTTAGCCAGTTTTCTACAACCAAACTGCAGCCTCTCCAGAGATCCCTCTCTCTGGAATGCCTCAAGAGTTGTGCAAGACTGTAATGTGCCTATAGGGTATCATGGTGTGGAGAATCTGTCTGAAAGGCAACCATGTTTATTTTCCAGAAAAATAAATGTTCTAAAGAATGTTGTATCCGACCCATTTTCAAAAAACAAAAGTGCTTCATGGCAATACAGCAGAAGTTCCAGATTTAATTATACAGTCAATGCAACCAGCAGTATTCATCCACAGTTCTGGAACAGACAGCAGGCCATTAAGACCACTGTGTAAGGGCCATTAGAAAGCAACTGGGTGTATTTCTGATGCAATTCACCCACTTGCTTCCACACATTTGGTATGCAGTGATCACAAAATGTGTTCTGTGAGGACAAAATGAATTCTGACATTCTGCTTCTACCAGAATGCCACAGTCAGTCAGAAATTTCCAACATCTATATTCCACAAAGCACTACCTTTTATTCCATGGTGTGCATATTTCACACTAAGTTTACAGTCAATATGGGCCCGATATTTCAAATGTTAGCACCGGTACTACTGTGGTTTGTGCAGGCACTACCCAGTTTGCACTTACATTTGGGATGGGGCCATATTCAGTGGCCCAGTTAGTGCCCCCCCAAAGCCAGCAGCTCCCAGGTGCTGAAATACCACTGTGTCCATGCAAATGAAGGAGTCCCTTCATGCATATAGGTGCAGTAGTATTTTCAAAGTCTGCAGTGGTGGAAAACAGCCCTCAAAGTGGTACTATTTACCACCACCAAAAAACACATCTTAAGTCGGCGCTAAGCCCATGCTCCCACCCCACCAAAGGCAGAGCAGCAGTACTGCAGTTGTCCTCCCCTGATGGCTCATCATACATTCTACAGTGCAGTCCCTAGTGACTAGTGGTACCCCCTGATCACCCATCATAAATTTTAAAATTCAGTCCCGGCTGTCTAATGGCACCCCCCCACCCCTGATCACCCATTCCTTATTATGAAGCATTATCCCTGGTGTCCAGTGGTTCGCCCATCCTCAGTTGCCCATTGACATAAGTAAATGTAATCATTGGTGGTCCAGTATCCCTCACCTGCCCCACCCATTCACAAAACACCACCTATCATACCCCTCCCTATTACAGGTGTGATCAGCAATGTCCAGTGGATCCCAATATGATGACCAGCACAGCCATCTTCTCACTTTCTCAGCCAGCCACCATATGAGCTGTCAGTGGCACATGTACGTGCACCACTGACAGCTCATGTGGCAGCCAGCCAAAGAGGAGTGAGGAGGGCTATGCCGGTTGCCATATTGAGATCCACTGGATGTCACTGGTCACACTGGTAAGAGGCAGGGGATGTGATAGATGGTGGTTTATGAGTGGATGGGTCCGATTGCAGGACACTGGACCACCAGTGATTACATTTACTTATATCAACATGCAGTTGGGGGTGGAGGGAATCATTGGACAACAGTGATAATGCTACATAATAAGGAACAGGTGTTTTGCCACTAAACATGAGAAAGTACATTGCAGAGGTTATGATGGGTGATTGGGGTTGGGGTGCCACTAAACACCAGGAAATATGTCAGACGCCCTCAGGATGATCACTAATGGGCTGCTGCACACCATGCAAATGAGCCAATAATGGGCATGCAAATGGCCCTTTAGTGCCTTGCACGCCCAGTGGGTTCATTTTCATGCTGTGGCTAAATGTAGCTCACAGGGGTCTTGGTGCTATCCATTCTTGATAGCGCTGTTCCCTGTGGGCTATATACAGCCCAGGTCCATGTCAGGACAGCACAGTTTCACTTAGCGCTGCGCAAACTTGGTTTAATATTCACTCCATACTTCTCAACTGTGACGATTGTTTTGGGATTTCTTGAATTTACACTCCCTGTCCTGAAGTCCCACTCTGCTTGTTTCTTTTCCCAATTTTGAGAGTGCCAGTATAAGCCTAGTGCACATGTTTAACCCTTAACTACCAACAGAAAGTATAGGAGTTCTGGACTGATATCTCAGTCCATGGCAGCATAGCACAGCAAGGGTTAAATTGGTCCAAGCAGAAAACAAATGGTGATTGTCCACACTGACTGTACAAAGTGAGACATCCCTCCCCAGGCTCTAGTCATTCCACAGTTCCTGCTTTGCAGACCATGGTGTGTTGCTGTAACCTGACTCCATGCTGACAGAGAGAAAGTCAGAGACACACACACACACACACACACATATATACACACACTACAATCTGAAATGGCAGCATTAGTTAGCTTGAATTGGAACCTGGAGGACTCCCCCTTTTACAGCTCCCATGTGACCAGTCTACTATGAGAAAGTGACTGTAATTGTGTTTAAGCAGTTAAGTCAATTATTATATGATGTTGCCTGCTTTACTCTAATGACTAATGAGGTACTGTTACTGTATATTCTGCTGTTTTCTTCACTAAGAAGGTTGCAGTATGCTATTGTATTAAAAACAGTATACACACAGTGCTGCTTGAGGAACAAGCAAGAACAGTGTGAGTTGCTATGTGGTGGCTTTGTGCATGCAGCCTAGAAACCTGAACAAAGTTTACTCTGTACAGTTTCCAATACAGTATATTTGTGTTCAGTTAAGTCTGGAAATTAGTAACACTGGATCTTAACAAGCTGGGAAATTTACTTAACACTGGATCTTAAAAAAAAGATTTCTCTAGAAGTGGTCATGTTCCACTTTGGTTTCAAGTAAGTAAATGAAGACAAATGACAACAGAAACATGTAAAACATTTACCTGGGTTTTTATTAATTGTGCCATTTGGTAGTATGCTACTGAATTTGACATTTAAAAAGCATAAACTAAAGGCAATTTACATATGTTGTAGTGTACTACATCAAGTGATGTACATGTCATGCGATGGCATGGCTCCGTGATGAATAAAATATTATGTCCTTGATTTTGGTCATTTGTCCCTGATTTTTGACCTAGCAGATTGAGAGGTATGATTCACTCAGATAGCACTGGTCCGCTATCCAAACAAATATAGTAGCCACTGGGACTGGCGCAAGTGTCAAACAATTATTTGTGCCACACTTACTCTCCTTAAATAGCAAGGCTTAAATGATTTATTATTTTTTAGTTATATTTTGTTTACATTTGTAGTTTTATAATGTATAGAAAAGGAGGAGTTACTTATATATTGTCTGTTTTGTACTTGCAAAAATAAGTATTATATAATCATATACAGCTATGTCAGCCATAAATCAACACAGTACCTTGCATTAAATGGCATGTTGCAAAATAATACAGGACAAAAGGGCTTAAAGGGATAGTTTCAACCCTTTTTGCATCACATTATTTCAAGTTGAACGCCTACATTTTGTGATACAGTAGTTATCTTCTCTGAAGATTAATTGATGTTACTGATTGTTTTATCTGCTTCCTTTCTTAATAGAACTGAAATGCATGCTAATAATATGCTGATAACCAACACTGTTTTGTTTCAAATCCATGATCAGCTCTTATCACATACTTCCTGAATATTACAGACATCCCAAACTGTGCAACAAATTATGATGCAATAGTCACCTCTCCTCCCACTGCATCATGAATGGCTAGACTGTGGGTTGTCCCAAAGTCCAGGAAAGATGCAGTAGAAGTTGACCAAGAAATATAAAGAAACCTGTGTCTGTGTGGTAATACCAGTATGGTTCACAGTCTATTTTTCACTTTTAAAAAGAAAATATGAATCCAACCAGCTACGTCATCAATCTTTACAGAATGTGAACTATCATAAAATGTGTTTTTTAAACTAGGGAAGCTCTGAGTCCAAATGGTTTGACAGTGTCCCTTTAATTGCCATTGAATTACACTGTTCCTGCAGCATACTACAGCACTCTGCATTTATACTGCAGTAATACTGCAAGGTACTGCATTGCATCCTAGCTGGCACATCTCTAGTAATCAGATAAAAAATTGATAATTTTGATTAGTTTTTGTTTACATTTATATTTTACTTACATTGAGTCAGTAATATTTCATAGAACAAAATTCATGGATGAGGATGAGGAGGAGGTGCATATATATATATATATATATAAAAGACAAAGAACCTCTGTGCGTAAACACTGAGGCAAGGGTTACCCCAAAGGGCATTTGGCTGGGAAGCCAAGTTTCAAGAAAATACAACACACATGCCCACACGTAAGCATCATGGACTAATATCATTACCACAGAAGTGTTGGTCATCTTTTAGCAGATTGTATGGTGTATGGGGTGTTTCACACAGTTTGCAGGGTCTGTTAGCACCTTTGCAAACTGTGTGAGAGGCTTCGCACCATGCAATTCTGCTTAAAGTTGGACCAGCATAACATTCTGTGGTGATTTGCATATGCAGCCCATGATGCTTTGCATTGTGGGGCATGTGATTTTATATATATATATATATATATATATATATATATATATATATATATATATCAGAGGGTACCACTAGACCTCCTCTGACAGTACCACATGTTGTGCCAGGCACCAGGCACTATTTTGCTGGCCAGCCTCTGCACAACACATGCAAATGGTTCCATGATGACATGCAAATGATCCCATTTGCACCTTGCATGTATTATGGCCCCACTTGCATACTGCTGGCTGAATATCAAGAATTTGCGCACACCGTAACTCTGTTGCACTAGTGCAGTTCTCATTTCTGGTGTTCAGCCCTGTCGGGGGGGGGGGGATGTGCCAGCACATCATATTTGCACAGTGCACATTACCTGATATATTCAGAGGAGATGCACCATGGCTCATCTCTTTTGAATATAACCCTTAGTTGTACCAGCGCAACTCAGTTGTGCTGCGCCACCACATGCGCCATTGCCAGGAGCAATTCTGAATATCGGGGCCACCATGTAAAAATCCCTCTGCCTTGTCTCTGTCCTATGCTGGGCTGATGCTAAGTCATTGCCCTGTTTCAAGCTGCAGCTGTATCAATAACACACTGCTACACACTCTGCACTCCTTTTTCCAGCAGTATATGAATTACCAATGGCCTGCTTTGCACAGAAACTACAGTTAACCGTTGTCATCTAAGTTAAATAATAATGAATGATTCTCAAATTATTTCAGTACGTGTGTAGCATAAAAAATGTTTTTTTTAAAATGAATGGAAAAGTTCTGCATCTCAGTGCATGCGCACACACACATTTAAAACACACACACGCCTGTACACACATACATACACACATATATATGCACATTCTTCTTTGCCAAGAAAGAGATGGAAATGATCTGAGACATGCACAACAAGAGGAGATCACAATCTTCAGCATCACCGATTGTCTGCTGTAGGTCATGTAACTTGCACAATCTCACAGTAAGTGATCCATGTAAATAATGTTACATTATGCTGTTGAAAGGCAGTAGAGCTGATGGGAAGCAATGGAACTTCAAGCCCCCTGAACTGGAGTCACAAGTGCCAGGTTTCAGTTGGTCCGCTAAACTCAACTTCAGCATCAGCTCACTCTTACTCTGTGGCACCTACATGAGAGCGGTAGTCTCAGTTCTGAGACAGCATTTAAACATACTCATAGTTGTACACTGACCCAGTGACTTGATGCGATTCATGTAATGGTTCTGGGGCAACTGACATTTTGCTCACTGAACACCACAAAAAGGCACCTCTTCTGCAGCCTCAATGGTTGCATATTTTCACTGCATCTCCATGCTCACCTCATATTCTGTATTGGTGACTTTCTGTCTTCTTCAGGGAATGGCATCCAAGCCATTCTCATGAGGTTCCTTAAGACATCGGGATGCATTCCTCTTGCACCTCCAAGGATGAATAAGGGGAATCCTTTGGTGTTATTGCTGAGCTGTGCAACAACTTTGCAAGAATTGTGGTATGGAAGACCTGGATGCCAAGTTCCAACAATCTGCTTTTTCTATATACATTTTATCCACCTTCTCAGCCCTGGTTGCCCCTTCTAATCAACTTCCCTGCCTATCACTCGACTTCACTGGGGCTTGCATCCCCCCTGCTGTCCTCTGCCACAGGACTGTGGGGGAGTACCTGGTCACCAGTGCAGGGCTGCAAGGGGTTAGTCATCATCCTGCAGTCTAGTGTTTTGTTTCTACCAATTTTCACCCCAGGCCAGCATCACATGCAATGGATGCAATGTGCAAATTCTGCTTCTGCAGAGATGCCCCCAGCGTCCTGTGCATGGGCCCTTTTCTTCTGTTGTGGTCTCACATGTAGTGCCACCTAGACACCTCCAGGTGACAGACAAGCAGCGAGCCATCTTAAACCACTTCCTTGAGGGAGGAGAGCAGTCATGTGGATGCCAAAGCCTCCCCTCTCTGGCCATCCCACAAGCTAACTGCATCTGGGTCACTGGAGTGGGGGCAGGTGATGCACAATGCACCTCAGTCCTCCATGCCACTAGGCCAGCCAAAAATTTCAAACAATTTTGACTGAATTATAACATTCACTTGCAGTGCTACTGAGCTTCTCTGGCCAAACCTGGAAATATAAGGATTCTTTTTACCATAAAGGTTTTTATACTCCATGTCCAAGGGAGGCTTATCAGCCCTGTCTCTGCATCTCCCAAGTCAGTCACCACCTCCCTCAGAGCCCAACAGCAGTTGCAGTTACTACCACAGTTCTCCCCCACATGGCAGGGCCAGAGAGAGGAGGGCAGTCCTCCTCCTCAGTAACAGAATGCAGTGCGGACCACAGGTGAACTTCCGGGTGGTGGTGCGGGTTTGGGATGGGCAATCAAGGCTTCACAAAACTGATGATATTCTTTTTCTCCTTTTCTCCAACCCCTTGCCATAGACATCATGTGTGTGCATGGAGGTGCACATGCCAAAACATTGCCTCACCACCCTCCTGTTCTTGCCGCCCACACTGCACTGCTATCAGCCTCCACCTCATGACTGGCATAGGCAGCCTCCACCTCGTGGCAGTCATAGGTTGAGCTCACATGCCTCCCCACCTCAGGAAAGGAGAGGAGAACAGTCCTTCAGATGCTCGAGACTTTCCTGCCCTGACTGATCCCCAGTAACCAGAGTCCTTTCCAGAACTTGAGTTTCTGGTGTGGTAGGAAGCAAGCAATTGGTATCTCACCCCTCCACGCCACTGGGCAAGCAAATAAAAGCATTCTAAATTACTGCCAAAGAAATGTGCATTTCTTTTTTTTATTATTATTAAACCAGTTTTATTGTTTTCACCATAATCACATCAAAACAAAACAAAACAAGTAGAGTTAGAGGTATCTATTGTTGTACCAGTTAACAGCTAAATTATAACTCACAAATTAAACCCCTCCTTCCCCCCCTTCCCTCCCAAGGCTACACAAATAAGCTGACCCTAAGTCACCCTTCCTGAGGCAGTCTGATCATCAGGTTTCCACGCCATTAGGAGCACCTCTAATGAACTCCAAGATGATGCTTATGTCTTAGCCCTGCCTCGCATGTAGGCAATATGCCTTTCTAGCTGTAATGCCAGGATGCACTCTCTGTACCATTCCATCAAGGAAGGAGATTTGTCACTCGCCCAGTGCCTCAAAATTATCAGTTTAGCTACCACTGAGATAAGTGACATTTGGGCTTTCTTAATCTTAGCGGTACCTGCTGGGAAAAGACTCATCAAACATACCTCAGGGGTGAACAGATTTTCTAAGCCAAGGATAGGGTCTAAGTTATTATTAATGGACTGCCAGAAGTCCTGCATACAGGGGCATAACCAGACCATATGGTATAAGGTAACATCACCCTTTTTACATTTGCAACAAAGGGGCGTATCCTTTGCCCCATACTTATATAACTGAGTTAGAGTTAGGTACATATTATGCATTATATTGAAATGTACCATTCTCTAGCCTGTCTTGCTCTATGAATTTATACATTGAAGAAATGTGCATTTCTTTTTGAAATTAGCCAAAAGCACTGTATTCTTGTCCACAGGTTTGTGGTACAACTTTGTAACAAGGCCATTCTGTGTATCTTTAATGACACTAATGTCTTTGAAAACAAATTTCATTTTTTTCAACATTGGTGGTGAATTTCAAGCAATTCTTAAACCCTGTAGACAGCACCATATTACAAATAGGGGATTTTATTAATTGTGATATGTGTGGCATTATTTATTTGGATACATGTAAATGTGGTGCATATTATGTTGGCAGCAAAAAAAGAAATCTTAAAGAATGGGTGGGGAACACATATGCACAATCCTTAATGAACATTTATTATATGCTACAGCACAACACACAGTTCAAATGAGAAACAGGGCTGATCACACTTGGATGTTCACTGGTATTTGAAGGGTTAAACTTGGTCCGAGAGGAGGAGACTTAAATGGCATGTTAGCATGGAGAGAAAACTATTGGATTTTTTAACGACAAGCCACTAGCTTTCCTGGCTAAAGTGATACAACTGAGCTACCACCACATCTTTAAAATGTGTTAAGCATAATAAGCTAAAATGTTTGTATATATAATGAATCTGCTTTTTAATAAAAGGAATGATAATAGTGAATACTTAATGCTGTCAAGATTGATGACTTGAAACTCAATTCCTGGAATAATAATGTGCAATACTATAATGAATGCAGCTAATTCATTAATGAATGAATTTACTGCTTTTGTTTATTTTTTTGTAATTGAAGACAACTGTTGATTGTAATTCATTACACTTGTTTTTATGGTATTTAGTGGGGTATGTGTAGTAACCAATTATCTCTTGACAAAGCACAGTGCACCTACGTGAAATGTTGAGGAACATTTGCCAGATTGGTGGTGGTGATGGTGTTGATATTGATGTCTGTCTGCTGAATCATGCATAAGCAGAATCGAGCATTCTCTGGACTTTGAGTGCCAATCCTTTAAGCATGTGTGAGTGCCACAGTTTGCTGTTTTTGTTTGTCTTTCCAAGAATAATAGAAACCTCAGGTTTTCAGGCATCCTAGGATCCTAATTGTGTAATTTAATGAAATTATTCTGTTAAGTTTTCTGTTAAGTTTGTGGCATTGTGCAGCACTTTCACCCTATGGAAAAGTGATTTATAAATAATCCAGACTTAAATTTAGTAAACCAGCACAATCTATCTGATATTTATAGGTTTGGTCTTTCTATGTATCCCACTGCTTAAGAGGGTTCATTGTACATGGTACCCTAATAATTATGGCTCAGCTGTCTACCTTTGCCCAAGACAATATTCAAACTCAACTAGTTTGAAATTCACCAGTGTTCCATGAAAGTAATTATACCTTTCCAAGTTGGTTAAAATTGAAGTAGTTAACTAGGTTGCCATGATGGGCTCTTGCTGTTGATGCAAATTAATTAATTTAGTTTATTAAATGTCTCTGTAAATAAGAAAGAAGACTTTCAATAAAAAAAATTGAAATAATTTTCTATGTGCAATATAGGGTCTTTGAAAATTGTGACCAGTCTTTAGCATGCACACATTTGAAGTTTTGGATGGCTACCAGCAGTGGAAGTATTCCCTTCTAATTATTGAATATTTTATAAATTCTTAGCAGCCCATGGGAGCATACACAAATAGGTGGGTGCACATGTGGAGCAATATTTGTTTGAAGAATCTAGTCCTTTATGGTCTAAGTAATGTGCTTTCAGTAGGGGCCATACTTTTTTTTCTTTTTTATTCAAATGGCAATAGTTAAGAAAATAATCTTTTTTCTACTTTATTTTTCCTGTCAAGAGTGATCTTGTGCCTTTGCTTTATGAGTCTTCAAATATGTTTTATTTATTACCATATGATAGGATTCCTAGTAGTTTAGTATGTGTGTAAAATCTTCAGAAATTTTGAAAACCATAATACTTTGCTTAAAGAAAGAGCACATGTCACCGATAAGATATATAAACATTCAAAGAAAAAGTTCCAATCAGTTACTAGTATTCAAACCACATGTTGACCACTTGTTACTTTGAGAAAGTGAGGAGTGTGGACATTTTTTAGTACAAACCTTCTTCTGTTTCTTAAGAAAACAACAATAAAACAGCCTTCTCCCTTTCATCCACATCTGGCTGCTACAGAAACAGTGACCCATGGAATCCAAGTTTTCACAGTACAGTGATATGGGCTGACAGCCAGAGGAGGTTCTTGCTGTATTTATCATGATCTTGGGCCTGTCAAAAAGATGTGTCTGAGTGAAAGAGTGCCATGAGGAAACACATTAAGTTACTCTTTTTAGAGTACTGGAAATGGAACTGCAATTAGGAATCATATTTCTCTCTTTGATCATGAAACAAAATATGGATTAACTTTGTTTAAAATATTTTTCTGTTAAATGTTTTAGCAAATGAAGTACTGGAAAATGCAAAGATGTGCAAAATATTGATGGTTGACTTGGTGGTTATAACACACAGGACTGAGAACTTGGAGACCCAGGTTTGAATTCCACAACTGCCACTTACTGTGTAAGCCTGGGTAAGTTGAGTGACATTGAGGTGTCTAATCCTTTCTTTTTCTATGTACTGAACCCCCAGACCTTCCTGGAACCTTTCTCTCTGTGCCTATGGTCCCTGCCCAGTGTTCATAAATTGTAAAGTGGTTTGGGATATACTGTGTAGTATGAAAGGGGCTCTATAAAACCTAATTCCTTTATTTTCCAGTTATTTGGTTATGCACATTGGAGTGCAGATGTCATGTCAATAATTTGCATTCATCTGTATATATCTATGCATAGGGGAGGACTGATGCAGATTTCACGAGTGAAACATTTTTATGTTTTATCTTACATTTCCCTATTTAAATTCTAATGTGTTATGTGAGCTATTCTTAAAAAGCAAAAATGTCTGCTTAAAGTGCACCCAGCCTTCTCAGAACTCTGGTAAACAACTTTTTAAGTGTGCTTTACATGCCATTTACAAGAAATATGAGTAATATAAGAGCTCAAAAAATGATTGCTGACCAGTGCCCTAAGAATATAGATTACATGTAACCAAACAATGCAAACCTGTTTCAATCTTTAAAAAGTAAAAACTGAAAAATTATGAAAAACATTTCTGCATTAATGCAATGAAACAATTCAAATAAAACTGTGAAAGCTATGGGCAAGGCATTTCAGTTTGTTGACCCTCCTTATCCAAAGCAAACTAAAATCACATAATTTTATGTCAGTTGGGGGGGGAGCGGCTACATATAAAACTTTTTGGGGCAGGCATTTGGATTGGTTTTGGGTTTATTCATTTAGAATATTTTGGCCAGGCACACAGAGCTATTGCTCATTTCCAGGTGTGCCCCAGGAGAGACTTAACAAAGGGAGCCGGATTTTCAGGCCATCCATTCAAAAATATTCTCAAAGCATATATCCATCAGAACTGCTAGATAACTTGTTAGTCAGTCTAGCAGTTTGGATTCAAATCATGGAGCTTGCATGAAAAAAATTACACATGCATCATTTTTTGAGACTTGCCCCCTTTTTTGACACATGTAACATTTTTTGATGCATGTGACTTTTTTATGCAAACTGTCATAAAGTGTGAAAACTGTTGCCCATTGAATATAAGATTTCTGAGTTTTTACGCAATTGGGCAGATGCAAGTAGAAAATGCATCTGAATTTGCACCTGCACCTTTTGTAACTGCTCCGAGGGAAGAGGAGTTTAAGTGATTTGCTCAGGGTCATGTAGTATTGAAGTCCAAGTTGTGATATTCAAATCTAGGTCTGCTGTGCCTCCAGATTCACTGCTTTGTGTTCTAACCACTAGGCTATACTGTAACCTTCTTTCTCATCACGTCATCTAGTGCAAAATGCAGATACAATTTTTCACATATTTGGTTTTAAAAAGGGTCTTAACACACTCTTATAAAAAGTTTTCACTTCAAGGTTTTTGTGAGAATCAAAAAAGCTGCTACAGCAGGATTTTAAAATATTGCACACACCCATGTAAATTTAAGACTACAAATGCCCAAAACATCAAGGAAAAATTTGACTTGTAAAAGGGTAAACTTGCTATGTTTTCTTTTGTCTCTAAGAGAAGGAAAGGCTTAGAAAAGCTATGGTGGTGTTTTCACCAGGACTTCCTTTGGGTACCATTGGTTTCATTAAGACCTGTATAAAGAAGTTATCACCCCAACTGCTAAAATGAGTGAACCAGAAGCACAAAGCAACCAAACAGACCAGAGGAATCACATCATTTATACTTCCTTGTTTGCTGGTGATGCAAGGGAGAATCCACTACTACAAGGCACTAAGGAAGCAGGACTAACTGTTGTAGATATACTGGTAAACAGCTATCAAGGCACAAATGCAGGTACTGGCAATTCTATAAAATATGTTTTCCATATTCTTGAGAAACCCTCCACAAGTGCAAGATGAATGTACTGGCAAGAAGCAGCTATGACCTCTTATATTGGTGTAAAACGTGCCCCAAGGGGATTAAGAATATTGAAAAAAAACAGCCATGGGACTAATGAGAGCACAGTTTGTTCAAAGGTGGAATAATATTGTTCATGAAGCATCCATCCAACTAATGAAAAATTTAATTATATAGGATGGAAAAGAAATCCAACGAGAAATCAAACAGGATCTTGAGTCCAAAGAACTGGTTGTAGCTCAATTTAAAGATCACCCTGATTACAACCATTGCCAGACAAAATTTGCTGGATATTTGAAATTTTACAATGGCAAATTGCAGTTTCATAGGTGCAAAAAGTTAATTAGGGACAGAAAGGATTACCTGTTGAAATGTTGTCTTTAATTGGAAAAAGTCAGCTGCTGCCAGTACTGACACTATGAATTCAGTCCCCACAGAAACTGTTGCTACTGTGGCTACAGCCACACCTATGGCTGACGCATCATGTTCTATTCGATGCAGAACAGATGTGGGAGGAGGTGCAGATTACAGCACCGGAGACAGCGCATCAGAGCCAGAGGGAAGTAAACCTGAAACCAGCCTTTTTTAGTTTGTACTCCTTCTGGACAGATGCTGCCCAGGAGGAGCAACAGGAGAACAAGGTTTGTTTTCTAGGAGAAGAAGGAGATACTCCTAGAGGATATACAAGAAAATGAGATCGGCCAGGGGAAGAGGTGGAAGAGCTCGAACAGGTTGTACAGCAAGAGGCGCTCTGAACAGATACTGACAGTGTTAAACATTTTGAGCAGGGAATTACGTGCTACAGAATATCAGGTACTGTCAAAGGGTTTAACTTTTATTCCCACACAACAGCTGAACAAATTTAATGCATTCATGGACATTAACAAATTCACTAGAAAACTTAATTTGAAATCCTTTTTTTTTGTCTAAAGATGGGGCTAACATAGAAACAGAAGGTCTAAATGGGATTGAGACTTTGGATCAAGACAGTGATAATATGTATACAAGTGTCTTTAAACCTCAGTCCACATTTTGTCCCCCATTGCACCTTAGCATTGAAACTTATTTAAACTGCTGTGTGTCTCATCTAGAAAAACATTACAGTACCCCCACACACACATGCCATACAGCAATATCATTAATTTAGAAAGAGAAGCAATAAAAAACCTTAAAAATGACCATAACATTGTCATTAAACCCACCGATAAAGGCGGCAGTACAAGACACCAGTAAGTATGTCCAGGAGATACATAGACAACTATCTGATACAGAATTTTACCAGCATTTGACCTTTGACCCCATGTCTCAGCTAAAGTTAAAAATTGAGACTCATCTGTTAGAACTGTACCAGGATGATTTAATTGACCAAAATGAACTTTACTTTCTCACTGTTCAGAATCCCATTAAACTGGCTATTTATACCCTCCCAAAAGTACATAGAGATGTTCAGAACCCCAATGGGTACCCAGTCATTTCAGGCTTGGGATGGATCACTGAGCCACTGTCCAAATACGTGGACAGTTTTATCAATCCATTGGTACCAGCCACACGCAGTTATTTGAAAGACACAGGTCATGTACTGTCTATTCTTAATGAAATACAAATGGAAGAAAACTGGTTGCTGGTAACCATGGATATTGATTTGTTCTATACTCACATTTCCCATGGGGGGGCTAGAAGCCACTGAATATTATCTGTTTCATTAAAAACAGATCTACCCCAAAGCAAAATTAATGTACTAACAGGCCTCACATAAATTGTACTAAAAACAATGTCCTTATGTTTGAAGGTCATAACTATAAACAGTTAAAGGGTACAGCTATGGTGGCAGCACTGGCACCTAGCTCAGCAGATTTAAACCTGAGCCAGTGGGAGGAACAGTATGTGTATGATGGGACAAAAAATATATTCTTGCACAAAATAGATCTATATAAGCATTATATGGATGATTTGCTTCTTATATGGAAGGGCACAAGAGAATAATTAACAGACTTTGTCATATATTTAGAGAGCGCCAATGAAAATCTCAGATTCAAAGTATATGCAGATTTGCTATCAGTTAACTTTCTAGACCTTACCATACTGGAACAGCATGATGGAACCATCCTAACAGATCTCTACCAAAAGCCTACAGATCGCACCACTATCCTGCATGCCCACAGCTGTCACCCTAGGCATACAATCAGAAATTTGCCAAAGACCAGTACTTTAGAATAAAAAGGAACTGTGGGATGCAGGAATAATATGATCAAAGGGCAAAATAATTTACAGAGAGACTTTATGAGAGAGAGAGTACAGCCAGGAAGACATAGAGAGGGCTCTAACTTCTGTGGAGGGTGTGGAAAGATCAGAGCTTCTAAAAATTGAAACAAAAACTCAAGGGGAACAACAGTTTACCTTTGTGACCACCTATGGGAGTGGATCACAGGATGCAGTAAATATTGTCCATAATAACCTATCCATTTTCAGAGGTACACCACAACTTAGGAGAATCTTTGACAAACCCCTCAAAATTTCATACAGAAGAAATAGGAACCTGAGAGACATGTTAGCCAGCAGCTACCAATCTAGATTCCCTTCCTCTAAGGTTTCCATAAGAAATGGTTTTAAAGTATGCAGCTTTTGTAAAATCTGTTATGTCATGGAAACCAGAACTGAATTCAACAACCCTAGAAATGGTAACCTTATCAAGATTAATAGCAGGATTGATTGTAACACAGAGTCAGTGATTTACCTTTTGAAATGTATGTGTAGCAAATTTAATGTAGGGAGAACTAAACAAAAGGTAAAAGAAAGAATATATGAACACCTACACGGCATAGACATTAATAATCCAATGTATACTATGGCCTACCACATCAACTGTCAGAAAAAGAAAAATGAACACAAAATGAGTGTCACAGGAATTCACAGGGTGCAATAAGATATTATAGGTGGTGATTTGGAAAATGAACTCAATAAAAAGAAACAGAAATGGATTTTTATGCTAGGAGCTTAGACACACCCAGGTCTCAGTGATAGATTTGAAGTGGTACATTTCTTGAAAAAGTAAAAAATGAATGAATGTTTCTGGAGTTTGTTATGAACACATCCCCCCCAAACTCCCCCCAATTTTTCCTTTAAAGTAAGCACAATGTTATTTTCTCCCCACACAGCTTCTTTAACTACATCTGCCAAAAGAGTCCTTAAAGGACAACCAACGAGAAGTTATACCTTTGGGTTGTATACCTTTTGGTTCCCTCTAGTATCAGGCAGTAATTAAAATATATATTTTTATCTGTTTTACAGGTCTCCCAAGCACTATTCACTTCCTGTTCAAGGATCTGTATTTACCTGCTGAAGCATTATACTTTTGTATGCTTCATGGACCTTTTCCTTTAGTATAAATGCTGAAAGTATCAGATTAGAACTGCTTTTCTATTAACATAAACATGCTTTTTTATATCACTGTTGGTGGTTGGTTATATTTATGGTTTGCACACTTCTTTAAATATGCAGAGTGTTTTGGCAATGTATAGAATGAATTATACTAGCATTGCTCTAGATTGAAACTGACTTGAAATGACTTAATTGATGCTTTGTCACTATTGGCGTACTTATCATGTGATCACCTTTATGTGGATATATAAGTGATGTTTATTTGAAAATGAATTCATTTTCTGAGGAAGTCTCCATGGGGAGGTGAAATGTAAGATCAGGGCACTTGTTCTGCAGTTTGGGTTGTCATGCTTCTTATGTTGCACAACGCACACTTTACAAAACCCTAGAGTGGACAAACCTACAGGGATGCTTCAACTATGCTATGGGCAGCCTAATTGATAACTCACTTAGGAATCACCAGCTATCCCCCTTCTCCTCATTACTCTTAGATAAGTAAGCACCCAGAACACTCAGGTCTTCCTCCACTCCTCCTCTGGAAGTTCCACGTACTCATTCGGTCATGAGTAATAAAGCCTTCTCTGTGTCTGCCACCTCTCTCTGGAACAGGATCCCACTATTGATCCACTCCTCCCCTTCCCACATATCTCTCAGAAGGAACCTACAAGCCTGGCTCCTGATGGAATCTTCCTGTAACTGTTCACTAGGTCATGCTTCCGCCCATAACCCACCCCAGCCCCCATAGTATGCTCCTCTTCCGCACTGCCTCTCTCTATCCTCTGATCCCTACCTCTTTCAGCCTGCTGTCCCTAGTCCTGTCCACACTCATGTATGTTTCTGTTGACTTTCTTTTACCTTGCTGGTTTTCTGGGGGCTGTACCTAACTGGAAAACTACAGTTTCTACTATATAGATTTCTATTGCCTTTCTGATGTGATCATATACATCAGCTCAACCACTGTATATAAATGTATAGCTTGATGTTGCTACTCAGTCCTTGTTTATATTCCTTATTATATTTGTAAAAAAGCATTGCTTTGTATAACTATAACTATGTATTGTCCACCCAGCCTACTTCTCTGTAACCAGTTGTTCCTATGTGTTCCAATGTACCTATATTTACTGCTTGGAGATACACTATATATTACTACTGTATTTTCCATCTTTTGTTGCCTTCCTGTTGGCCCAGGTCAAGGCTGAAATTGGTCCATTTGGATCAGTCCACCTACCCGGTTGTCAAAGAGGTAAATAAATGCTGGTGTCTGCAATAAAAATAGGAAGTCTTTCCTGAAGAAATTGCTTTTGAGTTCCCTTTATATACAGGGGTGAGTGCATTTAATTAACTTGACTGTTATAAGAATCTTTTAAATAGCACCACCATCCATGTGGACCCACCCAGTCTCTTCCTTAGAAAAGGTTAGATCATGTGTAAGTTTCATTCTAAGCTTTTGCTGTGTTATGGCAGTAGCTTGCTAAAAAAAAGGCTTATTGCAGCTCAGAATTTCTTAGGCAAGGTTGAGTGTGACCATGAGGGGGATCAAACCTGTAATCCACTGTCTTACAGATATATGCTTTCACCTTCTCTACCATTCAGGCAAAACTGTTTCTAACTGCACAGCTATGGCCTATGTTTGCACTGTTCATCCTAGTTTTTTAAGCTTTTCCTAAGCTATGTAAGTAAGTTAAATTGTTTGCCCACAAAATACAAAATCATTACAGTCACTACAAGGTATTAAAATAATTTCAATGGATACAATAAATTAAATGGTTATATCACCTATTTCACCTCCCTATGCACTTACAAATATCATTTTGACAAGGGCTAAATAAAGAAAATCTGTATAACAGAACACCATGAGGGGTCTAACATTCCATGCAACATAAATGTGCAGCATATGATGATTGATGTAGGAAGAAGTTAGATGAAAAGCATTAGCTAATACCTCTCATGTTCAAGCATTTATACCTACCAATGGGCATTGGAGGTCCTGGGAACTCTTACATACAATCTCCCCCCAGTGGTACTCCTATACTAGAAGATGTTTTATATAAACAAAATATATGATTGAACCCATCTTCATCCTCTTATTTTAACTGTCTCATTTTTATCCTCTTTTTAATTGCAGAAGAGAAGAATATTGCAGTGATTTATGGGAAACTATGTCCAGGTAAATGTTAAATTTATAGGGGTAACTGTTTTTGATACGTCCACCAGGGGAATTCAGGATAAAGATATGTTATGAAAAAACGAGCATGGGTATGATTGATTTTGAATGTTTTTTGCCAAATATAAAAAAACAAAATGCTAGACAACAGAAATTTCAAAGGAGAAAACAACTGTTAATGATATTAGTATATGTATCATTTAAATAAGTCTGACTCTCACGGAATTGTCTTTTCCTCCATGAATGTGAACAACATAAATAATTGACAGAAGCTATTCTTTTATAAGCCAAACAAAATCGTGTACAAATATTGGACATGCAAGAAGTTCATTTAACATCTAACGAACATCTTAGATTAAAAAAAGGGTTGGATTAATTAAGTATACTTTTCAAATGGCACCTCCAACAGCAGAGGTATAGCAAATTATAATCACAAATAAAGTAGCTTTAAAACTTTTCCAACAATGGAAAGACAATGAAGTGAGAATTATTCTTATAATAGGGATCCTATATGGAACTGAAGTAGTATTAAGATCAATATATGGACTGTTTAACTCATATGTCAAGTTCCTCAATAACTTAACTAAAGCCATGATCAAAATAAATGTGTTAAACATTATAATAGGAGGTGATCTGGATGCCTTATTAAACCCTACTGAGGATAAGTCAACCAAAAATCTGCCACAAGATATTCGATTAGCAAAGGTTGTAAAATATTTTCTAAATCAGCATAATTTATGTGACCCCTGGAGAAACAAATACTTAGAAAAAAATCAAATACACCTTTAAAACTAGACATATAAGTGTTCACCACAGAACAGAATACATCTTAACTAAGTGATCAGTAATATAGTAGAAACTAATATTAACGATGTTTAAATCCCCAATCATTCAGTGATAACCATGACCTACATACCTACGCATGATAGGAAAAGAAAACTGCAAAGGAGATTTGATAACAGATTATTGCAAGATAAGATATTTGTAAAATTGCTTAAAAAAACATAAAGAAGAATTTTGGAAATTTAATTATAATGAAAGTACAAAAGTAAATGCAATTTGGGATGCTTTCAAAGACACAATTTGGGGGACAAAAATGTCATACAAAATTGAGAAAAACAAAATTCAAAAAGTCAAAGAAAATTAGATTTTGAATTACAGGATTTACAAGATAAATTGAGTAGAGGAGATTTAACAGTCTAGGATCTCATGGAAGAAAAATATCAGATAAAAAACAAAAATGAATGCCCGAAGTAGAAGGAAACATCTTAAAACTTAAAAATAAGTTGTACTGCTACACCAATAAATTAGGCAGACTCCTTGCTTATGCCTTGGAAAAAAAAACAGAAATAACAAAATATTATCACAATCGTAAAAGATCCATCAGGTAAAACAGTCACAAAAGATGATAATATTTCCAAGGCATTTGTGAATTATTATAAAACAATTTATAATAAGCAAAACTGCAGTGAATCTCAGTTAATAATACTTAAGAGAAGTTACCTGTAAGTCAGCAAAGATACCTTCAGAGGAATTTACCAAACAGGAATTGATTGAGGCTGTAATGTCCATGAAAAATAACTCCACACAAAGTGCAGTTAGTTTCACATCTGAATTCTATAAACCATTTACTGAAGAACTTATTTCTTGGCAATTTGGAAATGGAGAGGAGATGGAAGATGGAATCAACCTTCCCAGTACTTTCTTGGGTGCAAACATGATCTTAATTTCCAAAGAAAACAAAGATACATCCTATCTAGAAAACTACTGACCATTACACTGCTAAATTCTGACTACAAAATATTTGCCAAGCTAATAGTAATTAAAATTCAAGATCAAATTTTGAAAATTATACACCCAGATCAGAAGGGTTTTATTAAAACAGAAACAGTTTTGAAGGCTTGGGGAATGTCCAGCCTGCCATCTCCTCTGTTAAAATGACAGATCCAGAAACTATTGCAAGTGCCTTGGACACAACCAAGGCATTTGATCTATTAAGCTAGCACTACATGTTTGAAACACTGAAAGAGTGTAGATTTCTTTCTTTTATACTTATATCAAAGCACACTATAAAACCCCCAAAATCCTCCTTCAAAATTAATCAATACAGATCCAAACCATTCAAATGACCAATGGAGTAAGACAAGGTTATCCCTTTCTCTGCTCCTATTTATCTTAAGCCTAGAACCTTTATTAAACCATATCCAAGAAAATAATTGAATCACTGGAATAACAAAATCAAATACCGAAGTTAAGTTAAATGTTTACACAGATGATATCTTGGTGTTTTTGACCAATCCAAAAATAACTTTCCCAATACTAATGGCAGAATTTGATAGTTTCACGGAGATATCTGGCTATCAATTGAGCAAAACCAAGTCCTTTATGTTACCTGTAAATAACATGCAACTAGACACCAAAGATATCTTAAAAGAAATGAAATTTGAAGAAGTAATCAAATGTCTGGGTATTCATATTATGAACTTTGTAAGAAAAAATAGTAGAAACCAACTTAACATTTACAGATAGAATGAATATTTTAATAGATAGTTTGCAAAAGCAATCATTATCCTGGTGGGGACAAATAAAAGTGTTAAAAATGATGATCATGCCGCATTTGATGGATCTTTTTCAAGGAGTCCAAGCAGAAATTCCATTAGCTAGGCTTGAACAAATGCATAGATTTTTAAAAAAGTTCATGTGGCATGGTGGAGTTCCCATAACTGTTTGGGAAAACTTGGTTCTGTTACATAAGGAAGGGGGAATGGGATGCCCAGACCCAATATGCTACTATCGGGCAGCCAAACGTGGGCAAATTCATTGGATTGATCCTGCAATGACAAAAATTTACACTCTGTGCATATATAAGTTCCAAATTTAACAAATGTTAAACAATGACAATCCAAAATTAAACATTCAGAACTTATTGGTGTATCTTGCAATATTTTCCCATAAAAAAATAATACTTTATACAAAATTAGCACCAAATGGAACAATCTTTATCCACAGAATAACACCAAATTGTTATCTAGTGTAATCTGGAACACAAAATATGGAATGAAAATAATGATGTTTCTCTACTGGAAAAGGAATTGAAGACACTTAACTTAATAAATTGGATTGATGTTCTCAAAAACAATGTGAAATAACTTGGGATGTATTTGAGAGGAGATGTGAAGAGAATCATATTAAAAACTCCAGAATAAAATATGTAATGTTAAAAAATTCATTCAAGAAATATATCAAACCCAAATGTTCCAATAATTAAAAATGAATATTTTTCAGATATCACATCTACATTAAAATCAAATATGAAAACCAAACACAGTATAGTGGCATTCTTTTATTGACACTTAATTAGACTGCAGCAATGAAAAAGGAAAACACTTGTGTAAAATCACAAATTAGATGGGAGCAGGAATTAAATAACAAAATAGATAACAAAGGGAAACAAACACCGATTAACGTCAATAAGTTATACATGTAAATGGCCCTTGATCAGTTCTTATCTAGAAAAAAACTACAATGTTTTTAAAAATGTTCTCCTCACTCCACTCTCTCCAGACATTTGTATACATCTGAATGTGGTTTTACTCACCTCACTTTGAATTGAGGAGTACAGTACTCATCCCCCAAAAACTTAATTTGGAGCCCTACATGTACACCAGTAATGGGTGTTTACTCACCTGGTAAAGGTGATTGTGTTGTTTGACATCCATGGCACTCCAGACATTACCTCATGGGTTGTGACCCTACCTGATAGGCTAGTGATGCACATGACTGAGGATCAGATTTCTCCCATATCCCGGTCCCAGAAGCCCCTGCTCTCCAGTTCAAATCTTCCAAAGCTGAAAATAAGGTTAGTGAAAACGAAACAGCAAGAATGACCCCCTTACCTAGTGCAATAGAAATAAGGCGAGTATACGCGGAGATAAATGAAATCGGGCTAGGGCCCTAATTTATTCCCCTGATAATACAATCTAGACTCGATCCTCTAAGGGGTCGACGGTGGACATCCTGGATGTTGAATGCATGGAATGAACATTCAGCTCAGTGTAAGGTTGTTTGCTCCCTAGTCTGTACGCCTCTGACTATACTATGTCGGTGGGTGAGTGCCATGGATGTCAACCAACACAATCACCTTACCAGGTGAGTAAACACCCATTGTGATTGGTTGATATCCATGGCACTCCAGACATTACCTCATGGATAGATAAGAAGCAGTACTGTGTATGTGGGAGGGAGACAAGTGGTCTGGGGTGGAAAGAATCGGTGTTGGCAGTGGCCGCAGAGAGGACTTGGGTTGCAAAGGTAGTTTGCAACTGGGACAGGTGATCTAGGCAGTAGTGTCTGGCAAAGGTGTGGATAGAGGTCCACGTGGCTGCCCTGCAGATGTCCTCTGCTGACACGCTGGTCTCTCCGCCCAGGATGTGGCAATCGCATCCAGTGGAGTGAGCTTTGATACCCTGGGAGGTACCTGTTGCTTCTGCCAAGTAGGCCTCCTGGATAGTTCTCCGCAGCCAGCCAGTGATGGTGGTCTTGGAGGCTGCTCTCCCCTGTCTCTGTCCCCTTGGGACTATGAACAGTCTTTCTGTCTTTCGGATAGGTTGTGTCCTGGACAAATAGGTGGCTAGAGTGTTGCCCACATCCAGGCCCTTAGGAACAGAAGCATCTCCCAAGTGGGAGTCTCCCTGAAAGGTGGGTAACTCGATAGTCTGTTCCCTGTGGAAGGGAGATGAGACCTTGGGTTGAAAGGCCGGGACAGTCTGTAGGCGTACTCTGTGGGGCATGAACACCGTGTAGGGTTCTTTGCAGGACAGAGCGCCTAATTTCCCAATTCTGCGGGCTGAACATATCGCCACAAGGAAGCAGGTCTTTAACCCAACCCAGAACAAATCTACATTCTGGAGGGGTTTGAAGGGGGCCGAGTTAAGGGAGTCTAGCACCAGGGGGAGGTCCCAGGGGGCGACGGTTGGGCACACTCGTGGCTGTAGCATCTCAGCCGCCCTTAGGAAATGCAGGGTGTGTGGGTGGGCCCCGGGACTGTGCCCGTCTATAGGCCCCACAGCTGCTCCAATGACTGATAGCTGTACCCTGAGAGACGAATGAGCCAGACCCTTATCCAATCCTCGCTGGAGGAATAACAAGATAGTGGGCATGTCGGTGTGCTCTGGGTCCACTGTCTGGTCATGGCACCATCTGGTGAACACCGCCCACTGCCTGCTGTAGGTGGAGGTGGTTGACGAGCATCTGGACTGCAGCATTGTAGTGATGACCGAGTCATGGTAGCCCGCGTTCCTTAGTCTTCTCCTCTCAGGAGCCATGCTGTCAGTTTCAGGGTCCCGGGGTTCGGATGTAGGAGTGGGTCCTGATTCAGCATGTCGGGGCGGTAGGGCAGTCTGAAGGAGGCCACCGTCATGGAAAGAATCATGGCAAACCACATCCTCCATGGCCAGTAGGGAGCTACCAGAATGATGGTCCATCTCGAGGAGCGAATTTTGGTCAGTACCTGAGGTAATAGGGGAAGAGGGGGAAAGATGAAGGAGTGGTCCTGGGACCAAGGTTGTGACAGGGAGTTGGTTCCCTGTGACTGGTTGTCCCTGCACCTCGAGAAGTAGTTCCTGACCTGTGTGTTCTGAGCCGAGGCCATGAGGTCCACGGGGATAGGTCCCCAGGTGTCCTGTATCATCTGAAAAGGCTGGCGTGAGATGCCACTCTTCTGGTGAATTTAATGCCGCCTCAGCCAGTCTGCTTGAATGTTGAGCCTTCCGGCGAGATGGACCGTGGCTGAGGTGAGTGAGGTGTGCCTGGGCCCAGTTGAGACTCGTACGCCTCCCTCAGCATTGCTCTGCTTTGGGTGCCTCCTTGTTTGGCGATGTATGCCACCGTGACCCGGTTGTCGGATCGGATCAGGACTGATTGTCCCAAGATGTTGGGTTTGAAGGCCGTTAGTGCATGGTAAACTGCCCGCATCTCCAGAATGTTGATTGATAGCCTGGATTCTGAGTGGGTCCATAGGCCCTGTGCTGTCCTGTTGGCCAGGCAAGCACCCCATCCCTGAAGACTTGTGTCTGTCTCGATGGAGACCTGGGGAATGGCCTCCAGCGGGACACCCCTGGTTAAGTGTGATCTGACTGTCCACCAGGTTAGTGACTTCTTCACCGCTGGGGGTAACGGGAAGAAGGTCTTCAGGTTGTGTTCGTCTGGGGATCCCCATCTGAGGACGTGGGTCTGTAGTGGCCGCATGTGCCATTTTGGTCCATGGGACGAGGTCGATACATGAAGCCATGCAACCTAGCAGCTGTGCCAGGGTAGCCATGGATGCCCGGCGGCTGGTGCGAACTGTGCATGCCAGGAGGAGTAGGTTGAGGATCCTTGCTTGGAAGGTCTTGCCCATCCCTGAGCATTGTCTAGGCTGGCGCCTAGATGCTCTATTTGTTGTGTGGGTGTTAGGTGGCTCTTGCCCCGGTTCACTACCCAGCCATGTTGTTCTAGGGCCCTTAGAGCTAGGATGGTGTGATGGAGGGAGGTCTCCCTGGAGCGGGCCCGGATCAGCCAGTCGTCGAGGTAGGGGATGATGTCGAGACCCTGTTCTCGGAGTCTGGCTACTAGTACCACCGACACTTTGGTGAAGACTCCCGGGGCCGAAGAGAGTCCGAATGGTAGGGCCTGGTATTGGAAGTGTTGGCAGAGGATGTGAAACCGGAGGTACTGTCTGTGGGCTGACCTGATGGGGATGTGGAGGTACGCGTCCTTGAGGTTTATGGATGTCAGGAAATCGCCCACCTGAAGACTGCGGAGAGTTGACCTCAGGGTGTCCATCTTGAATGTCTGGGGCACCACGTGTTGGTTTAGGTGTTTGAGATCCAGGATGGGGTGGAGGTCTCCATTTTTCTTTGGCACAAGGAAGAAGATGGAGTATACTCCCGATCCCTGCTCGTGTGGTGGTACTGGTTGGATTGTCCTGTTGTCAATCAGGTCCCACAGGATCTGTTGTACCTGATGAGCGGTGGCCCTCTTTTCTGACACCGGTGAGGTGATGAACCTGTGTGTCAGGGGAGTCCCTGATAACTCTATCGAGTATCCCTTGGACACGACTTCATGAACCCATCTGTTGGAGGTGGTGTGGAACCACTGGTGACTGAAGAGCGCTAGTCTTTGACCCACGGGAGGGGAGTGGCCTTGTTCTAAGGGGGTCTGGCATGAGTAGTCATTGCGGCTTGCCTCGCTGGGCTCTGCCTCTTCCTCCAAATCTCGAACCACGGGCTTTGAAGGATGAGGTGTAGTAGGATTTGGTGGAGGGGGCATGAGTTGAAGTGTAGTGGCCTCTACCTCGAAAAGGAGTGGTTGGGTGGGTGTCCCTGTGGGTTTGGTATGACCTCTGGCTCCCCCGAAATCTCCGCCTATTGGAAGGGAGATAGGAGTGCCTACTCTTGTTTCTGAGAAGTTCCTTGCCCTCCTCTTTCTGTTTCAGAAACTCTAAAAGACCCTCCCCAAAAACATGTTTGCCCTTCAAAGGTAGATTTTGTAGTAAGGTCTTGGACTCGTTGTCAGCCTCCCATAACTTAAGCCACAAGGCCCGTCTGGCTCTGTTTGAGATGGCTGTGGCCCTTGCATTCAGTCTGAGGGTGTCAACAGCCATGTCGGCTAGGTACCTTGCCGCATCGATGGTGCACTCTAATAGCTCTGTCTCTCTGGATTTGGGGTTGGCCTGCTCAAGGAGTTCCTCCAACCAACGTATTTGTGCCCTTGCTGTGTAGATGGCTGCTGTGGACGCCTTGCCGCCATGCCCCTGTTTTGAAAGCCTTCTTTAATATGTCCTGACCCTCTTGTCTGTAGGGTCCTTTAGAGAGATTGTCCCGCAGGGTAGGATAGTCCGTCTGCTGAGGGCGGCCACCTGGGGGTCGACTGTTGGGGCGGAGCACCAGATGTTTGCTTTGTTGTCCTGCACGGGGTACATGCGGTCCAGGTTTCTTCTGTTGGGCATTTGGCCTGGGTCAGCGGATTGCCACTCCTGGTTGACAATGTCCTCGATGGCCGGACAGACAGGGAAGGACTCTCGAACGGTGGATCTCTGTTGTATCAGAGGATCTAGCTTGGATTGAGGTTTGTCTTCCTCCTTCTCAAAGCCCATGGTGGTTTTGACGATCTTGATGAGGCCTGGAACCATGTCGAAGGAACATAGCTTGGAAGTAAGCGACGGGATGGCCTGTTGTTCCACGTCTTCTTCGTCGGAGATGGCCCTGCCTTCCTCTTCTGGTAGGTCGGTGTCCTCCCGGTGTCGGGTTTGGGGACATCTGGGTTAGGTCTCCGTCAGGTCCATGCTATCTTCGCTGGCCCTCCCCGACGCCTTGATCCAGAGGCGGGTTCGCAGGTAATCTCTGTTGGGTGAGGGACTCCAATTTTCCATCACCTTCAGCATAAAGTTCTGCTGACTCTCCATCATGGCCACGGCCGCCTGTTGGTTCTGCAGGAGAAAGGTGCCTGGGTCCAACCAAGATGAGCCGCTAGGGCCAGGGTTGCTGGGACCCATGGCGGTGGACTGTCCCAGGATAGGTCGTCGTCGTAGTGAAGACAGGCGGGCACAGTGGCCCAGGGGCGTGGGGAAGGAGGTTGGAGCTGCACGCTGTGCACTTCTTGGCCTTGACCATCTGGGGAAGACAAAGGATGAAGCGTTACCATGGGTGCCAACTGGGCCTGCAACGGGTGGTGGGGCCCTGCTAGGCAGATCAGAGATGAGCTCTGTACATAAGATAGAGAGAGAGAGAGAGAGAGAAGAGGGTGTGTGATGGCCTAAAATGGGGGTCGCTGTGGTGAGGGACCCACATGGAGGCTGAGATTCTGGGGATCGCTATAGGAAGGGACCCCAGAAGGTGAGGTTGCTGGTGGTTCACATGGGCTGCTGTGGGAGGAGCCCATATCTGTGCACAGGGTACACCAGCCTTCCACTTCTTTTTTTCCAAGAAGCTGGGGGGAGAGACGAGCCAGGGCTCCTGGGGCTAGACCAACGCCCTGCCCATTGGTAATGCTGGGTTGGGATGTGGTCAAATGTCTCTTTAGGCCCCCTCCCCCCCAAAACACTCCTGTAGACTCCCGATCCCAGGAAGTGAAGGGGAGGATACTTGGGCCATCGCAAGGAGCTTGGCCCAAGGAAAGAGAGAGAGAGAGAGGAGATCCTTCCCAAGACTCGTGGGGACCTGGGGAGAGGGCCAGAGAGCTGAGGGCCTCGTGGTCCTAAATAGTGGTCGAGTCCCCAGGCGCGAGAATAGGAGGGTGGTGAAAGCGCCAGACCATGTGGTCGCAGGGGAGCTCTGAGAGAGGCTGAGGCCTCACGCCATGGGCAGGGGAATGGCAAGAGAGCTGTGGCTGTGCCTGAGGCCTGGCATCCAGGAGAGTGTAAGGCTACATGGCTGCTGCAAGAGGGAGGATGCAGAGCCAATAGTAGAGACCCATGTAGGAGTGGGTGGAGAGCCAGCCCGCCGCCCGGAGACACATCGTTGAACCTCCTGACCTAAGGGGAGGTGAGAAGCGTCTGCCTGGGCCCAGAGAGGCCCGAGGGGGGGAGGGAGCGGAGCAGTGTGGTTGTGACCTGGGACGCGTCGCATTCGCTGCAGTGCCTGCCTGGGCTCAGAAGAGGCCTGGAGGGGAAGGGGCAGAGCAGTGTGGCTGCGATCGGGGGGGGCACTCGCAATTTGGAGCTCAGCGGTGCCACCTCGGTAAGACGGCGAGGGGAAGGGGGAGAGCCAGAAGCGTTCTGCAGAGTTCCCAGGGGGGAACATGAGGGGCTTGTGAGCGCCCTGGGTGAATGAACGGACACAAGGCCTTTGGCAGCATGAGCCAAGAGGGGCTGCTTTAACAAACTAATGTCCTCTCGGGCAAAACTCGACATTAGACTAGACAGGTAGAACAAACCATTCAGCAGTATAAAACAACCAAAACCAGGAAAGCTTGCTTTTCAACATGAGAAGGCCCTCTGTTAGATAAACCCTTATAATTACAACAGGCAAGGGTTCCTCACGGAATTACAATGGAACAAACGAATTTAAGAAAGGCGTTAGCTCTTATATTTATGCCTGGGGGGTTAAGTAGGTTGAACAATAGGATTTAAAAGTGGCTTACTTTAGTAATTTGGACAGCAGGGACCCTGGTGTGCTAGCCTGATCAGATGCAAAGTTTGAACTGGAGAGCAGGGGCTTCTGGGACCGGGATATGGGAGAAATCTGATCCTGAGTCATGTGCATCACTAGCCTATCAGGTGGGGTCACAACCCATGAGGTAATGTCTGGAGTGCCATGGATGTCAACCAATCACAATAAATCTATACAGTATAAGATAACAGATTGTGAATAGATAACCCTAAACAAACTTAAGAATATGTCACCAGTTATTAAAATAGAATGCTGGCATAATTGTCTATCTGAAAGTAAAACTGACCACTATTACCTACTGTGGGAATGTACAGAAATATCACAGTGGTGGAAATGTGTACAAACTGAATTAAATAACATTCTAAATAACACATTCCACTATTGCTCAACATTTTAATATTAAATGACTTTAAAGGATTGAATTTGCAACCAAAAGACCAAAAAATATTGGTGCCTGCAACAATGACCACAAAAAGAATAATCCTTGAAGACTGGAATTCCACCAAACTACAGGAATTTAACATGCTGAAATGGTTGCAGAACTTTAAATCTACTATGATATTAGAAAGACCGATGGGCCATATTATGCATAATGTTGAAAATTTTGATACAAGTTGGAATTCCTTCTTAAACATGCTTCCTCCATTAATGCAATTATAACCTCTTAATGTAATAACAGGATGTTATCAATGGTGTTAAGAAAATTACAGAAACAATAAATAAAATATTACAAATTGGCTGTATCTACTTAACATGGATGAGAGGGTGGGAGTGTGTGGGGGACAAAATGTATGTAAACAATGTTATTTGCATGTACATGGTTATGTGTATATAAAATTAATGAAATTAAAAATATTGCAAAATAAAAATAATATTGCAGTGGTTGGAGCATCTTTTTTGGTCTTTGGATGAAGTACCATAGACAAAACATCTTACAAGCAATTATAGCATCTTTTTGGGAAAGTGCTACGATATTTGCCTGTTGCCTCTTTGTAGAGAATACATTGCACTGTTACACTCTGAAATGTTTCTTCAAAACCAATTTTGCATGGGCATGCAAAAATTGCAGTTGTCGTAATTTGATTTGAAATAATATGGCCATGTGATATTATGAAGTAAATATTTCAAATCTTGTTATTGTAATGACTCTCCTTTGCTCAGGGAGAATTGGTAGTGCATGATAACTCCCAGCCCATGTGAAGTTTCATGTATTTTGTACCAAAGTACACATCTCTGTCTCCTTATTTTAACTATGTCCGTTTATGGGGCATTTTCATACAATTTCTTAATAATAACAGATCTATACAAAGGGGCAATATCAATTTTCCTCTGGTATTCTTTCCAGACATGAAATAGATTAATTTTAGTTACTGTTTGTTTGTTTGTTTGTTTGTTTTGTTTTGTTTATTTAAAATCTGGTAAATCCATAGGCCAAAGGGCCATTTTCATGGGCAACCACAACATCATACAAATGTATAGCTACACAGAACAAAAACAAATAGACAATATATGGAAGACAATAAATATGCAGCCAAAAAAGTAGATACATAAATGCATGAAACTAATCAGTGACACATTGTTAAAATAGTAAAGTACTGTAGTATAATTGAAGAGGAAATGAAGCAGACAGCCATTAGATTTCCTGCTTGAGGTTTGCCTTGTAATTTTTTCTGCTAAGCATTTGCATGGTAATTTATTGGTCCTATGTATTACTTTCAACAGTATGTAATCAGTCTAAGTTCCATTTGTGCCTGAAGTGATATTTTATCTAGTTCTACCCAAACCATTGGTGTAGAACACAAGAGTGGTACCCTCTTTAAAGATTTATAAAAGTACAGCACATTAAGGGAGTTTCAATATTGCTTGAAAAATGTGTGCCCCAGGCTTCTGCTTCATATAACAATAAATAATTATTTTCCATTTCTCCTGCTGTTAAAGCAACAAGTAAGGTATTTCATCCATAAATATAACTGAATCTTACCAAAGCATTTTGCCTCACATTTATTCTTTGAAATTTGCTCTTTAATGTAATGACCTCATTTTCCATGAGCCATGAATTAAATTCCAAGAGAGGTATATTCTTTAACTATTTTCAGTTTTTCTTCTTCCATGAAAAATGAATAATTTGTTATATTGACTCAAAAAAACATGATTTTAGTTATTATAAGTTTAACTTTCAGCTGCAAAGCATTTCAGTCCTTTTTGAATTTATTAACTTTCTCATGCAATCCTACATGTGAAAGTGAAAAAATACAATGTCATCTGCATAAATAAGAAGATGACATTGTTTATTACTGATTTTAGGTGGGTCAGACTGTAGTTCTACATCTGGCTGTAATAAAGAAAAAATGTATATGCTGAAAAGAATTGGTGCCAATAGGCAACCCTGTTTAACTCCTCTATCAGTACCAAATGGATCTGCTGTTTCCCTCATTATCATACCTAATAACCAGTTTAGTAGCTGTGTATTGTTGAGATACAGGTATTAATAATGAATGATCAGTTCCAATATCTAGCATTATCTAAAATAATAAATCTATTTTCATTGAATCAAAAGCTGATAAAAAATCTACAAATAGTGCAAAAAGTTAAATTTTTTGAGAACAATATATTTTTCTAATCAATGCATGAAAATGTAAACATTATCAATTGTGAAAAATCCTGATCTAAAGATTACTTGAAATTGTGAAAGTGGTTTCGTACTCTGTAACCATTTGAATAATCTATTCAGTAACATTTTGGTAAATATTTTAGACACGGTATTCAATAAGCTGTTTGGGTGAAAATTAATTGGTTCATGAACTGACCATTGTTTTATGAATAGGCACTATTATATTAGTTTTCCATGATATAGGAACAAATCTTTATTTAATTCAAGAGTTAAAGAAGGTAGTTAGAATAGGGATCCATACGTTCAAGTTTTCCTTTTAAACTCACATGTGATGGTGTCTGGGCCATATGATTTATTTAATGCAAAGTTAAGAATAGTGTCTTCCACTTTTGCTACTGAAAAGACCAGTGGAGTAGTTGTATAGTCAAAAACATAATCTGAGACAGTATCATTAGTTCCTCTAGGATGTAAATCTGAAAAGATAGCTTTGTAATATTTTACCCAAACTTCCTTTGGCAGAGTGAAACTAATTTGTCCCTTTAGCAACCATGGATCAGAAACTTTTTTGATAATTACTGTCTATTATGTTATACATTTCTGACCATTTTGTTTTTATAAAAATCAAACATTGCTCTTTCAGGGAGATGTTATATACGTTCCTCATTAGATTTAGATGGTTAAAATAAGCTCTTATTGGATTTTTCAGTCCACCTAATTAACTTAATTTTTTTGTTTGTTTGTTTGCAAGAGCCATTGAACCAACTGTGTTTCTTGTGTGTGCTTTTATTAACATATAAGATTGGTTGAGTTCTCATCCATGACTAAGGCTTGTGTTATACTATTTATTTTGTCAAAGATTTCTCTGGCTTCTGGTCCATATAGCATATTGTTTATTGAGTCTTTGACCGTGCCTATAACTTGAACTCTTTGTTTCTCTGTTATGATAATAGGAGGAATTGATGGATTTCTACAAATGGGCACCTGATTTCCTTCTGTTTTTATTTTTACTATCAGAGGTGTGTAGTTACTCAGTATCCTCATTTCAATTTTGAGATAACTTGGTAACTTGTTAATTATAGACAAAGTAGGCCTAGACCCATTTAATTGTCTCCCACTCTTAGTGGGCTTATCTGTTCATATATTTTCTAATATTTGTAAACAAAAATTTGTCTAACTCATTTTTGAATGAGTCAAATGATGTTCAGATATATGATCATTTTCTGGATTACAAATGAAATAATCAATTGTACTTTGCCATTTGTACCAAAATAAATGTTTTCACATTTGTCACCACTGAGTCTACCATTTAGCAAGATTAATGTATTATCTGTAATAAAGTCTTGCAGTGTTTTGCCTTTCTCATTTTTATTAATGGCCTTGTTGGAATGCCTGTCAATTGCACCTGTGTCCATGTAAGAATCTAACATGTCAACATTATCAAACTTAGCAATCCCTGCATTCAGGGGTCCAGCAATCAGAGCATTTACATAAGGACATCTAGGAATAATTTTGTTCTAGATCATTACTGATCCCTACTCAAAAATGGTCTAAATATTGTGAAATGCGTGGGGGGGGGGGATATTAGCATTAATCAGAATGATGTTGTCATCATTCCATTGTAATAAGTTCATAATGTAATTTTTTTCCACTTTCTATTTGTCAATAATTTTAATACCCAGCCTTATTTTTACATAAATGACCAAGCTCCCAGAGCTTCTTACCAGTTCATTAATTTTGACTGCTGGTGAGTTAATTGCTTGCCTTGCCTAATCGATTCATAGCCATTGAAGTTTATCACTTCCATAGACCATGTCTGTTCAAAAATAACTCTGCTATAGGTATTTATAAATATATGCCAATCTCTATCAGAAAACTTACTCACTAATTCAGCTATATTCCATAAAAGAAAATTACCTTTGGTACTAGATATTTCAAATACCTTGTTAGACATCTTATGTTTATCAGAGGCAGTTTCAAGTTGTCCATCAGTAACAACAGAATCAGATGAATTTTCCATATTATTTAAATCTGGACTGTAAATATCTAAATATTCTTTTTTTCTTTTTGCATTAAGATCATTTGAGCTATTTTGGTTGTTTTGGCAAGCAAACGATCTGACTGTTTTTCCCATTTTTGTGTACTTTATGTTGTAAAAATCCTTCAAAGTAATATTGAGTTTCAGAGCACTAGATAGTGAAATAATGACAGAAAAGGGAGATGAAGTATTATCTTGAGGTGATCTGTCTATTCCAATAATTGACAGAATCATGGAGGTTGTTCTGCTTTTATTTCATTATCACATTGGAGCATCTCCTGAAAATTTTATTTCAAACCATCAAGAGCATATTACAAGACTTTTTTTTCTACTGTACTGTATGTCTTATTTGAGATGTAGTAAATACTAATGTCTCAATAGAACACCAAATAACAGATGCTGCTATCTCCAGGCCTGGTGCAGCTCATTTATTTTGCTTGAATCTGTATCACAAAACCCATGCTGAAACTATGATGTACACTGGTGTACTCCTGTCTTCCATATCTCTAAATACAGTTAATGTGTTTCCTTTGCTTTATGTATGTCTAATTCTGAAATGAAAGTACTACCAGAAGCATCAATGAAAGTTTTGTCACTTTATGTTTATGAAAAAAATGCCTGTGATATGTCTAATGGTTTCATCTCCTGTTAACTTGACATCAGGATGATTGTCTTTATGTTTGTCAATGTTCTGTAATATCCCCCTTGTCTCCTCTTTTGTAGATACAGAATCTTTCCAATTAAGTTTTGATTTTTGATCCGGCCAGGAACAGCACGGGAAAAAACATTGTGGCACAAAACACTGCAGCAAAACATCGCTGCCCTGCAATGTCAGCAAGCAATAACATTGCTGACCCATACTGCACAGGCAGTACAATGTGATTACAGCCCTGGTGACAAGTGGGTTCCCTATCCCATTCACTAATTGTTTGGCCCCAGTAATAGTAATAGTAGCAATTCCTGATGTGATGTCCAGTATCCACCCCAACCCATTGTTGCTGATTGCTGGCCCTGGTGTCTCATTATAAATTGCAGTGCAATATAGCCCTGACATCTAGTGAACTCCCCACCCTGGCAAGTAGGTCCCCACCACCCTGCACCCCCCCACACCCGACAATGAGCGGGAGACTAGCACATCCCTCCACTCTCAACCACAGCTAGCTACCCGGCTGAGCTGATATGAATGAGTGCATAGATGAGTACATGCTCATTTATTTCAGCTCAGTCGAGCGGCCAGCTGTGGCAGTGAGTGGAGGGCTATGCTGGTCACCTGCTCATTGTTGGGGGGTGAGGGGTTGAATCTACCTGCCAGGGTGGGGGGTTCACTAGACACCAGGGATATATTGCACTGCAATTTATAATGAGACTTCAATGCCGGCAATCAGTGATAGAGAGTTGGGAGGACACTGGACATCACACCAGGGATTGCTACTATTACTTTTACTGGGGCTGACAATCGGCAGGTGGGAGAGGGGATTCACTTGTCACCAGGGTTGTAATAACATTGTACTGCCTGCATAGCACAGGCCAGCAATGTTATTGACTGCCAGCATTGCAGGCAGCAATGTTTTGCCTGCAGTGTCGTGTGCCACAATGTTTTTTCCCATGATGTTCCTGACTGGAACCCTGATTTTTGTATGAGTCTATGGCATTTCCCTCTTTTCTTGTTTCTTGTGAGTTGTTGACCTTATTACAATCCTCTTGAGTACTTTCCAAGCTATCAGCTTTGTGATTTTTTCCCATTCGCTGAGATATTGTCTGTTGTCTTGTCTTGTTATTATTGTTATTAGTTATCACATGCATAACTTCAATTGTTATTGTGGGTTTGTTAGTATTCTGAATTCCATGTGTATTCATAGTTTTACTTTCCTAGCCTTTTATTCGTTTTTGTTTCTTAATTTTTTTTTCTTTTTCCTCCCTTTCCTACTATTTTTTTTATTTAAAATGTATTAAAAAGTACAAAATAAGAGGCTACATTAGAACTGCCATTATTGAATCCCTTTCCTGTTATTATGCAATTTGTTTTGTGTTTTTGGTATAATTAAGAGGTATTGTTGAACATGATAAATTATGTTTATTTGTTTTTATAAATTTTCAACTTTCATAGACAGCAAATTCATTTTCTCTGTAATTTATTTCCTAAAAATGTCTACTCTATGGTGGATGTCATCCAGTGTTTCCAAGATTACTACATTAGACATGATGGGCTGAGCTAGGGCCTTTAATATATATTTTGCTTGATTGTTGGGGCACTGGTTTATTAAATCTGGATCCAACTCAGTTTTTTCAACCTCATTATTTAGGTTCTCAAAAACTATGTTGCGGGAATCTTGTAAATTAACAGTGTTAGTTGGCCCTATAAATTCTAATTCAGGAATCTTTGTGGGGAAGTTACAAGCATTAACAGACAAGTTTAAAGGGTGAAAAAGCTCAAGTTTACTTTCTTGTATATCTTGTTGTAGCAGGAATCATGAATCCTCTGTTACCACTACTGCATTATCTTTGTTATAGATATTGACAGCACTTTCCTTATCCATATTTTTTGTATTAAAATGTAAATTATTTTATTTAGGGATATTCATTGGAGAGAAAAAAAATGTATTTGCTTCTTTTTAGCTTGCTTCACTGCTTGTGTTTCCTTTTTTTCCCTATTTTTGCTATCTTTTCCTTTTTGTTATTTTTTTTTTATTTTGGTGTTGCTTCCATCCTGAGTAGTGTTTTTTATGATCTGCTTGATTTTCCTTTATTCATGTTTCCATTAAAAATATATTATCTTTATCATTGGTATCCATGTCTTGGATATTTATTGGTTCTATTTCAGAT
This sequence comes from Neoceratodus forsteri, assembly GCA_016271365.2. NCBI lineage: Eukaryota > Metazoa > Chordata > Ceratodontiformes > Ceratodontidae > Neoceratodus > Neoceratodus forsteri. The sequence goes on from CM028136.1 coordinate 344,420,580, forward strand.
TTTCCTGTGGCATTACTGTCCCTCTCCTTTAACTTTTTTTTCTAGTGCTTATCTTACTACATCTGAGTAGCTTAATGCCTTTTTGTTCTCAACTGGGGTTGAGGCTGCAATGCTCAAATCCCCTCAAAATGCATTTATTCTTTTTTTCATGTTCTCCTTCATAAATTCTGTCTCTTGGTCTATATTTATAAGGTTTGTATACTTTTTCCACTCCTAGTGTTCATTACTATGATGACAAAACTAGTTGCCCATACCCAAATAGTGGCCCTAGATTAAAGCACTATTTTGACAAGTGCATTCAAGGTGTTACGAAAAAAATGTAAGCATGTCTATTCTAAATATTAGCTATAACTCAAAAATGAGATGCAATCCAAACTGCACATATGAATATACTCATATATTAGTAACATATAAATAACACTGTATGTGGATATTATGGATAGTCTGAGATAGCAATAATCTCTGCAGTTAGTCTGATTCAAGTAGCAATGCCTCTTTTGTGCTTATAGTAAAAAAGTATGCTTTACAGAACAGTCACTTATCCTCTTTAAAGTGTATTGCATTGCTGTTATAAAGTGAGCTACTTTACAAATATAAGCAAGTATACTTATTGCATCTTGCTTCACATAAACATTTCTTGTTCTGACTGCTAGCAGTGATAACTTAAGGCACTTGCTAGATTTCTAGTTCTTCCAGGTTCCAAATATCCCTTAGTTTTTTTCTAAAGTCTGACCTTTATCTTGTAATGGCCAACCATTATACTGCCCTGGTTTCTTATTTTAAAAGCAGTTTCACCACTCTCTTGTTAATGTTTGTATCTCTGTCTGTCTGTCTGAGAGGCAGAAGAAAAATAAGAGGCTAGATAAAAACTAAATCTAGATTCTCCATATGCTAGAATTAATATCTATAAAAAACAAAAGAGCTTTAGTACCTTTTGCAACAGACTCAGTACAAAGCATAAAGCTTACAGTAGTAATAAGGCATGCTCCTTAGATTTAGCCATCACTTAACTCAACTGCATTATACTTATAAAATAACAAGATAAAAATGAAACAAAAAAACAAGCAAACAACATAAAATCAATTCAGAAAAATTATTTGGGACTAATGCCCACTGCTGTTGCTCCCCTCAGTCTGATGTGTTAGTGACAGACCTGCTAGCATAGTGTGTGCTCTCTTATTGAGGCAGATGGATCATGTCATGTGGATTCCAGGAAATTAAAAAAAAGAAATAAAAAATTATTCTACAAAACAAAAATGCAAGTAAAATATATAAGAAGAGAAAATCATAAAAGGGATGACAACCTACTGTTAGGTACTTTACAAAATTAATACATTTTTGAGATTAACCATTTGAGCCTCCCCTCTCACTCTGCTTAATCAGGAGCTTTCAGTTAACTTCTTATCGAACAATTCAAGATATGTATATAAAAAAGGCTCCATGACAAGCCAGTAGGGAAAAAAAAACAGTGAGGTACAAAACAGTGAAGTTAAAACAGCGCTCCTAAAATGCAGCTAAAAAGAAAACCTTTGAAAAACAAAATGTTGCACATTAGGCACACTCACAACACAGTGAAACTTCAGGGAAGTGCCTTAACTGCTTAAAGGAACCTCATGGGGATTCAAATTGTGGGGAAGAAAGTCAGAAGGTGGGCAGCTTTAATAGCACAACTCTGCGCAGGATGCAATGGGGGGAGAATTTTGGATGGGTGGGTGGGCAGGTTAATGAAACAAACTCCAGGAGGGATGGAACTCAGCGGGGGTAGAAGTCAGGACAAGGCCGCATTTAGTATTGCAACTCCATGGGAGGAACAAATGTAGGGGGAAGGGGTGATTGGGAGCATGACGGCCAACAGCAAAAAAAAAAGCGAAACAAAGGCAACAGAGCGAGCCCCGAACCTGGGTCAGCTGGATGTATGGCAGTCACAGCTTGTCAACCTAACCTCTAAGCCATGCCATCAGTAAGCTGAACCAGCACACATTTGGCAGCTTAGACTCTTCAGCCCGAAACTTGGTTGCAATGAAGGAGAAGAACTTAAATCTTTCTATGATAATCTGCTCCCTCACTAGAGTGACTCTGAAGTATGTATCAATTTTTTTCCTGAAGTTTTGGACCCTCATCATTGTGTGCTTCACCTTCACTGCTATCCTAATGTTGAAAGAATTTTGCAATATTTGGTACTACTTTCATATTTAGATAGTGTAGGTTAGTGATTGTCTGACTGTACAATTTAATTATTTTCTGTGAAGCCAGGACAGGATGAGAAGAGATCATATTTTGGCCATAATGAAGTGGCTAGGCAATCTCTTCAACTTCCCTATTTCTGCAATTCACCCCATGCTTAGGCATGTATTGAAGTGTACCCAGGAACAGAATGGGGAATTCCCCACTGAAGTCAATGGGGGTAATATGTAATAAATTTTTTATAAAGCAGAAGATCTTGTCAGCTGCACCATCACTGTCCCAACATAGATAGAAAATGCAGATGCAGCAGGATAAACAAGAAAAAACTTTTATTTCCAGGAACTGACAAACAGCTCCGAGTGACCCTCCCCAAAAGAGCCAAACATTTTTGTGTGACACCCATGCTTTTTCAAGGCTATGGTGGCACTAGATATTGCACATTCTTTTATATAATTTTGTGTTAAAGTGACAGTGCAGGTCTCAGATGTTAGCAATCTCACCAATACTAAAATGCTGTAAAAGATACTCCTTGACAGTGAACTTATAATTAAACCAGACATAAGTATTATAGTGCTGTAGGTTGCTAATAATTAATAAAGTGCTGAGGTGCAACTGACCTGCATGTCTCATGTGTCCATTATGACAATAAGAAATTAACCTAACTGCCTAAAAGCAGATATTTAAAAAGTTAAAATCTACAAAAAATCTGCAAAAACATTACTACAAAAATCTTTATCAATTAACCATTAAAAAGTAATGTGCAATACCTTGTGCCACAATAGCCTTGAGAAAGCATGGGTGTCACACAAAAACATTTGGCTCTTGTGGGGAAGGGCATTCAGAGCTGTTTGTCGGTACCTGAAAAAAAAAATTTTTTCTTGTTTATCCTACTGCATCTGCCTTTTCTATCTATGTTGGGACAGTGATGGTGCAGTTGACAAGAACGTCTGCTTTGTGCAAACAATAATACCTGACAGGATGGGCAGTATTGGGCAATACCGGACCACCTAGAGGCATAATGAGGCTGGATGCTGCAGGTGGAGGGCCTTATAGCACCTGGAAGATCTGGTATTGCCCATACCGCCCACCCAGGAGAGTATTATTGTGCTTAGAAAATGGGCACTGTGTCAAATTTATTTAATATATATATATTTTTTTAAATTATCATGGTGAAATTGTTATTGTATTTATTTGTATGTTAATAAAGTAATCCCTCCATCTGTTGTTTTGTGGTCTTCTGTCTTTTGCACCTCCTATTTTGAGCAGGTTGTCATGATTACACTCACCCCCCATGTACGTGTGCACACACACACACATGCACATGCACACACACACACACACACACAGTATTGGCAATTTTTAATTTTTTTTTAATTTAATGCTTTTTTGGTTTGTTTGTTTGTTTGCGGGCAGTGGAGAAGCAGTTGTAGGCAGTCAGAGAAGTGACAGATTGTCCCCAGCATGCACGGACACACACACACACACACACACACACACATATACACAGTATTGGCAGTTTTAAAAAAAAATTTATTTAATGCTTTTTGGGTTTGTTTGTTTGTGGGCAGTGGAGAGGCAGTAGTGGGCAGTCTGTGAGGTGACCAGAAGTTTAGGACAATGGTCACGGAAGATGAGAGTCTGAAAATGAGCTAACGAGGATGAAAGTTGCGGGAGTGAGAGCGAGAAAAAAAACTGCAGGGGAGAGTGAGAAACAGAAGCTTGAAGTAAGAAATGTTTAAATTCATTTTGAACCTGCAGACTGGCATGGCAGGTGGGGAAAAGTGGCACATGACATGCTACGGATTGAAGACATCTTGGTGAGTTAGCAAGTGCTAAAATGTGATGGCTCATTAGTATGCCAAATCATGGTGCCCAAAGATATTCTTAGGTAAAGGGGCACCTCAAATTGGTACTTCTTTCGAAGTGTGCGTCTATTGTAAGTTAATGCACACCCACCTGCTATAGCTCTCAGCCAATCAGAGAGCTGATATTGTCTAGCCCATTTTCTAAGAATACCTAATGGGTTTTGGCTCTGTCTTTTGCTTTTTGGAGCTGCTTGACTGTTGGAATTAATTTTTTATGCTTATGTATGGCTACAGTGAGGTTAATCAAGGCCATGACTCAACTAAGAAGAACCTTCTTAGTCAAGCAGTGGCCTTGATTAAAGTCACTGTAGCCATTAAAGGGGCCTATTCATGAAAGGCAGCACTATACTTGGGTATGTGATGTAAGTGAGGGTGTGCAGCTGCATGCCACGTAGAGCATCATGCAGACACAGCATGAACAAAGAAGCACACAATGCCCCAGACAGGCAGGGGCATTGCCCAAAGAGGCATGCACCAATGCACTGGGGTGGTCCTGAAACAGTGCAGAGGCAAGGGTATGCCCCTTGACCCCACCATATATGGTGAGATGGAACAACAAAACACACGTTCTATGCGCACTGCAGAACAGGATTGTCTGTGGAAGACATGCCAATGAACCACAGTCCATAGCAGCAGGTGGCCCCCATGCCACCACAACCCACACTTACCACAGGGACTAGCCAGCTGCAGCAGTAGGCAGCAACAGTCCATCAACATCACCCATGCACAGGTGGCAATACTGGTGATGGGCATACTGCAGCACTATGATGTGCTGTACAGGAGACAGTCCCTGTCAACCCCCACAGAGATGAAGGACTGGATATGGCTGGACCTGCAGGTGATGATGAATGCCACAGGAACCAATGGCCCACATACTTGCCATGATCAAGCACAGTGGCAGGATCTCTGGTCACAGGTGAAGAAGAAGAAGGTCAGCAGGACACGACAGTCACAGGGTGCAATGGGCGGAGGCCAGCCACTGCCAGACCCACCCCACACACCCATAGAGAAACTTGTTTTGGACACCATCAGTGACGTACTGATGGATGGTGAGCCCAATGGACTTGACAGCATGCCAGGTAAGCATGATGCACAGGGGCACACACAACATCAGCCCAGCACAGCATGTACACGATTGGACCTGATCACCTGTGTACATTCCAACCACAGTGCAAGATGAGGACAGTGGCGATGAGGGTCCTTTAGGTACTCTTTGATGTGGAATGCAGATGTCAGCCAGTGATGGTAGGTAGTGCGACATCCAAAGTGCCATGTGCCAAGGCATATGGACAGCTGTGCTAAATGCTGTGTCCTCCCCCACCAGGATCACAGCAGCATGACACAGGGAGTACACAGGAGAATGCAGCACATCCACCTGCACAGCCCTCCAATGACCAGGACATGGACACACCATGAGACCATGACCAACAGCACCAGGGGACCAGGTGCAGCAGGGGCACATCTGCACAGACACACACCACAGTGGAGGAATGAACACCAGAGATCATGGAGTTGGATGGACACCACACACCTGCATCTGAAGACAGCAGTGAGAAAGAGGCTGGATGACAGGATGACAGCACTGTAGCCTCTACAGAGACTAGCACACCATCCAGAACCACTCCAGTGCAGAAGAACAATGGGGGGGCCTCAGAGGGTCCACCACCTGCCAGGCATGCATGCTGAGTGGTGCCAGGCTCCCTGCTGGCCAACTACTACCCTGACCTGCAGAGGTTAGAGTGAGAGCACCTGCAGGCAACCAGCAACAGTATGGAAGCTGTGGGGTGGCTCATGCAGGTGGTCATGGAGGCGGTACAGGTCCAGGAGCACCAGGCCACTCATGTGGCTGCTGGGGTCAGGGCACAGGAGAGACTTGCTAAGGAGGTTTCCACCAGTGGCCATGCACAGCAGCAACTGGTGGATGAGGTAGGTGCAGGTGTTCTATGCCCAGGAGTGGGTCACTGATGCCATTGCTACCTGTACACATGGAGGGCGGTGTGAAGGGACAGGCAATGGCAGCACCTGCCATAGATGGGGGGGGGGGCACAATCAAGTCAGCACATGAATGGCCATTGCCCTGCCACCAGACTGGACACCAGTGTGCCCGGTGTCATGCACTCTCCCATCGTGCATCATTCCTGCCATGGTCAACAGACCCCTGCCACATCACAGCCACAGGCCCATACCTGCCGTGGCTCAGCATCCAGTAGTGGCCTTGGTTGCGGTGCCCAAAGCTTGCAGCTGGCAATGCCATGAAGTCCTGGTGCCACAACAACACCAAACACACACATTCACAGGCCCCCAACATGTCCCACACAAACACACTCCCACACACACACAGCATGCTATGCAAAACACACCATTGGCAGCTCAATATGTGGCATGCCAACACAAGTCAGAGCCAGCAATACAGGCACCACAGTGGTCATGCACACATGCACAGAGTGCCACTGCCAAGAGGCCAAGACAGCCATCTCCCAGGCCTGCACAGTGTCCACTGTCATCACGATGGGTGTGTGTGCCCCATGGCATGCATCCACCTGCACATGTGTGCTCAGACGAGCAGTGTCATCATTGCACTCATGTGCTATGCCCTAATGACCAAAGGTGCCATGGGCCACACAATGGTGCACCACCCATGCTGCCCTGCATTCATCACTGAGTGGTCACAGGGGCCCCTTCTGGCCCTGTCCTCCATTGCCAGTGCTGGCCCATGTGTTGGTGATGGTGGCTCCTCGGGTTGTTCAGGTGGATGCACATATGGGGACTCCTGTAGCCTGTGTCACATGCAAATGTTGTGCAGAATGGCACAGGTGGTGAACACTCTGCATGCCATGCCTGGCACCAGCATCATCATGCCATTGGTGTGATCCAGGCAGTGTAACCATGTTTTCAGTAGCCCAATGGAACGCTCCATGATGTTGCATGCCTTCCTGTGTGCCGCACTGTAGGCCTCCTCTGCAGGGTGCTGTGGCACTAGGTAGGGTGTCAGGAGACACATCCTTAGTGGGTAGCCACTGTCACCTGTTGGGGGGAGGGAGAACAGAATTAGAACCATTGCAGTTGCACACTGATGCCAGGGTGTAGCACTGGACATAGTGGCTGCTTACCTAACAGCCAGCCAAACCCCTCCAGTTGCTGTGACAGATGCCACTTCAGCTGACTGTGGTCGAATATGAATGAGTCATGGCATGCTCTGGGAAACTTGGCATACACATTTGTTAGGATGCCTGTGGTGTCACAGATGACCTGGCAATTAATACTGTGGTACCACTTTCGGTTGCAGTATGCATCCTCATTTGAGAACGGTGCCAGGACTGGCACATACAAGCAGTCTATGGTGCCAAACATGTTTAGCATGCCATACCTGTCATGGAATGCCCCCTTTGCCACCCTGACATCAGCCGGCATTGTGGGGAACCAGATTTATCTCACCCATTGTCTCATCAAGGCGTTGGTCACCTGGTGAAGTGCCCGTGAAACTGAAGACTGACTCACACCCGTCATGTCACTAGTGGCCCACTGGAAGCTGCCAGTGGAATAGTACTGAATAACACAAAGCACCTTTGTCTCCATGGACATGGCTATGGAGCATCGTGTGCATGGCTGGACCATGTCCTCGATGAGGCCACAGATGTACTGTAGCATGTCATGATCAACATGGTAGCACTGGAGACATTCAGCATGCTTCAGTGTGTGTGCTGCCAGCCTGAGCCTGACTGTGCAGTGTCGTCATTGCCTGTGGTGGGCATGATGCTTCACGACGTCATCCTCCAGGAGAACCATATGCAGCAATGTGCCATGGCGCATGTCCCATTTCATCCACCAAACACACTTGCCAGTATACATGCACCATTGACATGCAGTTCCACTGTGTGTGTGGTGCAGACTGGGCTGCGTGGCACACTGGGCCATATGGGCATGCCATGATCATGTGTGGTGGGCATGTCACCATAGGGAAGGCCACAGACATGCACTTGGCAAGGGTGGAGGGTTCCAGTGCCACCAGCGGAGTTGGTGACAGGCAAGGCCTGCCACAATGGCTCTACAGAGTGTTCCACTCATGCTACCAGGATGGTGTGCCCATGGGCACAATCTGAAAGATGACAAGGTGGAGGCAGGTAGGTGTTGCGGGACATGTGTGCTGGAGTGTGTGGGCCGCATGCCATGGGGTCCCATGCTATCCTGTTGCACTGTTTTTTGTGTTACAGGGGACAAGGAGGATGAAGGCATGGCTTGTCCTGGAGCTCATGGAGCTGGGCCCGGGTGACCCGGGGCAGGTGGTTGCACCCATGAGGAGACTACTGTATGATATACCACACCGATGCTAGCAGTAGTAGAAAAAATTTGTATTCATCTGAGAAAAACAATGAATAGGTACAACTTGACTGAGGCAGGCTCATTTCCAGCGAGACCCTAAGTACATCTTAAATACAGTTGCAAAATTCTCCCTGCACCAGTCCACCAGAGTCATGATCTAGCACGACAATGCCAGGGACCTGTGGGCCATCCATACTCCACCAAAGGTGGAGGTGCAGGCCATGGTGTGTGTCTGTGTGTGTCTGTGTGTGTCTCTCTCTGTACTCTGTCCTCTGGTGGCAACACTGTCACTGATGGTGGTTCCCCTCTGTGTGTTCTTGTTGTTCCAACATTATCAGGGACTAGTGCAGTGGACTGTCCTGGAGGAGCAGCCCTTCACGTGTACCATCCCACCCCAGGAATCGTCCACCCTCACCTCCAGCTCCTCCTTCACTTCTGGGCTGGAGGACTCAGACTTGGTGCACGCTGGTAGTGAGCATAGTGGACTGTCTGACATACTTGTTTTTCTCATGTTGTGTTCCCTACCTCCCATGTTGGATACTTTGTTGCAGGCTCTGCTGACATGTTTGTATTAAAACTATTCTGCTGCCTTTGGCACATACATTGGTTTCAGTTAACATTGCTGTTTGTGCAGCATCTCTGTGTGTGTGTCTCTTATTCGCCCTGGCATGGTGCTGCCTGGCTTGGTGTCTGTGTTTGGTGTTGTACGGTGTGACATAGCATTGGTTGGTGACTGGCACAGACACATGCCATTGCTGTGGGCCTGTCCATCCATTGGTAGTGTTGCATACTGACCCATGCTGCTGTGGGCATGGCATCCTTGTGGTTCGCTTTCAGTGCTGAGGCGGGGGCATGTGCACCATCATACAGTGGTGCCAGTGGTCACCACTGGCACATGGCATTCACATATTGTGTGGCAGCCAGTGTGCTGTGTGGTGCCCCATGTGTCTGGCAGCCTGCCTTGTCATGCTGACCCATGCAATGCCCTCTTTGAGGTGCCTTTTGCAGCCCTGCAGCATGTCGCCTGCACACACAGGGATTATGGCTGCCTCCAGGATTTGTAGGCCATCGGCGGAGCTGCTACACATTGTGCCAACATAAACCACATCATGCATGTGCATACACGGTGCTGCATGACCGGTCTACATGGCTCCATCCGTGTATCTCCAGGGGCATGCATGTTCATGTCATTGATGTACGTGGCATCATACTCATGGTTTGTGCATGCTGCCCAGTGGCTTGGGATCTGGGTTTCATGTGTATCCTGCTGTACGCAGGTCTTGTGTGCTGTATGTAGGCCCATGCAATGTTTGTGAATAGGGCTCAAAAAGCATAATTATTACCCCCATTGGCTTCAATAAGGCAAGCCTCCATGCTGTTCCTGGGCACATGTCATTATGTCCCTGAGCATGGGTCTGATTGTAGCAATAAGGAAAGGGAAAAATCAGTTGGCCACCTTGTTAGGGCCAAAATACAGTCCCTTTCCACCCCATCCCAGCTTCACAGAGTATTATTAAACTTGTACAGTGAGACAGGCATCAGCCAACATTATCTAAATATATAAACATTACACAAATCTAGGAATCCTATAAAACACTTTAAACAATGTCCACAACACTGTCCATGCTTACAAGCACCAGGCCTGGTATTGCACCATCATGAGTGGGTTCCTTGAGTAGTTACACCAGAAATGCCACCTGAATGGAGTCTATGATGACCCTGCTTCTAGCAGAGGCCATAGCTGGGAGGCTCCAATCAATATCTTGTAGACTGAACTCCACCATCATCAGTACTTCTTCCTTATCTGCCATCTTGCTAATGACGTCCCCCCTTTTCCTTGTCTAGATCCTCCCTCTGTGCTTGAGGTCAATAAATCACCACAGTGCAAATGCTGGTTCGAACTGCTGGCTCCAGGGTGACCTGCAGCACCTCTAGACCCTCCTTACCCCCTTGCATTTCTGTTGCCTTGATATAGTCCCCAACATGTAACACAAAAAAAAACACCTTTTCTCACCTCCATATCCTTCTTAAATGTTGTGTATCTTGGGTATGTTAAGAACATGGCCCCTTCTTCCTGTTTTTTTGTTTATTGCTGCTTTTTCTTATTCTTCCCTTTTAGCTACTGTTCTCCTACTTATAATACCATATAGGGCACCTTGACTTATGTTATAATGAGTGATTAATCCCAACTCTTTGATCCAATCCCTCCGATCGTGTCTGGGGGTTTTGCCTGTATGCTCAGAACCACTCCCTCCAATTGGTTAATTCAGCCCCTTGAGATTTCTGGAGTGAGGGAGGTGTTTCCTGTGAGGTGGGGGAATAAATTAAGGTGTTCTCCATGGCAGGATCCCTTTTCTGCCTTGATCCAAGCCAGAGAAGCTCTACATGTCCACTGTCCATTCAGAAGTGCACTCAAAACACATAGCACAACGACTTGCCCTATGGCATGTTAAAAACACCACTGGTAAGCATTGCTTTTTCTCTTGCCTAATGGGGAACAGGGACATTGACATGCTACACCAGTGACAAATCTGGTGTCCATGATTTTTTGCTTCTTTGTTAATTTTTTGTTATTTTTGGAAGCTGGGGAGGTTTTTTCTACTTTGTGGACACCACACCATGCCGTGTCCTGGTACATTCAAATCCAGATATGTGTGGCATCCATTGTATATTACAAACCAACCAACCTAATACTTGGGAAAAAAAATATATTATTGGGTTGTGTGGTCCCAGGGAGGGTATTAACTGCAAAGTGCTCTTTTAACATGGCTGCTTATTTAACATGGCCAGATGGAGGGGACCTGTGGAGGGTGTTCAAATTTCTGAATGGGGAAGTTGGTGAAAACATGATTAGGGTGCTGCCTGTAAGATGCTTTTGGTTTTTACATTGGTGGATGGGGGGGAGTTGGGGGAACCATACGTAGAGGGTGTTCATTGAAACAGTGCTTTTTTTACCTGACTGGATGGGGGAGTTGGGGGAACTATGATTGTGGGTGCTGCTTACTGATATTTCTTTTTTACATGGCTGGATGGGGTGGTGGAGAAGGAGGAACCATAGTGTGGAGGGTGTTATTCAATGTTTGCTTATTTAGTAGCCAAGTGAGTTTTTAAATCCACAAACAAGCCTTTGTTTAATACTTGATGTTCAGCCATATTGAGACCATGCAGTGTGTGTTAGTGGTGAGATCTCTGAATTATTGTTTGGCTTGCACTGTAAATGTTTCCTTGATAATTTATGGCTTGCAGTAAATAAAGGTCAAGTTTGTAAAATCACCACCAATGCATAGCTTTAGCATGGCTGGATGCCAATCAAGCTTTTGTTCAGTGTTCGACATTTGGCCATGTTAAGACCATGAGGTGTGTTGTGGTGGTGGGGTCTCTGAATTATTGTTTGACTTACACTGTAAATGAAAGTTTGGTTTTTGTGGCTTGCATTAAATAAAGGCTGAGTTTTTAAACCAGTTCCACATGATTTTAATGTGGCTGGGTGTTGTGCAAACTTTTGTTTGGTGCTCAACGTTCAGCCATGTTGAGACCATGCTGTTGTGCTTTGTCCTCCCTCAGTCATAAGACTGAGTACCTGTGTCCATTCTCTTCATTTTGTTTCTGTTATCACCATTTTGTTTTTAACCCTCCATTTTATTTCCACTGGCTCCATTTTGTTTCCACTACCTCCATTTTAATTTGCACCCCTACTTATCTTTTTAAGCCACAATGAAAACCACTGTTTTAGAGTATTCTATTTTGAAATTAGTGAAGACGCCATTATTTAGATACTGTTTTAAGACTTTTATTAAGACAGACAGGAATCTCTGTTGAACATAACAGCAAGAGCTTGATATTCATTGCTGTTGCAGTGCACCACTGTCCGTCATCACATTGTACATTCTCATTTTTCTGTCATGTTGTGAAGCAATTGATGTCTGCTCTCCATTCTGTCACTTCATCTGTGAAACAACTGATGTGCGTTCTTCTTCATTCTGTCACTTCATCTGTTAAGCAGTTGATGTACTCTTGCCTTCATTCCATCGCATCAACTGTTAAGCAATTGATGTGAGCTCTCCTTCATTCTATCACTTCCTCTGTTATGCAGCTTATGTGTGCTCTCCTTTATTCCAGCACTTCATCGGTTAAGCAACTGATGCACATTCTCCTTCAATCTGTCATGTCAAGTGTTGTGAATCAATTGATGCACACTCGCCTTTGTTTCATCTTCTCTGTAGTGAGGAACTGATGCCCTTTGTCATGCAGGCCATATCAACTATGAAAGAGGAAATTATTGTGTAATTGACTAATGCTTGAAAAATTATGTTTATTAAGGTTTGTGACTAATGGAACATCAACGCAGACAAAGGTCACGTGTGTCTGATGCATGCTTGGTTAGTGATGGGCTAAGAATCTTTTCCACTCCACTGTCTGGAAAGGAGAGAAGTAAATGCTTCAGAGATAGGGTTAAAATGACTCCAAACATTATGACTCTTGTTTGACTAGCTACAAAGCTCAATCACAGGCTTAATGTGATAACTGAGAAGAAGTGCTGTGAATTCAAAGAGAAGTCTAGGCTGTAAATGCAGTAGTACAGAGAATGACAGAAGCAGAAAAAATTAGAGCATACCAAGTATGCCAAGTGTACAGTGATAAGCAAATTAACCACAAGAAAAGACGAACAAAAAAAGTAGCAGAAACGAGAAATATGGAAAGAACAAAAAAGACAGCAACGTGCAGCATTGTCAGCACAGAAGAAAAGTAACAATAAAATATACCAAAAATATAAGGATGCCCAGCCAACAACAATGAAAAGCCCAGAATACCATCACATCATCAGTGTAAGTACATTTAACTGATAACCACAATACAGCTGCAATTGTGTACCCCCAAACCAATGGTGCCATCCAGAAGGCACTGCAAAGGGCATGAGCAGTCCTGCTACAGTCACCCACCCATTTTGCATCTACAATTGATAAGTTGATATTATCATGTTCACCAGCAAAGCAGGCAGCACTAGCAAAAAGAGGACAAAACATGGTGTGCTGTGTAAATGTGGAGAAGAAACTGGTGGCAGTCATGAAGGAAAACGTCAAAAGTGGACAAAAACAAAATCATGACTGTGTCCGAGCAATTCTGGTTTTGAAAAAATATGAACTACTATGCAAGACAAGCACAACCCTTGGGATCAGCTGGACAACCCTTATGAATACGATGCACAGGGAATAGAAGTGTGTGAAAAAGATACACAAATAATTATTGCCTTTGGAAGCTGTCGATAAAATGAAAAGCTTTTTGAAGAGTTCACTGTCCCTCTGCCTTACAAGAAGGCATTTTTGAACAAAAGTCAGTGTGATAAAGCTTTTCTCTCAAAACCCCACAATGCACTGCATGCAGAATGTCTGAAGGAAAAGCTAGGGTGCAACATCAGCTCAACTAAAATTAACAGTCTGTGACCAACATGCATTAAACTCGACAAAGACCAGAAACTTAACCAGCGCCTACACAAGTACTGTGCCAATGCCTCATGAAAACGATGTGCAGTAAACTGTATGGCCAACCTTCACAAAATAACTTCAGCAAGTGCAAAGTTCTGAGTATATACAAACCTGTGGAAATGACAATGTGTCCAAAGGCAATAGGTCACAGATTCTTCAGAAGAGACTCTGTGGAGAATGTGTATGACAATTGTACAGTAAAGGCAGTAGAAAAGAAGGCAGAGCAACTAATGAAGCAAGATGGGGCAGAACTGGTGATATGGTATCAGTGAGAAACCATCACTGTGACCAAAAGGACAGATGGGCTGGGGGAAAACAAAAATCCATAAAAGTGTTGAACAGCAAGAGGACAACACTACAACAATTGGCTGACATGCTTAAGGAAGATCTTCAGTACTTACTGGGTAGCCACCTGCATGTGACTGCATGTTAACAGCATCAGTTCAGCCCATTAAAAGAGAAAATACCTCATGGGTGGGTCCTCATGGTGCTGGACGTTGCTGAAAACTATACCTGCAAGTACCAGGATGAGATCCAATTCTGCTACTGGCAGCACAAACAGGCTAGAGTGCACTCCATTGTTACATACTACAGATGTACTCACTGTGAAGATGACATCACAGAATCACTGGAATTCATTTCACAGGACCTCACACACAACCACCATGTAGTTCAGCATTTTGTGAACATGACCAGCGAACATTTTACAAAGACCCGTCACCTAACCATAGAAAAAGAGATGCATTTTAAAGATGGCTGTGGGAGCCAATATAAATCAAAGTGGTCATTACATGCAATTTCAGTGGCTCCAAAATAATTTGGATATTCAATCAAAAGAGTATACCTTGGATCAAGGCATGGAAAAGGCCCCTCAGATAGAGAGAGAGAGAGAGAGTGCAGTGGTTAAATCAATGCAAACAAGGCTGTGCAGTATTGTCTTGCAGTCATTTCCACAGCAGAAGAGCTGTAAGTGTACTGTCGGGATAACCGTACACCGTTTTTTCTGTGTGCCTGGCAAATGTATAGGAAGACCAAAAAGAAAATATGTGAAAACCATCCCTGGAACTTAACACATCCAAAGTGTCAAGTCTGTAGTGGCTGGTGTAGTTGTCACCAGAGATTTGAGTTGATGATGGCCCTTGTGTGAACCATGAATATGTGCAACCATGGACAATAAAGAGGCTCATAGGTTCACATATTCATATGAAAAGCACATCGCAGAGTGCTCAGATGCATGAAGACAGGATGAACTTGGACAGTGTTCCTAGCCCAGCAGTGACTCTCCACTCCACTGCTCCTGGCACTCCAGTGACAGACCCATCCACCACTCACAGCACTCTAGTAATGGACCCCTCTGCTGACCCCAGAGTTCCAATGATGGACCACTCCAATGCTTCTGACACTCCAGTGATGGATTCCTGTGCTGTTTCCAGCATTCCAGTGATGAACACCTCCACTGCTCCCAGCACTTCAGTAGTGGATCCCTCTGCTTCTTCCAGCACTACAGTGATGGACCCCTCTGCTGCTCCAAGCACTCCAATGACTGACCCCTCCACTGTTCCAATCACTTTGGTGCTAGACCCCTCCACCACTTCTGTTCAGCGCACACTACCAGTAACAAAAAAAAAACAAGTTTGATCCCAGACAAAATACAACTGGAGAAATTCTATGCTGTGTACTACTCAAATACATTTCATTTTGGACAAGTGCTTGAATTCAACAGATTGAAATGTGCTTTGTCTGTCAAATTCCTACACTGATGTAAGAATGGGAGTTACACACGGCCATGATACCAGAGCACTGATGTGGTCAGACAACAGAGACATTTTTATGGCCAGTACATCTTTCTGGACAAGGCATTTTTGAAATTACACCCAATGTACTGCAAATTGTCAGAAGGAGATATGAAAAGCTCCAGAAGCACTGGAACCGAAGACTTTTTACTTTTGGACATTATCAGAAGTTGCTACAAAAACAGTTTTCAAATATTTCTTAAATTTTTTCAATTTGGCATAGTATTTAGTAGCTGTTTACAACTTAGATAACAATTAATAAACTTTACTGAACTGAAGCAGTTGTTTGATGTCTTTGTTACATTACTAATGCAAGTTTGGTGTCTGCTGTGACATTCAGAATGCATGCTCTGGAAAAAACATTGCACTCACCCTATCAATAAGGACCATACGACTATTGAATATTCTTGAGTTCTTTGTCAGAACATCTTTTTATTCACCCATCCAGCATCAAGTACAAGTGCTGCTGCTGTACTTGTACTCAACGCTGGATGGGTGAGTAAAAAGATGTTCTGACAAAGAACTCAAGAATATTCAATTGGCTTATGGTCCTTATTGTTAGGGTGAGTGCAATGTTTTTTCAAGAGCAGACTGAATACTACACTTACAGCACCCCCTCCCAAGTGCAAACCCTGTTTAGTTTTAACATTCAGAATGCATGGTTGGTGTCTGCCATTACATTAACAACTTTGAAGACTGTTTTTTCAAACATTTCAAAGTAAGTCATTATTATTCGGTATTACTTGATTTTTATGTTAGAAGGAGGCGGAAGCCCATCAAGACTACCTTCCCATGCCATGTGGAAAAATCATGTTGATCTGAGTCCCAGCAAGTATTTATCCAAGTCTAATTTAAAACTATTTAGGCTACATGAATCCACAATATACTGGGGGAGCCTATTCCAGGCTTTACAAGCCCAGACAGTAAAGATGTTTTTTCTACTGTTTGTACTTGCCTTAGAGATAATTAACTGTTTAGTGTGACATCTCAGACTCTCAGGTGTGTGAGCATATATGATGTTGCATTCCTTCATCAAATCAGAGTCATTTAGGAAAGAGTGTAATAAAAGTAGATCCCTTCTTATTCTTCTTAGAGATAACTTGTAAAGGTTCAGTTCCTTCATCCTTTCCTGGTATGTTAGATTGGTCACTCTCGGAATAATCTTAATCACTTGTCTCAGGTCACTGTCTAGCATCCTTATAGCCTTGGACAAATGTGGAGCCCAAAAGGATGCCGCACAGTCCAGATGTGGTCTAATATATAGATTATATAAAGGTAATACACAGGTTTAATGTTTGGAAACAAAGGCTCTTTTTATTGCCCCTATAATCTTGTTTGCTGTTATCATCTCACAACAGAGTCCAATTTTCATTGTTGGGTCACAGCATCTTGAAATGCTTGAAAAAACTGATCTGCTCAGGATCTGAAAACTGAGCCTTCATGTCATAGTTTGGTACAACATTTTCATGAACATACCCAGATACCATCGGAAATGTATAAAAACTGACTGTCACAAAAAAACTGAAAGTTACAAAACACATTTTTTTTTAACAAATTAAACTCTACACTTTACCTCTCCTTGCCTATAAACTATATACATCCTGTTCCAGGGCTAGATTCTCAAAACACTTGGAAGGTACAAAGAAATGTCAAGTCCCCAAACATTGCGCAGTTGTGGAAAAAAAGGGGTAATTGTGCTAAGTGGTATACACGAGACTTCCATAGCTGTGGGAAAAATACACTGTGGACTGCAGAAAAAAGTGCAGCTGTGGAAGTTCCTGAGCAAAAAAAGGCCATTGAAAAGTATGGCATATCCCTTTAAAGGCTATTCTCAGCCACTGCTTTTTCTGCATTTGAAGAAAACATGTTGTGCACATGCTGCGCTATAGAGAGTGAGGTGTAACTCACCCTGAGCAAAAAGCAGTGTACTAACAATTGGCATACAATTATAGTGGGGGTTCAGACACCAACAACTGAAAACCTGTGGGCTGTAGTGTCAGCTGTTACAACACAAATAGCACACATTTCCATGAAAAGCAACAAACCACAACCACAGGACCCTGTGCAGCCCACAAAAAAGCCAGACAGGCAGTAGAGGTAGAGGTAGTAACAAACAGAAGAATGTGCTATAGACACAGGAGGAAGAAATACTTGAGAGAGAGACACACAATCAACAGATACATATTTCCAGTGGGTGCAAGTTCCTGCTGGTACAGGTGGTGCTACCATGGTCCCAGTTGTGGGACCGGATCCTTGCCTCACTGGGAGTGCTGGTTCTGCTGCAACTTTTGCAAGACTGTGAAAGTTTCCTGCTCCACTTAATATGGAGCACCTGCTGTTGTTCTGTCTGCTGGGCCTTTTATATTATTTTCGCAGCTGCATAAAAAATGTTGAGGATTTTCAGCACTTGCAGAATTTTGCAACTTACCTGTTTTGCAATTTTCTGCAAGTGCGGAAATGTTCTTTGTGAATATGCTGCAACTAAATTTCTGCAGTGCTGCAAGCCATTTTTCCACATCTACAGAATTTTGGGATCTCTTTGAGAATCCAGCCCCAGTCTTGTAGTCATTTCTCTTAACACTTTGCACTAAATTTCTCACAAACTGCTAAAGTGTAAACAAGATTGTCCAAACATTTCTCTGCTAATCCCTCCCTCAATTGTCTCATTCTAAAGGTCTAAGATTTTACCAGAACAATGTTTTTTCTCAGACATTCATGATAAAGAAAGGCTGGCGGTCCAAGAATTTCCTTGCTTTGAAAATACTGTATCTAAACTTTTCTAAGCACTGAAACAAAAAAGGCAGCTCAGTGTACTGATGCATTAGTTAGTGAGCCATAAACAAATAAATAAATCATACACAATGCCAGTTCTTGGACTCATGACAGAGCGCTTGGTACAAAATGTCAAGACACTGGCGAAGGAGTCGGAGTGCTATGCACTTTATACTAACATAAAATATCAGTTCTAAAGCTTCAAGAACTGGTGCCATGTGCGACTTATTTCTTTTATTTATTTATTTATTTTTTAAACACTAAAACCTTGGACAAATCTCAGAAATCCTCAGGCCTCTGAAAAGTCCTAGCCTTTTTATGAAAAGCTGGGTGTAACATTCAATATGGGCAAGTTGCCCAGTGGCCTAACAAGTCCATGGAAACTGTAGGAAACAAAGTTCACCACTGAGATTGCAGAAGATATTTCGGTGCCAGAGCCTCAGCCGACAAAAGCATTTATTACTAAAGCAAAAGAAAAGTGGTTTTATATTGAAGCAAGTCCTAGAAATCTGGGAGAAATGAAGTTCACCACCAAGATAGATGTTTCAGTATTAGAGCCTCAGCCAACAAAAATATTTATTACTAGAGTAAAAGAGTGGTGTACAGTCACCTTAAATAAATTTGGCACAAATAACGAACAGGTGTATGAAAGATTTGCTTTTCATTTAAAATTGGCAGTGCATGATTCTGAACCCACTTACAAGGAGATACCTTACAGGGAGCAGTTTCTTTAAATGTAGCTCTGTCTGCTGTCAGCTGATCACATTACATAGAAACATACAAACTGTAAGCAGAAAAAGACCATTGATCCATCCATCCATCCATGTTTTACCCTATTCTACCCTGGGACCTAATGTCTAGTCAGGGTTATTGCCCACAACTACCCCCTTGCCCACTGCCCTTCTGCTTTCTTCTGGGTAACTATTAAGCCTTTTACTTGGTCCTGTCAGTGTGTGAAACTGTTAATGGTGCTTCCACCCATCACCTCTGTTGGTAGGCTATTCCACAGCTCAGCTACTCTCTTTGTAAAATAAAACTTTCTCACATCCTTCCTTAATTTCTCCATGCCAGTTTCTACTCATGTCCCCATGTTCATGATTCATAAACCTTGCTAAATATTTCCTTGCAATCTACACTGCTCATTCCTTTCAGAAAGTTGAAGGTCTCTGTCATATCATCCCTCTCTCTTCTGGTCTCCAGCAAGTATATGTTCCAGACCATAAGCTGACCCTGATAGAATCTACTCTGCTGCCCTGAATCATTTTGGTTACCCTATGCTGCACTGTCTCCAAGAAGCATTTGTCTTTTTTTAGGTGTGGGCTCCAGAACTGGGCACAGTATTCCAGATGTGGCCATAACTAAGTTCAGGAAAAAAACAGTCTCACCCCAGGTCTTAGGAGAACAATCTACTATATCGGGAGCAATGGCTTTCTCAAGGTTTATTTTGTTAAACTGCAAGTGTTTGTTCGAGGGCTAACTCTGCATCTTGTGGCCATTTTTCCAGTTCTGGGTCCTGAGCTGAGTTTATGGGCACTGGGAACTTCGGCTCTTGCCTGAATTCCTGCTGTTCCTCAGATCTCTCACCCCCCCACCCCCAGCTGCCCATTAACTCACTGCTAAGATCTACCTCCCATCCCCATCCTAGACCTCAGGCACCTCTCGCCTCAGTGCTCTTCTCACTCCTTTGTCCTGCTTTTGAATATTCCCCCCAGCCCACCAATTTGCAAGTAATCTTAACTCCCAGTCTCTCCTCATTCTTTCCCTTAGGTGGAGGGGCACACCCAAAGCTCTAGGGTCGAAAGCGGAAGCCCGAACTACCAGCAGCCTACTCAGCCATCCCCTGCAGTCCAAGATCCTGCATTCAAGTATGGCTCCTTTCGGTCTGAAGCCCCACTGAGCTTGAATTTGACACCAGGAATCCTGATTGGCTGCCGCATGCAGCACTTGCACTGTGATTGGCTCAGTGCTCAATCTCAGCCAGGACAGACTTTTGCTGGCACTCCTCGCTCCCTGCAGCCCCTTGGTAATCAATATTTTTTCCCGCCCATCTGCCCCAACCCTGACCTCTATTACATACATGGTAGACATGCCCCCGCTTCCTACTCCCACCCACCTACAGCTACAAACTGTCTGTGGCCTCTTAAAGCTGTATTGCCTGTTTCATTACCCATCAACTTTAGTGGTTAACTGCACAGCACACTTTGACACCAGTGCACTAGGTTTACCAACTGAATCAAGCTGCTATGTCCCCTATCATGGGGTGCTATCTCCTTCTGTTCCTTGCTACCTTTCTTGGTACAGCCAGCACTAGATACCTAACTGAGATGCTGCCACCCCCCTCTTGGCCCTCTTGGTTATGAGCAGTGACTCACTTTGCCTTACCCTACATACATGATTGGCCATATGCCCCCCCTTCAGCATAGGGGTAGTAATGGTTAGCTATACTCTAATAATTAAACCGGTGGCCTACCACGTCAATCACCTGAAGCCCCAGTGGCGGAAGGTACGAGATGAATTTATCATAAACCTTACTGCCAGAAAGGAAATCTTTATGCTCCTGCTCCTCTCTGGCAACATTCACTTGAACCCAGGCCCACTCACTTCAACAAGCCCTGGTGTTCATTAGGTTAAAGGGCTGAAAATAGCCTCACTAAACATCTGCAGCTTAACTGCAAAATTTGACCAACTACAGGCATGGATGGTCCTCCATACCCCCGATGTCCTCTGCCTAATGGAGACCTAGTTATTCAATAGGATTAAAGATAGTGAAGTTACCCTCAAAGACTTTCAAGCATACAGGATTGATAGAATAGGCAAGAGAGGCGGTGGATGTCTCATCTATGCCAGGGACTCTCTGCAATGCTCTGTCCTCCCTGTCTCCAGAGTGGCCGAGGACCATGAGATAATAGTCATAAAAGCACAGGTCAGTCAGCATGGCAAAGCTCTCATCCTTGCCATGATCTACCTGCCCCCCAAGAAAGCTGCAGTAGGCCTTCCTACAATTATGGATGTTACTAGCTCCCTTTCAAGGGGGATGCAGCTCATCATTACTAAAGACTTTAACATTAACTGGGATGGAAAGGAGGCAGACCCTTTCAGGGATTTGATAGCCACCTCCAATCTGGCACAACTCATCACCTGCCCCACCAGGCAGAACTATAAGACAGGAAACAGTACCCTCCTTGACTGGGTCCTAGCAAGCTCACCATCCCAGATCTCTGAGGTCAAGGTTCTCCCAGACACACTGAGTGACCGCTCCCCAATCTCTTTCCTGTGGTCTAATAAATTTAACAAATGCCCACCCATTCTCAGCGAAAGCAGGGTCCTGAGGAAGGGAAATCTTGGATCCCTCAAATCAGCCCTCGCTCACCATGACTGGACCCCTATTGACCTGGCACCTACCCTTGATCAGGCCCTCAGTTACTTCATTATAGGCTTTAGCACCATCTGTGACATCTATGCCCCGCTCATGAAAAGAAAAATTTGGGGACATGCAAATGGATGGATTGATGGGGCGCTCCTCTCCCACTTGAAAGAAAGGGACATCCTCTGGGAGAAGGCTAGAAATACAGGTAGCAAGCATGACTACTGATATTATAGAACAGCCAAGAACTGCTGCACCAAGCTAATCCAGCTCTCAAAAAGTCAACTATCATAAGGCACAGCTTAGTAATTCTTGGGGTGATGGGAAAAGATTCTGGAACAATATCAATAGCATCCTTGGAAAGGATGATAAAAAGCACCCTCAGTTGTTTAGTATCAGTAACTCCCCCACTACATACCCTCTAGTAATAGCAGACGCCTTCAATAAGGCCTTCACTGATCTTATCTCAGTGCTACCACCTGACTGTCTTTATCCTGGCATGAACCATGCCAGCAATGTATCTCCCTAGTGTTCTCATCCGACCTTCTACTTTTAGAGGGTAACAGTGTAGGAGGCCCTGACTATTGTCAAGAAAGTACCAGGCAAGACCAGACTGGGCAGTGATGGGATAGATATGAAACTACTATCCCTCACCCTGGATGTTCTTATAGTGCCCATAACCACTCTGTTTAACAAGTCCCTGGCCCTTGCTCAATTCCCGGAGGTTTGGAAGCATTCCCTAGTTATGCCAGTTCTTAAAGGGGGTGACAAGTCTCTGGTAGCCAACTACAGGCCTATCTTGATCCTCTCCTCCCTGTACAAGGCACTGGAAAAGATTGTGACAGGACAACTCATCGACTACCTCAATAAGTATAATCTACTATGCCCTAACCAATGTGGCTTCAGACAAAATCATAGCACCACCACTGCCTTGCTGGACTACATGGACTATGCACATAAAGCTCTGGATGAAGGCAAACTGGTGAGGTCTGTCTTTATTGACCTCACCAAAGCCTTCGATACAGTTAACCACCCTCTATTACTAACCAACTGCAAAACATCGGTGTGGCGCCCAATGCCCTATGTTGGTTCCGTGACTACCTGGCACATAGAAGTCAATGTGTCAAAATTGGGCAAACAGTATCCAGCGCAAAATATGTATCCTTAGGGCCACCTCAGGGGTCAATACTAGGACCCCTACTCTTCAGCCTCTTCTTAAATGATCTCACCACTGCCTGTGACACTAAACTTATTCTAAATGCAGATGATGTAGTTGTCCTGAGCAGCAACACATTTCTTGCTGACCTCCAATCTGAGTTGCAGAACTCCTTTTCCAAACTCAAGGGTTGGTTCTGTAGTCACAAATTGCTACTAAACTACAAGAAGACTGAGGCCATGCTTAGTGTCAGTGGCTCAGCAGGTAGCACACTTGCCTCTGAGGCCAGGAGATCAGTTGACTGTGGGTTCTACCCCCACACCAGGCACTTGGGTTAATATCCCAATACTGACACTGTAGTGCAGCATGAGAGGGGTGCTGCACTCCTGAGGTGCCATCTTTCGGATGAGATGTTAAACCGAGGTCCCATCTGCCTGTTCTGGTGGTAGTTCAGGTGGATGTTAAAGATCCCATGGCACTTCTCAAAAAGAGCAGGGGAATTTCCCTGATGCAATGGCCAAATTTCTTCCATTCAAGAAAAATACCACCAACAGCTTAATCTGGTTCAAGGTCAGTTGGCATTCATCTGTATCCCCCTCCCCGGGTTGAGCCTGAAAATAGGCAGGATTTGTCTAGTGCACTTACCCGGTCAACAAAAACTAAATAAATAAAAATAAATAAATATCCAGCCCCATAACAAAAATAGGTGCCACTCCCTCATTGTCTCCAACTCATGCAGTGAACCGCTGGAACAAGTCCACTTGTTCAAGTACCTGGGGGTCATAATACATGATACCCTCACATTCGTGCACCATATTGACTCGCTGGTCAAGGCAGTTAATACCAAGATTGGTGTCCTGTATAGGCACAGTAAATACATCTCTCTAGAGGCCCTCCACCTCTCAGTCCACAGCTCCATCATATCAGCAATCGACTACAGACTAGTGGTCTATGGGGCAGCAATGGATACAGTGCTCAAGAGGGTTCAGACTGCACTCAACAAAGTCTGAAGATTCACCCTAGATGCAGATAGTGGCACGCACATCTGTATGCTGTACAAACGCACAAATTGGCTGTCATTAAGAAACAGGATCAAGTTCCAGACTTGCATCCTAGGGAAGAAGGCACTATTGGAGAAAACATTGCCTTGTGTAGATAATTTGATCAATGCGGCCAACTCGTTATAGGTCACCAGGGGGAGGACTAAAGGGGCCATGGCTATCCCCTTACATCATACCTCAATTGAACAAAGTGTATTCACCTACTAGGCCTCCATGTGGATGAATGATCTCCCTGGGCACCTCTTGGCCACCAATTGCCTGGCCCAATTCAAAACTGGCCTCAAACAGCACCTCAAAACAATCTCTGAGTGTACCTGCCTCTAAGGTCAGCCTCACCTGCTCTCTCAGCCCCCCAGGCAAACACTAGGCAGGCCTATGGTACCTCCTGCCCCTCTGTCTCAGCTCATGACACACCACAGCAATCAATCTCTTCATATTCCTTCGGCACCTGCCACCCACCCTTACCCCCCCCACTCCCATCACTGTGAGCCCCTAATAGTCATTGCTAAAACAAGTTGCCTGGCCATGCCTTCTCACACCTCACCATTACTCTAGAACTTCTCCACCACACTGCCTCCCCTCAACCTCCCAATCTGCCACTACCTTACTGTCCTACTTCCCCACCCTATATCTCCACCACAGTACCTACCTCTCTCTCTTGTACCTTCTATCATTACCCCATTGCTAACTATTCCATCCCTCTGAACCACTGACAAGGACCTTTGGTGGCTGCTTTTACCCCTTCCCCTTATATCTCTCACCACTGCTAGTTATCTAATTCCTGATGCAGTACCTAACTTCCCTAAACCCAGTGACAGTCCTTATCCCATGTAAATTGTGTATTCTTGCTATTTATAATCTGTACCTATGTTTTTGAATTATTCTGTTAGTTCTGAGTACAAGCTGTGTCGTTCATTGTGTTGTATCTCTGCCTTCTCCTATCATACTTTGTTTTGCAAACTATGATGTGGAACCTTTGTAAAAGAGCTTGTGCTCAAAGGTCTTTTCCAAATTACTAAACAAATAAAAAAATTAAAAATAAATAAATAAATAAAGGTCACACAGTATGCAAGTATTACTTGTAGGATTTAAACACAGGTATGGTGGGTCTCCAGGTTTGCAGCTTGGTGCTTCAACCCTCTAAGCTATACTGCCCTTCTAGAAGTGGATACATTATGTAGAATATCATCTTGGGACTTTGAAAGCCCCTACCATACCTCTTAACTTTTCATCACCCAAATGCTGGAAATGGTTTAGGACAATAATTCAAAATGTGGAACACCATACCATACAATGAAGATAGAAGATCAAAACGTTACGGAAATAAGTGCTACCTGTTCCATAACACTTTTCGTTGAGTGTGTAACAAGGATTATTATGAATTTCTGTTAAAGCATATCTGTGCATAATGTTGACTAGCACCTTTTCCATATGACACATAGGGGTTTATTTATTGGCTGTTTAGTTGGAAAGGCATACAGAGTCAAGGACTATTTCCAGGTACAATGACAGGAGGCAGAGTTATAGGGAAGGGAAGGTTTGATGAAAAAACTTAAACCAAATATAGTATCAAAAGAGAAAAGATATTTCAAATATATGCAAAAAATAAGATATACACAGCATATTTGCAAAATTCTGTACAGTTGAGCCTGGCATGATGCAATGCAGTGTGTCAGGTTACTGCATGACAGAAGGGAATAATTGCTACTGGAACTACCTTGTTTCCTGCCATAACTCTGCTTCAGAATATTGCAGTATTGTGTTTCATCCTGGTGGGCTCCACTGTACAAAGAAAGAAGTATAGAGCCAGTCAGCAGAGGGTTAATGATCACCTAAAATATAGAAACTGGAGCAATAGGGAGGCAGGAAGGGGAGGAGAAGGGTGGGAAGGAGGGGAGGGAGAGTAAAGAAGGGGAAGGAAACTAATGATGTGACTGTGGGAGGTAAGGCCAAGAAGGGAGTTTCATTACAGGAATAGTGTTGTGCAAAATTGTAAAATTTTGCCCGGCTAAATATTTTGAGTAATTCGTGTATTTTGTGAAATATTTCACCAGGTGAAATGTGAAATTTTGCGGTGAGTGAAATTTCACCCTCGAGATGGTGAAATTCACCACTCCTGGGTGAAATTTTGCAACCTGCAGGTGAAATTTTCTGTAATGACTCCCTGGTGTCTAGCGGTCTCCCCCCCCAGCCGCACACATCTGCCCAAATTTCTGCTAAATTCATTCTCCCTGATGTCTAGTGGTCCCCCAGCCTATCACTGGCCCAAAGTGAATAAAGCAACCCCCAAGTTAACTAATTATTTTCCTGATCCCGGACCCTAATCCTAAAACAAATTTCAATCCCCACTCCCTGGTGTCTAGTGGACCCCCCACCCTGTTGTCAGATAGTGCCCAACCCTATCCCCCCTCCAGTACCCTGATCAGGCCACTGGTACAGCCCTCCATTCACCTCCATGGCCGGCAGCCCAACTGAGTGCTTCAATGAATGAGTACATTCATTGAAGCGCTCAGTCAGGCTACTGTCCATGGAGGTGAGTAGAGGGCTGTGCCGGTGGCCCGACTGAGGTATGGGGGGAGTGGGGTGGGTGTTCTCTGATGATAGGGTGGAGGGGTCCACTAGACACCAGGGAATGGGGATTGAAATTTGTTTTAGGGTTGAGGTGTGGGGGATAAAATAATGAGTTAACTGGGGGGGAATCTTGCTTTATTCACTTTGGGCCAGTGATCGGCCACTAGACACCAGGAAGAATTAATTTAATGGAAATTTGGGCTGGTGAGCAGCCAGGGGAGACCTCTAGACACCAAGGAGTTAGGATTTGATTTTTTTTTTTTAGGATTGGAGGTCTGGGGAGGATCGGGAAAATAATGAGTTAACTGGGAGTGGCTTGCTTTATTCACTTTGAGCTGGTGATCAGCCATGGAGAGACCACTAGACACCAGGGAGAATTAATTTAATGGAAATTTGGACCAGTGAGCAGACAGGGGGACCACTAGACACCACCATGGCAGGAAGATAATTTGCGTTTGGCAAAATTGTGAAATTTCACTGCAACTTCGCGAAAACTTTCATGTAGTGAAATTGCTGATTTCACCGGCAAAATTTTATTTTGCAACATCTCTATACAGGAGCAAGTGTGTGAGGAGAATGCATGGATGACATATTTTAAGGAGAGAAAGAACAAGGAGTGAATGGCAGACAGGAGGTGGTTTCAAAGGTTGCAGAGTCAATAGGAGAACAGCCAATTTCCTGGCAGAGATTTTTGACCAAGGAAGGGCAAAGGAGTTGGTGTCTATAGAGTAGAGAGAGTAGGAGGAAAGAAGGGGAGGGGAAGGGAGAGGAGGTAGGAGCAATAGCAGGGACAGAAAATTAAGCACAAATTTGGAGAAAACAGAAGCTTAGTGGAAGAGGCATATGCATGCCAAAAGTTTCTGAGGGATAAAATTAGGGCTATCCCTCATAATGAGGAACAGTTAAGAGATATACTTTCTCCTACCAATATACCAGTCATCCTGTGCTAAAAGATAAGGTCCAGTTAACAAAAAGCAAATATGTTATGCATTCCCCAGCAGTTGCAAGCTTGCACTCATCAGCTACCAGGTTTAAAAAGTCAAGCCCTGAGGAGTAGCCACTATGTCAAAATGTTGACAGTTTTTCCCAAAATTCACATGTTAAAAATAGATTCCTACATAAATGAGTACTGGTGTCAACAGACTGCCTTAATCTGTTTTCTTTCTGTGAATGATTAACCTAATGATTAGCTGCTTACATTATATGTCATAAAAATAATCCAGTAATCTCATTTCCAAGCAATTGGGTAGTTAAGTGGCATCTCATTCAGTTTATGTTGTCGTGGGTGTGGCCCTTATGTTCAAGATTATAAAATGCAAATAAATTTAATTTAAATTATAAATGACTTACACCACATCACTGTTTTTTTGGTTTTGTTTGTTAGTATCTGTATCCACAAACAAAAACATTAATAAACACAAAACCTAGGGCAGGATTCTCAAAAGGGATGCACCCAGCGCATCCGAGATGCACTGGTGCATCCCCGACTTGCGCTGTTGCACAATTCAGAATGAGGGCCAATGCGCTGGCTCATCCCTGATGTGCCAACACATCGCAGATGTGCCACATACCACCCATAATGATATGCAGCACATCTGCAGGGGCTGTGAAGAGGGCGTGCCCATGTATATAGTGTGTAGACCCATTTACAGCCCAACCTGGAGGTGCATCCCTGGAGCAAGTCCAGAGGTGTGCCTCCCAAAGATAAGTCTAAAACAAGTAGACTTATGTGGATTGCCACCCGCAGACAGGCTGCCATACTGCAGACAACAGCACAGCAGCCTGCCCACCCTGGCAGTCCAGTGTGCCCTCCCGCCCGTGTTCCTGTATGAATGCCGCTCCCTGCAGCGGTCGTGGAAAAACACAGACCCCCTTCCCACCCGCATACCCATTATATTGCTACTTCCTCTGGCGGTAGTTGTAAAAGCACAGACCCCCGCATCCTTGTTATATTGCCACTCCCTGAAGTGGTAGTTGTAAAGCACATAACCCCTCCCCACCTGCATCTCTGTTTGAGAAGCAGCTCCCTATGGCAATATTGTTGTAATGTCAGAGCCCACCATCCCTCACCCGACATGACTGCATCAAGGGTGACATTCCATACATGATCCCATTCTTAGCAGCCCAGCAGATCATTTCTTTACTCTTCATTAGGCACTCTCTAACTACTCTGCTCTTTCATCCTAGAGGAGTCTCACTATCAAGGGAGGGAAATATCCCACTTTCATATTAAAGTCACAGTTGTTTACTCGATAGAAGAAATTAGAATGGCTAGTTATTGTATGATTGTAAGTCCATTATTCGATCAGCCTGACTAATGGCATGCAGTGTATACTGTAGCTTGTCATATACAACACTGTGAATGACATAGGTCATTCACAATGTTGTACATGACAGCTTACAGTACACACTGTATGCCCATTGGTTGACACGGTTGACCAAAGGACTTACAGTCGTACAGTAGCTGTCATTCACTGACATCTCTGTTGGTGGGCAGCCATGGTGGTATGAGGGTGGGTTGAGCTGCCTGCCGATGGTGGGACTATGCTGAGATGGGGGAGTGGGGTGCGTTGGGGGTGCCTGAGTGTGTGGGGGGGTTGGAAGGTCTGCTAGGCCAACAGGGATGATCATATTGAATGTTGCCGCTGGTGTGGTCATGTTGAAGTGGGGAGGATGGGTTTTGACATTACAACAATATCGCTGCAGGGAGCGGCTTGCGAATGGGCATGTGGGTGGGAAGGGGGGTTCTGTGCCTTTACAACTACTGCCGCAGGAAGCGGCAATATAATGGGGATGCGAGGAGGGATGGGGGTTATGAGTATTTCCACGACCGCTGCAGGGAGCGGCAGTAGTACTGTGTCACAAGCAGGGGTGGGGTGGGAGGCTGCCAGTTGTCTACCATGGCAGTCATGAGTGCACTGTACAGTGCACAGCCCTTGCAGGTGACCCGGTGCATTCTGCTGGGTGCAACCCTTCTAGGTGCATGTAAATGGGGCCATAATGGCATGCAAATGGACCCATTGCACCTTGCATGCCTAATGGCCCCATTTGCATGTCCGTGACTGTGAATGGCAGCTTTCAGTGCAGTGCATTTGGAGATGCGCTGTCCCATCATGTACCCAGCTTGACCAGGGGGTTGTGTTGGTGCATTCTGAGCTTGGCACAACTGTAGTATTCACAGCAGGGATACGGCGGGGCATCCCCCAGTGCATCTTCTGTGAATACCACAGTTTGTGCTCAGCACATCTCATTTGTGCCTGGGCATCTGAGATGCGCTGATCGCAAATCCTTTGTGAATCCTTCCCTTAATGTTTATTAGGTTGAGGATCTGGGATGCATGTCACTTTTACTATCCTTCTTCCCATTTGTCTAATTCATTTTCATCCACATCTGTCTTTTGCTTTATGAAATCCACACTTGTTTTAAGACTCCTGACAGAATTTCTCTTTGCATTTCTCTCTATATTAGAAGCAGAAGGCACTTCTCAACTTTTCTTTGTGAAACCTCTTCCGTCTACATATTTGCTAACTAAGATGTTTCACAGTACCCATGAGTACTACTGAAGTATAGTGTGCTAATTCTGGAGTATTTTGCAGTAGTACTGAGGCATCACCCATTGCACAGCATTTAGTTTTAGTGAAGTACCATATTTTACAGCTTGACATTTGGCTAATAAGCCTGGATATGTGTCCACACATACATTTGTTATAGTCCCTGTTGTATGGCAGGAAGGGAAGACAAGATGGGCCTTACATTCTTTATGTCACTACTGCAGTATGAGATTGTCTGTAGCAAGAATATCCTGTTGTCATGGGACCCCCTTGGTAAATGCATAAGTATGGAAGGGGAGATGGAAGATTATTAGTCAGTTGTTTTTCTCTGAATTACTTTCTTTTCTCTAAGCATGCGGTGCTCATTTTCTTACCTTTCCAATAGCTACATACCACAATGTTATTTGTTTTCCTCTTTGCAGAATATTTAAACTAGCAAATGGGGAGAGGGGTGCAGCATCCAATATGCCGAATGCGAAGAACACTCCTCCCCCCTTAGCTAATGGTAAAACAGGAGTTCAGCATGTTTGTAGCTCATTTGCATTACCAGGTAAGGAGAAAGGTCCAGCTCCCCATATGACGCACAGGGGAAATGCCAGACCTCGCCCAACAACTAACACACCTAAATCTGGCCAATGGGAAATCATGTACACAAATGCTCACAGTCTGGGAAACAAGATCCCAGACCTGCAGGCAATAATGACAGAGGCTAAACTGGACATAGTAGCCATTAGCGAGACATGGTTTACAAGTAACCACACTTAGGAGACTTCAGTACCTGGCTATGTACTGTTCAGAGGAGACCGAGGTGCAAAAAAGGGAGGGGTGGGTGGGGTGGAGTGGCCCTTTATGTAAATGAAAATATCAAAGCTACAGAAATTCAGAATACACATAAGGAGCCAGAAAAAATGTGGGTCACCCTGGAAACAGGAAATGGGACACTCATAAGAACTGGGGTTGTCTACAGGCCTACAGTCCAGGGGAAGGACATATACACATTACTGGTAGAAGATATACAAAACATGACAGCTAAAGGGGAGGTTCTGATAATGGGAAACTTCAACATGTCAGATACAGATTGATCAATACCAGCAGGAACATCTGTCAGAACTAGACACATAGGCCCAGATATTCAAAAGGGTTGCGCATGGCGCAACAGTGTTACACCATCGCAACCCACTGATGCGCCTGATGCGATATTCAAAAAAGGGAAAGTGGCGGCGTGGTACAACCGATGCGCCATAGCATCAGTAATATATGCAGGCACAGGTAGGGGTAGCCCATGCATAACCCAGCACAGCCTGATATTCAGCCCGGATGTGCAGAGCCATGCATGCGCAACCCTACCTGCGCCAGCACAAAGTTACACCAAAAAATAAGGAACAACTGATGGCCACCCACAGGTGAGTTGTTGCATTGCAGGGCGCAACACGGCAGCTGCCACCTGTGGGTGGCCACCCAAGTTCCGGTTGCACCCGGCTGCACCCCCCATGCCCGATCGCGGGCATTTGTAAAACAAATTAATGAAACTGTCCAATATCCCTGGTGGTCCAGTGGACCAGCTATCCGCCCGATCACGGGCATTTGTAATAAGAGAAGAATATGTCCTATATCCCTGGTGGTCCAGTGGACTGCTGTTTACCCGATCGTGGGCATTTGTAGAAAGAGAAGAATACGTCCTATATCCCTGGTGGTCCAGTGGACCACTATCCGCCCGATCGCGGGCATGTGTAAGAAGTAAATATTCCATTATTCCTGGTGGTCTAACGAACCCTATCTGCCTGATCACAGGCATGTGTAAAAAGTAAATATTCCATTATCCCTGGTGGTCTAGCAGACCCTATCTGCCCGATCGTGGGCATGTGTACAAACGAGATAAGTCCAATATCCCTGGTGGTCCAGTTGACCACTGTTTTCTCAATCGTGGGCATCTGTAAAACAAAATTCCAATATCCCTGGTGGTCTAGTGGTACCCCCACCCGCCCACTGAGCCCCACCACCCCGCTCTCCCCAGTCAGCGGCGGGTGGCAGTACCCCACCCGCCTTCCACCCCACTGTCCGCTAACTGACACCTCGGTAGGCTGCACGCCCATTGGTTCACGCTGTGAGCCAGTCGGGTGTAGCCTACCGAGGTGTCAGTCGGTGGCTGCAGGGCGGCAGGCGGTGGGGTACTGCCACCTGCCCACGGGGGGGGGGTGGAGCTCCATGGGCGGGTGGGGCAAATTACCAGACCACCAAGGATACTGATTTTTTTTTTACAGATGCCCATGATTGGGCAAACAGCGGTCCACTGGACCACCAGGGATATTGGACTTATCTCGTTTGTACACATGCCCATGATCGGGTAGATAGGGTCTGCTAGACCACCAGGGATAATGGAATATTTACTTTTTACACATGCCCACGATCGGGTGGATAGCGGTCCACTGGACCACCAGGGATATAGGATGTATTCTTCTCTTTCTACAAATGCTTGCGATTGGGCAGATAGCGGTCCACTGAACCACCAGGGATATAGGATGGAATAGCTTCTATTTTATTACAAATGCCCGTGACCGGGCTGCAGGGGGCGTCGGTCCCCGACGGCTGCTGCCTGGCAGGCGCCAAGTGCAAGTCGTTGGTGATCGGTGCACCTGCATGCAAATGGGGCCATAATGACATGCAAATGGCCCCATGTGTGCCTTGCATACATTATGGCCCCATTTGCATATCAACTTTTGAATATCGTGGTTGCTGTGCATGGTGCAATGGAACTTGCACTAGCGCATCCCCATGCTCCACTCTGGCCACTTGTGCTGGTGCAGTGCCACTGCGCCATGCACACTGGGGGTGGCCAGGGTGCGATATTCAATGCTGCTGTGCCATGGCACAGCTCCGTTGAATGTCGCCCAGTCCACACCCCTGCGCAGCCAAGTTGAGCTGCGCCCAAGCTTGAGCCACAGTCTGGCGCAGTTTGAATATCTGGGCCATAGTGTATTCCCTGCAAGGGGGGGACCTCAAACAACTGGTACAACAACCCACTAGAGACAGGGCTATCCTAGATCTAGTACTGACTAACAGGGAAAGGAACACAGATCTCCAGGTAGAAGGTCACCTGGGAGCCAGTGACCATCACATAGTATGGTTCAATTTGGCCACTAGAACTAAATCATCCCATTCCAAGGCAAAAATATGGGACTTCAGAGGAGCTGACTTTGAGAAGATGGCCAACAGAGTTAAGCTAGAACTAGTAAAAAGAAATACAGGTGAGGGGTTACAGGCAAAGTGGGCAAGCATTAAGGATGCAATACTTGAAGCAACATCCCATTGTGTTAGAGAGAAAAAGAAGTGCAAAAGAAGAAGGAAATCACTTTGGTTCTCAAAAACAGTAGCAGAAAAGGTCAGAGCCAAAAGGCTGGCCTTCAGGAAATATAAGGGAACGCAGTGGGATGAAGATAGGGAGGCATACCAAACTTCCCTAAGGGAAGCAGGGAAGGCAGTAAGGCATGCAAAGGTCCAAACCGAGGAAACACTAGCACAAACACTAAAAGAAGGGGACAAGACTTTCTATAGATACATTAGTGAAAGGAGAAAGTCCAGAGGGGGTATTGCTAAGATAAAAGGGGATAAGGGTGTGTGTGAGGAGGAGGACCATGTAAAAGCATCTATCCTAAATAGATACTTCTGCCCAGTATTTACTGAAGAGAAGGTAGGGTAGGGCCCACAGCTCAGCACCATGGACACAGGGAGGAGGGAGGTGTGCACTAGTCCCTTCACAAAAGAAAGGGTCCTACAAGAGCTCAATAAGCTCAGGGTGGACAAGGCAATGGGACCCGATGGTATGCATTCCAGGGTACTAAAGGAGCTAAGGTTGGAACTAGCAGAGACATTATCAGAACTGTTTAGTGAGTCTCTGAGCACAGGAGAGGTCCCAGAAGACTGGAGAAGGGCTCATGTGATCCCGCTCCACAAGAGTGGTAGCAGGGAGGAGTCAGGGAACTGCAGACCAGTCAGTTTTACCTCAGTAGTGGGCAAGATTATGGAGGCACTCCTTAAGGAAAGGATAGTGCAATGCCTGGAATCCATAGGATCACAGGATCCAAGACAGCATGGGTTTACAACAGGAAGGTCCTGTCAAACTAATCTCATAGATTTCTTTGACTGGGTAACCAGAGTGGTAGACCAAAGGGAAGCAGTTGATGTCGCCTACCTTGACTTCAGCAAAACTTTCGATACGTTTCCACATAGAAGATTGATTAATAAGCAGGGTAGGCTCGGGTTGGGTCAGAAGTTGGTCAACTAGGTGGCAAACTGGTTGACAGGCAGAAAACAGAGAGTGGTAATAAATGGTATATAGTCAGAAGAGATGCAAGTCACAAGTGGGGTACCTCAGGGATCAGTCCTGGGGCCAGTCCTCTTCAATATTTTCATCAGTGACATTGCAGATGGACTGGAGGGTAAGGTTTGTCTGTTTGCAGATGACAGCAAGATCTGCAATAGAGTAGATGATCCAGATGGGGTGGGCAGAATGAGAAGAGATCTGGATAAACAGGTAAATGGTCAGAGGAGTGGCAACTGGGGTTTAACGCAAAGAAGTGCAAGATTATGCACATAGGGAAGAGAAACCCAAAAGCCACCTATAGGCTGAGAGGGGAGTTTCTGGCAGTCACAAGAGAAGAAAGAGACTTGGGCATCATCATCACAAATGACCTGAAATCATCCAAGCAGACCAATAAAGCAGTAGGTAAGGCTAGGGGAT
Organism: Neoceratodus forsteri; assembly: GCA_016271365.2. Taxonomy (NCBI): domain Eukaryota; kingdom Metazoa; phylum Chordata; order Ceratodontiformes; family Ceratodontidae; genus Neoceratodus; species Neoceratodus forsteri. The sequence goes on from CM028136.1 coordinate 344,455,438, forward strand.
GTTGGGGTGTATTAGTAGGGGTATCACAAGTCATAAAAAGGAGGCAATAATCCCCTCTTTACAAGACACTGGTTAGGCCCCATCTGGAGTACTGTGTGCAGTACTGGAGGCCACACCTTCACAAGGACATTAACCAAATTGAGCCAGTCCAGAGAAAGGCAACCAAAATGTTGCAGGGACTGCATCAGAAAACATATGAGGACAGATTAATGGAGCTCAATATGTACACCCTAGAGCAAAGGAGGGAGAGAGGTGATATGATCAAAACATTCAAACACCTTAAGGGCATTAACAAGGGGAAAGAGTCTAACATGTTTCAATATAGAAAAACAGCAGGACAAGAAGACACAGCATGAGATTAGAGGGAGGCCGATTAAGGGGTAATGTGAGGAAGTTGTTTTTCACAGAAAGGGTGGTAGATGCATGGAACGGCCTACCTCAGAAAGTGGTGGATATGAGTACAGTGCAAGGCTTCAAACAGGCATGGGAAATACACAAGGGAGCAATACAGATGAGTATGAATAGATAGGCCATTGACAGAGCAAAGGCCGATGGCACATTCATAAGGTAGAAAAAGAAATGAGCAGACTGGATTGTCCTTGTGGTCCTTCTCTGCCGCAACTTCTATGTTTCTGTTTCTATGCTTCAAGGGTTTTCTGGTCCCTAAAATACACCAGTTGTCCTACATATGGTAAACAGGTAATGTCCTGTTTTTAGGTGACACTTCAGAATCTAGAATTTACTTAATGTATGTGCAGGTTTTGATATGTGACAAAAACAATTCTGTGCTAAATACAAAGTTTACTTCCAAGTATGCTTCCAGATGGTCTGCCAGTTATAAATGTACATATATACTAAAAAAGAATAAGGTTTGCATATGTTATAAACAAATGGGGCTCTTTGTATAAACAGCCATAACTGCCTTTAAGAAGCATATAGACTGTGTAGTTGGTTTGTTTACTTACAGATTTTTTTTTTTTTATTATTTTAGTCTTTGGTAACCGGGTTAGGCCCACTAGGCACAAGTGCCTGTTTTTAGGGGTGACCTGGGAGCACTGGGCAGTTAAGTGACTTGCTCAGAATCACACAGTATGCAAGTGGAGGTTGTGAGAATCAAACTCAGGTCTGGTCTGCTGGATGTATCAAGCTTGTTCACACCTTGTTCCTCTAACCTCTATCAGCCAGGAAAGTACAATGAGCAAGACCTTTTTTTTCTGATGTGGTCTGGTGAGAGCAATTCATTGGAAAGTAGTGATTTTTTTTATTTACAGTACAGTGGAACTCATTTAAGTGAATACCCAATTTGCTGACTGAAAATATTCTCTTAAGCAGATTATTCACTAAAGCGGGTTAGCGCTGTTTGAATATACCTCTTCTACTGGGGAGACTCATGGATAATCTAACACACCCACTGTGCACAGTACTTGTGTTAGAAAATGATTTTAATGTTAAAAAGCATTAAAATGTTAAAATACACAAATATAAAGCTAGTCAGTCTCACTAAAACTGGTGGTCAATGGTCAGATCTCAAAGCACAGTCTGAAAGTTTCAGCTGCAGTTTGTGGTCAGGTTGGGTTTCGCAGCACTGTCTGAAGTTTCAACCAGGGCCCCTTTAGAGGAATTCTGTGCCCCAGGAAAAGTTCATACTCTGGATCCCCTACCAGCTTGCAGCCCCTTCCCCGCATATAGTATGCTGGGAGGCATGGGCCCCTCCTGGTGCTGGGCCCCAAAAGTTATCTCCTGCTCCCCCACCCTCTCAAGAGCCCTGGTTTCAATAGCAGAGTCAAAAAGTTGAGTCAGGTCAGAGTGAGTGTTTTTACATTTAAATAAGAAATTTGTTCAGTTTCACTGAAATGCTTTTTTTTTTATTTACAGTTTTTATTTCTGCCACAGACTCATAATGGGCTATGACCCCTTCTTTGGAGAGGTACATCCTTTGGCCCAAGATCCTCAGCCAGTCCATCTACCACAGACTCTTCCTCCATGGCAGGGCCAGGATGAGGAGTTCTGTCATGCTCCTCCCCCAATACTTCAGATCTGGTGGTGGGGGAGGACCTGCTGGAGCAATCGGGCAATCATGGGCCTGACAAGTCCCGGAACTTTCCTCTGGTTTTCTCCTGCACTCAAATCCATGCAATGGGCGGGGAGGCTGTCACCACCTCCCCAGAGGCAGCCAATCGTCCTGGATGTGGGCCAACCCCTTGTGTGGCTGTGCTCCTGTGCCAACCCCCAGCCAATTCTAGATGTCAGTCTACAGCACACAGCACAAATCCTCCCACCCCGAGGAAGGAGTACAGCATCCATATGCTCTATCTTTCCTCTCCCGACTGACCTCCGAACAACCTGAGTCCATTCCCGAACCCGGGTCACCAGCATGGTACGAGGTAAGGCGTCCAGCACCTCAACCCTCAGCACCACTAGGCCAGCCAGTCTCACTGAAGTTTTAAACCTTTGTGGTCAAGGGTCAGGTCTCAAAGCACAGTGTGAGGTTTTGACATCAGAGCCACAAAGTTGAGTCAGGCAGAGTGAGGTTTTTTTTCATTTAAATAAGACATTCAGTCTCACTGAGGTTTTAATCACAGCTTGTGATCATGGGTTGGGTCTCAAAAATGCAGTCTGAAGTTTTAGTTTAGCAGGAAGAATTCTGTAGCAAGAGTTTTTGAGGTGAGACAGGAAATTGGCCTTATACCCCCACAGTTTCCTGTGTAGCTTGCCTAACGTAGGTGTGAATGGGTTGTCACTTAAGATTCCCTCAGCTAAATTCAAAAAAGTATGTGTGAATGGGTCATAATTTAAGTAGCGAGAGTCCTAAGAGCAGTGACAGCCCAGTGAAAGTAGCCCAAAGAAGGCTAAAAGATTATACATATAAGCAGGCTACTCTATTCTCTTAACTGAGCAAATTAACATTAGAAGGATGGCAAATGGAGTGGAACTTTAGAAATATAGTCACTTAACTAAATTATTCACTTAAGCAATATTCACTTGGAATGTGTAAAATACATAAGAATACAATTGTAATAGGAAAATACATGCAGAAATAAGTACAGTGGAAACAGGTATGAGTGCAAATACTGTAGTTTATGAAAATGAGCATATAGTAAGGATTCAAGGAATTACAAACAGAGATGATGGAGAGTGGAACAGTACTGTTCACCATGGGAGGGATGGCACTAAGGTGGTGAGGAGGACTCAGTAAGGGTAAGAGCCAGTCGGTACAGAAAAGGACAGTGAGCTCAAGGCCCTGGACTTTACTAGAAAATGAGAGGGAGTGGAGTGGGGGTGTCATTCCAAAGAGACATAGCCAACAAGGATTCCACATACAGAGAGAAATGTTGGGTTCTGGGAATCTGTCTAAAGTAAAAACAGAAATTATTTCTTAGGGATCTGTTGTCTTAAAGTCTGAGCAGCAGAAAAGAAAAATACAATGCTCTCTTACAAATGAAACATTTCTATACTCTATTTATGATTTTTATAGCCAACTGCATAGCCACCAATGTTTTGTGGCTTTTTTGAAACATAAATTTTTTATTCAATTTTTCAGAAAGCCATACAAAAACACTTAGTATCACATACAATAATACAGGCCTGTTAGGCATTCTGTTCATTACATTAGAATGATGGCCCGTGATGTCAGAGGATGCAGCAATGGTGAGACCAAAGTCAGCAAGGGAATTGCAGCAAGGACAAAATGGCAACAAGTGCTTTTCCCCACTCCCTGAGGTGCTACGACCTTGGAGTTGGTTATTTAAGTTAGGGGGTGTGCGAGGCAAAGCTCCCAGCATAAAAAAAGTCACTGTTTGTGTCCTCACCAAAATTCTGTTGCAATTCTGAAGTTGCCATTTCGGAGTCACCCTTATCACATAGAATGCATTTGAATTACCTTTCACTCTTGGCCTTTAAACTCCACAACTCGACTATTTACATAGATGGATACAAACACAAGAATGGTCACACACCATCATAAAACTACATAGATAAAACTACACTAGCCAAGGGGGAGGCACTGAAAAGGATCAGGAAATTCGCAGCCTCCTCCCACAAAACAGGGTTGTTAATGAGGTAAACACCAAGGTAGGCAGGTTGATAGGGAAAAGGACTGGGGTAAATGGAGAAAGAGGCAAAGGCAGTAAGTACAGGGATGGGGCTAAAAGGGGTAAGGCCATCAAAAAATGGAGGGTGATGAGTACCAATGCCCATAGTCTTGGTAACAAGCTTCCTCAACTAGTGGCCTTGATGGAAGAGGGATGTCTGGATATCGTGGTAGTCACAGAAACATGATACACAAAGAACCATGACTGGGATGTCAACATACCGGGGTATACAATCTACAGGAGGGACAGGGAGTGTAAAAGAGGAGGAGGAGTAGCTCTCTACGTAAGGGAAGGGATCAAGACAACAGAACTAAAGGGTAAACGGGGAGGAGAAGAGGCACTGTGGGTCACCTTGGAAACAGTATATGGCACCACAATCCGCATGGGAGTTGTATACACACCCTCATCTCAGGGTGGAGGAAATGGATAAGGAAATGATAGGAGGCATACTTAGAATGGCAGAAAAGGGGAAATATTGTTGATGGGGGACCTGAATATGCCAGATGTTAACTGGAGCACATTTGCTGCAGCCACATTGAAGAGCAGGATAATTCTCGATGCTCTATAGGGGGCATGTATCAGACAGCTAGTATTGGAACCCATTGAGGAGGGAGCAATCTTAGACCTGATACTCTCAAAAAGGGACAGAGAGAAGATCTCAAATTTAGAAGTGGGTAGCCATCTGGGAACAAACTACCACTAAACAGTGTGGTTCACAATAAACACAGCTGTAGAGTCAAGCCATACAAAAGCGAGGGTACTGGACTTTAAGCTGGCTGATTAGGCAAAATAGCAGAGTGCCTAAGTAATGCACTAACAAATGGGCAGGAAGGATGGGTGGTGGAACGGTGGGGAAAAATCAAAAACTGCCATCACAGAGGCAACAAGCCTTTGTGTGAAGCAAATAAACAAAACAAAGTGAGGAAAAAAACACTCTTTGGTTCTCAAAAGAGGAGGTGGGGAAGGTTAGGGAAAAAAAGACAGCATTCAAGAAGTATAAGGAATCACAGAAGGAGCAGGACAGAGAACTGTATCAGTTACAGCAGAAGGAAGTGGGAGAGGCAGTCAGAATAGCAAAAGCCCAAACCGAGGAAAAGATAGCCAGCTCAGTTAAGAAGGGGGACAAAACCATTTGTAGGTACATTAGACAGCGAAGAAAGACCAAGGAAGGGATAGTGAAGCTTGATAAAGGGGAAGGGGGTGGGCAGAGGGTGACAGTGAAAAGGCAGAGATACTGAAGGAATACTTTTGTTCAGTATTCACAAAAGAAGAGGAGGGGGAGGTACTTAAATCAAACAATAGATATGGGTAAGGGGAGTCAATGCCAGTCCATTCACAGAAGAAAGGGTCCAGAAAGAATTCCTAAAACTCAAGGTGTACAAGGCAATGGGTCCAGATAGGATTCACCCCAGACTTCTAAAAGAACTTAGGGGAGAACTAATGACACCACTGACTACCCTTTTTAACAAGTCATAGGAGGATGGTGTGGCACCTAAGGACTGGAGGAGGGTGGATGTGATTCTCCTTCACAAAAGTGGGAGCAAGGCAGAGGCAGGAAACTACACAGCTGTTAGTTTGACCTCAGTGGAAGGGAAAATGATGGAATGAGTGTCTAGAGGTCAGTGGGGCACAGGACCCAAGACAGCATGGAATCACAGCAGGAAGGTCATGTCAGATGAAGCTCATAGATTTCTTTGACTGCATGACCAAAGTAGTGGACCAGAGAGGGGCTGTGGATGTAGTCTACCTAGACTTTAGCAAAGCATTTGACACAGTACCACACAAAAGATTAATAAACATGTTAGCCAGCTTGGGAGTGGGTCCCAGGGTGGTAGCCTGGGTAAAAAATTGACTAGACAACAGAACACAGAGGGAGGCAGTATAGTGAAGTGGTTTAAGGCTCTGAGCTTCAAATCTGGAGACCTGCGTTTGAATCCCACGGCCCCCACTTGCATACTGTGTGACCCTAAGCAAGTCACTTAACTTCCCTGTGCTCCCAGGTTGCACCTCCAAACAAGCTTTCAGCTTAGTGTGTCTCACCTGGTTAAACAATTGGGGAAAAAAACACAGAAGGTAATAGTAAATGGAGTCCACTCTGAAGAAAGGGGGGTTACTAGTGGCATACTGCAGGGTTCAGTACTGGAGACTGTCCTCTTTAATGTCTTTATAAGTGACATTGAGGATTGACTGGAAGGAAATGTATGCCTCTTTATAGATGACACAAAGACCTGCAACAAGGTTGATACACAAGATACACAAGAGGGGAGGTGGAATGGATGAGAAGGGACTTGACAAGGTTAGAGGAATGGTCAAAAGTATGGAGGAGTGACACCTTAGACTCAATGCAAAGAAGTACAAATTACTGCACATAGGAAACAAAAACCCAGGTGAAGAGTACACAGTGGGGTGGGGGGAGGTACTAACAACAACAAAAATGGAAAGGGACCTGGGGTAATCATATGAGATGACCAAATGTTCAGCAAGCAATGTGAGAAGGCAGTAGGGAGGGCTTGGGGAATATTGGGATGCTTAGGGAGAGGCATCACCAGTAGAAAACAGGACATTGTCATTCCTCTGTACAGACAGTTGGTGAAACCCCATCTGGAGTACTGAGTGCAGTTCTGGAGACCCCATCTCCACAAGGACATAGACAGGATAGATGTGGTCCAGAGGAGGGCAACTAAAATGGTGAAAGGTCTGCACCAGAAACCATATGAAGAGAGACTAAAGGAGCTTAATATGTATACCCTTGAGGAAAGGGGCAGGGGGACATGACAGAAATTTTCAAGTATCTCAAGGGAATCAACAAAGTCCAAGAGGGTAGCATCTTTCAGAAAAAGAAATGTGCAAGAACAAGGGGGCACAATTTGAAGATAGAGAGGGGATGGATCAGGGGCAACGTGATGAAGTATTTTTTCACGGAGAGGGTGGTGGACACATGGAACAGCTTTCCTGAGGAGGTTGTGGAGAATTCAAGAATGCATGGGACAGCCATAAGGCAATTATAGTTGGGGGGTAGGAGTAAGTAGGCTGTTGGTTAATTAGAATCTGCAGCTTATCCAGTAGGTAGGGAAATGAGCAGACTAGGTGGGCCAAGTTGCTCTTATCTGCCATCAAAGTCTATGTTTTTATGTTCTATATAACTAGGAAGCTAAACTATTTAGGATTCCACAGTCTTAAGTGATTTGCTCAACCCTAAGGTTCTGGACTTGGTGTACACAGTGATATTATCAAACAGCATACTTGTTTAGGACATCAGAGAGCATTACCTCCACATGGGAAGAAATAAAAAAATGTCTCATGTAGGACAATTATTACTGTTGTAAAGTGATAAAAACGCTTATCTAAATAAACAAAACACAGCAGAAATGGATTTAACCTTTATGTTGTCCTCCATTCCCATAGTCATTGTTAGAGTCATTGTCAACCCCCCCTTATCTTCCTACCTTGTTTAAGAGAATTCCAAGAAATTCTGCTATATTCTAACATATGCCTTATTGCCCTTGTGTATTAATCTGTAATGCATTTTTTTTAATAGTGCCATTCTCCTTTACCATTTCTGCTAATGCATTTTTTGTTACTCCTGTGTGATACACTGATCCCTGTGTTATCATTTGCTTGGCTATGACTTAAGCAATAACGTACCTTTTTATCTGTGGTTTTGGAAGGACCACCAGCATATTGATGTTTCCCAGGACAAATAAGAATGGTGACTTAGAAATGCATTGCTTTACAACTTGTGAGACTTGTGTGCATTAAAGTATTATTATTTCATTGGTTTGGTGAAAAAGTACTAATCCATTCCTAAGTTATAAAGATTTGAAATTGTGTTACTGAGCATGCTCAGTGGGGTATTTTGGAGAGACCTTTAATACCCTACTGAGCACGCTCAAAATCAAAATGTCAAATCCTTATAACTTGGGAACAGATTAATATTTCATCAAACAAATTAAAGGTACCATTCAGGGGCAAGCCCTTTCTACCCTGAACACTTAAGACCAATATTCTAAATCATCTGGACTAAAAGTGATGACACAAAATTAGCCAACAAACTGGATTTTTCCTAAAAACTCACTATCCAAATCTTGGAATCCACACATCGACTGGAAAGAAACTTAGCAAATCAAGACATGTTGCCCCCGACTGCATATGTAACATTTTCTGTAATTCCATTGAACAGGGTGCAGCTATTAATATATGAACAGGATGCAGCTATTAATATATTTATACACAATATATATATATATATATATCTACATAAAATATTATAGTTAGGGTTGAGTAGGCTGTTTAATGTTAAATCCTTAACTTTACACCTTATTAGCTTTGCCCACATTCAAAGGAATTGCATTAAAGTTTCCCTGCACAGTCTTCGAGAGGCAAGATTTGGATTTGCCAGGTTTCATTCCAGTCAGACGTTTGGATTCCGAGATCTGGATAGTGCTTTTCAGAAATAGTTTTTTTTTGCAGTTTTTTTTAAACACTTATATAGCCCAGATTGTTTGGAATTTTGGTTTGAAATTTTCAGGGTAGAAAGGGCTTGCCCCAAAATGGTACCTTTCATTGGTTTGGTGAAAAAAGGTTAATTTGTTTCCATGTTATAAGGATTTGACATTCCAATTCTGAACATACTCAGAATGGTCCTTTGGATAGATGTTTGATACCATATAAGCATGCTCAGAACTGAAATTAAGAAAGCATTAAGCCACCCCACAGCATAGTTCTACTGGCAAAATGTTCTATCAAGAAGCTGGAAGAGAAGGTCGAGGATTTAGAGGGTCACTCCAGAAGAAACAACCTCATTCTTCTAAGACTGCCAGAAGGGGAGGAAGGATCGGCACCCACTGAGTTTATGCAAAATCTTTGGACCCCACTGGCTGATCCATCTCTAAGTGAGCCAGCATATATCATAGAATGGGAGCACTGTTTGATTAGACCAAAACCAGCAGTCAATCTGCACCCCCACCTCATCATCTTCAAGATGCTTAACTCTTTCCATGCCTTTTTTCCCTATTCCTATAGTGGAGACATTGAATCCGACCCTGGCCCCTCTAACACTCCTATCACATCTACCAGCAGCCTATGGGTCACTATTCCTGGAATAAAAATCATCCATATAAACGTATGCAGTCTCCCCGCAAAATTCACTGACCTCAAAGCCTGGCTTGCTCTACATAAATCTCACATACTCAGTTTCACAGAAACCTGGCTTAAGCCACTCCTTATGGATGCTACGTTCCTACAGTACCTGCTGGCTACTCCATTCTCTGCAAAGACAGGCCTGGTAAAAAAAAAAGAGTGGTGGCATTGCTCTCCTTGTCACGGAGCCTCTCACTGCCTCCATCTCCCTCTGTACTGATAGTGGTTCCGCCAATGAATGACTCATTGCCAAACTTACATTGGGTGGAACTAAGAAACTCTACCTGGGCTGCTACTACAACCCTCCAAATGGTGGTGGGGGGGGTGGCTGGCCTTCAAAGTCTGCTCATAGGTCTTGGGTCTCTTCTCCGGCAGAGAAGCTATCCTTCTGGTGACTTCAACCTCAACTGGTTGGACACCCAAGAAACTGACTATGCTACCATGCTTAAACAGCATAACCTGTTTCAAATCATCACCCTCCCTACTTGACTTAACCCTCATACCTCCACTTACTCCCTAACCGACTGGGTAATCACCAACTGTGGTGACAGTGTTTTACAAGCTGGCACACTATCCAACTCCCTAAGTGACCACTCCTCTACCTTTGCTATTTGGTCCTCAAAGGCCCCCCTGCCTCCTCCCAAATACCTAACCTTCTGTAACTTTAACCACAAAGTCCAAAGAAATGAAAACCGTGATCCAGCTAAACAGCCGTGCTGCACCACAATTAAGGTGGCAAACCTCAGCAATAAACAAGTGTACAAGCAAGTGGTGTGCTCAAGAAATGATGAAGACATTAAAATTGTATAAAAGTTTTTTACTTAGTGCTCCAACAGTCACAGCTTAGTGCAAAAAATAGGATATACTGATAGCAGCATAACCCCTAGCGCCTCAACTCAATGAGTCTTCAGAGGTGGTGAAGCTGAAGAGACAAACTGATGATTAAATGCAGATTTAACTAATTAATTCAATAAGTCACTTGAACAACCCATTCTAAATACATTTAAAGTGACCATATATTTTATAATGAAAGTACATTTTTAGATTACATAGTAATAACAAACTTTAATCCATAACAAAATTATGTGTAAATCCATATAAAAACCATACCATGCCACACTCAGATAAACATCATATTTTATCAATTATAAAGCTTTTGTAAAGTCCTGGGTCTGATAAGCGTCGACTATTGTAGCACTAAGTAAAAAATGTTTATACAATTTTAGTGTCTCCGTTCTTTCTTGAGCACACCACTTGCTTGTACACTCATAAGTTTAACCATCCTGATACTTCCCTACTACTTGATGGGCTCAGGGCAATTATCTGGCAGGGCTTCTATGCTCTTACGGCTGTGTCTCTTGCCATCACTCACTTCACAGATGTTGTCTTGGACATCCAGGACTGCCACTTCCCCCTCACCGCTCAGACAGTCAAAGAGAGTTGTACCCATTGCATCACCAAAGAACTCCTCTCCCTCACGAAAGTGAGGGACCAAAAGTGGTCTGCCCATAAACTGACCCCTTCCCCCACCCTGTGGAATGAATACTGGCACCTTCACAATTGATACAAGACTCCATTCCATTCAAAACCCATCCCATATGGGTCATGAAGCCACCCAAAGGGGCAGAAAACTGAAAAACACATCAATATTTCAATCCTTTCTCCTTTCCCAGTCCCCCTTTAAAACAAAAAAATTACTTTTACTTACCTGTCCATCTGACCAGAACCTGCAGCCTGGCCCAGTGTGCCACAACCCAGTTTTTAGTCCGCTCCTTCTCCGTCCTTCTGCCAGAAGCTGGATGCTAGAACCAACCATCCCAGGTTCCCAACATGGTCCATGACCAAGTCACCTCACTAACCAAACACATCCAACCTGCATTGCTTGCTTCTTGTTTGACTGCTGCAATGGCTGCTACTGCACTGCACTGAGCAAGGCCTATGAAGGCCACCCACACCATTGTCACTGCTACTGCTTGGCCTAGCTTGCTGCCAAGGGGGTCTGTGCTGTTTATTTTTTATTTTTTGTAAGGTATGCCTAGTACAGTAAGTAGGTAGCCTAGTCTCAAGTTAGCTTCCGGTTCACACTCTGTCCCTTCAGCCACCACATGAGATGGAGATTTACTAAGAGTAGACCAACAAAAATATGCTGCCACAACACTGCTATTGAGAGTTCAGTGCTCACTGACTCCTCCAAACTGTAGTGTGCAGCCTGTCTACTCTGTGGCTAGAAAGACAGCATCACACTCATGTGACTCCTGTGCTCTTGCTTGGCTGGAGCTCCTCCATGTCATGTGTGATGGTGCCACTGCTTCCTCCTTACCCTAATTTCCTTTTATCTGTTGGTTGACCCCTTATCTTTGTCTTTCTTCTCTTTATCTATTTTCTCCCCCCCCCCACATTCCCTCTAGCACCATAGCCCTCTGGCCCTCTTCTTGTCCTCCTTTTCCCCATCTCTTAACTCTTCCATCTTATTTTTAACTTATCTCTTCTGTAGACTCTACACTTTCCATCTCCAATGTTTCTCCCCAGGTGTTTGCTTCTCATACCTGCATTGTTATATCCTAATTGAGTAATATGTATCATATGGACCTAAACTGCACTTTCAATTACTGTTATGTTTATTCATTATATATATTGTATATTTGTCTGTATACATGCTTCAGGATGTCCTTGTGAATGAACTTGCTCAACAGAGTTTTTCTGCAATACACTTGAACTTGAACCTGATTTGCTTTTTAGACCTGGTTCACTTAGGTGCACTTTGTGTATGAGAACCGCATGCAAACAATACACAATTAAGCATGTGGCATGCATTCCGCAAGTACACCGCACACACATATTTCTGTAAGGGAGGTAGCACCACTCCCTCTAGCCTTGTTCCTTCTTGCTCAATTTCTGTCTCCCAGTTTCTCTGGGTTGTGTCCCTCCTGCCTGCTTGTTTTTGAATAAACAACAATTTTACTAGATTCATTGTAAGATTTTTACCTTCCTGTAATCAGCTCTTCTTTTATTCTTATGTTCTACCACTGTTTTGACCATTGGTGTTTTGTGTTATAACATTTTTTTACCCTCTGAAACAGCCATTATTTCTATTGTCATGTCCAACCACTGTTTTTTTAACTGTTGATGCTATTTCTCTGTTTGTACCTTTACTCTGTAATTATGTCTGACACATGCCTTTTGGCCTGGGTTGGGCCTGTAAACAGTCCCCTGAACCAGTGCACTTACTCAGTTATCAAACTCATAAATAAATAAATAAATAAATAAAATTTGGATCAAGATCACTTACTTCAGACTATGAGTAAACTGGAGAAAATGGAATGGGAGGAACGTGAATATGGTTTGTCCCAGGCCTCACATACGAGGTGAGACAAGGCAGGTCTGCCTTTTGCACTCTGAAAGCAAAGCTTTGGGCAGCTAAAATCAGACATAAAATGCTATACCCAGCCTGCCTGGAGATGGTAGGAACTTATCGCTTTGACTCGGCAACACAAGCGTTGTCCCAGTTAATAAAAAAGATGCCGGATTTATTTAGCCAAGGTCGGTGATGCTTGTTAAATTAATCAGCTAACTCCTCAAGGGACAGGAGACAATTTGCTCATGATTCTGGAATATTAATGCAGCTATTGGGCTTCCCAGTAGATATTTAAACACTTTCTTCCTGCTTACCCCTGGGTAGGGAGGTGGACTATTTACACCCTGGGGAGATATTTTAAGAAGGACACGTAGTACTGTTAGACTCATTTCTTTTGTTTGGAAAGGCTCAGAGAGGGCTATGTGGGTTTGATTACTCACACCCCTTGTAATTAATGGCAAATGCTTTGGTCCTTTGATGTTTTAGACAGAGGAGCTTTCGTGCAAGAGGTGCCTCCCCAACAATCTTAGTCTTTAGTTCAGAGAACGTTCTTTCACACGTTGGTCCCCACAGAACATTCTGAAAATCAGCAGTATAGTTCTAATAATTTACTTTCTGGTCAAGACATGCAGATCAAAGCCACATAATTTTATGTGTGGCAGTTAAGGGAACAGTTCACTGTGGAGAGCTTTCACCTATGCTGTGGACTATCCAAACAAATGGAACATTTTACTGTTTATTCTAACATGGAGACGTTAAGACTAAGAAATGTAAGAAGGACTTTGGGGACTGCGCCACAGCAAATTTTGATTTACTATTAAAGAGCTGCTTATGCCACTGCAGTTTCTAAGTTCAACCTGGCAGATAGAACTCTTTGTTTGAACACATTCTGTTACTTTATACAGACAGGCTTAGGAAAATGCTTGAAGTCACACTAGACCTTATTCATTCTCTTCTTCCCAATTTCTTTTTGGACAAATTTAATATTAAGAACTATAATACTTTGGTTACATTATATTACTTTCTGGAGTTGAAATATTTACTTAGTTTACTTAACATATTTGGACAAAAGAAGGCATACGCCCATCATGATTGTCCCCCACATTAGTGGGACTTAACTTATTGTTGGTGATCACTCAAACAGTAATTTAATCTTGTTTTGAAAGTATTGAGTGTGTTTGATTCAATAATATCAATTGGAAGACTATTCTAAGCTTTTGCAGCTCTAATTGAGTAGAAGGAATCCCTTTTGACAGTGTTTTCCCATGCAACTACTAGTTGTTGGCGAATTCTAGCTATATGCCATCCATTTGAATATGCTAGGCCACATTGTTCCATTAAACACTGTGATTCTAATATTTTATAAGTAAGAAAATGGTCCCCTCTATATCTCCTGGTCTGAAGTGGAAATAAACCAATTTCTATAAGTCTATTTTTTTAATTCATTGTTGATAGTTTGGGCACCATTTTAGTAGCCCTTCTCTGGATTCTCTCCACCAGATCAATATCCTTTCTGTGGTAGGGGTTCCAAATAGATGAGCCATAATCCAGGTGTGGTCTGACATATGAATGGTATATAGGGATAATACATTCTTCTGTTCTGGTCTCAAACTTCTTGTTAATTTGTTTTAACAGATTATTTGCCAGCAGAGTTATTTTAACACAGTGGTTAGATGCTGTTAATTTGTCATTGATCATTATACCCAGATCCCTTTCACATGTTGATATTTTAAGTAATTTGTCATTTAAGTAGTAAATATTTTTTCATTTTTGTTCCCTAAGTGCATGACAGAGCACTTATCAATCTTTAAACTCCATACAATTTATTTTTGCCCATAATTCAATGTCCTGTAAATTGTTAGCTAGTGACAAGTTTCTATTTGTTTTATCTATTCTTCCTCTAAGTTTGGTTTCATCAGTGAACTTAGATAGCACATTGTTTCCTATTGCTGTCATGAGCTTATAAATATACCAAACAGTGTCAGACCCAGGACCGAACCCTGTGGTACACCACTACTGACCAATACACTTTTGGACAGGGCACTATTTAGTCTGACCCTCTGTGATCTGTTTGAAAGCCATTGGTTAATCCAGTTGACCAGGCATGTTGAAAATCCCCAGCTATATAGTTTTTTTTTTTATCAAAATGTGATGTGACACTTTGTTAAAGGCACGACTTAAGTCCAGTAAAATAACATATGTTTAAACATTTGATATTTGGAGAAGTACAAGTCATACCACTATACAGTAGGTTAATTTAAGTCTATATAGGTTAATTTAAGTCTCTACCATTAGGAGGTTTTACCCCTGGAGTTTAGTTAAAAGTTTATTCACTTCACAGAAGTTGGCTTGTTTTTATAAATGGTTAAAATCTAGAGTTGAGGTAAAAAAAAATAGGATGCAATTAAATAGCAGTACTGAGTCACTAAGTATGTCAAGGGAGTTAAGTTTCATCCTGCTTCATTTTTTTTTCTTTGGGGCTGAGATATCAGAGATATAGCTTTTATATAGTAATGGAGAGTTTGTTCACAGTTTTTCATTCCCAGGCATAAAAAGGAGGGAGGAAGAGTTGTTTGCTAGGTGGACTAATCTTATGATACTGAATACCAGCTATTACCCACCCCAAGGGTGATGGGAGAGGGCATTGCAGGTCCCCTTAGTGTTGAGTTTTGGGTACATCAAGGTGAGTAATTGGGTACCATCTCACCCCAGGCAAATAAGAGACTTTCTATTGAGGGAATGAGGACATTTGGTAATTTTTCCTTTTTTCCTTCTCTCTGCCATTTAATCCCCTTATGGGTTTGTGGGGTTGTGGAGGTAAGGTGGTTGAGCTGTCAGAGTACTAAGTAAAAGAAGAGAATTTGGATCTTTATATGTGTTCCTTCCCCTTCTTACTAGGAAACCTAGTTCTTTCTTTTTTCACTGGTATTCATTGTTTGCAACTTTTTGTGAATAGTCGTCTAGGTGCATTACTCCCAAAAGGGATTAATTAAAGACTGTATTTGAACAGTACTCTCATAGGAAACAAATTCTTATATTTTTTCCCTTCTTTCTGAAACCCTCTTGATTTATGCATGTAGTTCTGGATGTGGATTAAATAAGAGGTGCAGAGGTCATTGTTGGGTAATCTATGGGGTTGGGCAGGGGCTGCTTCTCTCTCTGCTGTCATGGGCCGCATGTTTAGTAGAGGATAATTGGCTAGCATGGTAAGTAGGGTGGGGGTAGGGGGTGGCCTATGGTTCTGAGATTGATGGGCTTAGGGTTTTTTTTTCAGGAAAGAGGGGATAGGGACATGCTGTGGGGGTGAGGGGAGGAAGTATGTTAACTATGAAGACCTAGTTTTTTGCATTTATTGTCATGGATAGTTGGAAAATTATTTCCTGGAATGTAAAAGGGGAAGGGAGAACAATAAAAAATATTGTATTCTTGGACATTTAGGCAAATATCATCCTCACATTGCCTTCTTGCAGAAGACTCATATTCCTGTCGACCAGTCAACTTATTTAAAACAATTATGGGTGGTGCAGGTGTTTGCTGTGGGACAGAGTGCCAGACAAAGGGAGGTAGCTATTCTGTTTCATAAATCAGTCCCTTTCACTATGATTCAGGAATGGGCGGACCCTGATGGTCAGTATTTAATAGTGCATGGGCATTTGGCTAGTGTAGAGGTGATGCTGGGTTCCATCTATAGTCCCAATGTGGACTCACTTTCATTTATCTCTCCAATAGCAGCTATACTAGCCTCTTTGAATAAATTCACTTGTATTTTAGGAGGGGAGTGGAACCTAGTATTTTCCAATGTGTCAGATAGATAATTTTGAAGGAAGGTGGGGTTATCACCAGTGCAAAAAGCCCTTGGGGAGTTAATTGCAGATCTGGATCTAGTGGACCCATAGAGACTTTTACATATGGAGAAGCAGGAATATACTGTCTTTTCTCCACCACATGGATTGTATTCCTGAATAGATTATGTTTTAATTAGCTCCTTGCTTTTACAGGGGTTGAGGATATGGGTATTTATTCTAGAGTTATATCAGATCACTCCCTGATATGGTTAGATTTGTCAGTCACAAGTTATCAGCCTTTGGCTGGCACCTGGTCCCTGAATACACAACCTTTAGAGGATAAGTATATTCTGAACCACATGAAAGCCTTTGTATACCAATCTTGGGAAGAGAATAATACTTCCATAAAAGCTAAAGATATAATATGGGGTTCCTTAAAGGCATTGTGGCATGGGGAGTTGATATGTCTGACTTCGGTGAGAAAAAAGAAACTAAATGCACAGGTAGTCCCATTTGTCGAAGTCCTCTGTAGAATTGTGTGTCAGAATTAACAATGTTAAGAGGGAAGTACTCAGCCCACCTTCTTGACAAAGTGACCAAAGCAGCCACAAGAATTAAGACCACATATGTAGGCCAGGAAGAAAATGTAGATAAATTGTTGGCCAGCCAGTTAAAACAACAAAAATAAACAAATTGGGTAACAGCCTTGGTTGGGCAGGATACGGGTTCCCTTACCACAGAACCTGCGAAAATAGTGTGGATAGTTAAAGACTTTTACCGGTTCCTATACACGGCACCCCCAAAGTCTCTACCTATTCCACTCAGATGCAACAGTTTTTAAGTGCAATCAAATTACCTAGGCTTTCTGAGGTTCAGAGAGCTACTTTGATGGGGCCTATATCAGAGCAAGAGATTCTTGAGGCCATAGGAAGCCTCCAGTCAGATACGGCTCCTGGCCCCGATGTTTTTTCCCCAATATTTTATAAATATCTTAAATCAGAGATAGTTACTTTATTAAGATTCATTTATGATTATCTATTTCACCATGAGAGAAAAGAATCAGCTCTATTTGAAGTGCGGATTATTGTTTTACCCAAACCGAGCAGGGACCCCACCTTAGCTGAAAATTATAGACCCATATCAATTTTGAACATAGCTTTAAAAATTCTAGCTAGTGTACTTGCTAGTAGGCTTTAAAAAGTTTGGGTTGAGTTAATTGATCTAGAATAAGTAGATTTTGTTGCTGGATGACAGTTTAACAGTCTGTGGGTGCAGTAACAAGGAGAATGTATAATGTTTATTACACCTAACGAGGTTAAACAATTCCTTTGGGACATACAGCCAAACAGAAATGTGCCCATACAGGATCTGGATGATCCATATGGCAATGATGGTAGCGCTATTACATGTGTAATTACACTTGTCAGTAGGGGTGTGTGAGAAAAATTTCTGCAGGTGTAAGTTAAGTGAAAGTCTGACTTTTGCTTCAGGGAAAGTTTGGAAATCCATTTCCAAACATTCACAGAAATTCTGCCTGCCATGCACCCTACCTTATTAGGTGTCACTGCAGCCCGATTGCTGTCCAGTTGCCCCAAATAAATGAAATAAATCACTGGTGGCTAGCAGTCCCTCCCCTCACTCCATCACCCACTTGCCAGATGTTTGTTATAAAAATGGTGGCTACCAGACCCTCTGACCTCCCCACCCACCCACCACCTAACATGTAG
This sequence comes from Neoceratodus forsteri, assembly GCA_016271365.2. Classification (NCBI taxonomy): domain Eukaryota; kingdom Metazoa; phylum Chordata; order Ceratodontiformes; family Ceratodontidae; genus Neoceratodus; species Neoceratodus forsteri. The sequence goes on from CM028136.1 coordinate 344,473,535, forward strand.
TTTGAAAAAAACAGACATGGTGGTTAGCGATCCCTCCCTCCTGATAGCCTGCCTGTGTCCCTGCAGTAGTGGTCAGTTAATCCCACCCAGCAGCTGCCATCTCTCTCCCCAGTATAAGTAACATATTTGTTTTCTGTGATGGTCTAGTGCTAGTAAATCCCCTCCTTGTCCCTGATCCCCACCTCCAAAACTGTAATTTCTTTCAACTTATTCCCTGGACCCTGGTGGCCCTACTGGCCCCTCACACCCTTCTCCCATTCGTGCATTACCCCTGCCGTCCCCAACCCACAGCCAACGGGAGCAGGCCACCGGGTGAGTCACCTTCTCCACGGTAGGCAGTCCACCTGAGAAGTCAGTGAATGAGTGTGAGCATGTGCTTATTCATTGACTTCTCAGTGGGCTGCCAGCCATGGAGGAGAGTGGAGGGCTGTGCTGGTGGCCCACTCCATTTGAAACATTCAGTTTGGAGACAGCAGGGTGTTATACTACCTGTTGGGGTGGGGGGGGTGTGACAGTGCCCAGTAGACCACGGGGTCCAGGAATAAGTTGAAAAAATTATAATTTTGAAGATGGGGATTTGGAATAGGGAAGGGGGTTTACTACCACTAGACCACCACGGAAAAACAAATATGTTTCTTATACTGGGGATAGGGATTGCAGTTGCTGGGAGTTGGATTAACTGATCACTACTACAGGGACACAGGCAGGTTACCAAGAGGGGGGCAGGGACCACTAACCTCCGGGTCTGTTTTTTTCAAAATACACATCGGGTGGGTGGGGGAGAAACCACTAGCAACTGGGGAGGCATTGACATTGGGTGTTGGAAGGGAGTGCTAGCCATGGGGGGGTAACTTAACAATTAAGATACATGGTTGGAAGGAGTGGAAATGGGGTAAAATTTCACCACCAAACTTTGGAAGTTTTCCAATCCACCACAGCAGAAGATCAGAAACTTCAGCGAAAGTTGCCACATTTCCATGAAAGTTCCACTAAAGTGGAAATGGCAACTTTCACATATCCCTACTTGTCAAAATGAAATGATTTGTGCTGAAAGGGAGACAGTTGCACATGTATGCAAGTTGTGTAACTACACAACACACAAATGTGAAACTAGTTAACAAATACATAGTAGTTACATGTAACTACACAGTACTTGCAGTGCAGTTACTGCATAGTTATACAGTAGTTACAGTGTAGCTAGTGACACTTAAAATAAAGTGCTACCATGAATTCAATCTTGTTGGCATTTAAACAGAGTGAGTTTGTTATTTTCCATGACTGGAAGTCAGTGAAAAGTGAGATATCAAAGTGAGGGTCAGTCGCAAGTTGTTAGTCACAGGAGCATAGACCTGAGTATCATCTGTGTAGCTGTGGCAGGGCAGACCACGTACTCTTATAATGACCACCAAGTGGACAAACCTAGTTGATAAAATGTTTCACATACACCCTTTCTTATTATGCCATGATGGTTTGCACGTAAGTGACATGTGCTAACTGGAACTATCCTGTTCTCAGTCTCCAGAACCCTCATTCAAGTAACCAATACCCTTCTAATACATTTAGATGATTACATCAGGTATGGCAAGCAGAATTGCTGTTTACCATGGAGCCCTTCAATAAAAAGCATATAACTACCTACATAGCATGGGTGTGATTGAAACATCATCCCCATCAAACCCACCTTTACTGAATATGTGCATCACATGAGTACAGTATGCAGGTTGCTGTATTCAATGTGTTGAGTTGCATAATCAATATGTGTGCTGTGTAGCCAAGGTCAAGCAATTAATCATTCATTTTGAAGAAGTTCTGGCTAGGGACACTGCTTGAGGCAGAATGGCAGCACGTGGTGGCTGGTAGTTAATTGTGGACCCAGACATGGAACATATTCCACTGGGATGTTGGCAGATCAAATTTTACACTTGAAGTTGCCCCAAATAGACACATTTGTGGTGCCCCCAGCATTATCCCACTCTCTGCCATATGCAGGGTAGCAAAAATTTGATTCAGGGCCAACAGGTCTTAAGAGGAGTGCCTCAAAGCACTGAATATGTACTTGCTGGAGACCAGAAGAGAGAGGGAGGATATGATAAAGACCTTCAAAATCCTAAAAGGAATAAACAAGTTGAACTGCAAATAACTATTCAGCCTGAATGCTATTTGAAAGTCAAGAAGGCATGAGAGAAAACTGACAGGAGGGAGGTTCAGGAGGGACATGATAAAGTGTAGTGGTCACTCGGGGTAACAGAATTGGAAAGAAGAGTGGGAGGAGGGTTAGGACCCTGGATGGACTATAGGTCCAAGGGTTAGGGAACTTGGGCAGACTAGATGGACCACTGGTGTTTTTCTGCTGTCATTGTCTATGTTTCTATAAGCAAAGTTGTAAAATACTTTGAAAAGATGGATGTCAACACCTCAGTGTTTCATATTGGCACTTTTTTTACATTTCAGATTTCACATTTCAGATAAAACAACATGACTGAAAATATTTCAACATAAAAATTTGAATTTAAGTAACCATACATCAATATATGAAGTAAAAGAAGAACATTCAAAATTAGAGGAATAAAACATATGGAAAGAATAACAGCAAATTCTCAAAAAAGTGAGAACAAACAAGAACATTTATCACTGCATTCAATATTAGAACTGGGGGAACAATAGTTGGTAGTCATCTAACACCAGTCCAGTCTATGGTTAACCCCCCCAAAAAAAACAAATAATTAAAGTGATGGGAACTAGGCTACCCGGGTTCGAGAACAGACTCGGGTTGCCGGGGGTCGGTGGGGGGATGGAGGATTGAGCATCACAATGGATGCTCTCCTCCTCCTCCTCCTGTGTGGGTTACCGGGGGTGCATTGAGCACTCAACACTCCTGGGCCAGGAAGTACGGGCTTTTGGGGGCACCAGCAGCTCCTTCAAGAAGCCGGGGAGGGGAGGATGCTGTGGGTGCTTGTGATGGCATGTGTCAGCACATCATCTGCTAAGTTGTATGTCCTTCATGTCAGTGGCCTCAGGGGGTCTAAGGAAGGAGAACAAATGGGGAAAAATGTATACATCCTGGCTCTCCATGCACAGATGAAACCAGGGTGGAGTTGCCTAGAGGATGCCCAGGTGGACGGAGTAGGAGGGGGTACGAGGACTCTTCCAAAAGCTGTGGGAGCCGGGCAAGTATAATAAAAAAAAGTGGTGGGAACTTAAAAACTCATTGTTTGTAACCATTTTTAGCTTATTAGGTCATTTTCCTATCTGTATCTGATTCTGTTGTAAATTCTTAAGCTTCTTGTTCACTGGGCCCAAACCCTGGTTTAATCACAGAATATCTGCTCCCAGAGCTGAAAGAATTTGTGGAACCTGTAAAGGAAAACCCTGGGAGGCTGATAACATAATAACATAGCAGTAAGAACAACTTCAGCATTCAACCCCAGACTACTTTAAATCCTAAGAAATCTTGGAGAATGACTGAAACAATGGACTGGATGCAAAATAAAACATCTTTTTTAAGAAAAGTATTATTCTTGAAAATATGGGCATATCACTTAAGATAAAACACACATCCGCAAGCATGAGACCATTATAGCTCACCACTAAAATTAAAAAAAAACAAAAAAAAACAAGCATTTGTCAATGCCAATGTTTCACTTGTAGGTATTTGCAGTGGTACTTTTACAGGCTTCAGAGGAGTGAGGAGGCAGCAATGGGAGCAGTGGGTGCCACATTTATCATATTTAAAAAAAAGGGTGCCACATGGTGGAAGCTGCACTGTAAATGCAGCAAGGAACTGGTAGTCAGAGAAGCTGGCCCTGCTAGCCTTAGTGGACCTGGGATAGAAAGTGCACTGGGTGGCAGGAGCTGCCAATAAGTAAAGCCACACTGTGGCTAATGTATAAGCCTGGGAAGATTAAGAGGAGTGAGGAACGGGGAGAGAGAGAGAGTGTGCCGGTTGGCATGAGCCACCAATAAGTGAAGCTGCACCACAACCAATGTAGAAACAAGGGGGGGCAGAGGAGTGAGGACCTGGGTGGAAAGAGTGCAGTGGGTGGCAGTAGCTGCCAATAACCCCAAATTTTGAACATAGTCTTCTTATCAACTCACCTTATGAACTCCATAGGTGAAAATTCATAAATCCATGGGAAAATGCCATTCCACACCACAGGTGAAAAAATACATTTGGGGCAGAATGTGAAAATGACTTCTGTATTGTTCATGAGGTGGTGTGAAAAAATTGGAGTGGAAATATTGAAAATGACCAAAGTTGTGCACGTGCATAGAAAATTTTCAACGACCGCACATAACTCTGCCATTTTTAGGATTTTTTTCACCAAATTTTCAAAATGGCCCTTTTGAGTCCCCACCTCATGAACACTGCTACTGTCATCTCGTTCATTGGTCTCAAAAAGTGAATTTGCACAGCAACCGTGCCATTCTGAGCCACAGGTGTGAAAACATGTTTTGGGCAGGATGTGAAGAATAACAGCTATACTGCTCATGAGGTGGTGTAAAAAAAATGGTAATGTTGAAAATTTGGAGTGAAAGTATTAAAAACTGCTGAAGTTAAGATCCTACGTAGAAAATTTTCAACAACCACACATAACTTGGATGTTTTTCTGTATTTTTGCACCAAATTTTCAACATGGGCTTTTTGGGTCCCCAGCTCATGAACAGTGTGCTGTCATTTCATTACTCAGTCCCAAAACGTGATTCTGAACAGTGACTGTGAAATCATCTTTTGGGACTGAGTAACAAAATGACAGTGCCAGTGTTCATGAGGTATGATCCCAGAAAGCCCATATTGACAATTTAGTGCAAAGATTGCTAAAAATGGCTGAGAGATCAACATAAGTTCAAAGCACCATTGACAGCCATTATACAGCACTTACCTTCATTCTTCAGTTCACAGTTTGGCTTTGAAGAGTGCAGACGTGTACCTGTCCACAGGAGATGACAGCCGCCAACCTCCAGAGGTAAGTATGAGTTAAGGGGGGTTAGCTAAAGGGAGGTGGGTGTTCAGCGGAAGGGTGGGGATGGGGGAGGGAGGCGATGGGGATGAGGAAGGACCATTTTCATGTTTACAGGTTAAAAAAAGACATTGGAGACTGTTTTCTTCTTTTCAGGTTTTTTACTGAAGATGTCGGAACACTGAGAGCAGGCTCCCCAGTGCCCTAATATTTTGGGGAGGGTACACATCAGGGAACACTGGGAGTGGGATCCCCAGTGTCCCACACTTCTGGCTGTGAGAAACATGACTGGGTACACTGGGAGTGGGCTCCCCAGTGTCCCACACTGAAAGGTAAACCAACAGTGGCTAATGTGGAAGCTGGAGGAGTCAGAGGTGTGAAGACAATGAAGACAGACCAGGGAGAGACAGTGCAACTAGCAGCTGGAGTCGCCAGCAAGTAAAGTCAATGAGGGACAAGTTTCTTTTTTACAGGCTAAAAAAAAACATGTCGGGGGACAGTTTTCTTCTTTTCAGATTTTTTAATGAAGATGTCGGGACACTGGGAGTGGGCTCCCCAGTGTCCCACACTGCTGGCTGTGGAGAACATGACTGGGGACACTGGGAGTGGGCTCCCCAGTATCCTACACTAAAGGGTAAGCCACATCATGGCTAATGTGGAACTTAGGGGTTAGGGTCAGAGGAGTGGGGATGGACTGGGGAGAGAGTGAGGCAGGTGGCAGAAGCCTCCAATAAGTAAAGCCGATGAGGGATCATTTTCTTTTTACAGGTTAAAAAAAAGTAATTGGGGGACTGTTTTCTTCTTTTCAGGTTTTTTACTGAAGATGTCAGGACACTGGAAGTGGGTTCCCCAGTGTCCTAGTGTTTTGGGGGATACACATTAGGGGAAACTGGAAGTGGGCTCCCCAGTTTAACTTACTGCTGACTGCAGAGCACATGTCTTGGGACACTGGGAGTGGGCTCCCCAGTGTCCCACACACTGAAGGGTAGGCCATACCACAGCTAATGTGGAAGCTGGGGGTGTCAGAGGAGCAAGGATGGACTTTGGAGAGAATGAGAGAGTACAGCGGGCGGCAGGAGCCGCCAACAAGTAAAGCAGCACTGCAGGTAATGTGGAAGCCTGGGGGGGTCTGAGGAGTGAGGACGGACTGCAGAGAGAGAGTCTGGCTGGTGGCAAGAACTGCTAATAACTTTAACTCAGCCATGCGCATTAGTGTTAAGTCAAATGCGCATGCTTGGAGTAATGTCTACAGAAAGAAATGAAGCGCATTCTCATTAGAGTGGTTCATTTCTTTCAACTAGATGACATGCCATGTCAGCAAGAAAAACTACTGTCATGACCAGACTGCATGGTCATTGGTGTGCACTGCCAAGCCCATTGCAGTTTCAGCTGTAATTGGCTTGGCAGTGACAGACCTCTAAAATGCCATATAGTAGCAAGAAGTTCCTTGCACAAGTGTGAGTGAACGCAAAAATCATTATTAAAAAAACTAACTTTTACAAGGGATGCAAAAATACTAATTGTGCCATAATGGCTAACATATATAACCAATAAAAATGTAATACCAGGTAGCCATTTAGAAAGTCAAAAAATACCTTGAAATAAGGGAGACATAAATTGCAAAAAGAATCCAAAAATATTTTACAATTACTGTATGTTAACAAAGTCAAGGAACCTCATTATACTGTGGGTCCCTAGTAGAAAATGGTGTCCCTAGTAACAATAACAGTGACATGGCTAACAAATTAAACTATTAGTTCTAAAGCATATTTGGGGAAAAAAAGAATGATAACTAGGCTTTGCCCTGACAACATAGATATGAAACTGCTCATACTAGTGCTTAGGGAGGTCACCCACCCCACCCTTTGCAGATAATTTTCCATCTGTCCCTGTCCACTGGGCAAGTACCAGAACTATGGAAAAAATCCCATGTGATCCCAGTATAAAGTGGGTGACTATAGCCTGCCTTCCAACTACTACCCGATCTCCATCCTACCCCCTCTATCAAAAACCTTAGAAAGGGTTGTGAATGATCAGCTAGCCCAATACCTGAATCAGCATACAGCTTCTGGCAAATGAGCGATATGGATGTAGGAAAAATGTCAGTACAATGACTGCAATCCTCAAGTTCACTGACTCAATTCATTGTTCCCTGGACAGAGGAGAGTTGACTTGATCCATTTACATAGACCTAACCAAGGTTTTTGACCTTATGAACCATGCCCTCTTATGCCAGAAACTAATTCATTTGGGCCTCTCTGAAGACTCAGTCTTTTGGTTCAGAAGCTGCCTAACTGAGCTTAAAACCCAAGCAGTTAAATGCCCCAGCATACTTTCCCAGGATAGGCCTGTTGTGGTGGGTATTCCACAAGGGTCAATCCTAGGCCCCTTCCTCTTTAGTCTAATTATAAACAATACACCAGCCATCTCCAGGTCAACCAATATACTACTTTATACAGATGATGCTGTCATCTACTTCAGTGACAAAAGCCTAGAGAACCTGAGGCTGAGACTTCAGCATGACTTCACTGCCATCCAGGAATGGTTTACCACCAACCTGCTACTAATGAACACACAAAAAAATAAATACATGAATTTTGGCCCCCCTAACAAGATCATGCCTCTCCTGTCTTAACTATCATCACTGCAACTGGAGCCCCCTTTGAAGAAGTACAAGCCTCTAAATATCTTGGGGTAACACTAGACAGCATACTGTATTTCAGAGCTCATGTTGACCTCTTGATCAAGGCAGCAAACTCTAGATTAGGACTACTATACAGGCATAGAAACAATTTCCTTCCATATATTAAGATATTACTTGTACAGGGCCTCATTAGAGGTATTATTGACTATGGGGTTGTAGTTTAAAGCTCTCCGAGTGACAATGTGCTGTCCAGAGTCAGCAGTCTCCTCAATAGAGCATGCCACTTCATGCTTGGCCAAAAAAATGACACACACACTTGTGTGCTATACAGCAGCCTAAACTAGCTGAATCTTGACATGATGCTGCTTTACCACAAACTTGTCACTGGAAAAAAACATTGGAAGGCTTGCTGTCCCCTAGTCTACAGTCAATGTTCACCTCAGTGGATACCAAATACTCCACCAGGGGAGTGGTGTGGCACACTGTTGATTTCTCAAAAAAAAACCTCCCTTGGCGAATCCTGTTTTTCATACTGTTTTGCTAAGCAATGGAAGGACCTACCTGACTCTCTAAAAAATAATTGCTCCATCAAGCTGTTTAAATCCCAGCTGCTATCCTCACTTACCCTACCCAGAACATGCATCTGTTACCACTAACTATCATTGTTACCTGAAATGTATTTATGTACGCTGCACTTTCTCTGGCTGAAATATCAACTTGTAACCCCTGTACTGTCTTCACTGTGCCTCATCTTCTGCTAAGTTATTGTCTTACGTGTATCCAATGAATTATAATTGTAGTCTTACTGTATTGTCTGTGCACCTGTAACTGACTCCAAAATAGTAGTATTTTGTTGTACCTGACTCCAAACTGTTGGAAAATAGGCTCTGCCTAAAGGGTTTTATGTGAAATAAAAAACTAAAACTAAATTAAAACATGGATATGTCTGGCCATCCTACCATAGACTCTGTAGTTAGTATTCCTAGCAACCACTTCTGAGAGCACTTACACAATTTAAAATGGACAAAAACACCCCTGAACTGGATGGCTAGTACCCTAGAGTACTCAGAGAATATGCAGATGCACTAGCACATCTTATTAACATTATTAATTACCCTCTTAACAACAATACTTTTTTCATTTTTTTCATTTTATTCTTTGTTAACCAGGTAAGGACACTGGAGCAAAGGTCCCTTTTCAGGCCCAACCCATACATACAACAAAATGCATACAATCAAAACAAACATTAACAATTACAATTTGACAAAGACAATAAATATTGCTTCAGTCTCAATTTAAAACTTGGTACAGAAACAACCAATCTAACATCAAGAGGAAAAACATTCCAATTTTTTGGTGCACCCAAAGAGAAAGCTTGTATGCCACTCTTTAATCGATAACGAGGAACATTAAATAAAGGGCCTTTAGCAGACCTCAGACTTGGTAAGACATTTCTAAGAGAAACTAACTCTGACAAAGGAAAAAACATTCCAAAATAAAAACTCTTAAACATTGCACATCCCACAAAATATTGAATCCTATAATCAGGTGAAAGCCAACCCAATTTAGAATATAGATACCAATGATGGGTCCTGCTTGGGGCTGCTAATATAAACCTACATATATTGTTATAGGTAACAGTTAAGGCATGCAATTCCTTATGACCTATATTAAGGTAAAGACCAGACGCATAATCAAAGTAAGGTAAAAGAGACCCAACAGCGATAGCTCTCCTAGTGTCAGGAGAAAAATAAGAAATACATTTATATAGTAAACCAAGTTTCCTATTAATTGTTTCAGCAACCATTTGAACTTGAAGAGAAAAAGATAAACATGGCTCTAGAATCACACCAAAATATTTAAACTGCGACACCTGCTCAATCAGAAGACCATGCTGATCCATTATATCAAGCCTTGGATTAACCTGAAGCATTAATGTCATGCCAAACAACATGACCTGTGTTTTGCCTGAGTTTAAAACCATAGCATTACAAGATAAACAGGAGCAAACTGCCCCGAAATCATTTTTCAAAGGTGAAGACAACTCAATCACAGAATCTGCTTGAGCATAGATGATCAAATCGTCTGCATATAAATATGTACTGCTTTGTTTACAAACCCTAGGCAAATGGTTAACAAAAACAGAAAATAATAAAGGGCCCAAAATGGACCCCTGCAGAACACCACAATGAACTGAGGACACATCCGAGGCAACAAATCCAACCTGAACATATTGACATCTATTACACAAATAATTGCGGACCCAAGAAGCAACAGCTATAGAAAAACCCATTTCCACTCATTTATAGCAGGCAAGATTGTGATCAATCAGATCAAAAGCCTTGGTCAGGTCCACTAACGCCACCCCTGTCAAATTACCTCTCTCAAACCCACAGAGGACGGTGTCCATGAAGCTGACCAAGGCTGTATATGTCCCATGATATTTCTGAAAGCCATGCTCTTGTACAGCCAGTAATTTATGGGACTCTAGATACTCATTGATCTGAAATACCTCTAATTTTTCAAGCATCTTGCCAAGTGGATTCTGAATCGAAAATAGGCCTCAAATCATCCAAAGAAACAGCATGAATTTTCTTAGGGATGGGGACCAATCTAACTTTCTTCCATTCGTCAGGAAAAGAACAAGTAACCAAAGACAAATTAAATAAGTAACAAAGAGGGTCAATGAAATATGGGATGGACAATTTCAAGAATCGGCCATCTGACCCTCCTCCACAATCACTACCCTGATCAGGAAGGGTCAATAATAACTTTGAGACTTCAATTTGAGTAATGTCACTAAATACAAACCTAGGTTGATCCAGAGATACATCAAATAGCTCAAAATTTGGAACACTAAATTGTGGGGATACAATTCTATAAATGGACAGATCAGAAAATGTATTATTTAATAGTTTAACTATTTCAGATGGATCAACAATATCAACATTATCCATAATTACCTTCTGAATTTTTAATTTAGGTTTTGGGGACAAAAGGGAGTTTATATTATCCCAGAATTGTTTAGGATTCATCCAGCTTGAATCAAAACACTTCCTAAAATAATCTTTTTTTGCTTTCCTTACCTCCTCTGATACTAAATTCCTGAGCCTATGATACAAATTCAAAGAAGCTACACTTGGAAATTTTTTAAATCCCAACCAGGCAGCATTTTGACCTTTTATCAATTTCTTAATAGCCGGTGAAAACCACAATGTAGGAGAACCACGTCATCTAAATGAGTGAACAGGGAACATAGAATCCTGAATCGGCAGCAACTGGTTGTAAAAATAATCCAAGGCCAAATCAACATCAGGAATACATTCTGAAACAGACCAATCAATGGTTTTTAAATGAGAATGTAATAAAGAGATATTGGGATTCTTAAAGGACCTAGCATGAAACAAACAAGGTGGAGGTTTATGACAACGAAAATCCATTACGAAATATATAGTCATATGATCACTAACTGAATCAGCCAATACTCCTGAGTCAGCGATCCTATGCTCCCTGTTTGTAACTACCCAGTTGAGTACTGAATAGTTCAGTGTTGATGGATTTAATCGAGTAAACTCCCTGATACATTGAACCAACCCATAAGAATGCAAAAAGGGTTCTAGGCTCATTACATCACTTTGTAACCAATTCAAATTCATATCTACCACAATAACAACATCACCATATTTAAAGTAGGGAGAACAGTTATCCAAATAATATTTCAGACCATCCAGACCACCATGATGAGGGTTTATATATATATATATATATATATATATATATATATATCCACAATAACATGCTTCCTACCTCCTAAGACAAACTGAAGTATTAGCCAATCAGACTCACAAACAGCATCACCACTTGATTTCAATATACACATCTGTAAATGTTCTTTAAAATAGATCAAAACCCCTACCTCTTTTTTATTGCCCTTATGATCTACTCTTATATGAACATACCATTAATTCTACATACATCATTTGGAATCCCTGGCTTCAACCAGATCTCAGAAAGAGCAACTATATCGGGAGTATAACAATCGATTAACTTCAATTTCAGCCAACTTTGGTATCAAACTACGATCATTTAAATGCATAACCTTGAAGCCATGGCAATCAGCAAATACAGAGGAAGAGTTAAGCCGAGGGAAAGTAAATTCATTGCCAAAATTAGTAGGCCCAGATTTTAACTCAATTTCTCCAACCATCTTCAATAAGCAGTCCTCATTAACAATATACCCCAGTTTATAAATCGAACATTTCCCATAAAACAATGAACAGCGAATACCCCAATATCTGAGAATTATTAACTCAAAACCATGGTTAATCAGTAACTGAAATGATACAACCCATGGTTGGTCCACCACCATAGAATTTGAAAACAAATAATTATCAGAACTAACCTTAGCTCCATTCTCCAGCCCCTCAGGTACAACCAAAAATGATATGCTATTACAGCACAACAAACCTCCCACAACAATACAAACCCACATACTCATTTTCTTAATGTCTCACATCCTACGTTCATTCACTCCCACTCCCCAGCCTCCCCTAGACTCCCTCAGAGTCCCAACACTTAACCGCACTTCACTGCTCGACTGCCACTGTGAATGCTGCTGCGTTTAGAGGTTCAAAGATTTAAACCCCTCAATCCCACGAGAAGGCTGCCACCACCAATCGGGGGAAGGGGATGCGGCCAGCAGCAGCAATAGGGAGCCCAAGTATTGCAAGTGCAGAAAATCAATCAGCAATATCAGCAGCACATCACAGAATTAAAACCGGCAGCAGTAGCAGCAATATAATAAAATATAGACAGTCAGACACAGTTCCATGGCAGAAATCAGCAGCACATTTCACAGTCATTACAGCCCTCTCCAGAACACATTACAGCCATAGTTCACTAGCAATTAGGGCATACGAGTCTTGCAGCTTGTACACTCATAGGATGATGTTAACATTCAGGGTCCCCAATTACACAGCTCAGCAGGGTATAGCGGGAGTTGAGAGAGCCTGCCACACTCCCTCAGTCTCCCAACACTTAACCGCACTTCACTGCTCAGCTGCCGCTGTAAACGCGATACTGTCTGTATAGCATGGAGAGAAGCTATCATTATCCCACTGTATAAGAAATAAAGCAGAACTAATGTTACTAACTACACACCTATAAGCCTTAACACTATCATTAAAATCCTTGTTAGTAAGAAACTCTTCTATTTCTTTCTTTAAAAATATTTTGACTAGCATGCTTAAGATAGTGTTAAGGCTTATAGGTGTGTAGTTAGTAACACTAGATCTGCTTCATTTCTTATACAGTGGGATAATGATAGCTTCTCTCCATGCTATACAGACAGGACTGCTCTCCTCTCTTGAGGGGAAGGGAGACTAGTTGTCCCACTCAATGACTGCCCTCTGGCAGTGGCTGTAGGGCAGTATGGGTCGTAAGGCTTGATCCAACATCCTTACATCAGAGGTGAGGGGGATGGGTGAAAATGGAGGAAAAAAAGGAGCCTGACAGGCTCAATGATGGTCCGCCGCTCCCGGGAGCGGTCCCCAGATTCTGGATTGGGACTCCAGGAGGTGGGGAAGAGGTCAGCAACCCCATCCTGGCCCCACCAGGGGGACAATCCACAGGGGAACTACCAGGGGCCACCTAGCATGGGAGCAGTGGGACCGGTGAGGGAGTCCCTCCGTTCGGAGGGCTGTAGCCACCAGACAGGGCTCTAGTGGCTAAACACAATAAGGGAAAAAAATGTTCGGTCTGAAATCAAACAATCTCATGGACAGTTGGTTATTAAACTGGAGGTAGAAAGTTGTTGTTAGTGGTCATTGTTCAGCTTAGTGAGATGTCACCAGCAGAGTTGCCAAGCCTCTGTTTTAGGTACCAGTTTATTTAACACATTTGTCAGCAAAATGACAGATATATAGATGCCAGGATAGACAAATGTGCTGGTGATTCAAAGATCAGTAGAGTAGTATGCTCCTTTGAAGATAACAAGTTACTGCAGAGAAACCTGAACCATCTCAACCAATGGGTTAACACCAACTCTATGGCCTTTCATGCAGAAGAAAATGCATCATGATATACATAGGTAAAAAGTGTAAAATTGTTAAGTAACACTGAACTAAGTGAGAGCAACCATGAGAATGATTTGGTCATCCTAATCTCTGATGACCTTGGATTATCTGACTGCTGTGAAATGGTGACTAAAAAAGTCCACCAGATCATCAGAAGTATCAAAAGGAATTTTAAGAATAGAAAGTGAGGTACTTAGAGTATGCCATTTTATACAGTAGTTCCTTAGTAAGGCTGCAGGTAAGACCTGTGCTCGGTTCTGTGCCTTACCAAAAGAGAGTCATCCCAAGAATAGAGGAGATGCTGAAAAGCATGACCAGAATGAGGTATACCATCAGCACAACAACACTATCCCAGTAAAGAGCATCACAGTGACAAATATTGCCAGGTCTCTGTGATCACAACCCCTGACTTTTGCTGCTAGTTGAACAGGGGAGGTGAGGGTGACCCCTCTGCAAGTGGGTGCCCCCCCCCCGCAATCTGTGGATTCTCGAGTGCTGTGGGGTTGAGGTGCCAGCTCACAGATTTTGGCTGGGCAGACCTCCCTTGTGATCGCAAGGCAACCTTCCCCTGCTTTCCAGCAGGAGCTTGTCTGTGGACCTGGACTCTGTGGTTTTAAAGAACTCTTCCCCTGCTTTTGAGCAGGAACTCTAGTCTTTGACTCTGTGTAATCTTAACAAAGAAAAAAAAAGAAAGTTAAATTACCGTGTACCTGTGTATGCTGCATCTTGGACTGGAGATTCAGGGGCATGTTTTAGGAGAGACCTGGGCATAACTGACACAGCTTTCTGCTTCTTCCGACCGAGGGAGTTTGGGTGCCAATTTCAAAAATCCTGCCTCAGTGCCTGATTGGACCCCCCCCAGGTCATGACGCCACTGGACTAGGCTTCTTAATAGGCCTGTATGGAGCCCCATTGCTCACAATCCCTGACTTTTGCTGCTAGCCAAACAGGGGAGGTGAGGGTGACCCCTCTGCAAGTGGGTGCCCCCTGCAAAATGTGGATTTTCGAGTGCTGTGAGGTTGAGACACTGGCTCACAGATATTGGCCAGGTGGACCTCCCTCTTGATCGCAAGGCAACCTTCCCCTGCTTTCCAGCAGGAGCTCGTCTGTGGACCTGAACTCTGTGGTTTTAAAGATCCTTTCCCCTGATCTCGAGCAGGAGCTCATGTGTGGACTCTGACTCTGTGACTCTAAGAACCCTTCCCCTGCTTTTGAGCAGGAGCTGTAGTCTTTGACTCTGTGTAATCTTAACAAAGAAAACAAGCATTTGTCAATGTTGAATGTTGTCGTGCTGGCATTGGCATTGGCAGTGCCAGAGCTAGAGATGCATAATAGGAATGGCAGAGAAGTATTGAAGTGACGCCAAGCCCACCCCTACCCTGTAGAGAATGACAGACATTGGGGTGTGCCTTTGGGTCGTCAGCTATAACGCTCATGCCATTGTACCTCACCCTCCCCTGTAGACACTGACAAGTGTCGGGGTGTGCTTTGGGGTCTTTGGGTGTTATACTTACCCCATTCCATAAGAAAATACACTGACGTGGGTGCAGTATAGGAGTGTGGGGTGAACTTTGTGGCCGAACAGTGCAAGACACACCACAATGCCTGTCAGTGGCTGCAGGGTGAGGGTGGAATGGTGTGAGCATTACATCCGATGAGCCCAAGTCACACCACTGACGCCTGTCAATCTGTACCGGGTTGGGTGCTACAGTTGGAAACCCTAACACCATAGGTGTGTGGTGGTAGTTTCACTCCACATTTTACATAGATACATAGACAGTGTCAACAGATAAGGGCCTATGGCCCACCTAGTCTGCCCATTTAAGTTTGTAACTGAAGTTTATGTTTTCCTAGAACTCTGTTGCCCCTTACCCCTGACCTCCAGAATTCCTTTATGCCTATCCCATGCATTCTTAAATCCTGTGATTGTTTCAGCCTCATCACTTCCTCAGGCAGGGTGTTCCACTTGTTGTTTTCAACATGGGCTGCTTGTCAGGCCACCTCATGAAAAGCAGCACAATCACTTTGCTAACTGAAAGGTGGTTTTGCACAGTGGCTGTGCCATTTGGCGACAGAGGGACGAAAACACATTTTTGGGCAGGATGTGGAGAATGACAACTTTGTGCATGAGGAGGTGTAAAAAAATGGCAACGTTGAAAATCTGGAGTGACAATATGAAATATTGGTGAAGCAATGAGCATTCATACAAACTGTGCAACACACGCCCATAACCCAATTATTTTGGGGAGTTTGTTAGCCACATTTGTAATATAGGCATTTTGGGACCTTCCTTTATGAACAGTGGCACTGCGTTTCTGTTAATCTGTCCCGAAAGTTGATTTCCCACAGTGAACACGCCACTGTGCACCACAGGTGTGGAAACATATTTTGGGCAGGATGTGAAAAATGACAGCTGTATTGTTCATAAGGAGCTGTGAAAAAATGTCAGTGTTGAAAATCTGGTATGGAAATATTGCAAGTTTGCGAAGTTATAAGGGTGTGTGGAAACTGCGCAAGCAAGCTTGCAACACAGTCATTTTATGGACTTTCAGCACCAGATTTTCAGCATAGGCATTTTAGGACCTCTGCTCATGAACAGTGTCACCGTCATTTCCTCAAACTGTCCTGAAAAGTGATTTCACACAGCAACAGCGCTATTCAGCAGCGGATGTGTGAAAACACATTTTGGCCAGGATATGTAAAATGACAGCTATACTGTTCATCAGGAGGTGTGGAAAAATGCCAGTTTTGGACTGAAAATATTACTAATTCATGAAGTTATGAGCGTGTGTGGAAACAGCGCATTGCAAGCTCATAAAACAGCCATTTTTTGGATTTTTCCCACCAAATTTGCAACATAGGCTTTTTGTGAGTCCCCCTCATGAACAGTGGCACTGTCATTTTGTTACTCGGTCCTGAAAGGTGATTGCATGCAGTGACTGCAAAATCACTTTTCAGGGATGATTAACACCATGACAGTGCCAGAATTCATGAGGAAGGGTCCCAAAAACCCCATGTTGAAAATTTTGGTGCCAGAATTCCAAAACATGCCTGAGATATGCATCAAAGTTGAAAAAAAGCCTATTTATTCCATTATACAGCTTACCGGCACTTCCTCAGTTTGAGGTCAGCTTTGAAGAGCGCAGACGTGTTCCCAGTCCACCAAAGACCATTGTGTCGACTCCAGAGGTAAGTATGGGGTGAGGGAGGGTGTGGGGAGGCAGGGTGTGCAGTGGGTGGGTGCAGGTTGTGGGGGGGCAGGGAGACCGCGAGGGACCGTTTTCTTTTTTACAGGTTAAAAAAAAAAACATCAGGGGATGCTTTTTAATTTTCAGGGGCTTTGGCACACCAGGGTAGGCACCCAGTATGCCACCTAAGTGTTTTGTGGGGGGGATGCTGTAGCTGACAGGGGATTGGGCACCCCCATCGGCACACAATGAAAGCGGGGGGGGCAAGAGCCGAGGGGGATTGGGCACCCCCTTGGCACATTACAAATGGAGGGGAATGCATTATGCCGGCGGGAAGTGGGCTCCCCCATCGGCACATGCATTGAAGCAGGGCATGCCAACAGGGGGATTGGGCACCCCCGAAGTCGGCAGTATGCCTCCTTGTTCATTTTTTCACCACCAGAGAAAGCACTTCAGGAGGTCCGCTGCGTATGGCGAGATTAGCTCACATTGCAGTGGACCTTTCAATTGATCTCATGGCCACATTAAGTATGCACGGTGTGGTGCCGGCACACAGGCAGATTGGGGAATGAGGGACGCACCTACTTATGCTTGCCCTGCATTCGCCCAACAGTGACCGCACCTCCAAATCTGCACTACTGCAAGATGTTGGCTGTGCAAGCACGCCAACATAAAAAAAAATAAAAGAAAGTTAAATTGTCGTTTACCTATGTGTGCTGCATCTTGGACTGGAGAATCAGGGACAATTTTTTCCCGCCCACCCGACCCACTCCCTCCTCCTCTTAAATGTTCGCTGGCCACTCTCCCCAGCCCTGACAATCATATAAGCAATAGTGTAACTTCCACTTGTGCCTGCCCTAAACAGTTTAATTAAAGCTTGTTTGCTATGCTTCCTCTGCCAGTAAGTTGGGCGGTAGGCTGAGGTAACACAGCAACCATCTCCCTACCTAAATCTTTGTCCCTAATCCAGGGGAGGGGTTAATTGTGAGCCTTTTTACTGCTAGGTGGCTTACATTTGCCCAGTTATATGTTACTGCTGTTTGGTCTGTCCCTCAGGGGTTTGAACTATACTGCGGCTCACACTGTGGGGTTTACTGTGTGGACTAACCTTCTTCTCTGACTCTACTCAGGCCTCTACCTAGTCTATCTTACCCAGAGTGACTTGGGCTATGAACATCTTGTCTACTGTTTTTGTTTAATTGTCTGTAGAATTTCTGCCTGTATAATTTATCTTGTTTTAGCATCCTCATCTAGGAAATTTGCTCATTGTATTGTGGTTTAGTTTTCTGCTACTAGGCCACTGTTAGGGATCACCTTCTTGGAGCTTGGTACTCCTTTCAGTGGTTGGTGCTGTGCTCTCATATAAGGGGGTGCTTTCTACTGACCGGGGAAGTGGGGGTGGCAGTTGGACAGACCATCCGTCTATTGGGTTCCTCCTGGGTAGCCCAGTGGGGCCTGGTGATTTAGCACCTCTGAGTCCTCCCTCCCGGGGCCCTCATAGTGGCTGTCAGGCTTGTCCTGCCCTCCACACATTCTCCCCACAGTATCTTGGCTCAGACTTAGGTATATGGCATGGGGGACCCTAAACTTCTCTTGAAGGGGGTTAAGCCCTTCCCACTCACCAGTTCCCTTACCATTGGTCTGCTCACTGTGTTATGCCTCCCTCTGCTTATTGCTGACTGTGCTCCTCCTGTATGGAGCCCCTGGGTCACACCTGATCAGCTTGAGGAGCCAGACTTCACCTTCTCCAATCTAATAGCATGTGACAGACAGCCCCCCCGGACTATCTGCTGTCTTGATCTCAGGTGCTTCCTGGGTACTGTCATAATGGTCAGGCGATATGGCCATACGCCAACTGTTAGGGATGGCTCCCCCCAAAGCATCTCCTATGGCTCTTATTAGTGGCTCTAGCCCTTGCAGGGGACATTGAGCTCAACCCTGGTCCTCCCTATCAAGCCTCCTCCTCACCTGTGGGCTGGCTGTCTGGCAAAGGGCTGAAAATAGCCCACCTCAATATCTGTAGCCTCCTGCCCAATCTGGCCGAACTCCTTGCTTGGATCACTCACTACAAGCCTGACATCTTTGGTATAACTGAAACTTGGCTGAATCCTTCAACTCCTGACTCGGCATGTGTGCTTCGTGGCTTTGATCTTGTCAGGCAGGACTACCCAGGGAAAAAGTGTGGTGGGGTGGCATCTTGGTCTGCTACAGGAGTCACCTCAATCTGTCAGTTCTGTCCTGCCAACAGCCTTTGCAGTCTGCCTGTGAACTGTTGCACACAGTACTGTTACTCAGGAATACCAAAAAGCTACATAGTATATGTACTTACAATCCCCCTATGGGGGGTATATCAGGTTGTCCTACCTCCTTGATACTGTCGGCTCAATGGCTGGGAATAATGAGCTAATGATCCTGGGTGATCTTAACTTAAACTGGCTTGGTGGAAGTACTAAGATGTATGAGCCTCTGCTTGCTGGTCTCTCATTGTCGCACCTCATCAAGGAACCCACTAGGTGGTCTTCCGCTGGTGGTATGAGCTCCCTTCTGGATTGGGTCCTGTCCAATAGACCTGAGAGGATTATCTCTTCTGGTACCCTTCCCAACTCCATCTCTGACCACTCCCCTGTGTACTACATATGGAAGATTTCCTCCCTGAAAATTCCTCATAAAATCATCCAAGTTAGGGACTTCTCCAGGTTTGACCTGGGCTCATTCCATAAGGATCTATGGCTTACTGACTGGTCTGCAGTATGAAATGCCCAGGACTCCTCCACTGCAGTCAATCATTTTCTCAGCACCTTTGGGGCGCTGCAGGATAAACATGCCCCTCTCATTAGACAGAGGTTAAGGAGGTCTGCTACCAACTGGTTGCATGGGAGCCTCCTTGCCCTCATGAGGACTAGAGACAAGTGCTGGGCCAAATTCAAGGTCACGATGGGCCAGGCCATATTTCAGCAATATAGGAGACTCAGACATGAGTGTAAAAATGCAATTAGGGCTGCCAAAAGTGATTCTGCAAAGTGGCATTGCTGAATTCAGCTAAGGATCCTAGGGGTTTCTGGAGGAACATTAAAAGCATAGTAAGTGATTCCTCCAATTGTCAGGCCACTGATATGCTCATCAATAGTTCTAGTTGTAACAATCCACTAACCATCGCCAATGCATTTAACTTGCATTTCTCAGACCTGTCTGCCATTATCTCCCTATTCTCCTCTAGGGAATGTGATAGTCATGTCCGGGACCCTGCTCCACAATCAGCCTCTATCTCCCACCCATTATTCTACATCAAGGCTGTGATGGCACAAGAGATGCAGAGATTGCTCTCTGATCTTTTCCCTTTTTCCAGTGCTGGCCATGATGGCATGGAACCTGAGCTCCTCCATCTTGGTACCTTTTATATTGCCTCCCCGGTGGCCTACTTCTTCAACTTGTCCCTGGCATCTGGAATTATCCCTGACATATGGAAGGTAGCTAGGGTTGTCCCTGTTCTCAAACAGGGCAACACTAAGATTCTTGACAACTACCGACTGATAGCCATATTGTCTGCTGTCAGTAAAATTCTCGAGAAAGTTGTGGCTGGGCAACTCTTGGAGTATATTCAGTCTCATGAGCTGCTGTCTCTCACACAGCATGGTTTTTGGAAGGGACACAGTACATCCTCTGCCCTTATCACTGTCTCTTCTAGGATCAGAGTAGCTATGGACTGGGGTAAACTCTCAGGTGCCATCTTCACAGACCTATCCAAGGCCTTTGACCTAGCTGACCATGCCCTACTTTGCTCTCAGTTCAGGTCCTTTGACTTGTCCCCTCCTATGCTCAATTGGTTCTCCATTTACCTACAGGGCAGACAGCAGCTTATCAAATACAGTAATGTGCTCTCAGACACCACTACTGTGTCCTCAGGAGTCCCCCAGGGTTCAGTCCTGCGGCCCCTGCTCTTCTCCATTTTTGTCAACAATCTACCCTCTACCTCTTCATACTGCAGATCCATCCTGTATGCTGATAATCTGGTCATCCTCACTCATTCTCAGGACACTGGGGTCATAAACCACCAACTGAGTGAGGATTTTAGGAGTATCCAGTCCTGGATTATGTCCCACAAGCTGGTCCTCAACCTTAAAAAAACTCAGGCCATGCTCTTTGGTTCCCTGGCCAAGATAAAGGCCTCCCCTGCCCCTTTGTGTATCACTGGTCTTGATGGTGCTTCTGCCCTCATCACTGACTCCATCAAGTACCTTCAGGTGACACTTGACCCTCAGCTTGACTTTGGACATCATATCCAGAATGTATGCAAAGCTGTTAACTACAAACTGGATCTGGCTTATAGAGCAAAGAGCAATCTCACTTCAGCTGCTCAACTTGCACTGGCTTAGAGGTGTGTTTCTCCCCTCTCTCTGCTACAAGCTCCTCCTGTTTGCTCATACCACCAAAGCCCACCTTTCTAGGTGGACTATAGCCTACAACAATATTTGCCATTTTGCTCTTGCTGCCCCTCATCTCACCCACCACTGTGACCTGTGTAGCAAGCTTAACTGGCTCTCCCTGCCCAATTACTTAAATTTTGTCCTTGGCTGCTTCACGGGCAAAGTCCTTGGAACTGGCTCCCCCCCCCCAGACTGGTGGAGCTCCTCATACTGGCTGTCTCCTCTTCTTACTCCCTTAGGTCTCTGGGCCTGGCTGTTCTTAAGATTCCTGCCACTTGCAATCAAATGGGGGACAGAAATTTTGCCTTGTGTGCCCCCAGATTATGGAACTCCCTTCCTGTCCAGGTCCACTCCTCCCACTCCCATGCGTGCCTCCGAACCTCCCTATGGAATCATCTGAAGTTCTCCTCAGCATGTGGTTGTCTCAAACCTCCATAATCTCACCTGGTCCCCAGCACTGAACCCCCTTTCTTAAGGTGTAGCTGGTCTGCTTGGATTTGGCCCTGCATGTAGTGTCTCCACCCTATTTATCAGGCATGGCTGTGACTGTGGTTCCACTTTTTGGGATCCTAAACTGTATATAATTGTATATAATGCACTGCTCACAGCCTTAGTGATTCTATGCATATGTTCTGTCCATTTTTAACTGTGTGTACCTATTGAATATGTTATGCTTTCCCTGACTCTCTGAAACTGCCTGAATTTGAATCATGTTGTCCTATGTATTTGAACTCATATTTCCTTGTACTCTCCCTGGTCGTACCTGAAAATAGGCAAATATCTTGTCTAGTGTATTTACCTGGTTAACAAAAGCTAAATAAATAAACAGTCCCACTGTACAACTACACTGTGTCTCCCAGTGTTTTACTCCAACCCAAAAAAACTCTGACTTAGAGTAAGTTATTTAAAGAAAGGGGGGTGTTGGGGGTGAAGCCCCACACAAAAAACATTTTGGTCCTGAAGGCACATTGCCAACTGTCAGCATTGTGCCTGTCTCTGTTCTGGATGTCAACAACAATGTTGTTGCTGCAGCTTAGTGGAACCCTTGAATGATAGCTGGCCTAGGAGACCTGTACCACATTGAGCATGATAAACAATTAACTCTGGGCTCAATTTTCAAAAGTTGATGCAGGGCTTACATTAGACTCTGTGTCAGTCCTGAGCGCCAAACTCCGGCGATGCAGCTGTGCCCAATTTTAGTACATTGGGTGCTGTTGCAACAGTTT
This sequence comes from Neoceratodus forsteri, assembly GCA_016271365.2. Classification (NCBI taxonomy): domain Eukaryota; kingdom Metazoa; phylum Chordata; order Ceratodontiformes; family Ceratodontidae; genus Neoceratodus; species Neoceratodus forsteri. The sequence continues at coordinate 344,496,049 of CM028136.1, forward strand.
CCACAATTTATGTCAGTTTGTGCCAAATATTTGGCACAAACCCCATAAAAAGAGTACCCCAAATGGCCCAAGTTAGTCCAGGGGGAGTTGGTCTGACTTGTGGCATTTGACACACCTGACTGGGAATCATGATCATCGCCAATAGATTGCTGCAAGCCGCACTGCACCGTATGTTCAGTGCACCAGGGGCATGCAGCATTCTAAGTGAGTTTGAAAGTCAGGCCCTTTGTCCTTTAAAAGGAAACACTTTTGATGAGAACTAATCCTGGTTTGTAAATTATTCGGGGAGTTGAATCAACTCATAACCTTACACCTTAAAATTAAAGAGAGTATAGTGTATCTCAGCAACACAAAGTTACTTTTCCAACTGGAGGGATCAAATTTCAACATTGAGCATAGGTACTGCCACTTCACTAAGAGTCAGTAAAACTTGAAATAAATTACCAGCTAACGGGGTTACTGGTAGCTGCCTTTGCTTACATAAGCAATAGTGGGCTCATAGGATATGAGTGCCGAATAGCCACGGTGGGTCCAGATAAACATTTGTTTTCTATCTGATCATATTTTCCTATGAACCTACTGCATGAATCATTTCCTCAATATTATTTATATGAGCTTGCCATAAAACTAATCTGAGATGCACCCTAAATGATTACATAACCATATGTTAGCCTCTGTAATTGTAACATATGACATAAATCAGGACCCATGGCTTAGTAATTAATCAATTTTATTGGTGATCTGCAAGTTTACATCAAGGCCAATAATAAGGTACTATAACAATATAACTGTGGTCATACCTACAGAATAGAAAATGGTGACTTCATTTTTAGTAGCATACATAGTTCAGCTTAGGACAGAAACATTATGCAAGACATTATGCAAAGCAGAGAAGTCAGTCCGGTGACATATACAGTAATTAACTTCTATATTAAGGCAGCTGATATGCCTCCTTCCTGTCTCCCTCTCCATGCAGGGAAAGGAAGAGATTATAGCCCAGGACTTTCACTTACAGGTATAATATAGATTTAAGGGCCCATAGCCATTGTTCTCAGCCCCTGAAGGGGCACCTACTGTAAGATCAAAACTACACAAAGGTGACGACATATATGTTTCCCAGCTCATATAAAACATGGACAGGGTGCCTTTCACCAAATGGGGCATTCTGAAGAAGGATGCCAGGAAGGACACATCCTCCCTACATCCTGTCAACGAAGGGGTGTCTGCCATTCTCCACACTCACTGCAATGTGACAGGCCAGGTGAGGATCTAAGGGCAGAATACCCAGTTGAGGAATACCTAACAGGACAGTTGCTGGGCTCAGCAGCATAGAAGGTACCAAGATCAATATACAGTGTCTTTGAATATTATGCCAGAAGATTTTCAGCAAGAGACAGCTCCAAAGCATTTGGAAAATATTGCCTCCTGTTTGTTGACAGTGCCAACACCTATCGTTTAGCAACAGCCCAAAGGTATACTGACACCCAGGAGTACAGAGTACAATACCTTGTTTTGAATTAGTAAACCGAGTATTATAACAAGGTTCCTTGACTAGTGCCCAACATCTGTTCCATTCCTGGACTTGATACAGGTCTATTCAAAGAGGTTTCCTAATGCTGGCAAGCTTTCTGAGTTTGGACAGGTATGACATCAATAATTGTATACTATATCCTACTAGCACAACCCTTTAGACTGGCAGCATTCTGTTAGAGGTGAGGGGGAGACAGAAGACCTGAAGGCTAACTGGAGATGTGGGAGAAGTATGGACCAGATGTGAAAGAAGCTACAGAAATCCCTCTGCAGGATCCCATAAAATGAATCCAGGGAATGTGCTTCTGGGGAAAAAGATCCAGAATGACATGAATTTCAGAAGTCTGCCTGTGCCTCCAATGGACAGTCCATTTATCAACAGTAAGGAGTGGGTTCCCCTTAGTGGGACCCAGGCTATAGGGGTCAGGGAAATTTTGGTTAGCATAAAAAATTGCCTCTAAGCTCTCACCAAGGCCTTTATAGTGGGCCAGTGTTGCAATTTGGTTGCAGGGAGATTACAATATATCATTGAGGGCACTTTTGCTGATATCCTCCACTTCATGTCCAGTCAGAAAGAGCAAGAAGAAAGTGAAATCAAGGGGGGGGGGTCATGTGATGCTGTGCAGAGGGTAAGACACATCTGTCAGAGCTCTGCTCTTTTTGCCTCATAATTTGCAGATAATCCCCATTTATGTCTGCTTTTTACAGCTAATTCGGTCACTAACAAATGCAAGAGTTAAAAGCTGTGTCACTAGCAGGTATCTAATATTTGCAGCATGTCTAATTTATCAGACCAAGAGGAGGCCGTGCAGGAGTCGGAAGCCAAGCGCCCTCGCCGTAGTTCCTCTCCCCAAAGTATATCGGACAAGTTGTCGCCCTCCCACATCTATTTCGAGCTAACTTCAATTAAAGAAGCCTTGCTGAAGTTAATAGAGGACGTGGCTGATTTTAAGCCAGCACTCACCCAGCTAGCCTGGAGGGTTACAGACACCGAAGTGAGAATAGCTTCAGTTGAGAGGAAACAAAACAGGATGGAACCAGAATTGGTGGAAGTTAGAAAATCTGTGCCCAAACTGGAGGATCATCTCGAGGACCTTGAGGGAAGGAACAGAAGAAACAACATGGTATTATTAGGGTTGCCTGAAGGAGAAGAGGGGCCGAATACTATTTAATTCTTGCAGAAGTTTTTGAAAAAAAACCGTGGGACCTTCCCCAAACTGCCCAGAGTTCATTATAGAAAGAGCACACAGGTCCTTGAGAGCTAAGCCTGCTCTGTCTGATCCACCAAGACCTATAATATTTAAGCTACTGAATTATTTGGACAGAGAGTTTATTACCAGAGAAGCCAGGAAACTAACGGTTATTTTATGGGAAGGTAAAAAATTGAGGCTTGTCCCTGATCTGACTTTGAAAACCCACCAGCTTAGAGCTTCTTATCGCCCTATCACCTCCAAATTGTGGGCAGCAGGCATAAAGCACCATATGCTGTATCCAGCTCGACTAGAGGTGGCTTTAAAGGAAGGATCAAAACGCTTCGATACTGTGGAGGAGGCAGTTAGGGCTCTGAAAAAATGTTATCCGGATTTATTCCCCAAATGAGAGGGTGCCAGCTTATTCACAAGGAAGCTGAAGCCTGAGTCGAGATCTTTCTAGAAAGACCGTCTACGGAGAAGCTGATTACTGACTCTTAGACAGCTTCTTCTTGGAATGACTGGTTGCAACTAAAATATCTTCTCTTCTCGATTTAAGAGATGTTTGTATTGGGACAATAGTATTTCTGGTTGAATTGCTTTAGAGTCTTAACCCCTTTTTTTGCTTCAGCATTTTACACTGCTGGGGCGAGGATTGTGGTAGTGTCTTGACCACTAGAGGGTGTTCTATCATTGCGTATATGTCATGAAAATTGGATAGCCTATTCGAGCAGCTTTCATTTCTTTTCTTGACAGCAGTGCTACTACAACTTGGACTCTGTCGAGTTTCTGCTCGACGATAAGGGCTTGTTTTTCTTTGGTTATTTTACTAATAGATACCAATCCAGGTTTATAACACTGCAGTAACTCACTGGGTTATTTACTAAAAGCTCAGATTTTGTTCCTGGGGCTATGATTTGCGATCAGTTTCACAGATTGTTTCTTTCTGGAAGGGTTTTTTCATGTTATAAGCTTTAACCTTTTTAATTATTGAAACCAGATGGTTTTAGTGAGAATATATGGGAACTTCGATCTATAATTTGTAGCTTAATCGGTCCACAAATTTAAGAAGTGTTTTGGGGTTCTGCCAAAGCTGGAAATTAGCACAGTTTGTGTGCAGGGTGGTGCTTAATTTATCATGCCCCGCTGTAGCTTTCTATTGTTTTAGACATAGCCGTGGACAGGTTTATACCTATAACTATATAAAACTTGATTATGGTCTGGGTACGCTGGAGTAAATAAGGTATTGTGCTTAGGCTATATTTTGACTTCCCCCTTCATCTATTTTCTCTTTCATTCTGTTCACCTGGGTTAATGATGTCTGAGGTAACAGACCTTATGAAAATAACAGATAGTATAGGGGGTTTGTTATGAGGGAGAGATTCTTTGATGATACAAAGATGGGGGTCATCCTCTCAGCTCTTTTTATTTAATTTTTCAGTTCTCGGGGGAGGCAGAGGAGGGGAGCTTGCTCTTTTGAGAGCACCATGGTCCATTTGTTGTGGTGTAGGCTACGGGCCTGGGTATATAGATGTGCAAATAAGTTAAAATCTTTGGGGTTTAATCTTGAGTTTGGGGGGTGGGTTAGGGTTTTTTGGATTTTCATTTTCTTTTGGTCAGGGAGGGGGGATGGCAGCAGCACAGGCCTCTATTTAACTGTTAGTAAATGGCACATTCATAGATATTGTTATGGCTAATTGTTTAAATATTCTCTCTTGGAATATAAAGGGGGGGAGAGATAATAAGAAGAAATATGTCATTTTAAACCATCTTTCCAAATATGACCCTTCAATAGTGTTTCTGCAAGAAACACATATGCTCCCAGAGCAGTTGCACTTTTTCAAAAAGAGATGGGTGGGCCAAGTCTTTGGATTGGGGTTTAGCTCTAATAAACTCGGGGTGGCCTTGCTCTTAGCTAAAATGATTCCCTTCACGTTAGTGGAATCCATCCCCGACCCTGAGGGGAGATTTATTTTTGTTATTGGCAGATTAGGTAACCTGGATATTGTCCTGAGTTCAGTTTATGGCCCTAATATAGAAACTCCTTCCTTTTTTGTTCACTTAACTATGGATCTAGCTCCCTTTTTGCATTACCCCATTCTGATTGGAGGCGATTGGAATTTGGTGCAAACTAATGACTTAGACCGTATCTACTATAGGGGGGCAAGTTCCTCGCCTGCGCAAAGAGCTTTAAAAGAATTCATTTCATCCTTGGGCCTTTTGAATCCATGGAGAGTGTTTAATCCTTTAAGTAAAGAATTTACTTTTTTTTCTCCAATACATAAAAACTACTCCCGAATCGATTATTTTTTAACCAGCCATCGGTTATTGTCTAACATGGCTGATGCTAAAATCTTGGCTCGAGTGATTTCAGACCATTCTCCAATTCTAATTCAGTGTGCTTTACCTAATGCTTTTGTCTGGTCCCATTCATGGTCTCTCAATAATAAATTGCTAAAAGACAACCAAGTCATTGCAAAATTTCAAAGCTTTTTACAAAGCACTATAAATTTCAATTGGGGTTCGATTCCCGCTGTAGACTGGGTGTGGGCAGCTTTGAAGGCAACTTGGTGGGGAGAGTTAATTCGCATTGCTACTGTTCAAAAAAAAAAAGAAAAATAGCCTTTTGAATAGTTGTTTGGCAAAAATTTAAAATCTGGAAAGTAAAGGGGTTGACAAGCTTTTATCCATAGAGGAACAAGAATTATCTACCTTGAGAGCTACTTATGCTAGTGTTCTACTAGAGAAGGTGGAGAGATCTGCCTCTCTATTGAAGGCTTCGTACATTGGTCAAGGGAGTAAAGCGGGTAAGCTACTGTCTTGGCAACTAAAGCAACAATCAACATCCAAATGGGTTACAGTTCTTAAACATCCCCAGACAGAAGCTATGGTGATTGATCCTTCAGAGATAATAACCCTGTTTCGAGATCTTATAAGACATTATATTCTTTGGACCCGAGGTCGGGGGACCAGGATAATATGATGTGGGCTTTTTTGGAGAGGGCAGATCTACCATCTCTGTCTGAGGAAAGCAGGAATTCTCTTATTGCTCCAATTACCAGAGAGAAAATCTCAGGCGTTATTGATTCTTTAAAACCTGACAAGGCACCAGGCCCGGATGGGTTTACAGGTTTATTCTATAAGACTTTTAAAGTATACGTAATTCCCTTGTTACTCCAATTGTATAGTTACTGGTGTTCCTACTTGGATTTTGAGCAATCATTATTTGAGGCGAGAATAATTCTCTTACCTAAATCGGGGAGGGACCCATCAGAGATTAGTAACTATAGACCCATTTCACTCTTAAACATTGATATAAAAATATATGCCAAAGTTCTGGCTAATAGACTGGTGAATGTGTGGGAAGGTCTGCTGAGTCCAGAACAGGCAGGGTTTGTTGCAGGACGTACCTCAGCGGATCATTTTAGAAAGATATTTTACTTAATTTCTGCATCCAGGGCTCCTGAGCTGGAGGCAGCTCTGGTGTCCCTGGATGCAGAAAAAGCCTTCGACAGAGTGGAATGGTACTATATGTTTGCGGTACTGCGCAAGTTTGGTATTCCGTAACCTTTTATTAACCAGATTCGTGTTTTGTATTCCTGTCCGTCAGCTAGAATTCAATGTAACAATCTTATTTCTGACTTATTCCCCTTATGTCGTAGCACCCGTTAGGGCTGCCCCCTTTCTCCATTTTTATTTAATTTGTATATAGAGCCTTTAGCTAGAGTTCTTAAATTAGACGAAGCAATACGGGGTATCCACTTGGAGCATCTTGAATGTAAGTTATCCCTTTTTGTCGATGATTTACTTATTCATAAATCATGTAGTAGACAATCTCTCCCTTGTGCCCTGCAAATTATTTCCCACTTTAGTTTGTTTTCAGGTTATAAGCTCAATAGAAATAAAACTGTAGTTTATCCGTTATTCCTTCTCCTATCGAAAGATTGGAGTCTTTCCATGGGTTTACAGTGGGAAAGAGAATACTTGGTCTATCTTGGTATTAAGATATCCAGTGACTTTACCAATCTCAAAAACCTCAATTTAGCCCCACTATTAAAAACTACTAAAGAAGACCTGGCGAGATGGAATAAGCTACCACTATCCTTTTGGGGCCGGGCTAATATCCTTAAAATGTCAATTTTGCCCAGATTTTTTTAACCCCTATGCAATTTTAACATTTACCTTCCAAAGTCCTTCTTTATGTCCCTTTGTAGGCTCTGCTCTGATTTTCGTTGGAAAGACAAAGCTCCACGTCGGGCGTATGCTAAGCTTACTCATTCCAAGGTGTTGGGGGGGCTCCAACTACCTGATTTTTATGTTTATTATCTGGCTATTCATGCTAATAGATTTTTGCACTGGCTGTCCACTATGGTTTCTATACTGAGCTCCCCTCCTTGGCTGGTTTTAGATTGGTTGCAAGCAAATTCTTATAGGCTGGACCTAGAGGCCCTATTATATATTCCATGGTCCAATGTTCCATCGAAGGTGAGGAACTCCCCCTCCTCAGCTGGGATATGAGGGCCTTACAACAACTTTGTTCCCAACTTCCGAAATCTAACCTAAAAGATCTAAGGCAACCTCTATTGAATAATCCAAACTTGCAGATGGGCAAGCACCCAATTCGAACCTTTCCAGGCAATTACTCTACTAAACTATATCTAGCAAACATTGTTTCAGGAGACTCCCTTCTATTTATTCCAGAACTGTTTTTAAAATTTGGAGTGGCTCATAAGGGTCATTTTCGATTGTATCAAATACGTCAATGTATCTACCATTTTTGGGGGAAACCTCCATGGTTTGAAGGGGCTAGAGCCATGCTAGATAACTTGTGGGAAGTATCCAAGGGCTGGAAAGCAATAGCTAAGTTATATAAATCAATCTCGACTCATGACACGTCTAAGTTCACTCCCATAGCTTATTACTGGAAAAATAATTACAATAAAGGCTTTCCGGTTAAAACCTGGGAAAGGATTTGGATTGACATTTATTCTCTGATTAAACAAGACCGTTTAAGAAATATCCAGTTTAATATTTAGCATAATCTATATTATATGCCCGCCAAGTTATTTCGGATTAAAAAACTACCTTCAGCTGAATGTGGGGATTGTGGGAGTGAATTTTCTACCTTACATCGCAAACTATGGGCACGTCCAAAAATTGTTAAACTATGGAACTCGGTCAAGCAGTGGGTGGCACCATATCTTAACATTGCAGCTTTTCTTAATGAGGGCACATGCCTGTTAGGTATGTACTCACTGATCCCTACCCTTTCTCAGAAGGTACACATAGCCATGGTTGCTATGGTTACTAAATTGCTAATACTTTGGCATTGGAAAAATAACTGGGAACCCTCATTTAAGGAATGGTGGGCTGAGTTTCTCAATGCTCTAAATGCGGAGAGATGTGTAGCCCAGTTTTTCCATACTAGTGAGAAGTTTCAGAATTGCTGGGGTGGATTCCTGTTAAGCCTTAGATGCAAATTTGGTTATTAATGCTAAGATTGACTGTTTCTTTTTTCCTTCTCTCCCATTGGTCCCCCTATAGGAGGCCTCTGGGGCAAAGTTCCATTTAATTGATAAACTTTATTCCCCAGGATAGGTTAAGTGTCCTGACATATCTTTGTTATCGGTTTTTATCTTCTATCCCCTTTTCTATGGTATGTTTAATACTCCCCTGGTAATATTTCTTCTGACAGGCCTTCCCTCCCTCCCTCCCTCCCTCCTCCTCCTCTCTACAGTATAGCTTTTGTTCAGTTAATGAAGCTGGATTTCTGCCTGTGCTTTTGTCATTTCTTCTTTGTAAATGTATTCTAGAATTTTTGGAATAGAACCATCGTGGCCTTAATACTGATTGTTATCTCTAGTAGAGGATAGTAGGGTGACTGCTGCGGGTTGGGTGGGAAGTGGGGGTGGGTTTGTGTTGTTTTAGGTATCTTTTCTTTATTCTAGGTCTTTCATGTAATTTTGCTTTTGTTGTATAATTACTAGGTATTATCCACTTATGGCAAGTGTTGGATTATGTTTATGTTAAGTAAAAATAAAGTTAATTGCAAAAAAAAAAAAAGAAAGTGAAATCAAGTACAGTTTCATAGTTTGCGATCTTATGAAAGATATGTGGTAGGTATATAGCCAGGGGAGATTCCCGTCCCCTTGTTTCACGTGGGAAGAATGATTTGGCTCTAGTATGTCAAGGAGGCTTAGATTTCCTATTGAAATGTCAATTTTCACACACCATTTAGAGGGAAAAACAATGGTTAAATGTGACAAGTGATGTAACAGGTTTGATGCTGCAATAATTTTAATCACCGATATCGTCACTACTAAGAAGAGGTACAGTTGTGTCCACAGAGTAAATTGTCCCTGAAGTTCTGACAAAAGGGTGCCAGATTTAATTTACTGATTTGGGATATATCCAGGGTTAGCTGAATTCCCAGATAATGAACTACCCAAGGGGACAAGCATAAACCTAGGAAGTAAAAGGGTCACTGGAGGTAGCTATTAGTAAGCAGGAGAACTTCTGTTTTTGATGAGTTAACCTTTAAGCCCATTATTTTATGAAACCTGGATATCTGGATAAACTAGCGAAATGGTCAGAATCTGGATAGACTAGCAAAATGGTTGGAAGAGTGGCAACTGGGGTTTAATGCAAAGAAGTGCAAGATCATACACATAGAGAAGAGAAACCCTGAAGCCACCTATAGGCTGGAGGGGAGTTGCTGGCAGTCACAAGGGAAGACAGAGATTTGGGCATCATCATCACCGATGACCTGAAATCATCCAAGCAGACCACTAAAGCAGTAGGTAAGGCTAGGGGGATGTTAGGGTGTATTAGTAGGGGTATCGCAAGTAAAAAGAGGGAGGTAATAATCCCTCTTTACAAAGACACTGGTTAGGCCCCATCCTGAGTACTGCATGCAGCACTGGAGGCCACACCTTCACAAGGACATTAACCAAATTGAGGCAGTCCAGAGAAGGGCAACCAAAATGGTGCAGGGACTGCATCAGAAAACATATGAGGACAGATTAACGGAACTCAATATGTATACCCTAGAGCAAAGGAGGGAGAGAGGTGATATGATCGAAACATTCAAACACCTTAAGGGCATTAACAAGGTGAAAGAGTCTAACATGTTTCAATATAAGAAAAATAGCAGGACAAGAGAACATAGCATGAGATTAGAGGGAGGCCGATTAAGGGGTAATGTCAGGAAGTTCTTTTTCACAGAAAGGGTGGTGGATGCATAGAACAGCCTACCTCAGGAAGTGGTGGATATGAATACAGTGCAGGGCTTCAAACAGGCATGGGATAGGCATAAGGGAACAATACAGATGAGTATGAATAGATAGGCCATTGGCAGAGCAAAGGCTGATGGCACATTTATAAGGTAGAAAAATAAATGGGCAGACTGGATGGGCCTTGCGGTCCTTATCTGCAGTCAACTTCTATGTTTCTATGTAACCATGCCAGAGTGTCCAGTAGCAACTAAATACCTACAGGGCATCAGATGACATCACTAGGAGGTCATCTGCATATAGATTTGTGCAATATTCCACACCCTGTTGCCTTATACAAGTAATCTGTTGGTAGGAGCATATTGTAATGGCCAGTTGCTCAATGGTCACTATGAATAGCTATCCCAGATGTCTTCACAGCCTTTTTTAAGTCTGCTGGCCTCTATGCTAATTGTTTAAGTTTTTCTTGCCTAGTCCATAGTTTTCATAACCCAATCTAGGAACTCTTTATCCTAGGGGAGGAGTGGATCTAACCTCCAAGAGACTGATCTCTGTTCCGTCTGACCCTGGATCAGGTGGAGGGATACAGGGGCATGGTACAAGATCACTATTAGTTCTATTACAGATTTAATTGCAGCATTTAGGATCTGAGTGGAGGCCAGCCAGAAATCCAGTCTGCTGGCCGAGGCCCTCGCTAGGGGGTAGCCCCTGTTTACCAGATGCAGAATAATCCAGATGTCTGATAAGGAGAGCTCAGCCATCATCCTGTGGACCATCTGAGATGCATGAGGATTAGCCTTATTTACTGAAGCTGACCGATCTACCAGGGGGTCTAATGTGAGATTAAAGTCTTCCCCCAGAAGACAGGGAATTTACATTCAGTGAGATCCACAATCACCCGTGTCAGTGCAGTGAAAATATTTGGCCATCCTTGTTGGGGCTATATATCAAGCCTCCATCAGTGGGCCATCTGAGGTGGAAAATTTTACCAGCAACCACCCTCCAAAACCACCTGAGGGTTGTGACTCTATAGTCAGTTTCAGGGATTTGTGAAGTAGGATGGACACCCCTCACTTAGTGGAAGGAGCTCAGCAGTGGTTCTTCAACCCAATCCATTCCCTGCACAATTTCTTTGCTTCCTCCTCCATCAATTTCATCTCTTGTAGCAGGGCTACCTGACATGTAAGTTTGAATAAGTGTGCTAGCACTGCTTTTCGCTTAATGGGAAAGTTTAACCCATGGATATTCCAAGTATAACTGGAAGCAGCAGCCATCCGGCAGTACCATAGGAGATGCATACCAGGAGGAAAATGGGGGGATCCAAAAATACAGCCTCTCAATGAATTGTCTGGGTGTAGGGACCTTTCTATGGGATTCCTACCAGAAATTCCCTGCAGCATCGAGAGATACCCTTGTTACAAAACCCTATGAAGTCTGTGCTAGCAACTACTAAATCAAACAGAACTAAAATAGAATGTTGCAAATGCTGTGGAATGGTCACAAAACCAGTCCCCATGGGTTCTATGTGATAATGGAGATTGACAAATGGTGATCACTGTTATGGCAAGTGCATATCGCAGAACAAAAACGACGATGTACACTCGCAGCGTTGAAACTCACTTGTAGTATTTATGTGGGGGGTGGCTTTGCCCCCGCACCCTCTCACTAAAAATAACAAACTCCAGGGGGGTGCATGTCAGGGAGGGGGGGAAACAGCAAAATAAAAAAAAAATAGCACCCATGCGTAAAGCACATAATATTGCTCTCTTACCAGCCCCGAACCCTGCACCCTCCCCACTAGACCTAGCCACTCTCACCACAGCCCCACACAGCCAGCTCGGTAGCTTACCCTCTCACCTCCCCTGACATAACTTCTGTCCTCTTCCAGTATCCTGTCACTCTTCCCTTCACCCTGCCCTTCCTCCTCACTACCCTTTCAGGGTCGCTGACCTTACAGGCACTGAGATTGAGTCACTGAAAACTGAGTGGCTCAATCTCAGCTGCCCTTTTCATGGTACACTGTTCCCATGCACAAGACCCTTGGCAGGTGGTGTGGGGCACCCCCTGAGGCATGTTCTTCCATAAGATGATATCAGAAATGCAGAACCAGAGACATACGAGAAGAACCCCTATAGGAGGGACAACATCCCAGAAGATGGGGCTGAGCATCTTAATGGTCACCAAGAGGCTTACAAAGGCAGCAAAGGCTCCCAACTGGGCTGTAGCTCAACAGCATGTCATTAAAAGAAAGATTCTAGATGAGAGTGGTGACCCAAAGCACCTCACTAAGGACTAGGACCTTCACCCTCTCCCACACAGTTCTGAATAATAAAAAAAACTCTTTACCCAACCTCCCCTGAAATCCTTATGTATCTCCAAAGGGGATAACATTCTGGGACCAAAAGAAGTAGAACTGGAACATTCAAACTGGTATAAATAGTATCCCTCAAGTATCACACAGGCAAGGGTTTGACCCCCTAACCATAACAGCAGCAGTATTAGGAAGGAGCACTATATAGGGGACCAGCCACCTCAAACAAATCGGTGAAGGGGATCCAAGGACTCATGCTTAGTAGATTAATAACCTATAATCTAGGAAAAGAAATGTAGTGATCTAAACATGTCAAGTTCAATGGAGTCAAGAAGGGTAGACTAACATGCTTGTGACCCTTCATAGGGCAAGACATGGGGTATGGGAGCTAGTTTGGTCCATGCCACACTAACTCGTGCCTCTCTTGGCAAACCCACCCACAGTCAAGACAGGACAGAACTAATAAGAAGCAGCAGCTAAAGTAGAGAGAGGATATACCTTGTGGGGTGAGCCAAGCAGTGCTGCATGCACCCCAAGCTTCAGCCTCCAGACTGTAGGGCATGACAAACCACCCTCTGTCTTTAACTCTCCAGCTTCAGAACATATTATGGAGAACCAGAATAGGCTGGACAGATGGCACTTGAGCAGGCAGGGGGATGAGATAAGACACCCCAACTGAAACCCTCTCCATCCATGGTCACAAAAGTAATGTGGCACACCTTATTTAAGGCACTTTCCAGTCCTTGTTCTGAGCTCCTCACAGCAACTGCTGGAACCTATATGGGGCAGCACTATGTGGATGGCCCAGTAGATCAAGGAAGTCAGCCATGATAAGTCAAAGTTATCAAGGACAATAAATTAATAGCCACTTTCTCTGATGCCAGGCATTTTGGATGAGGGCACAAAGCCATCAAAACACTGGCTGGGCTAGTGATTTGTTATCAGAGCCTGTGTAAAGCAACACAAGTGAGGAAACATGGTGTTATGGTTTCCAACCCAAACATCCACCTCCTGAGCAGCAAAAAGACAGGCCCACACTAGCAACCACAGACAGTCATCATCAGGGAAGACAAACAACATACAATTGTTTCCAGATGACACAAATGCAGTAGCACTGATGTGTTACTGTGTGGATCTGTATCTGTGGCTGTATAAGCACAGACCCCACAGGGGCATGTGCTTATGTAACCACACCTGTGTTTGTATGTCATACAGCATGTTTTGCAGACAGAAGGCCCCAAGTCTCTATGGGGCCAGCACCTCTCCAGACTGAGGTACTCATGCACACTACATTAGGTGCCTCTCTAGATAGCATGATCCGCTACTAGATGGTTTTCTATATGCAGCTGTGTAACTGAAAACCTGTTACCCTCTGAAAACTGTCTAGATCCACTGTTAAAACCATGATACCCACATTGCAACAGTACTTCCATCTGCATAATGGTAGCTTCACAGAGGACTGCCTTTCTGAAGCCAGAAGTCAGTGTGTATATTTTACACCTTTTGGCTGAAGAGGTGCGTGTCCCTCATGGACCTGTGCTTCTGCAGAGAGATCCGTTGCAATTTTGGTATCATGGAATTTATGGCTTCCACACTTCTGCAGTCAGAGGTCAATGTGTATGTCTTACACCTGCATCTGCAGAAGTGCAGGCCTATCAAGTGTGTATATGTCTTACAGTGTGCATGCATGCATACCTGAGGCTACAGAAGTACTGGCCCCTTACATGCCTGCACTTCTGCAGACAAAAGAACACTTGTAATTTGGTATCATGGATTTATATCTGTGGTTGCAGGGGCCTGTGCTTTTGCACACAGAAGCATTGATGTGATTTGAGTTTCCCTAGATTTCTATATGCAGACACGTGATTGTGTATGTCTTGTGGTATGTATGCCACACATACAAATCCATGAAGGTAGCACATCAGCACTACTGCATTTGTAAAATTTGGAAATGGTTGTATGCTGTTTGTCTTAACTGATGATGGCTGTCTGTGGTTGCTTGTGTGAGCTTGTCCTTTTGCTGCTTGAGGGGGCCACATTTCCCTACTTATGTTGCTGTAGCTGAACCCTAGCTGGTGCATTAATGCAGTTTTTTGCAATGAATATATTATAGCAGTGCAATAGTGCCAGTATACTTAGGGTTGAGTGCAGTGCTCAATATTTAAATTCAATTTCTGCACCTTAATAGTTAGTTTAGTTTATTGTTAGACATGTAATGTCATTATACAAAACAGATAAAATACAAATAAAAAATATAAAGTTGCACATACAAAAGACACCTTGTCTACTGTCTACATCCAGGCTTAATACTATATTTTATTTATTTATTGATGACTTTAGTAACCAGGTAAGTACACTGATCCAGTGGACCATTTTCAATCATGACCCGGGCCACACAGTGGCAGAACAACAAACAAACATCAGAAGTACATAGTATACATAGTACAAGCATCAACATCAAAATACAATGCATTCTGGATACAGGTATCAGTAAAAGAAAATGTGATACATATGTACATGTGAGTGGGATGTAGCACATGTTAGTGTATTGGAAACATAAAAACAGGTAAGCCTAAGTAGGACTGTATTACACAATGTTACAGAGCAATTTCAAAAGAAAAAAACAGAGAAAAGAGAAAAAGTGGCTATAATACCATACAGTCACATCCGTACAAATTTCAGGGTTTCATGCTGAGGCCTGGCTTACCATGGGGGGAATAAGCAGTGGGAGCAGTAACTCCAGGGTCAGTCATGCAAGTTGAGTGGTTCGTAACTTAGTTACAGAGATTTTAAATTAGAGAGAGCAGATTAATAAAATATTTTCATCATCAAGGAATATAGAGAAACCAAGAGTAGACCCATGGCTTCAAGATGATGCAATATCTCCACTCAATAAGCACATCATTTCTGAGATGGATTTTCTGTAACAATTTACACATTCAAATTATTTCTTTGTATATATTTCTTCCTAACTTTTCAAATTTTGAGTAGCTAGGTTGCTAAATCGTTTAGTACTGCATGTCTTCACTTTCTGAATTAAACAGTAAATCTAATATAAATCTAGAAGGAAAAATCTTTAATATGTTGCATAGGAAGGGGCATCACAAGTAGTAGTAGGGAGGTGATCCTGGCATTCTACAGGTCCCTGGACAGGCCCCACCTCAAGTACTGTGTCCAATTCTGGAAGCCTTATCTCAAGATGGACATAGATTGATTAGAGACAGTGCAGAGGAGGGCAACTAAAATGATACATGGTCTTCAGGAAATGCCATATGGAATCAGGTTAGATGAGCTCAACATCTACTCCCTGGAGCAGCACAGAGACAGAGGGGACATTATTGAGATGTTCAAGTTTCTAACGGGTATAAACAGAGTCCCCATCCAGGAACTCTTTCTGGCCAACAGCTTCACAAGGACAAGAGGTGATGATATGAGGCTGAGTGGAGGAAGATTCAGGGGCAACATGCAATATTTTTTCTTCAAGGAAAGGGTGGTTGATCCATGGAATGGACTACCTGCTGAAGTCACTGACTCTAAAACAGCAAGGGAATTCAAATCAGCTTGGGATACTCACGAGGGGATTGTATCAAAAAAATAAAAAACACTAGGGGGTAGGGCTCAAAGGACAGACTAGATGGATCTTTGGTCCCCAGCTGCCATCACTTTCTATGTATCTATGTAAATATTTTGCACCTTAATAATTTTGGCAGAATTCAATGAAATAGCCAAGATGTTTTCATGTGTGTTCAGGCTGGCATTGTCTCAAAGCTTGGAAAGTTTTGTGACAGCACCTTGTGCAGTTTCCGAGATCTGGATACCTTTTATTTTGTAAAAGGGTAATTTTTTTTCCTATACCCAATACACTTTTTTTGATCTCATGTACCTTCTAAACAGTACAGATTAGTTTCACAAAACTTTCAGGGTAGAAGTGGCCTGTGCCAAGATTGTGTCTTTCAAAGGTTTAATGAAAAAATATTAACCAGTTCCAAAGTTATATGAACTTAAATGTTTTATTCTGCACATGCACAGTAGGGTTTTTGGATAACCCTTTGATACAAACAACAAAATACACCGATCATGAGCTTACCAACTGCAAATTTAGTGTTTATTTGTCCTGAGGAAAAAATATCTACCATGACGGCTGCCATCTAGTTTTTTTTAACCTAAAAGTAAATTGAAAATACTTAAAAATTATGTATTTTCAAAAAACAAACACCTGAACTTATGTAAATGGCACCTGTTTAGCTAGGGTCTGGTGTTTCTTTTTTGATATTTGCCCTGGAAATAAGGTTTCTCGGCATCCAAAAATCCTGAGTTGCCAACTTAGTGAGAGGAGCTATTCAAGTGCTTCCCTGAATGAGAAAAGTGAGACTTTCATTATATCTGTAGCAATAGATGGAGACATGCTACTGGCTCGTTTGCCAGCAGTGAGCCAGTGCTATCGATCTTTATCTCTTTCTTGTATCTATCTGTCAGTCTGTCTATCTATCGAATCTGTCTGTGTATCTTTCTGTATATCCATCTAATCTTTATTTTTTGTAATATTTTTATTTCCTCCCCCTCCTAGCTCAGTCAGCCTTGCCTAATTCTTCTCGGATCACTTAAAGGATACCTAAACAACATTTTGACAACAAACTATTCAAAAATCTGACTCCATAGGTGACTAAAAGGAAGACTGCTGTATTCATTAAGACTAAAACCACATATATATATAATTTATCTAAATGTAGTTCCAGAACATTTGAATATTGTAAAATCAGCCTTCTAATTTCAAAAAAAAACTGTCTTACCTGCTTCCTAAAATGGCCACCAAATGTGTTATGTGATGACATCATTTGAGCCAAAGTCAGAAAGATATGTGGCTCTCTATAGTGCTAACTAGTTATTTTTTCCCTTTGTATAGAATTGTTTCACCCAAAAGGTCAAAACCATGTGCATTAGTTTGTATAATACACATGTTAGGCTATGGTTCTGTTCATTTTGTTTATTTTAACATGCTGAAATTGTGTTTTAATCCAACTGACTTTTTCTGTGGCAAACCACAGTGCAGTACAAATCTTGAATAACCTGGTGGTCTAGTGGTTATGGTGGATCCAAGATGCTAAAGTGGGGGTGCTGGGGTGGTGTGTATGCTTAATGTGCACTTTTTAACATTTTTATTAAACCTTTATATTTTCTGCTATTCTTTTCTAGTACGTTTTTGACAGAACCTACAAATGTAATCCATAGTTTGAATGTAAACATTTGTACAATCAATAAATCAGACTTCTTCGACAAAGTGAAATGCAGCAGCAGCACACAAGTACATTATTATGTGTGTGTGTGGGGGGGGTGCAGCCACACCCTTCACCACCCCCTAGAACCACCACTTTTTTGTAGCAAAGTTCTTGTTCAGTCCAATATTAGAGTTCATACTTTCTCAAACCTCAAATATATGCTTGTCTTGTCTTCTTTTTCCATGGGAAATAATAATAATAAGAAGAATCAGCATTTATATAGTGGTTTTCATACACATTGTATCCCAAAGTGCTATACAAGCAATACTAGACTGGTAGTGAAGTGACTGAACATGTAGTGGCAGCCATTTCATACATTAATATCCACACACAGCTTTGAACAATTGCATGAACTGGCTTTATGGGAAGGGGAATGTTGGCTAGAACAATGGGGTCAGGTAGCAATCAAGGTGCTGGCAGCCCACATCTTATTTCTCACAGTAATCTGCTCATATTTCTCTCCTCTGTCTTTCCCCTTCCCAGAATATAGTAGTGCCTTGCAAGAGTGGCCTTCTCAGTCCCCCTCTGTTATCCATTCATCACTATTCCTCCTCACACCAAAAACTGGTGAGCTCATCACCCTTCTGCATCATGAATGCAAGTAGTAGAGTCCCCGTTTTATTTTGACATATCAAACACAAACATATCTTTCCAGTAAGTCAGGCTGATAGCAACAGGGAACAAGGGGAATGATGGGTTTTCCTATCCCTAAATGATCTAGGCTACCTTTGATTAGGCACTGCTAAATGATGGGTGTGTACATCATTATGCATGTCATTTAATAGTGCCTAATCATAGGTGGCTTAGATCTTACATGGGTAGGAGAGCCTATTTTTCCACTTGTGTAATACAGCTATCAGCCTGGCTTACCAGAAGATCATGTTTATTATTAATATGTAAAAATAACATGGGAGACTGTACTAACCACATTCATGATGCAGAAGGGTTAAATGAACTCACCAGTTTTTGGTGTGGCATGCAGGTGAGATAGATGAATGAATGCCAGAGAGGGACTGAAGAGGCCATTCCAGCAGGGTATAGCTATATTAGCTATATTCAGGTTAGTTGAAGACATGAAGGAGGACGTTGAGCAGATCACTGAGAGATCTGAAAAGTGGGGCTGCCAACATCATCATCACTACCTGACTGTGGATGAGAGTAGCAAGCAATGACAAATACTCAGAGTGGCAGGGCTGCACCTAAACTGATACTTTAATTCAGTGTAGGGAGATTACCCTCAGGTGGGGCGGGGGGGGGGTGTTGACGTTTGTTAGGACAGTATTGAGGGAGTTGTGTATAGCTCATTCAAGATTTAGAAGGGTGGTAGCCAGCCAACTTGAATTGTGGAACAGAGAACAGAAAGGTACTGGAGAAGAATTGCTGGGAACTGTCCTGCAAGATTCTGCAGATCACAGGTAAAGGAGGAGACTGTGTAGTAGGGAGTATTCCTGGAACATCCTATCTGTTAGTTAAAAAGTCTGTTGCAACAGCATGTCCCTATCCTTTACTATCCCTTTTCTTCTTTCTGTGTTTTTCCCCCATCTTACAGGCAGGCCACCTGTCAGATGGCTCTCTTGCTCTTTACTGCCTCTGTTTTTCTAGGCTATTCCAGGAATCCCCCATTGCAATCCTTCCCCGAAGTAATTTGCGTTCCTGCATGAATGTGCATATGTGCGAATTAGAGCAAGCAAGTTGCACTCACTAAAATAATAAAAGGGCTAAGAAACAGGGTAAAAACCAGAGATTTAGCTTCTAGACTACCTCTTTAGGTTTTTCTGTTTGTTAGTAACACAGGTTAGGCAGGGTCTGTAAAATAATAAGTCCCTTGTGGTAACTTGCAATAAGCAAACAGGCTGCTGTTTAAACACAACTGAGGAAAGTGTTACTATCTGCCTGACTAGGAAAAACTTTTCTGTGTTTTGAACAGCACAGGTTAGGCAGGGCTTTTAGTAAAGAAAGTTCAGCATTGCAGCTAGTGCATTCAGGCAATGAAATACTGAATAAATTACTACTGTTTGCAGTCCAATGGAGGAATAGTTTTCTGGTTACTATGACATGAATCCAGCAAAGAAAGCAATTCAGAACAAAGTTTTATCAGGAAAGGTTTGCCTTGGCTGCTGTTTAGGTTTTAAACATTGTTTAACCCTGCTGTATATCTGACTTGGAAACAATCAATATTTCTGAATTTAAAATGCTTAGAGAGGAAATGTAGTGAGGTATTAATGTTTAGAAAGAAAGAAATGTTAAAATAAAGTACCTGTGGTGTTTTAGTATTTTTACTTAGGCATTTCCTGGTAGTTGCAGTTTGGGAGTGGCCCTGTTGCTGCCTGATCCTCTCCTGTCCCAGCCTTCTCTATAGAGCCGGCCTCTGTGTTTCCATCTATATTGGGTTGAAGACATGGGAGGAACCAAGACAGCAAGGAGCCACCCTCAACAAACATATTACGCCATAGAATGATTTAAATATGGTTCTAACACTGAAAAATTAAAGATGTTTAAATTAAACTGCATATAGGATGCTTAGTAGTAAATAATAAAGTGCATTTAACAAAATAAAGTTTAAATTTTCAAAAGGGGGTGGAACTTCATAACACCACCTGACCCATCCAAATATATAGAGGGCTCAGTTGAGCTTTGGTAGTGAAGGAGTAGGGACCAGATGGTCTGACTCCTTCTCGGATCCTAGCTCCTCCTAGTGGTCAAATGCTATAATTTTGTCTGTTACTGCATATTTCAGTTATCTCTCTTTATTTTTTGGTCACTGTACCGTTCGATTCTTTATTTTCATCGAGTTCTGTTTGCTGAATAAAAGCTATTTTGATTTCATTTTATGGGTGTCTGCCTCCATCTATCCCCCCACGTCTACAGACTGACAATGGAAGTTGAGTGGATTTGCTCAAGGTATTAGTATGCCTCTCCTGCTAATAATATCATTACCCATTCTAAGTGCAGCCCTTATGAGGGCATGAACAGCAGTTTTTCTGATGGGTTATGATGCGTATTGCTTGGCCCTCCAGGAAGACCTAGTTGTTGAGTAATGAGATGAGGAAAAAACACAACAGGGGAACTGTACATACTACCATCACTGTGCAGAAGGGTGATGATCGACTCAGTGTTTACTGTTGGGAGCAGAAGTCAAACACTGACAATGTGGACTGGAGAGTGATTTGGGAGGCATTTTGTAACAGTGCCAGCTGATGGTGCATATTGGTATGGGTGTGCACAACTCTCTGAGGTAAAAGATTACAATCTGAGGTATGATAATTCTCTTCATGAGACTGTAAGCACATATGCGGCACCAGGCAGTACTAAGGACAGGGTATGGATGGTGGGGTGTTCAACAGAAGGCAGGCTAGGTGCAGGGATTCGTATGGAAAAAGAAAGCCTTATTTGTGTATTAACAAGAGAGCATGGGCTTTGGAACTGAACCAGACCAGTACTTTGCTCTGTGACCCTGAGCAAGTCATTACACTTCCTTGTGCTCCCAGGCCACACCTGTAAACAAGCTTTCAGCTTAGTGTGTCTCTCCTGGCTAACAAAAAACAAAATTCAGTGCATCACATAACCACTAGATCATTAGGTAATTGAAGTGTTGTACTATAATGCAGTTTGCCAAGGAAAAAGTCTGCTGGATTGCAAAACATTTTCCACAAGTTTAAGTAAACTAAATGAACAAAATCATAGCCTAACGTGTCCTGATCAAAATAATCCATGAGTTAATACATGGTGTTGATCATTCTGGTACAACAATTCAAACAAAGAGGGAAAGAAGAACTAATAAGCACTATAGAAATATATGTCGGTGTCTGTCTTTGACTCAGATGATGTCATCATGACTCATCATTTAACAGACTTGGCAGCCATTTTAGGGAGAAACCATGGCTGTTTTTTGAAAGTGAAAGGCTGATGTTTACATTTTTAAAAGCTATGAAACTGCATTTATATTATTTACATAAATGCAGTTTTAGCATAAATGCTAACAGCAGCCTCTACTTTACCTTGTTATGAAACCAGATTTTGGAATTTGCAGTTTTAAAAAAAACTGCTTGTTTAGGTACCCTTTAATATATCTAAATAATAGGGGACAGAGTGTCCACCTCCAGTACCTCTTTGTTGTAACCTCCACCCCTCCTGGTCCTCCACAAAAATATAGGTAGTGGCACAGGAATGCCCACCACCAGTGTCAGCAAACAATATCTTGACACTGGGGTGCCCAATCCCCAATGCTGGCTTCTCTGTGAAATATGAAAATCATCCCTCTTTGATTTTTTTTTATATTTTAGTGTTAGACAATTGTAATAATGAAAACAGTCCTTCACTGATCTGACCCCCCAGACCACCAAATATCCCACTCCAACTACTCTACTCAGCACCCACCACCCCACACACTCCCAACACACACTCATGAACATGTCCCATGGCATACATCCACACTCCACTCAAAGACACATCTTATTGTTGAAGTCAATGACAGCATTGTGAGAAAAAAAGGTCAGTCTGGTTTAATGTATTTTAATGGAGGTTTGCACATTTAGTCATAACATTGTCATTTTTGTATATTTTTACACTGAAGTTTCAACATAGCCTTTTGAGACCCCACCCCATGATCAAGGGTAGTGAATTTGTTCAAATTGAGACCAAAAGGTGATTTCATGGTCACTGCACAAAATCACCTTTTGGGTGGATTTGAAATTTTCACCTACCATATTCAAAAAGTTGAGTCATGAGAAGGCTATGTTGAAAATCTGGTGTACAAATATTTAGAATTAGCAAGTTATTTGTGAACATGAAAATATTTCAACATTCACTCTTAATTTCCCAAATTTATAACACTTTTCCAATAAACTTTTAACATGGCCTTTTTGGGACCCCACCTCCAGAAGAAGGCATGTGAAATTTTTCAAATACGGTCAAAGGGTGATTTTGCAGTCACTGCTTGAAATCATGTTTTGTATAGGATTTGAACATTTTCATCTACCAGGTTCATGAGGTGGTGTCCTAAGAAGGTTATGCTGAAAATATGTTATAACAATATGGTTAAATGACCAAGTTATGATTGAACACTGAAATATTTCTATGTTAACTCGTAACTTTGCACATTTTTAATATTTTGACTCCAAATTTTTAGCATAACCATTGTTTTTCATGCCACTTGATAAATGTGACAGGTGCCATTTTTTAAATCCTGGATGAGATGTGTTTTTGCACTTGTAGTATAAAATGACACTTTGACTATTAGACTATAAATGCCACATGTCACCTTTATCAGGGGAGTCATAAAATGACTCTTGAAAATTTGGAGTCAAAAGTAAAAAAAAAAAAAAATAATAATTATGAAATGTTATGTGTAGTGCTAGCCTTTACCACCAGCGGGAAGTGCTTTGTTAGCCCTTGCCAGTAAGCTGAGTTTGGAGGTGAGCTCAGTGAGTCATCTGGATGGGGTGCAGCTGGGAGGATGATGCTGTTATGTGACACCACCCCCAGCCATGGAAGGCAAGGTGAAGGTATGCCCACATCGGCCCAGGTACCATATTGTGAAAAATAACTCTTCTGTTGGCATGGGGCCCTGCATCTCTATACCCATGGGTGGCAGAAGGCCCTGTACATTGGCTGAGAGATGGACTGTTTGCTGTATGCATCTGTTTCAGTGGCCATATGGAAGCACAGGGTGCAGAGGACCCTGCACTTTCACAGCCATCTAGACTGTCTCATGAATTATTGACTTACATCACTGCATTTCCATAGGTGGATAAAGTATTCCCTTGGCACAAGGCCCAGAAGGCACTATGCATCTGTATCTGTTTATGCAGGTCCTAAAGGGACCCATGTGAATGAGCATACAGTTCCACATCTCAAAAAGAAAGGAACTTCTTCTAAAAAAAACTGTGTTAATGCACCAGTTAGTGTTTAACTTAACATGGCAAAATTTGGGAAATGTAGAGTTAGGGTTTGACAAACTAACTCCCCCCCCCCACAGCAAAAAGGACAAGGTCATACAAGCAACAACAGACAGCCATCATCAAGTAAGACAAACAACATACAACTGTTTCTAGATGACACAAATGCTGTAGCACTGATATGCTGCATTTAATGGATTTGTATCTCTGGCTTGCAGAAGCACATGCCCCACCAGGGCCTGTGCTTATGCAGCCACATCCATGTGTGTATGTTGTACTGTGTGCATGAGTATGTGTGGTTGCAGAAGTGCAGGACCCATGGCAGCCTGTGCTTCTGCAGGCAGACAGCCTCATGGGGCCTGTGCCTGTTCAGTCAGATGTACTTATGTACACTGTATGAATTAAGTCACTAGATAGCATGATCCAGTAGTGCATGTTTTTTTTTTTGCAGCTGCATAACTGGCAACTGTTACACCTTTGAAAAATGTCTAGATCCGCTACTGAAGACATGATACCCACATTCCAACAACACTTCCATCTGCATAACTGCAGACCCAACAGGTGCATGCTGTTCTGGAGCCAGAAGTCTGTTTATGTCTTACACCAATGGTTGAAGAGGCACAGACCCCTCAGAGGCCTCTACTTCTGCAGACAGAAGTACAGTATTGTTGCAGCTTTGACATCATGGATTTTGTGGCATCTGTGCTTCTGCAGCCAGAGGTCAGTATGTCTATTTTATACCTGAGACTGCAAAAGCACAGGCCTATCAAATGTATGTGTTTCTTACAGTGTGCATGAGTGTCTGAGGCAACAGAAGCGCTGGCTCCATAGGGGCTGCACTTTCGAAAAAAAAAAAGACTTGTAATTTGGGTAACATAGATTTCTATCTGTGGCTGAAGGTCCTGTGCTTCTGCACACAGAAGCAGTGTTGTGATTTGAGTATCGTGGATTTCTATCTGCCGTAACAAGTGAGTGTGTGTCTTGTGGTGTGCATGACACAGATGCAAATCCATGAAAGTAGCACATCAGTGCCACAGCATTTGTGTCATCTGGAAATCATTGTATGTTGATTGTCTTACCTGATGATGGCTGTCTGTGGTTGCTTTTATGGTCTCCTTTTGTTGTTTTGGAGTAGTGGGAAGAGAAGATGGGTTGGAAACCCCAATGCCATTTTCCCTTTTTTTGTTGTATTAAGCTGAACCTTAACTGGTGCATTAATGCATTTTTTTTGCTAATATCTATCTATCTATCTATCTATCTATCTATCTATCTATCTATCTATCTATTGATATATAATGTTGGGGTGCAGTAGTGCCCCTGTAGTTAGGGTTGAGTAGGCTGTTCAATGTTAAACCTCAATTTTTACATCTCAACAACTATGCCATCATTTGATGACATACCACAAAGTTTGGCACATGTAGTCAGGCTGTCAGAGTCTCAAGATGTGAAAAGTTTTGTGAAGGCATTTTATACAGTTTTCAAGATATGGAGTGCCATAAAATAAAAAAGGCCTATATTTAACATTGTGTATTTTTTGCTGTCACTTACCGCCTAGACAGTGTGGAATATTTTCCTGAGATTTTCAGGTTTGAAGGGGCCTGTGCTAAGGATGTTCCATTCGAGGTTTGGTAAAAAAATATTATAGCATTTTAGAGTTATACAGTAACAATTTTTAAGTTAACTGTCAAGTTTGACTGGTAGAAAAAAACTATTACAAGCACTTATTTTGATGATTTACCTCATGTGTTGATTACGGTATACTGTTAAGAGGGCATGGGAAAAAGGGTGCAGGGAACAAAAGCGCTGTATATAGGTGCACCTCAAGTGGATGCATGGGTTTTGTGGGCGTTGTGTGGTGAGGGTGTCTCTCTGCCTCCCACTCCCCAATGTGCCCTGCAACAGAGTTTGTTATAATAACTCTGGGGAGGGTTGGGACAGCCCCCCACAACATTACAGCACCAACTTGTATGCCGTGCAGTACTTTACAGGGTCAGCTTTCTGGTGACATTGGGTGATGTCCCTCTTGCCTTCTTGATGGGCACTCTTGTTGCTGCTCCTTTTTTACCCACACCTTCTTTGTTTTCACCCACATTATACAGAAATCTGAACAAATATCAGTCATTATCACCACCATTTTAAAACTCACAAACATTGAAAATACTTAAAACTGATCTGTTTTTAAAAAAATACCTGAACCAATATGATCTGGACCTGTTTAGCAAGATTCTACTATTCGTTTGTTTTTAAAGTTGTCAGAAGCAACTTTTCTGAGCACCCCAAAACCTAGGGAGCCCAGCTCAGTGAGAGAGCTGTTCACCTGCATTCTATGTATGTGAACAGCAGGACTTTCTTGAGTTCTGCATCCACAGCTGGAGTTCTGCTGCAGTCTGCAGTGACAGCAGTGAGCCACCAATCCCCTGTTCTCCCAGTCTGTCTCTTCCTCTCGATCACTCAGTCTGTCTGTCTGTCTTAACTATTTGTTAAGTGGATCCGAGTGCCTATCCCCAGGTACCGCTTGTCTTAACCCCCTCCTTTTCAGGTCACCCTCCTTATTTCCATACTGTAGTTGCAGCATCAGAGTGCACATCACCAGTGCTGCTGAACAGTAGCCCGACACTGGAGTGCCCAATCCCCAGTGTCAGGATGTCTGTGTTGGGTTCCCTGTAAAAAGAAACCCATCACTTGTTTTCTTTTTTTCCTGCAATAAAGAAAGTGGTCCTTCACCAATCTCACCCCCCACCATGATCTCCTACTCGGCACCAACCATCCCACAGCCCCCCCACACCAACTACTCACCGTCATTCACCTGAAGATGTCCCATAGAGAAGATCCACTCACCAGTCAAAGACATGCCTTTCTGCTGGAATAGTTGCCTGAATATGAGAAATTAAGGTAAGTGTGGTGCAATGTATTTCAATGAGATTTTTAACTGAGGTTCATGGGTAAAATATGAGTCTGAAGGTCAAATAGACCAATAATGACTCACCACTTATCAGTGGTACTGTCTGCATCTTAAAGTTCCCATGTGATGATCTAACAGATTTTAAAATGTTTTCATAGTCCCTCATGAAAGCACATTTTCTGGTAACATATTCCATGTGGACACCACACGCTGACTAAACCATTTCCCTCTTTTGGTTATTCTGTACACTTCTGTTTTGATCTGCTTACTATGTGATCTAGTTGCCTTAGGTTTATGACACATTTGCAGGCCAATGGTTTCCCATAGGTAGTGATTTTTACTAGCACTATAGATATAGCAAAGATCACCCTTCAATCTTCTATATTCAACAGAATATAGACATAAAGCCTTTAGTCTAGCATCGTAGGAGTTGTCAGCTATATTATTGATTTTTTTGGTCATTTTTTATTGCACCCTCTCCATTATACTTTCATCCCTTTTTGTTTGTGATGCACAAAAGGGAGAACAGTACTCTAGGTGAGGCCTAACCAGAGATGAATACAGTGGCACAATCACCCATTGATCTCTAACGTTGATATTTCTTAGGATACAGCCCAAGACTTTGTAACATTTTTGGGCTGTGATTTTGGGGTGAGTGCTAAAGGATAGATCATTTGTCACATTTATCCCTAAATCCTTTTCATTTGTAGTTTCCATAAGTACTGTATTTCCCAAGTAATGCTGTATTTGTGAGTTATTGTGCCCAAGGTACATGAACCCTGCACTTTTCAACATTAAACTTTAGTTCATTGGTGTCAGCCCAAGAATTTATTAAATTGAGATCATTTTGCAGTTGTTGACCTCCATCAGAATTGCTGACAACAGCACTTATCTTACTATTGTCCTCATATTTTGACATCCATGACTTATCAGAGGTTTGCAATCCTGAAATAAAAATGTTGAAAAGTGCAGGGCCAATCACTGAGCCCTGGGGCACCCCATTTGTTACTTCACCCCATTCAGAGCTATAACCTCTGATATTAACTTTTTGTCTTCTTTCACTTAGCCATGAATTTACCCAAGCAATTATCTTAGGATGCATTTGTATTTTGGACAATTTCTCTATTAGTTCTTTATGAGGAACTACATCAAGTGCTGTCAAAAAATCTAAGTAAATAACATCTAAGTAAATTGCAGGCCTCTATCAAGTGCAGTTCTGAGTGGTTCAAAAAAGGACAATAGGTTTCATAAACACGATGTACCTGAACTAAAGTCATGTTGTGTGATGTCAGTCAAGCCATAATGTTTAATCTATTCAGTTACTCTGTCTTGTATTATCCCCTCCATTATTTTACCCATCACAGACATAAGGCTGATAGGCCTATAATTAGGCATTCTGTTTCTATCCCCTTTTTTGAAGATTGAGGTCACTATGGCATCTCTCCAGTCTGCTACTGTTCTCCCTTCCTTGAGTGAAGTGTTAAAGAGTACTGTTATTGGGCCAGCTAGTTCATCTACTAATGCTTTAAGAAATTTGGGGTAATTGTAAAACTGTCTTTTGTTCTGATATACAGAGGTGGCTAGTTCTAGTTCCATTTTCCTTTTTGCTTTAGTAACTGTATTTTTACTCATGTTTGCTATTTTCTTGTAATCTTTCCAATCCTTATCTGATTTTTCCTTCCGCCAATTACCTCTCAAATGCTCTTTTCTTCCTTTTGATATTTCTGTTGAACCATGAAGGTACCCTACCAGATTTGTTATACTTTTTTACTTTGGGTACACTGTTATTAATGCAGTAATTTATTTTGTTTTTGATCTTTCCCCATAATGTTTTCAGCTCCTGGTCTTTTAGATCTTCCTTTCAGTACCATGAACTTAGGTAATTCCTCATTCCATCAAACATAGCCTTATGGCAGCATTTCATCATAGTGGTCCCTCTGATTCTATCCCCGGATGTATTGATTGTTAATTTTACTGTGTAGTGATCATTACAAGCTAATGGGTCATGTATGTTTCCACTTTTGATGTTGTCTGAAAAATTACAAAAGGCAAGATCCAAAGTGTTTGATCCCCTGTTTTTTTTTTCTTTTGTAATTTGACTTAGATTTGTTTGTACTGTAATTTCTATACTTTATCTTCAATACTATTTGTTCCTTCCAGCGTTGTCCAGTTTATTTTTGGAAAATTGAAATTGCCCATTAACAAATAATCCCCCTTTGGTTCAAATTTGCCTATTTTGGCAAGTAATTTGATATTTTCTTTATAATGAATCCCTGGCATCTATAACCAAACCTATAGTTACCTTTTTTGTTGCAAGATGTAGCTCTGCCCAAATTAATTATTTTTCCTGATGGTTGTTAACCTCAGTTACCTTTAAGTTATAAGATATGTAGAATGCCACCCCAACCCCTATTTTTTCAGTTCGATCTTTATTGATTAATGTGTAATTAGGGATTTCTAGACCCCAATCACCCTCCTTAAATCAGGTTTCTGTAACCCCACATATTGAAATATTTTCTTTTATTAACCTGTACTTTAATTCCTCCATTTTATTTTTTAAACTATGGACATTGATTAATAAACAATTTTGCTCTTTAATACAGTTCTTTATACATTTCGTTGTTTTATTAGATTGGATGGTGTTCATGCACCTGTGTACTAGATTGCATTGTGGGTCCCCTCTCCCCAGAAAATCCAGTTTAAGTTAGATTTAATAAGTTCTACAAATGGTGTCTCCAGTTGTTTACTACCTAACCTGTGTAAGTGAAGTTCATATTTACTGAAAAGACTCTTGTTATATATAAAATTTTATCAGGTTCTTACATACTTCTCATCTTTCATCAAACACAAAAATCTCAATCATTTTATTTAGCTTCATGATTTTCCTGTTTATATGGTAATTTGACCTAGGAACTGGTAGTAGTTCTAATAGAATTACCTCACAATTCAATTTCTGAAGTGTAGAGGGAATGTATTTTAAACAGTTAAAGATTTCTTCCACTGATTTCCTTTTGATGTTGTTAGTTCCTACATGAATAATGACTAAGTGCTTAATGTTTGATTTTTTTTATTGTACTTGGCATAAGATTCAAGATATCCTGTGACCCTGCACCGGGAAAGCAGCTACTTCTGATTTTTTCCTTATTCAGTTTTGGTGGTGTAGTGATCAGTGTATATGATAATGGAGTCCCCAAAAATGTACACTGGGTGGAAAGCTTCACTGCCTCCCTGACTATTAAGGGTATTTGTCCCTGTTGTTGCTTCGTTGGCTGCATTTTGTTTGTTATCACCTGATTGGCTTGCCCGATTGCTATTGACACCTGTTTCTTGATTTTGTACCTCCATATCATCTGAAGTAACTAAAGGGGTATTAACTTGTTATGGATCCTCTAATTGAGCTGTCTCTGAATGTGTGTTGCAACCTGGGATTATTTCTGCTGCAGTGTTTAGAAGCTTATTAGTCTCATGATTGATGTTGTCCATTAGATCATGTAGTGACTGAAACATGTTGCTTACTGAGACTGCAAAGTCCATGGCTTGCATTCTCTTTTTGGTTTGGTTAAAATTGTTTGAGTTAACTGCTTCTCCCTCTTCCTCACTGTCCTGATTTCACTTACCTCCAGATTCAGCATTGTCTACAGCAATTTCTGGAGATTTTGAGTTGGTTCCCTCTACAAGTAGTCCTGATGATAGGCTTTTAATGCATTTTAATTCTAGCTCTAAACCTATTACTTTAATCCTCAGTTTTTTTTTATTTCCAAACATTGCATACAGATGTATTCACTGAACACTGATATTTCTTCTAGATTAAATTTATTGCAAGTATCAAACCTTACTCCCGTTTCATACCCAACCAGATTAACATAGTTTGTTTTCCATTCTGAACTTGTGTGCTGTTCCTTGATGGTTGAGCAAGGCTCAAAGACTTTCTTACTATGCTGTTTACTGATGGAGAACACTCAGGTGGTCATAGCTTCTGTCCCCACTTCCCACCTTCCCCACCTGATGCCGTCAGACACCACTGGCCTCTGCCCATGTCACCTCCACTCACCAGAGCCAAGCTTTTATTGGCATGCACTAGTGATGTCACCTGGTCACTATGGCAACCATGTCTAGAGCTTCTCTAACCTGGCAGACTGTGACAATAGTCTGTCTTTAAAAACGCAAGCTATAAATCACTGGTCAGCAACAAAAGGGCTACAACTAATCACCCTGAATAGTGGTGACAGTTTCTGTGCTTGCAACCCTCAGAAACGGGAGTTGCAAGGCACCATTTGGTAAAACCTCACACAGTACAGTACTCCCCCAATATATCAGTCATGGATATAATGTTTTTTTGCTTATATCAGCCATTTACTGAAAACCCAAACCGTTGCCATGTATACCTGCATTAAAACTTAGCGATATAGCGTGTTATTACAGCCATGTAAATCGGACAATTTCTACGGCGTGACTTACCACTGAAAAGTGCTAATTACTACCACTTAGCTGTTAATTGGTGTTCATTCACAGCTACTTAAAAGACAGCTGTAGCACAAAGAATGGTATGCATCACTGGGGGGTGTTACTGTGTGTTCTCTGTTGTTAGCTGTTGCTGCTGCTCATCCACATCTCTGCTCCTGTGAGTTATTTCTGCCTAAAATGTTTAAATGAACAACTCTTAATCTGTCACAAAAAATGTTGATTTTAAAACAGATTGATGACATGCCGAAGACTTCAGTGCGTGAATTAGCTATCCACTTTGGCATGCCACGATCAGCTTTGTCTGACCTGCTGAGGGACCCGGAAAAGCTGTTGGAGAAATGGCATAACACTGGAAATCCAAATAGAAAATGAAAAAGGACAGGCAAAGATGAAGAAGTGGAAGATGCACTTCTACATTGGTTTGCCAATGCTTGGGGAAGAGATGCAATGATCAGTGACCCAATCTTAATGCAGAAGGTGGTGAAGATTACCGAGGCAATGGGGAAGGAAGATTTTACTCCATCTGAGAGCTATCTCCACCACTGGAAGGTGTGCCATAACATCACATACAAGAAGGCACATGGTGAAAAGCAAAACACCAACAGCAGTGGAGCCAAGTCCTGGGTTCAGAAATCCCTGCCTGGTCTCCTACAACAATTCTCATCTGCTGATGTATTTAATTGTGACAAGACAGGGCTTTTTTTTTACACTGCATTGGCAGTGATAAATTAACATTTAAAGTTGACACACTTGAGGGTCACAAAAAAGCTAAGAAGTGCCTCTCGGTGCTGTGCTGTTGCAGTATGCAATGCACGGAGAAGCTTGACCTTCTTGTCTTTGCTTTCATGAGATCTGCCACCTTCCCGTACTATACAAAGTGAACCAGAGTGCATAGATGACCGTGGAGATATTCACAGACTGGGTAAGGTGCTGGGATAAAAAACTGCAAGGCAGAAAAATAGCCTTACTGTTAGACAATTTTACCTGCCATCCTAAGGTAACTGGACTGCGAAACATCACCCTTTTCTTCCTTCCTCCGAATATGACTTGCATCATACAGTCGCTTGATACTGGAATAATCTAGGCATTTAAAAGGCACTACATACAGCTGGTGAGGCAGAGGGTGATAGATTTCATAGACAGCAATCAAGAAATCACAGCCTCAGTCTACATTAAGCAGATCAATGTTCTAGATGCTATCAGAATGATGAAGACAGCCTAGGATGAAATAAGTCAGCAGACAATACAAAATTGTTTTAAAAAGGCTGGTTTCTGCCAAGCAGAAGCAGTACAACTGCCGTACCCGGAAGAAGACATCAACGCTCTCCCTGAAGGTCTTTTGGAGGAGGAGGAGTTTGACAACCTATGCCATCTGGGTGACCACATTGAAGTTGCACTCCAAGAAGGCGAGAATGAAATTAGGGATGTGCTGCCATCTTTGAACCAGGAAGAGTCTGTAGAAGAGGAGAACAGCTCTCAACAGGAATCAGAAGATTTAGTGACCCCATCTCATGAGCGAGCAGCTCTACTAACTCTTCATAGAGCTATGGAACAAACAGCCGATGTTGTCCCTGACTGGTCAGCTGTCAGAACAACTGAAAAGATGTGGGCTAAATACACAAAATGGAATGAAAGGCAAACAACAATACTGGACTTTGTAAAGACCGCAGACACAGAGCTAAACACAGAGTTTTAAAGTAAAAAGTTAAAAGTTCGAAATAAAGTAAATAAAAGTTATGTTTTAAAGCACTGAAGCACTAAATAACTGTACTAACACTAACACAGTAACACAGATAACAACCCCCAACCCCCATGTTATTACTCAAACAGTGAAATACTGAACACTTCATGGCATACTGCAAGCAGAGTGCTAGCAGTCCCACAGCACAGTAAACTCAGTTTAATGTCACTTTAGGATAAAATGGACACTTGGGTATATCGACAGTTTTAGCAGTGTACAGAGTAGTCTGATTTAAGTGGGTTGCAATTTACAATCTTAAAAATGGTATATTCACTGCCTTCCTCTGCAGCCATTTCAGTTGTGCACCCAGAGTCTTGTAGTCCTGTGCTGTTATATCCTTTCTTTTGCTCAGCAGAGCCAAGCTTTTATTGGCACGCACTAGTGACGTCACCTGATCACTATGGCAACAGTGCCTAGTGCTTCTCTAACCTGGCAGACTGTGACCATAGCATGCCTTTAAAAAGGCAAGCTAGAAATCATTGGCAGCAACAAAAGGGCTGCACCTAATTACCCTGAATAGTTGTGACAGTCTGTGTGCTTGCAACCCTCAGAAATGGGAGTTGCCAGGCACCATTTGGTAAAACCTCACACAGCATTTACAATCTCAAAAACTGTATATTTGCTGCCTTCCCTTGCAGCCATTTCAGTTGTGCACCCAGACCACCATAGTCTTGTGCTGTTGTATCCTTTCTTTTGCTTACTGGACTCAAGCTTCTATTGGCACACACTAGTGACATCACCTGATCACTATGGCAGCCGTGCCTAGTGCTCTCTATCCTGCCAGACTGTGACAATAGCCTGCCTTTAAAAAGGCAAGCTAGAAATCAATGGTCAGCAACAAAAGGGCTGCACCTAATCACCCTGAATAGCAGTGACAGTCTCTGTACTTGCAACCCTCAGAGACGGGAGCTGCAAGGCACTGTTTGCTAAAACCTCACACAGTATTTACAATCTCAAAAATGGTATATTCGCTACCTTCCCCTGCAGCCAATTCAGTTGTGCACCCAGATCCTCATAGTCCAGTGCTGTTATTTCCTTTATGTGTAACGCTGTCATTTTTGTGTATTCTGACCCCAAATTTTCAACATGACATTTTTGGGATCCCACCTCATTGCCAATGTCAGAGAAATTATCCATATCAGGCCCAAAAGATGATTTCATGGTTGCTTGGCAAAATCACCTTTCAGGTGAAATTTGAACACTTTCAACACCCTTGTTCATGAGATGGGGTCATAATAAGGCTAAGTTGAAAATTTGAGTTCAGACTATGTAAAAGTGGTAAAGTTATACACATACATTGAACATTTTCTATGCTGTCTCATAATTTTGGTAGTTTTAAATATTTTTACCCCACATTTTCAAAATTCCTGATTTTATTCCTGAGTCTTCTCTGATTGCAGGTTGAGAGTTTGTCCTAGGAAAAGAAGCAGGAGAATTTACATAGCAATTTCATTTAAACTAGCAGGGAATGTAGGAGAGAAGCAGAGGAATTTATACAGTATTTATTTATTTTTTTTGATCTAGCAGGGAATGCAACAGTGCATCTGCTTCAGATTGGAAGCTCACCAGAAAGGAGGAGGAGCAGACACAATTAACTAACCTCTCTCTTCTAACAGGGAAAAAGCAGTACCAGAGGCTGAAGGTGAGAGAACAGAGTGAGGTCAGAGAGCAGGAGTGCAGTAACTGATTATTTTATTTTGTCAGCTGAGACTTTCTGGCAACCATTTAAACTAGCCGGGGAGGGGCAATGAGTGCAGGGAGTCTCAAGCAACCCACCATCACACATTAAAGCAGCAGAAAGAAGGCTCAGGAGGGTAAGTTGTTGACAGGTACTCCTGAACCAGTCATAAAGAGTATGGCAGAGGAAGGGAGGCAGCAAAAGAAAGGAAGCAGGTGTGGAATGAAGAAATAAGAGGGAACAAGCATTTGTCAATGCTGAATGTTTGCTTGATGGTATTGGCATTGGTAGTGTAGGAGTTAGAGAGCTGCATAATAGGAATGGCAGTAAAGTATTGAACTGAAACCAACCTCACCACCACCCTGCAGAGACTGACAGGCATTGGGGTGTGCCTTTGGGGCGTCAGGCATAATAGCCTCGCCATTTCACCACACCCTACCCTGCAGACACTGACAAGTGTCAGGGTGTGCCTTGGGGTCTTTGGGTTTTATACTCATCCCATTCCATAAAGAAATATGTTGAGATGGGTGCAGTATAGGAGAATGGGGTGAATTTTGGGGCTGAAGAATCCAAGGCACTCCGCGATGCCTGTCATTGGCTGCAGGGTGTGGGTGGGGGTAGAATGGTATGAGCATTGCAGGTGACAATCCCAAGTCACATCCCGATGCCTGTCAGTCTCTACAGGGTGGAGCGTTATGGTTGGAAACCCTAATGCCCCAGGCGTTCATTGGTATTTTCACTCCAATTTTTCAATATGGGTTTTTTGTGACCCCCACCTCATGAACAGTGGCAATATCAGTTTGTTAGCAGAAAGCTGATTTTGCATAGTGACTATGCCATTTGATACCACAGATGCAAAAACACATTTTGAACAGGATGTGAAAAATGACAGCTGTACTGTTCATGAGGAGGTGTAAAAAGGCAATGTTGAAAATCTGGAGTGAAAATATAAAAAAAACTGGTTAAGTCATGAGTGTGCATAGAAACTGTAATTAGTCTGGGGGCTGTTTACAACAGATTGTCAACATAGGCATTTTGGGACCTCCACTCATGAACAGTGTCACTGTGATTTTTGTAATCTATCCCGAACACTGATTTCCCACAGCGACCATGCATTTCTGCGCCAGAAGTGCAAAAACATATTTTGGCCAGGGTGTGAAAAATGACAGCTGTACTGTTCATAAGGAGGTGTGGAAAAATGCCACTGTAGAAAATCTGCACTGAAGAGATTACAAAATCATGAACTTGTAAGGATGCGTGGAAACTGCGCAATGCATGCCCGTAATACAGTAATTTTATAGACTTTTGCCACCAGATTTTCAACATAGCCATTTTAAGACCTCTGCTCATAAACATTGTCTCTGTGATTTTCTTACTATGTCCCAAACATAATTTTGCACACCGTGCCATTGTGCCTTACATGTGCAAAAACACATTTTGGGCAAGAGGTGAAAAATGGCAGCTGTACTGCTCATAAGAAGGTGTGGTAAAATGGCAATGTTGAAAATCTGGAGTGAAAATATTAAAAATTTGTGAAGTTACGAGCGTGCATAGGAACTGCGCAACTCACACTCATAAAACAGTCATTTTGGGGAATTTATTCACCAAATTTTCAACATAGGGTTTTGGGGGGGCCTACATCATGAACTGTGACACTGTCATTTCATTACTCAGTCCCAAAAGGTGATTCCATGCAGTGACCACAAAACGCCTTTGGGACTGAATAACAAAATGACAGTGACTGAGTTCATGAGGTGGGGTCCCAAGAACCCATGTTGAAAATTTGGTGAAAAATTCCAAAATAACTGAGATATGAACCCACCCCCCATTTATGCCATTATACAGCTTACTGGCATTTCTTCAGTTCATCGGTCGGCTTTGAAGAGTGTAGACATGTTCCCAGTCCACTGAAGATCATCGAGCCCAGTCTCTCTGGAGGTAAGTATGGGGTGAGGGGGTGTGGGGAGGTGGGTGCACACAGGGTGGGCGCAGATTGGGGAGGGGGTGAGACAGTCAATGAGGGACCATTTTTTTTTTTTACCTTTTTCAGGAAGATGACGCTGGACTTTTGTCATGCTGAGGTGGGCTCCCAGCGTGGCATCTGGAAGGTTGTTTGGGGTGTCAGTGGAATCAACAGGGGATTGGGCATCCCCGTTGGCCATATGGATTGCGAACTGTTGCCATGCTTGGGTGGGCCCCCAGCATGGCAGTTGGAAGGTTGTTTGTGGGGGTCAGTGGAGCCGACAGGGGATTGAGCACCCCTGTTGGCCACATGGACATTGGACTGTTGCCATGCTGGGGTGGGCTCCCAACGTGGCACCTGGAAGTCAGTTTTGGGGGGTAGTGGAGCTGACGGAGGATTGAGCACCCCCGATGGCCATACGGTGTGCACATGGGGGCATGCATAAGCATGCTGGTGTGGGCTCCCAGCATGCTAATAGGTGTTCCAGTTGGCGGGGAGGAAGAACTGTCTATGACAAACAGTTAAGATGCAGTGTGACATGCAGGCAATTTGCATACTGCTGAGGATGGCAGTATGCAAAATGCCTACACGTTACCACCGCTGATTACAGCAGTTTTTCACTTTCAGCTGTACTCCACTGCATCT
Organism: Neoceratodus forsteri; assembly: GCA_016271365.2. Taxonomy (NCBI): domain Eukaryota; kingdom Metazoa; phylum Chordata; order Ceratodontiformes; family Ceratodontidae; genus Neoceratodus; species Neoceratodus forsteri. The sequence goes on from CM028136.1 coordinate 344,532,878, forward strand.
GAACTGCAGTCATAGACAGCTCCAACATGTATTGGTGTGGTGAGACAGCGCCTGCAAAAGACAGCAGGGCATTGGAAGCTGAGTGGCACACCTACGAAAACTTGTATGGTGGTACTATGTTTCTTGCACATGCATGCAAGCAAACATAAAAAGCAGGAATAGAAGGGGGGACAGGCAGTAAAATGTGGAAGGCCATGATTACAAATGCCTGCAGCCTGGGAAATAAAATCCCACATGGTGCCTTGATGATAGAAGCTGACCTGGACATAGTGGTAATAACTGTGACGTGGTACACCATGAATCACAACTGGGAGGTAAGTGTACCAGGTTATGTTCTATTCAGGAGGGATAGGGAGGGTAAAAAAGGGGGAGGTGGCCCAGTACATCAGAGAAGGTATAAAAACAACTGCAATACAGGGTAGATGGGGAGGAGAAGGCACTGTGGGCCACCCTTGAGCCAGGCAATGGCACAGCAGTTCACACAGGGGTGATCTACTTGCCTCCAGCTAAGGGGGAGGAGGTGGATAGGGGGCTAGTGGATGAAATACATGAGATGACAACAAAAGGGGACGTACTGCTGCTAGGTGATTTCAATGTGCCTGACATGGATTGGACCATCCTGGCAACTGCCTCAGACAGGAGCAGAGACATCTTGGACTCCCTGCAGGGAGCAGGCCTCAGGCAGTTAGTGCTAGAACTCACCAGGGACAGGGCAGTTCTGGACCTAGTACTCAATCAATCAATCAATCAAAATCTTTATTTATCCAGGCGAACATCTTTGAAATCAACTCATTTACAAGATGGACCTGGTTAGAACACAGGCAGGATATATAGTTTATAAACAAAACAAGGTGAAACATCTGAATAAAACTTTATAATGACAGTGACATAATAGCATAACAATGGCACAAATGATACATTTAAAGAGCAGTGGTTCAAGACCGACATGCTTTCAGGATGTACATACAAGTAGCGAGGAGAGCTATACAGGGATAGCAGTTAAGTGAGCTATGTTACATATATTGTCTTGTGAGACAGAGTAGTCTGTGAGTTCAGATTAGGAAGGGGAATGTAGGGGGAGGGGGAGAGGGAGTGCAGGGGGGGCTGAAGGGGGTACTGAGGGGGAGAGGTGGAGGCCATAGAGGACACTGAACAGGGGAAGCTGGGCAGAAGCAGACAGGATGACAGCCAGAATCATACAGGAGCTAAAAAGAGGGTTTTAAAGCTGTGCTAATAGAGAGTACTAACCAATGGAAACAGAATCACAGAACGCTGGGTGAAAGGTCACCTGGGGTCCAGTGACCACAAACCAGTGTGATTTAATATGAGTACAGGGTCACAGCCTAGCCACACAAAGTTGAGGGTCTTGGACTTCAGGAGGCCGGGCTTTGCTAGGATGGGGATATGTATCAAAGAAGCCTTGGTAAGGAGGGAGGCAGGATGGGGCTTGAGGAGAAGTAGGCACACCTAAAAGGAGCCATAGTGGAGGTAACAAACCAGTGCATTAGATGGAGAAACAAAGGCAAGAAGAGAAGAAGGAAACCAATGTGGTTCTCAAACGAGGTAGCAGAGAATGTAAGGGCCAAAATGTTGGGTTTCAGGAAATATAAGGAGACACAGAAGGAAGAGGATAGGGTGGTGTACCTAACCTGTATGAAGGAAGCAGAGAAAGCTGTTAGGAGTGCAAAGACACAAACAGGAAAGATTAGCACAGACAATAAAGGAAGGGCACAAGACATTCTATAGGTAAATCAGTGAAAGAAGGAAGTCCAGAGATGGGATTATAAGATTTAGAAAGGATGAAGGGGAGGGAGTGGAGGGAGACCTGAAGAAGGCACAAATACTTAATACATACTTCTGTTCAGTATTCACAGAAGAAGAGAAGGGACAGGGACCACAGCTGGATATCCTATACAAAGGGGAGAGGGAGATGAACACCAGTCCATTTACAGAAGAGAGTGTCCTGGAGGAGCTCACAAAACTGAAGAAAGACAAAGCAATGGGACCAGTTAGCATACATCCCAGGATTTTAAAGGAACTACAGATGGTGCTAGCTGCGCCACTGGCAGCCATGTTCAATGAGTCATTCAACACAGGAGTGGTTCCAGAGGACTGGAGAAGGGCACTCTTCACAAAAATGGTAGCAGGGAGGAGGTAGGAAACTATAGGCTGGTCAGCCTCACCTCAGTAGTGGATAAGATGATGGATGCACTGCTTAAGGAAAGGATTGTGGAACACTTGGAATCCAATGGAGCCCAGTAGCCAAGTCAGCATGGATTCACAGTTGGAAGGTCATGTCAAATGAATCTGATAGATTTTTTGACTGTGTAATGAAGGAGGTGGATTGGGGTAGCAGTAGATGTCACCTACCTCAATTTTACAAAGGCCTTCAACACTGTCCCACATAAAAGACTGATTAACAAAATGGGTAGCTTGGGCATGGGCCACAAGGTGGTAATCTGGGTTGGAAACTGGTTAGGGGACAGGAAGCAGAGGGTGGTGATAAATGGGATCCAATCGGTGGAGAGGGGGGTGACCAGTGAGGTATAACAAGGATCAGTCATGGGGCCGGTTCTCTTTAATGTTATTATTTCAGCAGAAAGGTTGGATGTCATGGTTTGCCTATTTGCAGATGACACAAAGATCTGCAACAGGGTGGACACTCCAGATGGAGTGGAGAAAATGAGGAGGGACCTAGGAAAGCTGGAAAATGGTCAGAAGTGTGGCAACTGAGGTTCAGTGTGCAGAAGTGCAAAATCATGCACCTCAGATGCATAAATCCTGGAGAGATCTACAAGATTGGGGGAAGGGGAGTTGCAGATGGTCACCAGGGAAGAAAGGGATCTGGGGGTTACCATCTCAGATGCCCTAAAGGTGGCCAAGAAGTGTAAAAAGGCTGTAGGAGAGGGACAGTGGCATGTTTGGGTGCATAGGAAGGGGTATCATTAGCAGAAGGAGGGAGGTGATGATGCCACTATACAAAACACTGGTGAGGCCTCATCTGGAATACTGTGCACAGTTCTTGAGGCTGCATCTTCAGAAGGACACAGACAGGGTGGAGGCGGTTCAGAGAAGGATGACTAAGGTGGTGCAGGGCTTGCACCAGAAGACATATGAGGAGAGATTAAAAGACCTCAGTATCTATACACTGGAAGAGAGGAGTGAGAAGGGAGACATTATAGAAACCTTCAAGTATCTTAAAGGCATAAACAAGGTACAAGTGGTCGACATCTTTCAATATAGGATTAGTGCAAGAACAAGAGGGCATGGCATGAGAATGTAAGGGGCTGGATAATGGGAAATGTGAGGACTTTGTTTCATGGAAAGGGTAGTGGGTGCATGGAATAACCTGCCCCAGGAGGTGGTGGGAGCAAGCACAGTGGGGGGATTTAAACATGCATGATATACAGTAGGCATAAGGGAATCCTAAAGCTGGGAAGGAAAGGCTAAAGCCGATGACCAAGTATGGTAAGCGGCCGCTAATAAAGGTAGGATATATGGGCAGACTAAATGGCCCTAGTGGTCCTTATCTGCCATCAGTTTCTACATTTCTATTGCCATTTTTTCACACTGTGTCATGAAGGTGACAGCTTTAATTTTTTCAAATCCTGGCCAAAATGTGTTTTTACATCTGTGACCCAGAATGACATTTCAGTGGCATGGAATGACGTTTCGGTTGGGATTTGAAATGTTTCACCTACCAGGTTCTTGAGGTGGGGTAATAAGAAGTCTATGCTGAAAATGTGGTGTACAAAATATGGTAAAATACCCAGGTTATGAGTGAATGCTGCAGTATTTCAACATTCACTCATAATTTCACTAATTTCAATATTTTGACTTCAAACTTTTAACATAGCCATTTTTCTGCACCACCTCATGAACGTAACACATGTCATTTTTTAAAAAACCTAGACAAGACATGTTTCCACAGTTCTGGTGAGAAATGACCTTTCAGCCAGTATTCTATAAATAGTACATGTCATGATTGTAAGGTGAATCATAAAACGAGCATCTTGAAAATTTGTGGTCAAAATTTTAAACAAAAAATATAATCTTTAACAATCTTTGTGTCTAGTGCCAGTCTTAATGTCAGTAGGTATGTTTTGTGATCCTATGCCAGTGAGCTGAATTTAGGGTTGAGCTCAGTGACCCAGCTGGATGGGATGAGGGTGGGGGGATGGCACTGTTATGTGATACCCCCCCTAACAGCCAGGGAATGAAAGGTGCAGGGCTCTGCACAAGGACCCGGGTACCATATAATGAAGACAACTGTCTCTTGGTATAGAGCCCTGCACCTCTTCATCATGGGTGGCAAAGGTACCTCTATATTGGCTGACAGATGCACTATTTGTCCTTTATATCTATATCTGCAACCACAGGAAAGCACAGGGATCACAGGGCACAGCATTTCCACAGCCTACCAGACAAGCCCATGGATTCTTTACATCCATTGCTTCATGGAAATGCAGAGCCCAAAGGGCCCTGCACTTCCTTAGGCAGACAGAGTCTTCCCTTGTCGCAGGGCAACTGCATCAGTTCAGGACCTGCATGAATGAGGATACAATTCCACTGTCTCAAAAATAAAGGAAAATCTTTGCAAAAAATGTGATTGCAGAAAGTAGGGTAACTTAACATCACAAAAGTAGAGGAATGTGGTGTTAGGGTTTCCAACCCTAACTCCCCACCCCACCACCCCAAGCAGGAGAAGGGAAAAAAACATTAGGGTTTTGCATTTCCAGAGTCTTGTCAAATCAGTGATGGGGTCTTCCTTGGAGTTGTCAACCCTAATGTCATCCCAGTTCCCTAAGCAAACAAGTTCACACATGCTGTCCTTTCTTCAGGCAGGGGTCACATACAGTAGCCCACATGAAGAAAGCTATAGCAAATTGTGTTGGCAACATGTGGTAAGACATACTTCTCTACCTTTGAAGAGTGTATCACTATCAGGCACTGGCTTGGAGCTGCACCTTGTGCTTCGGACAGGAGGCTATGGGCTGAGGGTGAAGAGTGAGGATTTGGGTTGACAACTTCAAAAAAAATATCACCACTGATTTTCCAGGACTCTGGAAACTCAAAACCCCAATGTTGTGTCCTTCGGGTGCTTGGTGGATGGGGGTTGGAAGTTACAGTTGGAAATCCTAATGCCACATTTCCTTACTTTTGTGACATTAAGTTACCCTAATTGGTACATTTTTTTTAACATGAAATAGTTTATTAAAATTTTAAAACATACAAGCTTGTTAACCTACAAAAATAGAAAATATCCCCAAAAACAGTGCCAAACAACAACAAGAAAGGAACTAACTGGTGCATTAATGAGGTTTTTTGCAAAGAATACATATATCAATACTGTATATGCTTGCTGAAACATAGATCACTTCAGTTCTCTACAATTCAACTACTGTATAAATAGTTCAATAATTAACTGATAATTATTTGGACAATTATTACTAGAAAATAAATATGATAAGAGACCCAAACGTTAGGGTACTGTGTACAGACATTTACATTAAAGGTGCCACTGTTAGGTAATGGCAACAAATCTTTGCAAAAATGGGTTCAAAATCTTCTAGACTCTAAATTCTATGTAATTTATTTAAATGAAATAAAAAGAAAGCTCTGCTGTCCACTCCTGCAATGTTTATTTTTGTATTAAATTACTTGATATTCATTCCCCCAAATGTTGTTATATTTTCTTTAGTGCCATTTATTTGTGCTGACATTCCTAACATTTCAGGATGTCAGACATTTCTTCTTCAGAGTATATGGCTATACAGAATTAACTTACACATCTGTGAACTTTAAAAAGTAGAAAATAGAATAGAGCTCATACTGTATCTTCTCCACAGATTGAACTTTTGTTTTTTTAGATAGTCAAATTTTAACTGGCTTGATGTCTTTCCTATGTATCAAAGTCTGCATAGACATTCAATACTGCACAATACATGTTAAAAAAATTCTTAAATGCTATTTGCCCTTGTAATCCTCTTCTTACACATAAATAAATAAAAAACTGGAGTACAAGGCAAGACAATCTTTATTTCTAAAGTGTCCAAGCCCAAAGGCTCTGAGCACTGTACATAAAATAAGAAACTGAAAATTCAACTTTAAAATAAAATCAGATAAATAAGCAAGCCAGGTAAGTCATTAACTTAACTAACTTTGAAATGCTTGTTCAAATAAAAGGATCTTAAGAGGTGCTTTAAAGGCCTCCACCATGCTAGTCATATTGATATGATCAGGTAAATAGTTCCAAAGTACTGGGGCAGACACCCAAATACTCTGTCTCCTGAAAGTCTCAAATAGAAAGGGTGGACAACTAGCAGGCAAACATTGATGGAATGAAGAGGGCAAACTGGGAGTTCATAATAATGTGGGCTTCATTTTAGTGAATAATTTCCAAGGCAGGGAGTACAGGTTCAGTACTGCAGTAGTGCTCTTGTAAAGAGGGCATTCATAAAGATGGTGGATAGGGATATTATAGTATTGTAACTGCTTGCAATAGCAAGGAGAGTGAAGAGTGTAGAAGTGAAATGGCAGAGTGGCTTTTTTTTTTTTTTTTGCTTCGTGTAGTAAGTGCTTGGTGCTTGCGACTTGTGCTTGTGCTTAGACATCTATGATCAAGTGTACAGTACAGAACAGCATTACATTACACTCAATTAATTTTTATTTTACTTTAATTTTACTTTGTACTGTGTACAACTCCAAAGAAGTCCTTCATGCTGCTCTGTTGTAGAGCTCCGGGCCATTTGCGAGCAGCTTTTGCTCACAGGTTCCACAGCAGCATTAGGTGAACAGGATTGTAGTCAGCCTGACTCTCCATCCAAAGTAGGCACTTACCAAAGTTCTCTACAGCCTCCAAGTGTCAGGGAATTTTTGGTGGCTCCTCTACTTCTTCCTCTCCGCTGTCATCACCATCATTGTTGGTAACCGCCACCCCAGTGGACTGGCTAGGACAGACTTACTCAGCAATTGATCCCTCAGACGTTTACTGGAGTCCATCCTCTTTGTGATCACAGTGGTCCATTCCTCCACTTCCTTACCAGTCAGGCTAATGTTCATCTTGCCATATAGGTTTTCTGCCAGCTGTGCGAGCTCTATGTTGAAGTTGGTATCGATTAGGTGTGGATCCTTTGAATCATGAGCAATCTGCTGCACCTCATTCTCTCCCCTTAATTCAGACTCTGCCTCCTGATTAGTGCTTGTGATCCCAGATTTTTTCCAAGCCTTGGAGATGTTGTCAGCACAAACATGGTCCCATGCATCCCCAGTTATGTAAATGACATCCTTCAGAGTTATGAACATAACAATGTCCTGTAAGGACAAGTCCTCATTAGTATTTGATATGACTGCCTGTAGTAGACTGTTCCTGTACTACCTTTTAAAAATCTGCAGGATGCCCTGGACACATGCCTGAATATCAGCAGAGCTGTTTGGTGGCAGAAAGAAACATCAAATGCTGCTATCATTTGTTGTAACTGGTGTAATATCAGGGTGTGCTGGATAGTTATCAAGGAGCAGCAAGGCTTTCAAGGGCAGATTTTTTTTTAAGCAGGTAACACTTTACCTCAGGCACAAAATCTTCCTTGAACCACCTGGAAAATAGAAATCCATCCATCCATGTGTTTTTCTGATCGGTATAAAGAAGTGGAAGACTGGGCATATTGACATGGCGAAAACATCTGGGGTCTTTGGATTTCCCAATAAGCAGGGGGCTTAGTTTATGTCCACCTGTTGCATCCACACAGACTAGTATGGTCACTCTTTCATTTTGTTTTTTAAAACCGGATGTATCCTTTTCACCACCATGAGACCTCTTATCAGGTAGACAACATCAATACAGACCAGTCACATCAGCATCATAAATCTGTTCAAGTGTAAGCCCTTCTGTCCTTATGATCTGGTTTAGTTGCTCTATGAATGGAGCAACACCCTCCTTGGCAGAACGCAGGCACTCACCACACAACTGAAGTTGGTGGATGCCATGGCATTTATTGAACTGATCGAGCCATCCATCACTGGCCATACAACTGCCATGATCACCATCCAGCATTGTGTGGAATTGGAGAACCTTTCCTTTAAGAAGAGGGCCGGAGATTGGAGTCCCCTTTTCCCTCTCCTGACAAATCCACATATAAATGGCATTGTTTCTTTCATCACCATTATGTGGCCACATGTTCTTCCTTTTCTCAAGTCCCTGTTGAGCCTTCCATTAACATCGCAAAGCTCCTCAGCTTGTCCTACACCTCCTTTATATAGAGTATGGTGGACTTTCCAACTCCAAACTCTGCAACAGGTGAAAGATTCTGCTCCCCATTCTCCAACTGCTCCAGTATGCAGAGCTTCTGTTGCAGGGTTAAGACTGTATGTTTTCATTTGCCACTAAACATCACAGCACAGTGACATGCCAAGTTGGAAAACTAACAGACAGTGGTACACACCACTAAGAATGCATGCCAAGGCTGGCCTGGTGGTGCTGAGGGTTGAGGTGCTGGTCACCACACCTCGCACCATGCCGGCAACCCGTGTTTGGGAATGGGCATGGGTTGCCATGGGTGGTGGGCGGGAGGAGATGGATTGAGCATCCAAGGACTGCTCCATCTCCGGGAGGGGGAATTTGGGCGGCGGGGCTTGCCTGACCCCTAGTGGAGGCTGGGAGTTGACAGCACACAGATGCAAGCTATGGGGGTGGCAGATGCTTGATTTGGGCATGCATGGGAGCTTGAGTGCACCCAGTCGCTGGCGTCATTGAACGCCATGACCCGCCTGGAGGAAAACAGTGAAAAGCAAGCCCAGCAGCATGAAGTTGTTCCCCCAAGGCACCATTCCTGGAAGGGCACTTCCCTGGCATGGATCCGTTGGGGTGGGTTGAGTCGCTCCCCACCACCCTGCTGTGAAGAGTAAGTCACGGGGTGCACAAGGGAGGGGGTCTGATGTCCGGGGATGGTGCTGGGGGGAACAACGGAGGGTTGGGGTCGTAGCCGGAGCTCTGGAGGAGAGAAAATAATACCCCCCCAAAAAAAAAGAATGCATGCCAAGCCTCACAATTGTGTGGGGTGTAGCCAGCCCCTGCAGGATGCTCAGGGCTAGCATGCATGACCCTGGCAGGTCCAATGCATGGCCCCACAGATCCATGCAAGTGGTGGTGTTGGCCAAGGGGCCAGACATGGGGCAGACCAAGGGCTTCCAAATGGAAGCCCTGATCAGCCCCACAGTGGATCCTTTGCTCCGGGTGGGGAGCAGGCAATCATGGGACATGACAGCCTGAGTATAGATTGGCATGTCCCCGAAAGCCCACCTTGAAAAATAACACTTTGGAAAACTGCACCCTGCAACCTGCATCCACCTCCTAACCCTTCATGGCATGGAGTGGGGCTGAGGGGTGCCATGTTGCTTTCTGGATGCTGATCAGTGGGTCGTACAGCTGTTATGGCAGCCTTCTGGCTGGCATAATGGAAAGCCCCTCCAACACTGACCCTGTGAAGCGTACCAGGCTTCATGCCTACTGCACTCTGTTGGCCATCGGCAGGCATGTCCACTCCACACTCCTGCCGAGGCAGGGCAGTTTCATGGGATCCCCCGCAGCCAGTCCCATGCAAGGGTGCAGAGTAGGTGTGAGCAGTTCATCCATTCACAGGTGCCCATCCTACACCAAGGATGAGCATATCCATCTCTTATTAGGGTGTATAAAGCCAGGATGCTATTCATGCAAAGGGCCCAATATTGAGATGGCATGACAGTGGTGGGATTTGCTGGGACTATTTTGTTTGGCTGGATGAAATTTGTTTTAAGACAAAATCATTAAAATGTTTAACATGATTTTATTTTTGTGCATTTTTAAACCCCCCCACCCAAAAAAAAGTCTTGACCCCATGGAAACCATAGAAACATAGACACATAGAATTTGTCAACAGATAAGGACCGAGAGACCCATCTAGCCTGCCCTTTTTTCCCCATTACTAAAAAAGCCACAGATCCTTCTGTATCTCTGATTTTACCTCCTCATTTGAGTCAATAGGGTTCCCCTATGCCTATAACATGTAGTTTTGAATTCCTCCACTGACTTTGCCCCCACCACCTCAGTTGGAAGGCTGTTCCATGCCTCCGTCACCCTTTCAGTGAAAAAGTACTTTCTCACATTGCCCCATAGTCTACCTACTTCAAGTCTCATGTCATACCTTTTTGTTCTAGAGCATCTCCTTTTCTGAAAGATACTACCTTCCTATACCCTATTTATTCCCTATGGGTATTTGAAGGTCTCTCTCATGTCTCCTTCCTCTCTCCTCTCCTCCAGGGTATACATATTGAACTTCTCCAGTCTCTCCTCATATGACATTTAATTCAGGCCCTGCACCATTTGTGTTGACCTTCTTTGAACTGCCTCTCTCCTTTCTATGTCCTTTCTGAGATGCAGCTTCTAGAACTGGACGCAGTATTCCAAATGGGGTCTCAACAATGATCTGTACAGTGGCATCGCCACCTCTTCTGTTCTGCTGGGGATACCTCTCCCTATACACCCCGGCATCCCACTGGCACTCCAAACAGCATTGGCACACTGTTTGGACACCTTTAGGTGATGAGATATGATCACCCCAAGATCTCTTTCCTGTTTGGTGGCTGTTAGAACACCCCAACCTTCATGTAATCCTTCCCTGGTTTCCTGCGCCCCAAGTGCATTATTTTGCACTTTTTCACATTGAATCTTAGCTGCCACACTCTGGACCATTCCTCCGGTTTAGCTAGGTCTGTTCTTATCTTTTCCACTCCTTCTGAAGTGACTACCCCATTGCAGATCTTGGTGTCATCTGCAAAGAGGCTTACCTTTCCCTCTAGCCCCTCCACAATGTAGCTAATATAGATGTTAAACAGGACTGGTCCAAGAACTGATCCCTGTGGCAATCCAATAGTCACCCTCCCTTCCTCAAATATAGCTCTGTTAACCACCACCCTCTGTGTTCTATCCCTCAACCAATTTCTAACCCAGTTCACCACTTTGTGACCCAATCTCAGGCTACCCAGTTTGTTCACAAGCCTTCTATGTGGATCTGTGTCAAATGCCTTACTGAAATACAGGTAGGACACATCCACCACTCTCCCCCCCCCATTCACTTCTTTGGTCACCCAGTCAAAGAAATCTACCAGAATTGTTTGACATGACTTTCCTGATGTGAATCTGTGGTGCCACAGATCTTGTGCTGTGCTGGATTCAAGGTGTTCCACTATCCTTTCTATCACCACCAAAGTCAGGATGACAGGTCTGTAGTTTCCAGCCTCTTCCCTTCTTCCACTTTTGTGGAGAGGGATCATCTCTGCCCTTCTCCAGTCTTCTGGAACCACTCCCGTTTCCAGTGATGTATTGAGCAGGGCTGCTACTAGTGCTGTCAGCACCTCTCTTAACTCCTTTACAATTCTGGGCTGTAACCCGTCTGGTCCCATTGCCTTGTCCATCTTCAGTTTTGTAAGTTCCTTAACGACTCTCTCCTCTGTAAATGAACTGGTGTCTACCTCCCTTCCAATCCTATTTCTAAGCTGTGGTCCCTCCCCTTTCCCTTCTTCAGTGGATACTGAACAGAAATATTTGTTCAGAATTGATGCCCTTTCCTGGCCTCCATCCACACCCTCACCTTCCTCCCCCTTTAGCCTTTAAATCCCCCCCCCCAAGTCTTTCTCCTCTCATTTATGTACCTATAGAAAGTCTTTTCTTGTTTTTTCACCTCTTTTGCTATGTTTTCTTCTGTGCCTTTGCAATCCTGACGGCCTTTCATACCTCCCTCTGCTTCTCTAGATGCACTGCTCTGTCCTCCTCCTTCTGTGTTTCCTTATATTGTTTATTTATTTATTCAATTTTGGTAACCGGGTAGGCCCACTGAGCCCAGAAGGTCCCTTTTTCAGGGGTGACCCGGAATTAGTTACAGAAGGAAACAAGTACACATAATGGAACAAGGACACAGTACATCAAAGGGATACAAGTACAATAGTGGAGCAAGGACACAGTACATCATAACAATAGAGAGAGTTCAAAGACAGTGCTAACATAGTGCCAAAGTTAGTTACAGGTGATGGCAATTACAATAAAGTCAGGGGTAGCAGTGCTACACTTAGCAGAGAATGAATTGCCTAAGAGTCATTGGTAACAGTGCAGGTAAGACTGTAATACAGCAGTGAGTAGCTTACATAAGATAGGTCAAGTATTTGAGATTGGTTATGCCAGTTCATTGACAGGTATATATTTATATTTCCTGAACATCAGCTTTTTTGCCCTTACCTTCCCCACCACTTCCTTAGAGAACCATAGTGGTTTTCTTTTTCTCTTGCCTTTATTTGCCAAACACAATGGTTTGTCACCTCCACTATGGCTCCTTTTAGATGGACCCACTGTTCTTCAACTCCCCCCATTCCACCTCCTCCTCTAGGGCTTTCCTGAAACATGCCCCCATCCTAGCGAAGTCTGCCCTCTTGAAGTCCAGGACACTCACTTTTGTGTGGCTTGATCCTAATTCAGTACTCATAGAACCACACTGTGTGATGGTCACTGGAACCCAGGTGTTCACTCACCCTGATGTCTGTAATTCTGTCCCTGTTGGTTAGTACCAGGTCCAAAATTGCTCCCTCCCAGTTTGGCCCAAGAACTAGCTGCTTGAGGCATGATCTTGTAGGGAGTCAAGGATGTCTCTGCCCCTGGCTGAGGCAGCTGCTGGGATGCCCCAATCAACATCCAACAGATTGAAGTCACCTACCAGCAGCACCTCCCCTTTTGATGCCATCATATTGATGGTTTCCAGTAGACCCCTGTCTATTTCCTCCCTTTGTGCTGGGGGTCTGTAGAAGATGCCTGCGTGAATGGATGTGCCATTACCCATCTCAAGGGTGACCCACAGTGCCTTTGCAAATCGTACACCCAAGCACAAGCACCCAACAAATACAACTACCACAAAGTAAACAGAATAAAATCAGATTCCCCAAAACTATTAAAACAAGTCAAATCCCTACTCTCTCTCTCTCTCTCTCTCTCTCAGAGTAAGAGACAACTTAAAACAAATAATAACCCAAAATATGGTACCTCTCCCAAACAACCACAGCAGACACCTAAAATATAATTCAATTCAATTCACCACCCTCTGTCACTGAATCAAATAAAATAAAGTAAATCAGAAAAAAGACAAAATAAAACCCACCCCTTCTAATAGCTTAATAATTACTCCTCCTCTCTCTCTCTCAGAGAGGACAGAGATTTAGGCAAAGCAGTAAAACATGATAATCAACAGAAAACAATAATATTAAAATAACAAAAACCCTTCCCTTCCCCCCCAAGCCTTACAATGCCCTTCACTGTACCACAATAATTTCCCACTACGAGTAGAGTCCAATATAAAAACAAGGCTAGAATAGCAGCAAACAGACAGTAGTTTAGGCTGAAAACTGTAAAACCAGTCACTGAATGTCTCTTGTATGGGTAATTCAATTCGGGGAGCTCACACCTCCACAAAATAAATGTCCAGATAAGTTCTAAGTGCACCACCTCTCACATAGATACAATAGATTAATAAAGGTAATTGAAAATGAGAAGTTAACCAGGCACTCTCACTGCCTGAGAAGTTGCAAAAGTAAAGCATCAAATAATAAAGAAAGGAGGTCTGATTGTGCCTAGACTCGGGCCCACACTGAGTTCCCAAAGCAGTCCTTCCTCCGAAATCCAGGGTCAGGTCCACCTAAAGGCTGGTGAGGGCCGAAAAACTCTGCCCCAGGAGACCACAGCCAGAAATATTCCACTGCTGCAGCTTTGGCCCACAGCTAGTGTCGGCCCACCAGACAAACCCCCACCCCGAGGCCTAGGAGCACCTAGAGTTTGTCAGCCAGCCTCCAGCTGACTCAAAGCCCGGTCTCCTATAAAGCAGTAGATCCGGTGGCCCAGTCACTGGGACAAAGTAGGGCCCTCCCACCACACCAGCAATGGACCCCACAAACACCCAGTCCCAAGGCAATGACATCTCCAATTCTGTATGGAAGGAATTGTGACCAAATCTCAGCAACAATCCTGGCAGCAACAAACCCAGTCTTCTAACATCAACTACAGGTACAACACGGCAAACAGAAGGCTTCCTCCCATGTATTCCCACTCCGGTTCATCAGCAGTGCCTCCTCCAGATTCATCTAAAACACTCTCTCGCCTCATTACTCTCCCACTACTCCACAAGAGCAGAGCAAGAACACACCAGAAAAATGGTAAGTCCGTTCATAGTGCAAAAAATATTGCAGCAGCTGGGCCCAATAACACAGGCCCTTATCCTGGGCGGTATCTGGACTGCCGAACTTCCCTAGTGCACACTTCAGGATGTTTTAAGTTCCTGATATCACTCAGATAACTTGCTACCTCACTTTGTGCTCCCTAGCTAACTGTCCATTTGGGAATACATCTAAACTAAAGCAAAACAATACCGCTAAAAACAGCTAAACAAAAAACTGTTAAAATGAAGCAGGAATGGTGCTAAGAACACACAGAGCTCAGTTACAGCTCGCAAAGCTTACAGCTTACCCAGCCTGGTGGCCATGACACATCCACTGCCCACTTACTCCTGTCCCATGCTTCCCTCCTCCTGCTCCAAAGAACATGCTATCAGACAGACACAACTCACGGAATAGTGCACATATGCAGCTGGAGCACACAATGCCATTTTGTAGAGAAAGTAGGATGACATGTAGCACACCTATAGTAAAATAAGGATCCTCAGCAGCTGGACATATTATTTTAAATTCACAAGACCAAAGATTGCAGGACTGGGTAGAGTCTGACTGACTGATGCTAGGAAGAGAGTGACACTAGGGCAGCACCAATGACAAGGCCCGAGAAAGCTACTCAGACAGCTTGGAGAGACTCCAGTGGGGAAGGCACTTATAAAATAGAAACACTCTGACTGTGTACCTGCAGATTAGCAGTTTAGGAATCATACTCCCTTACCCAAGTTTCAATGCCCACACAACTGTATGGGTTAAATGGCTACAGGTATATGTTTATTGAAAACCCTATGCCATTTACACATGCATGACTTGTATACAGTGTGGACTCTCACTTGTGGAAACCCTTGGTGTGCATTCCAATACACATCTGTGGATTCTTCATGCAAAGGTCTCTACTTTCAGCTACCAATCCTAGCAGTGGTCTGTGAGCAGTACTGGAGTCCTCAGTTGAAATTGAAGAAGCCACAGACCACAGTGCCTGTTGTGGCTTACTGACCTCCCCTTCCTTCTCCACTATGGGTTGGGTGCTTGCTGTAATGGGTATTGCCACCACCACCCCTTCCAGATGTCCACTTAGACTGTCCCACACTATTGCATGACAACCTAGAAGACACCCCATCCACTTATAATGTATGTGACAAGGCCCTAGTCTTTCTACCCCTGATAACCTGAGCACTCTGGACCCAGCTCTGATAAAAGCAAACAATCCAGAAAACAATTAAATATGGAAACAACTGTGAAAAATTCCTTCATAACACCTGTAGCAATCATCTTGTGAGTTGGGGTCCACCTATGTTGCTCCCCCACCTCCCAAATCCCCTTCCCTCAGATGTCAAACTCCCCCCAGAAAATCCTTTGAGAGTAGATGGGTTGTGTTTCCTTGAGAATCCAAACTGTAAGAGATTGAGTGGCTCATATTTTTCCCTTATGAACCCCCATGATGCATGCATCATCACTGATACAGTAAGCTCTCCCCCAGGCCCTCCCATGGTTGTTCCAGATCAGCTGCCTCCAAACCCCTCCACTTTGCTAAACCCTCTCCTATTCCTCCCAACTCCTGCTGGGCTAACCAGTTGAAGCTGTCCTGCATGCTTTGGTCACCTGCTCTCTCCCAACCCTTTACTCCTCCAGCAGAGAACCATGGGGGATGCACTGACTGTTGAGGGAGGATAGGATCCAATATCTAAAGTTCCTTATTATTGGAGAGTTCCCAGAGGGGACATTACTGGAGTAATTTATGCTCCCTTTTACCAGTTCTCTGCCTGGGTATTTGCAACATGTTATCCAATGAAACTGGTGCCCCATAGATAGTATACTGATACATTCAAAAGTTAGCTGAACAATAACTGAGGTTATACTGTACTGGAACACAACTGTAAAACTGACCCATCACTGTCAATATTCCTTTTATTTCAGGTTTTCCTAACTTCCAGTTTGTAACAAGAATAAATTAATGCCACGAGTAACAGTTTTGAAATCACTCCTAAAGAACAATCTCAAATTACAAATTTGGTAATAAGGACGAGTGTTTACTCCTAGAAAAATCAATATGTTGAAATGTAGTTAGTTGCATGAAAATGACTAGAGATCTTGATATATGGTTTCAAGAATAATGTGGGCATTCCATGGCAGAAAAAAATAAATTGTATGCTAATAGTTTATTCCTTGTTGACAGCAAAGTTTGTAAATATTTATCACTACTTACTTCACACAGCATTTACTTCTGAATTGTTAAGTTTGAAAGATTTTGCATTGATTCATGACTCAGTAAACAACAAGCTGAGGGATGACCAATTAAACAAGTTATGGCACCAAGTTCAAAACCCCATTGAAATACATTGAACTGAATACCTATATCTTCAGTTCAAGGGTCCAGCTTTAAACAGTGAAGACATGTCTGTGGTCCTGAGAGGATTACAGCATGGACCCCCAATGGGTGAGTAAGGGCTTGAGGGGGGTGCAGGGTGGTAGATACTCAGTGGGGAAGTTGGGTGGGGGTAAGGAACAGCTGCAAAAGACATCAATAGATTGTTTTTGTTTTACAGGGGAAAAAAAAGACACCGCTGATCCCCGATTGCAACACTGGGGGATTGGGCACATCCAGTGTCACACTTATGTGGGGGAAGACATCAATGGAGATTTTTTTTTTGCAGGAGAAGAACAAAAAAAAAGAAACAAGTACAAGACTTCCGGTGTGATGGCTGCCCGTTGAGAAGCTCTCTCAGATAGCTCCCCTGCCCTCCTCCTAGAAGTGATAGTATTTCGATATTTATGCACCTAAGTTGCACGTTAATGGTTGTGAAAGCTTTGTTGATTACTTACAGAAACCAATTTCTCTTTCACCAGAGCGCAGTTTGAAATGGAAGCCGAGATGAAAACGTCGCCTCTTCGCCGTACTCCCCCGACGAATCCAACAAAAGATAAGAACCCGAAACGACCTAAAGCGAGTGGGTCAGAGGCTACTATTTCACTGAAGCAACATACCACACTAACCGAGGAGCGGTTTTTGGAGGAGATGGGCCCAATGAGGGAAACACTGCTCACGCTAGCCTCAGACTTAAGGGGCATGAAGCTTTCACTAGAGCAGCTGAGTACACGCACGAAGGATAATGAGACCAGGATCTCTTCGCTTCATGATTGGAGGGCAAGATTGGATCCAGAAATGGTTGCCCTAAGGCATAGAGTCAAAAAAGTGGAGGATCGTCTAGAGGATCTCAAGGGTCGCTCTAGAAGGAATAATTTGGTGGTACTGGGCCTTCTGGAGGGTGAAGAGGGGCGGCAGGCAGTCTTATTTGCCCAAAAATTATGTGAGAAGCTAGCAGGGCCTTCCCTCAATGGGCCTACTTTTATAATTGAAAGAGCCCACAGATCGCTACGACCTATGCCCCCAGCAGGATCACCCCCTCGCCCCTTTCTTTTCAGGCTCCTGAATTTTCTCGACAAACACTTCATCCTTTCAAAATTAAAAAGAGACAACTGAAGTACAATGGGAAGGAAAATGAATTTGAGTGGTTCAGGATCTTCCCTATTCAGTTTGCCAGAAGCGCTCAGCCCTCCACCCTTTAGTGTCTAAATTAATATCAGCTGGAACCCGTTTTAGGGTGTGCTATCCAGCTACTCTGCAGATTAATAGAGAGGGTCAATGGCACTCCTTCGAGTCATTGGAGTTAGCCTCTGAAGCATGTAAGAAGAGGTATCCTGATCTGATCAAATGACTGTGCACCAGTACACTTCTGTGAGAAGTCTGCCATCGTGTGGCCATTTAGTTGAAGAGTGAGTGTTCTGTTTCTCAGTTGGTACAATGTTCTGTTAAACTAAAGCCTCACTTGTTAGACTTTTGTATATGGACAAAAGGAAGCTGGGACTCTGGCATAGTAGTTCATTAGAGAACTACTTTTTCTGTTTCACTTCAATTTTATTATAATAAAGTTGGGAATCGATAGTAAACTGTTATGCCACAAAACAGGCTTGGAATAGATAATGCGTCCCAAAAGAGCACAAGTTAAAGTTTTAGCTGCTTGGGTTTGGTATTGGTAAGCAGTAGTTATTTACTTCTGTGCTGAATGGGGCGAAGTTGGACACTGAATACCACAGTTGATACAATTCTTATGATTTAGATTTTAAGCAGGTTAATTGTATAGCCTGTTACTTAAGGGAGTGGGGAATGTTATGTATACGGATGTAGTTATATTGCTTGACCCCCCTCCTTTTTTCTTATACTTTTACTTCTTGTACTTGGAAAGTCTTACTTATATTGTATGGTGGGATTTCAGAATTCTAGATGGCATGAAGGGCTCTACAAACTATATAATTAGAGCGTATTGTGTCATGGGGTAGAATTATAAGGAGGTGGGGGGGTGGGGATGAGTAATCCAGGGTAGCATGATAAACATTACACCGAATATGCAGTTCGGTCTTTCGGACTGGGGGTGGTTTGTTTGTTCTATACTCACCTATAGAGGCATATTGTCTAAGTTAATGATTATGCCCAGGGGGGATTTATTTGGGGATAAATGTAAGATCCTTAAATTACCTAATATAAGGAGGTTTTTGGGGGTCTATATAGTGGGAAAGGTTTATAGCCAGTCTCCGAAGATATATTTTCAATCAAAGGTCATGCCCATATGCCAGTTCTTTGTATTTTTGTTTCAAACAGCCCTTTTTACACTGCTATATCGACATGAGAATTGCCTCATGGAATGTTAAAGGGGCAAGAGTTAGACTGAAACATCATCAAATTCTCAAACATTTGGCTTTAATGCATTTAGATATTACTCTTTTACAGGAGACACATCTGTTGGCTGGGGAAGGTAATTTATTCCGTAGAGAACATATCGGTTATGTTTATGCAGCAGGCAACTCCACTTCTCAAAGAGAAGTTGCAATTTTGGTCACTAAAGGGACACAGTTTCAACCTTTACAAGAAATTGGAGACCCACAAGGGAGGATTTTGGTAGTTAGAGGGTTATTGAACCATAGCGAAATTATCCTAGGCACAATTTATGGGCCTAATCATTCCTCTCCGGAATTCTTCTCCCAAAATAGCCCTTAAATTAGCCCCTTTCAAACAACTGCCAATAATATTGGCAGGGGACTGGAATCTTACATATGACAATAAGTTAGACAGATCCACTCGGAGTGGACAGACTCTATCCCCTGCACAGAAATCTTTACATGAAATGATGGAGGGCTTGGGGCTTTCAGACCTGTGGCGCCTCCTTCACCCAAATGAGAAGGAGTACACATTTTACTCAGGTTGCCATAAATCCTACTCCTGTTTGGATTTTTTCTTAGTTAACTGAGCCATTCTGATGGGCCCAATGGCTTCTGGTAACTCCCCTAGAGTGTTGTCAGATCACTCTTTGATCTGGTTTGAAGGGAAGATACCCCAAGCCATTCCTAAGGTTACTCAGTGGAAGCTTAACATTCAATTGTTAGCTCAAGAGAATATCGTAACAAGATTCATACACTAATTAACCAATATATAGAACATAACAGGGGCTCCATAGTAGCATATGATCAGTTTTGCTGTTCCCTGAAATGCTACTTAAGAGGCAAATTTATTAGATTGGCAGCTACCCATAAAAGGATAAGGGAGGGGGTTGAAAAATCATTGTTGGATTCTATTCAGAATCTGGAAGCTAAGATTAGTTCCTCCCCTACTGAGGAAGATTTACTTCAGCTTACGGTTCTTAAAGATCAATACGTGGACACATTAAGAGAAAAGGCTGAATATGCCCTGTTTAAAACCCATATTAGATATCTGGACCAAGGAGACAAAGCTGGGCACCTCTTGGCTCTTAAACTGAGGCAGCAAGAGGAGTCTAGACTGGTCACCTGCTTAACCACGGTAGATGGGGGTAACATGGTGACCACGCCTAAAGCCATAGTGCATAGGAAGTTATATAGTCACCTGAACAGTAGTCCTACTAAAACGGAGATTCGGCAATATCTTTCTAAACTTCCCCTTCCTACCCTTAACCATGAGCAAAAAGCCCAGCTGATTTCCCCTATATCGACGGCTGAGATAAGTATGGCCATTCAATCACTGTCACCTAATAATGCTCTGGGACCGGATGGTTACCCACCAAACTTCTATCGAACATTTGAGAAGGAGCTTAACCCTATCCTCCAGGAATTATATGAACATATTTGTGCCCATGGCATCGTCGATTCCATGCTATTAGAAGCTACTATTATTGTTTTACCAAAAGCCGGGGAAACCCAAAGATAAAGTAACAAATTATAGACCGATTTCCTTGATGAACTACAATGTTAAGATCTTAGCTAAGATTTTGGCATCTAGAATTACTTAAGTTTGGGACAGTTTAATTAGTCCTGAGCAAATTGGGTTTATTGGTGGTAGAAATCCTTTAGATCATTTCCATAAACTTACCCATATTTTCTCCATATCCAGGGAGGCACAGGTACCAATGGCTCTTGTCTCCCTGGATGCGGAGAAGGCCTTTGACAGGGTTCGTTGGTATTTTCTTTTTAGTACCATGAGCCAATTTGGTTTTCCCCCTGAATTTATTGGGTGGATTAAACATTTATATTCTAATCCCAAAACCAAAATTTATTGCAATGGGATTTTCTCCACTAGTTTTCCACTACACTCGGGAACGCGTCAGGAGTGCCCACTGTCACCTCTGTTGTTCAATCTGTATTTAGAGCCCTTGATTTGCAGTTTGCAATTATCCCCGAACATAATTGGAATTCCAGTGGGTCCATTTGAGTTGAAACTGTCGGCCTATGCGGATGATCTTTTATTCCACATATCAGATCCAGCCAAGGTCATCCCCAAAATGTTAGATACAATAGAGGAATTTGGTAAATTCTCAAACTACAAATTGAACATTAGCAAGACAGAAATTATGCCATTCGATGTTCATGTTCAAAAAGGAGACATGGGTAGGTTTCGGATGGCCTGGACTAATAGGCTTAAATACCTGGGTATTACTCTGTCGACTTCAGCTTCTCTTCTGAAGAAGTTTAATCTGGATAACCTTCTTCTAATTATTCAGCAACACTTAACTAGATGGTCCCCTTTATATATATCCCTTCAAGGGAGAATTAACGTTAACAAAATGAATGTGTTACCCAGAGTTTTTTATCCTCTGAACATGTTCAGTATTTACCTTCCCCTTTCATGGTTTTGGAAGCTTCAGAATATGATTACTAAATTTTTATGGCAAAATAAACCCCCACGGAGATCCTATAAATGTCTGAGTGCTCCGGAAGGGTTGGGAGGCCTGAAGCTCCCGAACTTTTATTACTATTACCTGGCAAGCCACATTGCTAAATATATGTGGTGGGTGACTACTCCCTTAAATAATAGGCAACAGAAATATAATCCTATATGGCTGCAAATTGAAAGGAATCTTATTCGAAACTCTAAAGTGGCACCTGATAGCCTGTGGTATATACTCCCTAGGGATTTACCTAAATTACTTAGGTCCAAAGTTATTTTCACTTTGGTTAAGGTCCACAACCAGATGTGTAGGTCTTTGGGGATTAGACATACCAGGGATGTCTTGCAACCAGTGTTTGGTAACCCTAATTTTAAGGTTGGCAACAAATTCCTTTCACCACATAGGTGGGGATTACCTCCAAACATGAAGGTTAGTGACCTAGTTGAACTAGAGAACCTAAAGTCACTCCAAGAAATATTGGAGAGTTTCCACATCTCTCCCAAGTATGCCTTTTATATTTACCAAATCAGACATCTGCTTATCACCTGGTTTGGACCCAACCAGTGGTACACTAATTATGGAGAGATTTTTCTGGTATTTCAATCTCTTGCATGGCAATCACATGCGGTTTTTGGCCTTGTGGCTGCTCTGCATGACAGACTGCATCTGAACAAAGCTGATTACTCTCAATATTGGAAAGATACTCTCCCCAACAGTTGTATTAACTGGGAGCATATATGGAAAGGAATTTACTTATATAGTGCCAATGACAAGCTTAGATTGACACAATTTTATATTCTGCATAGCATGCATCTGACCCCCGCGAAGCTGTGCAGAATAGGTAAATTGTCAAAGGATGACTGCTTCAGATGTGGGCAGGTGCAAGGTTCCCCGTTACATATATTTTGGGAGTGTCCCTTAGTTGCTCCTCTATGGTCTGATATTAAGACCAATGCTGATCCCTTACTAGGGTTGCAAGATCTATTTACCCCACAGATTTGTTTGCTAGGAGATTACACAATGGTGGCAGCGAAGGAAAGGAGATACTTTATTAATCTAATCTCACTCACGGTAAAGGCCTCAGTATTAAAACACTGAAAGTACCAGACTTCTATTACCTATCAGAAATGGCTTGCCGGGTTATTATATAATTCAAGGATTGAGAAAACCATTGCTAGCTATAGAAATACTTTGTTTGAGTTTAACGCCAAGTGGGAGAAATTTCATGACCTGTGGTCAATCGTTTCATCATATTAATAAAGGAGGCAGGGCCTTTATATATCCCCTTTTTGAATTAAATTTTTTAAGTGGGGCAGCTGATTGGCTTTCTAAGTGATGACGTTCATATAATTTCCCCCTGCTTTTTCTTTTTGGTAGCAGTGTTTCTGTCCCCCCTAGTGGGGTTGGAGAATTGGACTGTAGTATTATAATCTGTGGACTGGCTTTGCGGAGGGTGGACTGGTAGTGGGGAGGGAGGATTTAGGGGAGGGATAAGAAGGGGGGAAGGGAAGTAGGTGGGAGGGAAGGGGGAAAGGGGAGACTCATGGGACAGTTAACTAATGCAATGTACATGTACTTTGACTAGTATGTCATCTTCTGTATCATACACTGCATTGTTGGTGATTGAAAAAACTGAATAAAGCATATTTAATTTTGAAAAAAGAAACAAGCACACAAAAAAAGACAGACGATCCCCAATTGTGACACTGGAGGATTGGGCACCCCCAGTATCAGAAAAAGAAAAATGATGATCCATGATCATGACACTGGAGTATTGGGCCCTCAGTGTCATTTCTGTGTTTCTGGGAGGGGGTGGGGTGGTGGGTACTGATAAGAAGGGTTGGCTGGGGGATTTTCTATATAAAAAATATATATAAATTAAAAAGTGCCGTGATCACAGTGGAACAGGGCCCACTCCACCATGACCAAGATGGCTGCTGCATGATTCAGCACATGCACAACTGCTAGCGCATGTGCATTACAGTGTAGCAGCCATCTTGGACATGACAGGCTGTGCCATGATCCACCATGACTGCTAGCACTGTGAAATAGTGCAATGCTGTGGTCCATAGGGACAGCATGGGCAGACTGCTTCACAGACACAGAGATGAGTGTGACACAATCCAACATGTTAATTCAGAAGGAATGCAGAGTCCTTTTTCCTCAGTGATTGTAAAAAAGACTGCAGGGCTATGCCCATTGCAGCCCTAAAAACAATCACTGCAAGGGAATATGGAACTGTCTGAGCATCCTGAGTAGGATCCCCTCCAAATTAAGCACAACAACAGAAAAATAACTTGGAAAACAAGTCCAGCACTAAACACCAGCAAAAATGCAAAGAATCAGCAGAAACTCCACTGAAAGATAACCTGCAGTAGCAATAAGACACTCCATGGTGTGCCTTGTGGTGGAATAATGGCACTTCTTAGGTGGTTGAAGGCACTCAGCGGTGTTGTGCCTCACAACACACCAGAAGTGTGCCATTTTCCCACCACAATGCACATCTTGTCATGTCTTATTGCTGAATTTTAAATTTCTCTTTGCAGGAGATTATGATTTCTTTGGCTTTAATACCAGAAAAACCTTCTGTTCCTTCTTCATATAATCTGCTAGCTCCTTTGCTTGCTGTAAAGATCTATTGTCATATCCCATTTTAAGTCATTAAATAAGATGTTATGAATTATTTTGATATTTGTCATCACTGCTACAGTTTCCTTCGATTTGGAGTATTTGACTGTGTATAATACTTTGTATCAACTTCTCAGCATGAAAATGTGGTGCATGTAGTGTAATAATGTTTTTTTTTTCTTATTGGTTGATTTTCTATAGAGCACAATTGTAATCTTGTTATCTTCTATTTGTATTACTAGATCCCAGGGGCCTGGGTTCAATTCCCAGTAGGTCACATTATTTTGCTCTCACCACAGTTTGTAATTTAAATTGCTTACAAGTGGCTAAAACTACATCAAAAACATGTAATTGTCATCTTGATTATTCCGTGTTGCAGGATATGCAATACCAGAGAAAGGAAGTGTGTCTAGGAACCTCAGGCCCAACCATGTGAGATTGTAGCTCAGTGGTTAGAGCATCAGGATGGTATTCTGGGAGCCTGGGTTCAATTCACAGTAGGTCCCATTATTTTATTCTCACCACAATTTATTGGTAAAATTGCTTAGCTGTGGCTAATACTGCACCAACATCTAATTATTACCAGATCCATCAACTGTACTGTTTTACTATGAGTCATAGAACAATCTAAATAGACTATACATTCTATTAGGTAAACAAAACACAATTGTAGTACTCCACTGTAGAGACAAATACAAAATTAGAGGACTGCTACAAGGCTTTCCTTTATAATTGCCTCCAGCAAGTTATCAAAAATTGAATTCAAACCTACTGGTTTAATGCTCCCTACCTCATCCTTATTCCGATTCTTATGCAGGGATACCATGCTAGCTGTTCTTCAGTCCACTGGTACAACCCCTGTTTCCAGTGAGCAATTAAAGAGATCCACCAAGGGTGCTTGTGGCCAACTCCAGTCCCATTTGCTTTCTTACTTTAGGACACAATCCATCTGGCCTCATTTATTCATCTTTTTGTGCTTAAAGACCCTTCCGCACCCTTTCCTCAGTGACCAGTTCTTTGTTGATCCACATCCCCCTCTTTTTTGGCCATGAGTCCAAATTCCGGTAGTGAGCCCATGTCCTCTACCATGAATACTGGGAATAAATACTTATTAAGTATGTACAACTTACCCTTATCCTCTGCCTCCCACCCTTCTACCTTTTCAACCTAAGTATCCTTTCCTTGGATTTGCAGTTTCCAGAAAGCAGAGGAAGAATGTCCCACCCTTGTGAATGTGAAAGTCTTGTCACCCCTCTTCATTTCCTCCGCTGTTCTTAACTTTGCATCCATCTTTGGCCATCTCCCCTTTCTGCTGGCCTCCCATTTCCTGTTTATGTATACTCCCCTGTTGTCCCCTGTCTGTCTGGCCTAGAAATTTGTAAAGTATTTTCTCCCTCACTGTATCACCTACTTTTTCATGTATCACATTCTTCTTCTTTCCCATCTTTAACTTACTGTCTTGACACAAGCTCATAGCCTCAAAAACGATCTTTTTAATTCCCATTTGCTACCTACTATCACTGCATCCTAGTTTTTCCCTAAGCAGTTTCTGCATTCTTCTAAAATCAACCCTTTTACAGTCGAATAGCTTTGCCTGTGAGTGCTTCCTTTCTGTCTCCAATTTTATATCAAGCCACACAACCTGGTGATTGCTGGCTCACAGAGGCTGTCTACTCTGACCACACCAATGCTGTCCCTGCTCATGAGGACCAAATCTAGAATAGTTCCCTCTTTTGAAGGGTCCTCTATCTTCCCTAATGGGAATGCATCCTTTAGGGCCTCTTCCACCATCTGGTTGCTAGCACGTGCTGCTACTAGGACACATCAGTCCACGGCAGGCATGATGAAGTCCCCCATCAGCAGCACTTCAATTTCCTTTGCCACAGTCCTGATCTTCTCCACCAATGCCTTGTTTTCTGCCTCCTTCTGAGAAAGCAGACAATTTATTATGAACCCTGATGATCCTCCCCCAATCATGACTATCTGTACCCAGTGTTTGGCATCTGTGCCCTCACCATATCCTTGATCTCTGTAGCCTTGATATCCTCTTTCAGGTACAAGCCACTCCACCCCCCTTCCTCTGCCCCTATCCCTTTATATAATGAGTAGCCTGGAATTGATAGTTCCCAGTCATGGTGCTGCCTAGCCCATGTCTCAGTAGCAGCCGCCAAGTCTACTTAAGTCTCTGCTACTATTTCTAATGCTGGTCAGAGATCTTATTCCACTGGTTCCTGTCATTCCGGCATTCTATGTGAGGAAAAGAGAAACTAAATGTAAACAACATATAGGGGAACATATTAGTTCTACTGAAAGGGATGATGAGACAATTGCTTTAGCTGCTCATGTGGCTCTGTTGGGATCTGTGCATCATTTCAAGTTCACAGAAATTTAACTGGTCCATATGGACAAAAAGGTGGTGATTTGCCTAGAAAAATACTTCTAAGTGATTTGTTTTGGATTTACTGACTTGGTGCTACAAAGGAAAACAATTTGAATGGCTTGTTTTCCTTCGACTCTGTGAGCTGTGTTCATTAATGCCTTGTGTTTTCTTTCCTGTTCTGTACAGTTTTAGATATAGGAGCCCCAAGAAGCCTTATTAGGAGGAGGAGGCCCACTATCCTGGCATATGTCACAGAATATGGGATAAAACAGTACTATGTGGGAACAGACAAGACATCGGTTAATAAAGTTTCAAACAAAGAAACCAAACTGAGTAAGATGTGTTTAAGCTTCTCTTTGTATGCTATGTCTGTCACCTCATGCAGTAACTTAATGTATGAAATTGATGAATTCCAGTACACTTGAAGTAGTTATCAATTCTTAAGGAACTCATATACATAATTAATTTATAATAAATAGGTTTTGCTTTCTACCATAGGGAAACCCATCATGTAATTTGCTGTTATGAATTAGTGTTTATAACAGCAAACGTGCTGGGTTTTCTTTGCTCTGTGCATGCACCCCATCACACTTCTGTGATCTTCAGCGTGAGTGAGTTTTTTCTCTCAATGGAACCCCCTGCACTTGTCGCCCTGCCTTCGCTCTCTGAACTGAACCACCACTCTCACTGGGCTGTAAAGTTATTTCTTTTTTTTAAAATAGCTGCTGTTTCACAAACCAGATGACCAAAAGAAAAAAACAAATGGTCAGTGAACGATGAAACTGCGGACCACGCTACAGCCAAGTGGACCAATGGCTGCACCACAATGTAATTTCATATAATTGATGTGGCCAGAAAGTGAAACCCAGCAATTATATAAACTAAAATATGGGGTAGTGTGTAAAACTCAAAGGTTACACATTCTCTCAGTGTTAAATGCTTTAATGAACCCCTCGAGCTTCACTCACAGGGTTTATGTAGCATCTAACACCATGGTGGGGGGGGGTGTAAACTTCTCATTACACACACCACCCCATACTTTATTCAATTTTTGAATTTTCTATTTTTCATTCACTTTCTTATTTATGTTAGTAGGTATTGTTGTGGTATAGTATCATAGTAAATAATGACATATACACCTTACTATATGCACTTTTTTGATCAGTTGCACTTAAATAGCATGAGGTAAAATATCCATGTGTTGTAATAACTTTAGTTGCCATATAAACAGTGACCATACAAACACACCTCACTCCTGAATAGCACTTTGTAAGTGTGAAACATTGAGCCTGTTTTTCTGTTTGCATGTGCATGTGCACAGCAAACATTTTATTACAAAGAACCGCATTTCAGAGGTGTATCACTTTTTGGTCCAATGCAGTTCAGATTGCTGGGGGCTTGGCAGTGACAGCCCAGTGATCAGCTAGGCTGATCATGAAGTGATTTTCTTTTTGCTGGGTGAAAACTTCTCATAGTTGAAAGGAGCCAACTGCTCCCATCACAGGGTGACTGGCACCTTTCATCTGCATAAGCTCTGCCATTCTGTTTAGCATCATTCCCATCTCCCTGTTGCTTCTCATGCCCAGTCCGTGAAATGAACTCCGTCCAACTGCTGAGTATCACTTCCACATCCACATCACTTCCTGTGCCCAGTCTGTGAAACAAACTCCCTCCCACTGCTGAGTATCCCTCCCACTTCCCACTGCTTCCTGTGCACCTTTTCTGAATTTTCTGATACCGGTCTGCACAATCCTCTGTGCTGGAGAGTACCACCCAATGCATCCTTTTCCACTTTTTGTCACAATTTAGCTCCCTGTAGTGCCGCTAAACATGACACCAACACTGGGGTGCGCAATCCCCAGTGTCAGTACCTGAAATAAAGAAAACCATCCCTCATAGTCTTTTTTATTTTTGTAATCCCTGTAAAAAATTATACATTGATGTCTGTTGCCTCCACCGCCCCTCTGCTGCCATCATCCTCCCCCAATGACCCACCCACTCAGCACCCACCACCCCACATCCCTTCCTCTTACTTACCTATTGGGGGTCCAATACTATAATTCTCTCTGGACTGGAGCCATATCTTCATTCTTCAATGCCAAACTGGGAACAGAGGAAATCAGGTATGCAGTCAATGTATTGCAGTGTGTTTTGAACATGTGCTCATAACTTGGCAATTTATTTTATATTTTTCACCCAGATTTTCAACATGGCTTTTGGGACCCCACTTCATGGACAAGGTAGGTTAAATTCTTCAAATCCAGCACAAAAGGTGATTTTGCAGCTGCTATGCAATATCATCATTCAGGCAGGATTTGAAAATGTTCACCTTCCGAGTTCATGAGGTGGAGTCATAAAAAGGTTATGTTGAAAATTTGGGGTAAAAATATTGAAAGTCAATAAAGTCATGAATGTATATTGAAGTTTTTCAATGCTCACTCATAACTTTGGCAATTTTTAATATTTTAGCCCCAAATTTTCGACATAACCTTTTTTTTTTTTACACCACTTCATGAATGTGACAGTTGTCAGTTGTTGCTTTTCAAATCAAGGCTAAAATGAGTTTCAGTGCCTGTGGTGCAAAATGGTGTTTCAGCTAGGACTTGAACATTTTTATCTACAGGGTTAGTGAGATGGGGTCATAATAGGACTATGTTGGACATTTGGAGCCAAAGTATTAAAATACAACAATGTTATGAAGGTACATTGACCTTTTTCAATGTACCCTCATAACTTTAATAATTTTCAATATTTTGCCTCAACTTTTCAACATAGCCATTTTTTTCACACTACCTCATGAACTTGACAGCTGCTATTTTTTGAATCCTGGCCAAAATGTGATTTTGCACTTGTGGCACAAAATGACGACACCTATCATGTTGGGGGAGGGGGGATCATAAAAAAGTATGTTGAAATTTTGGGGTCAAAACTGTTACAAAAAATTATAAAGTAATGTTGTTTGCTGGGATGGCCATTGGCCCAGTGGGGACCACGTTACCTTCCTGCACCAGCAACCAGAGTTTGGGTGTCAACTCAGTGAGCCAGTTGAGTATGGGGGAAAGGCGCTGCAGCATGCAACACTGGTCTCAGCATGGGGAGGCAGAGAGCAGTGTTCTGGCACACATACGACACCTTGAAGTGGGTCATGGAGTCTACTCTTACAAGAGGTCAATGTGCATGTCAAGACCTGATGGGCCCATGCAGTGCATCTGGACAAGTACCTATAGGTTAGCCTGACAGTTTTAAATTACAGTGCAGGCACAGACCTACAGTTAGTAGGAAGTCAGAATCCACCACAAATTATTCCTCTCACTATGCATACCTGACAAACACACACCATACTCACAAACATTCATTTACAAAGGCTTGTTTTTGTGCTGCTGTATCAATATTTAAACTGCATAGCACTTTATGTAATAAAATTACCCATTTCTTGCTGTTAAAGTTGAAGACCCTTAAACGGAATGCCCTGGTGGCAGCTGTTTCATCCCATTTAAGCGGCTGTCCCATTTATCAGAAGAGCCTATATTTATAAAGAACATTGTAGTTGCTGTCACACTTAACACACCTTGATGCACCATTCCTAAATTATTCATATTTAAACAGCTTTAGAGAGTTGCCCCATCGGGCAACCTGCCTGAATAGAAAACAATGTTGATTTATTTCACTGAAATGAGCTTTTCAGATTAAAAAGAGCAAGTGGGTCAGGGAGATCTCACAGTGTGTGAGACCAAGGGTAAGCATTTGTAATTTACAGCTTTCCCATTTAAGAGCGCACACAGATTGATGAGAACTCATGACTAAGAGATTGAAGGGACATCAGCTATGGGTTGTCAGGCTGGTCGATGAAATGTCATAGCATCAGAGAGCTTCCCCTCGAAGAATGCAAGAGGAAATCAACTGGCAGTGAGTCGACAAGAATTATTTTTTGTTGTTTTAAACATTGGCATCAGCTGTTCTGTTTAGGTGGGCCTGTGATCTCACACAATGAGAGAAAGCTACCCTTCAAAGAGAGCAAGGGGATATCAGTTACAGGCCATCAAGAATTGTTTTCTGAATGTAGCATCAGTGGTTTTGTTCAGTCCAATCAGCGAGTAAGGTGGCAAGTAGTTGATAAGTGGCAGCTATTGTGATTAGCGTAGGTAGTGGAGACACCTTGCCAAGCAGTTTAGCAGGTTTAGCACTTGAGAACAAGCAGCAAAGTGAGGTTATAGGGACAGAATCGTCCCAATTAAATGGCTACCCCATCCTGCTTAAGCAGAAGTAGGCTTCATAGGAATGAATGGCCACTTAATCAGTGCCCAGAAGGATGTCCCAATAAAGTGGACATCCTCATTACCCGCATCCCGATAAGTAGCTTGTACTGCATAAGTTTTTGATTGAGTGACTTTTTTGTTTAAAATTGATGGGTGCTGTGTTTTTTGCCATTTCCATTGTTCTTTCACAATTTGCACTGGTATTTTTGCATTGTGAGCAGCTTTTCTGTTGTTGGTCATGCAGACCACTTTCCTGTGTTTCTGTTTCCTTCCATGTGTGTCTTTGTTTTGTCCCACAGCCCCCTTGTTGAGTCCAGCCATGGTTAACAGCTCTTTCCTCCTATGTGTTACTGTGATTCCTTTTCCTCCCAGTACTGTATTCCCCTTCTTAAGTTTCTATATGTCTTAGTCCCCACTGCCTGTTTGCTTCACCTCCCTCCCCTATTTCTCTTTCTGTTCCCCTTCACTTCTCTTGCTGCTTTGTTTCTGCATGATACCCTTTGCCTTTGCTGGCATTTTGATGTTTTCCTGGCATCTATCAGTTGTATAGGTGTACCTGTCAGCATTTGCTGTGCCTTCCCCTCCCCCAGTTTAAACTGGCCATAATGTGGGCCAGCCCATGAGTGCAGAGGAAGTGTCTCCAAAGATCCAAGCTAATTCCTGAATGTGGGTCACCAGCTCATGATGCTTGTGACCCACATTCAGGAATTAGCCTGGGTCTTGGGAGCCCCCCCCAAGAGGGGGTTGGATCAAGCACCCCACTGGGTTGATGTGTGGAACATGTTTAAACTTCACTACGTGTAGCACTACACATTAAAATAACATGAAGTGCTACTTCACATAGTTCTCTATCTGATGAAGTGGACACTTCACCGGGTGGAGATTATGTGTAGTAGCACTTTGCCAGAAAAGGTGCTACCTGGTGTTGTACTGTCAGTCAAAAACTATACACAGTGGTCTCCTTACTAGAGAACAGCCACTACTCAATTTTTTTCACATTTCCTTTAATAGAAGAACCACCCCCACCCTCATGCAGCATAGAACCACCCCCTCCCACACCACCAGTTCAAGAACATGTGTTATTCCCATCCTCACCCTCATGGTACCCACCTCCCTCCTCCCCCAGTTTCCTAGCAAAGTTGCTTTTTCTATGTGAGCTTGTAGTTAAAAAAAAAAACTTTCCCCAGCCCAGTGATAGATAATTGCATTCCCACTTCCACCCCATTACTCACTCCACCCAGGTCCAATTCAAATAATTAGTGTGTTGCACACCACCCCACCCCACTCTCTGGTACCCAGCAACCTCCTCTCTCCCCCTTCACCACTGATTGAAAGGACACACACCGGATGCACCTGTAAAAAAGAAACCCTGCCCCTGCAGTGGCGACCAGCTTTCATCAGTGATTCTTTCACAATAAATGAACTGTTGATAACATTCTAGCATTAACAGTTGATTTTTCACTGAGGTGAGCCCCTTAATAGTTATGACTAGTGTGTTATCACCAATCCCTTCATTTTCAATGAATTAGTGATGACTGCTCAGCCCCACTGCAGGGGACAGTTTTGTTTTTTTATAGGAATGTCCAGAGCATATCCTTCCTGAAAGGGATGATGGGGGTAAAGGTTTCGGTAGGTGATGGGGTGGGGTGGGGTGTACACACTACACTAATTGCTTGAATGTCACTTGTGTGGGAATTTAGGAATGTAATTATTTGGTACTGGGGAAGGGGATGGCTTTTATTATAAGATGATATTAAGAAGATTCAACTTTGCTTGGAAACCAGGAGGTAGGTAGGTGGTCGGTGCTATGAAGGTGGGATGGTGGAGGTGACAAACGTTTTTGAACGAGTGGTGGGGGAGGAGGGTGGCGTTATGCCTCATGAGGGTGTTTTATTTTTTAATTAGCAGAAATTTTTAGGAATTTCTCCATGCATAGGAGCTGCGAAGTTGGAAACTTTTCCCTGCTATGTGAGGCGCAAATTGTCCAACTTCACTTCCTCTATACCAGCAAAGTATGAATTCACAACAGTCCTACAACAGATACTCTCCTCCAGGGTGTAGGTATCAGTTGCCACCACACAAGTACCACCTGGGTTACCACAGGTGGCACTCCATGCAGCATTGTGTGGGAGGCACGATGTTCACTATAGTGGTGTTCACCTGGTTGTTGCATCTGTAAACAGCCAGATGAACACCGCTATGTATTGCCTATGGTGGGCTTCATCAGGGAGCCCCCTGATACAGCCCACCATGAACAATACATAGCGGCATTCACCTCCTTGTTTGAAGAAGTTCATGCACTGTGGTTAAATAAATCCTTCACTATACTTTTCTTATTTTTCAGTATGTGTCTCCTTGCCTCTGTCTTGCAATGCTGAATGGTTGGTGTTGAGATCTACCACATCTTTTGGTGATCAGTTCTGCTTCTCCTCATCATCCACCTCTCCTTGAGCTCCATCATCGTATACCACTATAAACTGTAATGCTTCACAGTCCTACAAAAAGTACTCTGTCTGGTACAGCCTGAAAATATTTTTAATATGTAATATTTATATTTTAAAAATTAACAGGTACTCTACCTCATGCCCTGGACTGTTGCTTCAGAGACCTAAACAAACAATTGACTGTTGTCCCTGGATCCCCACCCAGAAATAACTCAGGCCACTCCTTGTTAAACTTTGGATGCTCACTGGCATTGTTTATTTATAAAAGGCAGCTATATTTGTACTTTACATCCCAGTTTAATGTCTAACAATCCATATTTACATCTTGGACATAACAGTCCCAAATCTCTTCTAGGACGTAACAGTCCTGTCTTCCCTCTCGTGTGGTTCTCTTCCTTGGTCTCTTCCTCTTTCGCCACTACTTCTCGGGCTCCAGACACTGTGATATGGCCCTCCCTTTCCATCACCATAACCGGGTACCACACTTACCCGGACCACTTCCCCCCCACTAGGTGTGAACACGGCTGATCCACCACCAACTCTATATCCCTCCCCCTCCATTACTCCCACGCCTGGGTTCTTTTGTCCCAGCCTGACCCTCCACCTGCCCCCTTTACTTCTTGCTCCTACCCTTCCACTGACCCATCTCCAGCTTGTGATGGAAGATGGGGCTCCCCCTTGTGGACTATTCCCTCATACCTTTTTCATTAATCTCCCCCACTAAATCCCCAAAAGGGTGGAGGAACAGGCCCATGGTGAACTCGGTCAGATGGACCCCGTCCCCTCAGTACACTGCTTCTTGATCATATGAGATGTCCCTATGCTGAATGTGGACTCCCCATCTCAATCACTGCCCTGGCTACCTTCCTGTTCAATCGCTTGCATGCCACCTCTATCACTTTTGGCCCCTTTGCTCCCCTCCACACCCTCCTGAAGGTCATCTCCAACCAACCGATGACCACCCTGCACCACCAGCTCTTCATCTTCACAAAATCTGCAATTATGTCCTTCATCAGGGACCCCCAAGGCCATGTCCCCAAATCATTGCCCCCCCACATAAACCATAACATAATCCAGTCAGCCCCAATGAACCCGCAATTCACCCAGTAGGGGGAGCAACTGCAGCCACCTCATGCCTCTCAGGACCCTCCATCACACTCTGGTGTGCTCCACTCCCTGGTGCAGCTACGTCCCTATCCTCGTAGCAGCTGCGAATCTCTCTGCCCAGTATATGAGCGAGTGCCCAACAAACCACACTTGCCACTTGGAACCTGCTGTGGAGAGAGAAAGGGATGCCTATTAGCCATTGTCAGCACTTCACATACCTCTTGTAGCAGTTTGACTTCCACCTCCCTACCCGCTTGACCTCGGCTTCCCCTGCCCCGGCAGCAGCTACTTCCATTGCTGCTCCAATCTGGAAAAATGCAGGGGCAAACTCAGGGTTCTGCCACACGCCTTCCTCAGCCACCCACCTGATACCTGATCACTGGGGACCGCTCCCATGCACCGAACCAGGCCCCACTCACTTGCCCATGCATCCTACTACACTCAGTCATGGCTTGGACCACGTATGCCCCCCCCATTTGCATGAGCATCTCCATTGGTGCCCCCACCCCACTGGTCCGTTTTGGACCTTGGGAGTCAGATGACCACCCTGTCCACCTCCACCCACACATTGTGCTCTTGAAGGCCTGCTGTGGCTACCCCTTTTCAGGGTATCACCATTTCACCAACCCAAATCGCACCTCTTGCTATGACAGCAAATATGGCTCAGAACAAACATGCCTCCTTTGTGGAATGACAGACCTGGTCCAGTGCCCCTATCACCCTCACGAGTAGGGGGCCCCAGAGGGGTCTCCTCCCATTCTGCCCCCTGTCCTGCTTCCTCTGCCATCCCATGACCATCTGATTCATGGCCTGACTGCCCGCTACGTCCAACCACCCCCGGTCCTGGCAAATCCAGCTAATCACTGCCAGCTGCACCGCCATGGTGGTGTGGGCCAATCCTTCCTCCCATTTCTCTACTATATACCTCATGACTTGTTCCTCCTGCACTGGCTCCCCTGCCCCCCAACCTGACTCGGCTCGGAATGCCTGGAAGTTCTCCCTCCCATGCTCCTTCATAGGCTTTCAAGGTGTTGGCCATCCACTAACCCCTATACAGTGCTCTGGCTTTTCTCTTCCAGTCTCCCACATCCAAGCCGGGACCCTGATCCAGGTAGGTGCGGCCTGTGGAGCCATCTCCCAGAATTGGTCTATCTGCAAATGAGAAAGACAGTTAGTCACCTCATTCCATGACCCCTCAATGTGTTGTGCCTTGAAGAACAAGTTCAAGTGCAACCCCAACAACACCAACCTCCTCAGTGCCCGGCCCACCGATTCTGTATGGCCACTCTGCCTGTTGATAACCTCCACTACCCCTTTGTTATCACACCAGAAGGAAATCCACTGCCCTGCCATTTGTTCTCCCCAAATTTCTAGAGATCTCGAGAAATGTGATATCCTTGGTCCACCCCATTCTCTCCATTGGTCTGTCCATGCCTCCGAGATCCATTCCCCTTGATAATAAGCCCCCAACCCAAAACCCCCAGCTTCGAGGTCCAAATTATTGGCCCACTCCTCCTGCCAGAATGTCACCCCATTGAATGATTCTAGGAAAGTCCTCCACACTTGGAGGTCCTCCCTCACCCCTTTATTGATGTCCACCCAGTAATGGGGCTGCTTGGCCCAGCCTGTGACCCTCCCCAACCACTTTGTGAAGGTGCTGCCTGGGCTTATTGCCTTGCAGGCAAAATTAAGGTGCCCCAGCAGTTGTACCTGTACCAGTGGCACCCTCCTCCTCCCCCAGACTAGAGCCAGCAGCCCCCTCAAGCATGACACCTTGTCCTCTGGCAGGTGGAAACACTCCTCCTCCTCCTCAGTATGTACCTCGATCCCCAGGAACTCCAGCTTGCGGGCCGGACTGTCCATCTTGCCTGCTGTAAAAGGGATCCCTATAATCCTGGACATGTCCTGAAAGTCCTTCAACATCTCCTGAGCTTCCTTCTGGCTGTCCCCTATCAAAAGGAAATCATTCAAATAGTGGACCACCCTCCTGTGCCAGTACCAGGTCCCAAACACTAACTGCACCCACTAACTGAATTCCTTGAATTTTGAGCATGCCACGGAGCACCCCATGGGCATAGCCTTGTCGAAATACAGTCCATCCTCGAATTGGAAACCTAGCAGGTCCCAGTCCGCTGGGTGGACTGGTAACAGCTGGAATGAGGACTTGATGTCCATCTTTGCCAGCCAGGCCCCCTTGACTGCCTGTATTAATTCAACTGCCTGATCCAGAGACACGTAAGAGACCACGCACAGCTCCTCTGGGATCCCCGCGTTCACAACCCCCTTCCTAGATATGACAGGGGATGTATAAGCTGGAACTCCCCTGCTTGCTTCTTAGATACCACCCCCAGGGGTGACACCCTGAACTGCCTGCAGGGGGGGGCTCATCCAGTGGCACCTCCACCATCCCCGCCCTGACTCCTTTCCCAATTCTTGCCCTCTGGGCTATGTCTTCTCTCCTCTTCACCGAGCCCAGGTTCTTCACCTGCATACTTACCTGTGCACCCCGAACCCCAATAGAAAAACCTCTTTGAACCCCACCCTCAGCAGGTCCACACTTTTCTTGTCTTGGTACCCCTCCGTCCATGCCTCCACCACCCCCAGCTTGACTGGAGTGCAGGCGAGGGCATAGCCCCACCACCCACCATCTGCTCCTGTCATAGCTCCAATCATAGCCGGAGGCATATCCCCCCCATGCCAGGAACCACCATCCTCTTCTGGTCCCCCTTCAGCTTCCCTGAAAGGGCTGCTCCTGCTGCTGTCCACCCTGGCCAGTCCCCCTTTTTCACCCCCCTTGTCTGCATGTCATTGCCGGGTCCCTGCCCCAGCACTGTGAGCAATCATTCTGAAACTTGCAACTAGGCCATGAGCACAAAGCCCTGTTAAAGGCTCAACATGCCTTGATCCCAGGGCTGAGGCTATACATTTTACCTGCTCCGAGATGTGCCCCCCCCCGTTGCCCCTGAAAGCATCCTGACCCACAAGTCAGCATGGGTACAATCCTATCTCAGGTCACCTTTCACCGCCATTCTCCTCTGGAATGCCTTGTCATATTTAAGTCACCCAAAACCTAGTTAAGCCAGATAGGCGTCCCTGATAATTGCCATGTATGTCGGTGGTGGGATCACCAGGTGTGACTGCTTCTGTAAAACCAGCACACTAAAAATTGTGAAACCCACTTGCCAGGTATGTATGCTGTTCCCCTTAAACCTGGCCTCCTCTGCCTTGTGCCCTACCACTGCTATTGCCATCGCCATTTCTGATTTGCCAACTGACTCCTTCTGTTTGTATTTCTTGGCAGTCTCTTAATCTACCAAACCAAAGATATCCACATATCCCCCTTCCATATCTTTTCTTTTATTGAGGCTGGGACATGGTTCCCCAGCGTGAAACCAGGTGGCCCCTCATACAGCTTCCATGCACCACCTGCGGTACCTGTGACCTCTTTCCCTGGCTTACCTCCATCCTTGATGGCTTTAAATGCCCACTCCTACTTTGAAACCCCATCCTCCCCCATGTCCCCAACAATCCTTCAATATACTTTTTCTGATCTGCCTCATTACTCATATCCACATTGTCCTTACCCCCATCTGGAAGCAGCCCCACCAGACCTGGGGTTGGCTTGATGCTTGCCCTAGGCATTGCGGGTGGTCTGGGCCCTGCCCACTTCTTCCTCTTGTTTCTCCTCCCTGGTGCCAGGCCTCTCATCCCGCTCTTTCCTTTTCTTCTGAGCCTCCTCCTCTGCCTCCCTCCTCTTTGCGGCCTCCACCAACTCTGTCATCCGTGCCATTAGCTTTGCCACCTCCGCCAATATGGTCACGCTTGATGCTGGGGCTCTCTTTGGTGACATTCTGTCTGGTGAGCCTGGGCTGCATGACAAAATCAAATGATTAGAGTGCCATTCCTACCATCCCTCTCTCATTCTGCAGCCCCCTGGTCATGGCTGCCTGTCTGACTCTGCTAGCCTTGCAGCACTGGACCCTGGAGCTCACCTGGGCCATTTCTCTGCTGTAGGACTAGCCTGCATAATAGGTGCAACCTGAGCACCTCGACCATGCAGCCCAAGTGGGGTTCCAACACCATGTCCTTTATCCCACCCTTTGCCAAGCGCTGCAGGGGGTCCCCATCTCAGCCTACCCCTCCATGCTGTGGAGGTGTCTCTCCTTCAGCACCCCAGAGCTGCTGCCCCCACCCATGTCAGCACCATCTGACTCTGGGTCCTACACTGGGTCTATCAGCTGCAGGGCCCCCTAGTTG
The DNA here is from genome assembly GCA_016271365.2 of Neoceratodus forsteri. NCBI lineage: Eukaryota > Metazoa > Chordata > Ceratodontiformes > Ceratodontidae > Neoceratodus > Neoceratodus forsteri. The sequence continues at coordinate 344,571,378 of CM028136.1, forward strand.
CCTTCTGGACCCATTGCTTGCCTGTAGGCAGTTATTGTACCACTGCCTGCCCTTTCCCTTCTGCCATTCAGTACACTATCCATTCATCAACTCTGCATTGGACCAAGCAGGCCCATTGTCCTCGTGTCCCCACCCCCCGATGTCCCTGGACAGTCTTCCAGGCCCAAAAAAGAAATAAAGGCCTTGTGCCCCCATCTAGACCTTTCCAGCCAATTGCAGTATCATTTGATGTCTATCCCCTTGCCCTCCATGACAGTACACTGCAGTCCCTCATGTTGCCCTCTGCCCAGAGCCCTGAGGCAGGGTTGGGAGCGCTGGCACTGAGGCCATGCCTCCCCCTGTCCTGCCACATCAGCACCAAATCCCCAGTCAGCTCCCGATTGTAACATCATTGGGAGGGCCTCTTCATAGCTGCTTCACAGCCAAAATAGTTACTGAACCATGGTGCTGGGCTTTGGTGGCCCCCAACCTGCCTTGCAGCTTCTCGGGTTTCTTGTCCACATTGAACCCCCCACAGGATATGCGGCCTGTGGACTCCCTGCCCAAGCCATCAAATTGTCCACACCCATGGCTGGCTCACCGGCTGCACCAGACAATGTCACCAAGCCTAATGACCAAAAACACCCATTTCCCTGTTGTCTCCCTCATGCCACATGGTGCTGCCCATGCAGCTCAGCGCACCAGGCCCTAATCCACAACATTTTGGCTGATTCCTGGCCCCAATCCACAAAACTGGCTGAAATCTGGCCACACTGCTCATCCGCACCATCAGGCCTTGGGTTGCCCATGCTACACTATTGCTCCTGGGCCATGTGGCTTAGAGACCCAGCCTTGCTGCTGCCCATTGAGCCCTCCCCATGAGATATGCACAGGCCTTGAAAGCCCCTCCTGTGGCCAGCTTACCGGCTGTCCCACAAAACCAACATCACCAGACCTAATGGCAAAACCCCCCGTTCCCCCATTGTCCCTCTCATGCCACATGGAGCCACCCATGCTGACATGCCTGCGAGGCCCAATCCACCACATTCAGCTGATTCCTGGCCACGCTGCTTCCCTGCACCGTCAGGCCTTGGGGTAACCACGCCATGCCATCTACACACAAAAAGACCCCTAGGCCGCCACGCCAGCTGTCCCCTGCCACGTGGTGCTGTGACCCATCCCCTGCTCTCCAAGCCCAGTACCTGAGCTGGCCCTTGCCTGTAGCCAGCCTCTGCCTTCCATTTTCCTTCTTGTGGGCCAAACAACTCAAAGGGGCAGCATCAGACAAAAACATGCCATCTGGCACCATCCCTCACCTTCTCCTTATCTTTCTAGTTTAAACCTCTTTTTTGTTTAGACACAACACTTTAGGGCCCCTTCACAAACAACAACTTCCCTCATGCTCCGCAACCATTACTGCTGTGCCAAACACCCTAATATCACTGTAATTCATCCTGGCTATAATGCTTCACTTGCTAGCAACTGTGGAAAACTCTTTGCTATCAACTGCAAATAAATCCAGCTTCATTTGTACCATCACTTACTTCAGCAATGCATCAAACCACAAACAAGCAACTATCCTTTGAGATAAACCAAAACACCTCTGTCTGTTGCCTTATCTAGCAAGCCCCAGACATTCAGTGCCTTACCTTAGATCACCAACGATGTGCTGTAATCAAAACTGTAAAATTACAGCAAGAAAGAGGGCCACATGAGCATTACATGCCCTTAAATAGCCCCTAAGGACCCCTGATCAGGACCCCTACTGGCCCCTCCCCTTTGCCAATAGTGAGCGTGCCCCCCATGCCTGGTCTGAGGTCATTGCCCCTCCTCTTGCCACTGCTAACCCTGCCCCCTCCCACTTTCTACTATTACTTTCTGGCTGGTTCCCAGGACAGCCTGGCCTGCCTTTTAAGGGACAAGCCTCATTGTCTTCAAATAGTTTACTGTTGTCTTGCACCACCACATCAGCTCACTTCCAAAATGACAGATATGGTTGCCAGAGGCTGTTCAAAATCTGTGGTCAGCAAGACAGATCATACAACAAAAAGCTGCACTGGGAAAAAAACTTAAAAGTCTAAAATATTAAGTCAAGCAACACTGAATCTGGAGGTGAATTTGTCCTGCATTACCTGACTCAGTTCAGATGCACTCAGATAAGATCATGCAGACAGAGTAAAATCTCTCAAAATATGTCATAAAATGCTTTTGCTTTAAATAAAACTGTCCCCAATCCCTTCTACAATGTCTCTACATGGAAACTCAGCAAATATGTTTGCAGTAACTATCTGTTCTCTGATGCATACTTCACAAAGTGTACTGCACTTTGCTGGTGATGTTTCACCATCACAAGATTTTGCAAAGTTTCAGTTCATCCACTTCGTGGCAAAAACTATGTAAAAAAAAAAGTGAATTTTTTTACATTGCCCAAACAACTGTGTGAAGCATAGCAGATGGACTTTGCCAGTTCCTAGACCCTGTACACAATGTACCCAATTTTCAAAGGGCCACTAGATCAGCACATGTTGCACAGATCCATGGCTGCAGCAACCTCTGGGTGCAACAGGGACTGTGCTTCCTATTCCAGAACTACGGGGGTCCCTGGACCAAAGTCTCGAGAGCTGCCACAGTTGCAGTGTTGTGGAAAACCTTTAGTGTAGTGGAGGAATTTGACAGAGGGTTCTGTCAAGCTTCCCCCAAGCTGGGCACAACCCTGGCCTAGATATGTGATGTTGGGAGGGGAGGCTGCATGGTGCACAGCAGCTGGACTGGTAGGGGTGCCAGTAGTTGTCACCTTGGGCACAGGAGGGTATGGGATGGTACACAGGTTGCAATGAAGCAGTTATGCCCTGAACTGGGCAAGAAAGCTGCTGACTGAGCATGGGCTGTATGCTGGCACAGTCCATGTCCCAAAATCCCTGGTGCCATCTGCCCTGGTAGCTGAGCTGCATTGTGCAATCACAACTCCGACTCATAATCATGATGTTGGGAGGGGAGGCTGAATGATATACAGCAGCTGGACTGGTGGGGGTGCCAGTAGTCGATGCTTTGGGCATGGGAGTGTGTGAGAGGTTACACAGGTTGCATTGGAACAGTTGTGCCTGGACTGGGCAACAGAGCTGTTGAGTGGGCATGGGCTGTATGCTGGCATGGTCCATGTCTTGGACCCCTGGTATCATCAGCTCTGGCAGCTGAGCTGCATTGTGCCACCACCCTGACTGGGGGTGATAGTCCTTGGTGGTATGGGATGAGGTGCTGTGGTCAGGGATGGATGTACCCCAGGCAGTGCCACCTGCCCCGATGCACAGTGACAGGTGCCACACTAGTGATGGCAGGTGAAAAAGGCACCCCAACAGTGGGTACCATCATGAGATTTGGTGGACAGCATGTCATGGACTGTGTATGCTGCAGGTCAGCTAGCAGGACTGGCAACATCAGAGGCCTGAGACACTGTCCATGCCAGCATGCAGCCAATGCCCAGTTGACAAATCTGTTACTTAGTGCAGGGCACTACTGTCCTGGTGTCACCTGTGTACCCTTTCACACCCCGCAATGCCCATTCCTCCCACTACTGGTACCCTCACTGGTCAGGCTGCTCTGTACCATAAACCCTCTCCCATCTAATGTGGATTACACCAGACACCCAGCACAAAGACTCTTAGAGCAGCTCATAACTGGTCTGACTTTGATGACAAATTGTGGCCATTGCAGGAGGCTTCCAAAATCCCAAATAAGAGGATGCTGCAGCCCCACTGTGGATCAAGCCCTGTTATGATTTGACACACCTGCAACTCTGGTTCATGGGTGGTGCAGGGCTCCTTCGGCACAAGAAATCCTGATTTTGGCACAGTCTGCATTTGAAAATGGTGATTGTCACAAAATTTGGTGGAAGAAGTCACTTGCGTCAAATCGTTTTGGCTCAGGCACTTTGCACCACATTTCGGCCTTTGAAAAATTGAGCTCAGTGTATAAATTGCAAATCATTTATTAATTATGTACTGTAGTTCACTTATTTATTATTGTCATCCCCAGTTTTCCCTATTTTTTCTTGTTTCCCACCTCTACTATTTGGGTGAACACAGCTGCATAAATACAAAATGAGCAGCTTCCATTACAGCTGACACCAGTGCTGCTCCTTGATCAGCAGGCATAGAAAATGCAAATGTCTAGTGACTCAAGCCCTTCCTACCAGGAGACAAGGGCCTCATGTACATGAAGCACTTGGTGGCAGCAAGATCCAGTGTAGAATTCCAGAGTCTGAACATGAATCCCAGTTTTCTTGCTGTCAGACATGCTACAGCCCTGCCTTCACTTTAATTTTTTGAATTACTGCAAAACTGGATATTTTTTGTTGCAATTTAAGTTGCACATCTTTTGCTCAATGTGACGATTGTGCAAAAATAAAATGATGCTAATTGACAAATTTTCACATTTTCAATCGACCTAAATTATGGTAAACACTACTCACTATCCAGAAATCAGTCTGGGTTTGGTAAAGGGAGGTCAACTAATGAACAAATTTTTATCCTTCGCTATATTATGGCGAAATACATGGTTAGAAAAAAATGGAAAATCTTTATGGCTTTTCTTGATATGAAAGCTGCATTTGATTCAATTAATAGACAAATTCTATGGGAAATTCTTATTTAAAAAGGGATTAATAAAGACCTTTTAGAAACTGTTAAAACTTTGCATTCTAATAAAAAAGTAATAGTAAGGTATAATAAACAAGGTGAAATGACAGGTAATATAAGAGTAGAAGCCGGTGTTAAACAAGGCTGTTTACTAGCTCTGACCTTGTTTAATTTATATATAGATATACTAGTGGATAAGCTAGAAGAGATAGACACATTCCCTCCAAATGTAAATAAACAGTAAGTAAAAATTCTGTTATTTGCAGATGATGCTGTGTTAATATCCCAAACCCTGTTGGGTCTAAAAAGAGCATTGATTAAAGTGAAGGAAACCCTTGTAAAACTTGAACTTCAATTAAATATAGAAAAAAATAAAATAATGGCCTGGGGTGAGGGAAGGAGAAATGTTAAAGAATGGAAAATAGGCTCAGATTCTATTGAAGAAATTAAAGAGTTCCAATATCTGGGTGTTATAATGAATAGAAATTTAAGTTGGAACACATATGTAAAGAAAACAATAAATAGTGCCACCAAGACAATGTTAGCAGTTACAAGATTTGCAAATACAATTGCAAATAATTCCTTTATTCAACAGAAAAGGTGTTATGAAGTTAAGATAAATGCACAAATGCTATATGGTGCAGAAGTATGGGGCCCTGGCACTAATCTCAAATCTATGGAGAAAATGCAAAATGTATATCTAAAGAAATTACTTGGGGTCCCTAGGTTTACCCTAAATGTGGCAATAATGGCAGAAACAGGAATACTGCCAATTTCAACAGTAATTAAAAAAAGGAGTTTAAATTTTCTAAAAAAAATAATGGAAGCACCAGATGATAGTTTACTTCAACATTGCTGGGTAGAAGAAAAAACTGAAAAAATTGAAAAAAATGAATGATCGTTTAATTAAGAAAGGGTGGTTTAAATACTAAATGATGAATTTAATAAGAATGGAATATTATATAACAACATGTATACTGAATCATGTGACCTAACAAATTTAGAGATATAGTTACTCAGAGACTAGAAGATACTGCTAAACAATGAGACATGAGCAGTATAAGTGACTCATGGCAGTATATAACGTACAAGAAAATAAAACATACTTTTAATGAAGATAAATATTTAAGAGTTTGTGAGAATGTGAAACAAAGAAAAGCCATAACAAAATTAAGATTAAGATTATTATCAAACAAGGGAATTTTAATCCCAGGCAATCCTGTCTACCCATGTATTTGCAGTGAGATGATAAATCTTGTAACTAGACATGTTATGCTGGAATGTCCTGCCTCCGAGAGAGAAAGAGAGTTGTTCCTATCTACAAAGCTAAATAAATTTAAGAGGATGGAAACTAATAAGAAATTGGAAAGGATTCTTGATCCAACTGAAGTAGTAGATATTTTTGCACTAGCTAGTTTTGCACAAAGAGTACTGTATACGTTTGAAGACAGAGTAAACTATAAGTGATGTGGGGAATTATGTTTCATAAGAATGTATTTTTAATGATTGGTGTTAAGCAACTTATTGAAATATGTATTTTAATTTTTATGAATATTGTGTGTAACAAACATTGTTTTATACATGCTGTCAATAAACTTTAACCTAACCTAACCTAACTTACTAACTTAGTGTGAAATTAATTTTGCATTTGTTGATAAGTGCCATGTGCAATATATAACTAATACAAAACTAACACATTTACCAGTAAATATTTATGTTAGAGCTATGAAACTGAAATATAGAAATGAAAGTGATACTATAGTTAGGGTTACACAAGAACTTTTATGTTGAATCATAATTTTCAGATGCTTATAATTTAGCCATTGTTCACAACCTGAACATTATCATAATCGTCCTTTGAAACACGATCTACAAATCTGCAAAATTTACTAAAATCTTTTTTTTTAATTTAAGGTGAATGAATTAGTAAAATTTATCAATTTTAAAACCATAGTTGGACTTAGCATAGTGTGAACTGTGCTTCAACACAGGGTCCCAGGAACAGCTGGGCCTCCGAAAAGCTCCAACTGTCCAATTGTTCTCTTTTCTTCCTGGCCCTGTGCCTCTGTCCAAATTTCTCCAGAATGTATTGCTGATGTTTGCATCTGCTCACCTCATAGTGATTACAGTCTAATTCTAGGAAAGTGCAAACTCTAAAAAAATAAATAATTAAAATCGCAAAACTGGAAGATATAAGGTGATCCCCCAAGGATGAGAGACACTTTCTTGCAGCTCCCTGACTCTTGATATGGGGTCCCACCAAACTGATTTGCACAAGGCCCTGAAATCACTAGGGCAGTGCTGTTTAATACACTTCTTGTTCTTTTCCAAAAACAAAACAAAGTAAATCTTTAAAACCTAAAACTTGCAGGTTCATTAGCTGTTGGCCTCCCAAAAGGGGTACTTTCATAGCTTTTTTAGGACATGAAAGTTAAATAAAAAAAAAATGCTGGTAGGTGTGCCAGCCCATAAGCTCAGCAGTAGCAGTACCACTCATGACACTAGCCACCCAAATACAGCAGTGAGCAAAGAGTGTTGGAGGACTGGCCATGGGGAGGAGGATCAAGCATATGGGGGACTGTTCTCTTCCTCTGGTGGGGAGGGCTTACAGAGTTCTGTTTCCACCTGACCCCCTAGTGGATACTAAGGCAAAGGCAACCAAGACTGCCTAGACAGGGCAAGTGGGGCTGGGAAGACCCTGACGTGTGGTGCATGGGAGTGCAGTGCTCATCATGGCATCATTGTATGCCATGCTGCTCGGGGAGAAAAAATAGGAAAAACAACTAACAGCAGCAAAATGGCACTTGGACACCAACAGGCCCTGTAACTGACTACCTGGCTAGCCAGTCCAACTACTGGATCCAGTTCCTGACGGGGCTTGGGGAACCCCCCTCAACCCCACCCTGGGGGTACTGTCTGGCAGTTAAGTCCCAGTGGACATTGGGGTGATGGGGCTTGGGTGTTCAGGATAAGTGGGGCCACCTGGCAAAAAAAGGGAGGAAAAAAATGTTGGTCAGGAGCACAACTTCATCCAAACTGAACATGTGGCACTGGGAGCCCATCCTTGATTCTGTGCAGGTAACCTGTGTCCATCCCCTGTAGGGTTTTACTGCACAGCCCAATGAACATTAAGTGTGATTAGTGGGTCCTATCCCCTGTTGCATGCCAGTCCAATTAATGCCCCTACCTTTTTACTCCCCTTCCCTGATTCTAACAGTAGGAGCTGATACCCAGTGTCAAGAAATGTATAACAACAAAAAACAAAAATAACAGTTACAGCACCCTGCTCCTCCTGTATCATGTCTTACAGCACCAGAAGCCCATCTCCAATGCTACTGAAGACCCACCCAACCAATTCACCCTCACAGATGGTGGCCAGCACAATCCTTCTGTAGAGAATCACATTATCACAAAAATGGGATTCCACTGACAGCTTGGCTTGGGCAGGTAAAAAGATGAGGGTACCATTGGATTCCAGGGACTGCTTGGCTTGAGGCACATGTGATGGATTGGATGCCACTGGAAGCCAGGGACAGCTTGTTTTTGGGATGGGGTGAGGATGGGGGTGCCATTGAATATGAGGCTCTGCTTGACATGGGGCTGTGAAAGGAAATAACAAGCACATGATGACAGGAAATATTTGGCATGGTATGTGGTGAGAGGGAGTACCACTGCATGCAGGAACATCTTACAAAATGAATGTAGTGAAGGAGTGAGTTTCACTGTACAGTAGGTTGAGGGACAGGTGCGTCACTGGACACCAGGGACTGCATGGCACAGGAAATGAGCAAGGGGGTGCAATTGTACATCTGGGACTGCATGGCTGAGGGAGTGAATAAGTAAGGGAGGAGGTACCACTGGATGCCAAGGACAACATGGCATAGTATGGAATGAGAGGGAGTGCTAATGATCCCAATGACTGTTTGGCATGGGACAGCATTAGTGTGGGGAGAACCACTGATCACTGGGAAATGCATGCAACAAAAGATATTGTGCAGTTGTTATTAAATATCCTTTTCGAAAATAATTGCAATTAATTGCACAGAAGTATGTTTAGGCATCAGTTAAGGTGGAAACACAAAGCCACACAAGTAGAACAATGCAGCATTAGGGTACAAAGTCTAATGAATATTCATGATTGCATAATGTGAAGTTCCTCTGAGTTTGACTGATTGGTCAAACCAGCACTGGCATTATACTAAGTGGCATTAGTCTCTGTCAGATCATTGGGTTGTGAGTAAATTTCAGTACCACCAAAGAGAGTGATAAATTTAGGGTATCGCAAATCTGGTTTGAGCTATCATTCAAATGCCCCAACCCACAATCCCCAAGATTTGACAGATGTATTACTGTAACATCACATTTCCCTACTTTCTTGGCTTTGTGCTTCAACCCTATCCACTGCCAAAACATAGCTTTGTGCACTTGATTTTGTGTAATGCATGAAGGTGCAATGAAATCTGAAACTTTGGTTCTTTGGTCCATGAAACTGCACTGAAATCTTGAAGGTTTGCGAATACAGTTGACTGCATGAAATTCAGTAAAAGCTCATGAGTGCCATAAATGTTACAGTACTGCCTATATTTTAAGCATTCATCACCTGAACTGTGCTGTTTTCTTAAACTAAATTTCCGATGTAAGGCAGCCACTCTCTCACATAGTGATAGCTGCCCTCATCGGCAGTTATTCTAGCCTGGTTTTGCCGAATAACAGCAGCCCATACCTTAAAGAGAATTTCCGACCTATCTGAGAACAGCTATCACTCACACATAGTGGTAGCTGCCCTCATCGGCAGTTATTCTAGTCTGGTTTTACTGAATAAGAGCAGCCCGTACCTTAATAATATCACTCATAACTTTACTTTAGACAGTGGAAGCCCACTCCATTCCTAGTGATGGGGTTCAGCACCATGCCCCTGCACTCAAGCATGTAATGACATGTGGCCAGGGAAAATGCGGAGGCATGCCCTATTGAAATGAATGGGGCTTGATTTCTCATTCATTTTTAAGCTACAAAATGGTCACTTGGTGATTAATGAAGGGCACCGCTTGACTAACATGGCCTTTGTTAGATGAGCAGTTCCATTCATTAATCACCAAGTGACCATTTTGTAGCTTATAAATGAATGAGAAATCAAGCCCCATTCATTTCAATGGGGCATGCCCCCATGCTCTCCCTGGCCACATGTCATTATGTGCTTGAGCACGGGGGTATGGCAGCCAAGTGGTAGCTGCTCTCAGATAGGTCAGAAATGACCTTTAATATCAACATTTTCAGCTTCACAATAGAAACTAACTTCATTAGCATGAAACTTGGGGAAAAGACTACAGTATATGAAAATAGAAATAGAAAACAGATTAGAACTGAAACAGTAAAACCTGTCTAATCTCACTTGCATACCTTTCAGCTCTCTTACATTATGAGGGACAGTTCCTCATTTTACTTCACAAAAGCCCTTTCTCCCACATTGAGAGAATTTTTCCCACATTCAGTGTTCAAAAAAATACATAGTAAATAATGTGAAAAATACACTATTGAGTTAACAACAAACTTTGTCTATATAAAGGTATACATTTGAAGTGTACCTTTGTAGTTAAAGATTTGATTACATTCCATCCCTCTGGCCTTGAAGATTGCCAGGATTCTTCTACTTCATGAAGCGGGGGACCCCTTCTCTGCTGCAAATTACTGCCCTATTTCCCTTCCTCTGCTCCCTTGCAAAATTGCATGAGAAGCTAGTCTACTGTAGACTTCTAGACAACCTCACTTCCTCTAGTTTCCTCTCTGTGTTTCAGTATGGCTTCCAGAAAAATCATTCCACAATGTCTTCCCTGCTGCATGTTACTGACTCCACCCTTATTGGAATGGATCAGTGGTATATCACAGCTGCCATTTTCACTGATCTGGCCAAAGCCTTTGACTCAGTGTCCCACTCACTCCTCCCAGATAAGTTGAGCTTGGCTGGCCTCTCAACTCCTGTTGCTGACTGGTTCTGGTCCTACATAATTGGCCACCAGCAGTCGGTTCAGGTTAGAGGGGTGTTATCACCTTCCCTCCCCACTCAGGCTGAAGTTCCTTACGGTTCTAATTTAGGTGATATCCTGCTTTTTATTTTCTTAAATGATCATCCCTCCACCTGTGCCAACTCGCATATACACATGTACTGTATACAGATGATACTGTCATCTTTGCCTCCTGCCCTTCCTGCCATCTGCGCACTGGCGGCAGTGTGCCTGTCATTATGGTGCCACATTGATGAATTAGCCGTCCTCTCACTGAGGTCTGCCCCCCCCCAAGAGTTAGAATATTTAGAAAGAGGGGCATGGTGGTGCAGACCCCTGCAAAAAGAGGGGACAGTGACATTTGAACGTGGCACCCTAATGATCGGGTGCACTGCCGCCGGCGCCCTACATAGATGGAACCTGCCTCCAGTCCTTCTACTGCTTTCTTAGAAAACCAGCTCCAACATGACTTCAGCAAAGTACTGTGCTGGTGTGATTCCAAACATCTCAAAGTTAATACTAAAAAAAAACAGTGTCTATGGCCTCTAGTAGCAGCCATAAATTGGCCAGACTATTGAGGCCTCCAGCCTTCACTATGTTGGAAAGCTCCCCTCTTGAAATGGTCCCTTCCTTCAAGTACCTTAGTGGGTCACTTGACAATAAGCTTGACTTCTCTGCTCACATCGATGCTGTCCAGACAAAACTCTTCCCTAGTCTTGGTGCTTTGTATTGTAACAAATACTTTTTATCCCTGCCAGTCCATCATGAGCTGCTAACCATAATGGTCCTCCCAGTATTTGATTATGCTGACATAGTCTATAGTAGTGCCCACTCATCATCCCTAGCCAAACTGGACACCCTCTGCAATGCCTTCTGTTGCTTTGCAACTAACTACCCTCCACACATGCACCACTGTTCCTTCTACTCCTCCACCCTTTCCAGCCTCCCCCTACCCACACATCAGCAGTTACACAACACTCTGTTTATATTCAAATACTTGTTTGGCACCCTGCCATCCTATCTAGCCTCTTTCCTCTCCTCGCTCCAATCCCTTCTGCTCCATGCTCCCTCCGCTCAAGTGATCAGAAAACCTTCTCCACTCCTCACTTCATTTCCTCTTCTGTACAATTGGCCTTCACCTATTATTTGTCTTTACTCTGGACCAAGCTCCCTCATTCCATTCAGCATTCGTCCTCAGTAGGTTCTCTCAGGCACCAGCTGAAATTCCTTATTCCACCTTCCTGCACCTGTTTTGACTGACTGTACATTGCTTGTTACCAATCATAATTGTCAATCTTCACTTGTGCTTGTACAACTTATTTTTGTAATTTATCCTGTTCCATGTTGGTACCAGTTGTGTGTTTGCTGCTTAATGTTTGCATTTTATTTGCTTCATGTAAAGTACTGTACTGTTACACTGTCCACTCCTGTAACCCTTTCTACAGGTCACACCTTGGAACAAGCCTCAGGTCAGTGTGCCTTTTCTGGTTACCAATTTCCAAATAAATAAATAAATAAATATATTTATTTGTCCACATTTTAAGAGACAACTTTCCACATATTCGTGGGATGGAAGGTTGAGGTATATTCAATTGTTTAGTAAATCATTTCACCTAGCTTTACGTTCCACTTCAAAACTGGTTCATTCAGCAGCAGAAAATTGGATTTTATTTTCCTTCATTTAATATATAGATCATTAGAATACTGAACATACTCAGAAAAGCCTGGTTATAACAGAGTGTTTAAAAAAATGCCATCTGTTTACTGGACAGTGTGTTCTACACAAAGGGACTAGTTTCCATTGTCAGTTACCACAGAATGAATGAAACAGTGTGTGTGTGCTTGTGTGCATGCATGCGTGGTGTGTGTGTGTGTGTGTGTGTGTGTGTGTGTGTGTTTCTGAGCGTATGTCTGTTTCTGTGCATGTGTGTGTGTCTGTGTGTGTGTGTCTGTGCGTGTGTGTGTGTGTGTGTGTGTGTGTTTCTGTGCGTGCGTCTGTTTCTGTGTGTGTGTGTGTGTGTGTGTGTGTGTGTGTGTGTGTGTGTCTGTGTGGTGGTTTTGATTACTGCATACTTGGGACTGTTTTAATTCTAATGTAAAATTACTGATACAATAAGAAAGACTTAACTCTGAGATCAGTATTTCCTGAACAGTTATGGCCAGATATTCAATAAAGAGCAGAATGGAGCACAAACATTTACACTTTGTCTTGCAATAGAACTGGTAGGCAAATATGTTATATTTCATTGCTGCCCAGTGCTAAGCCACTTAGCCCTGCCCAATCAGTGCACCAGAATAGGACCTAAGCAATGCCTAGCACTGGGGCTAAATTTACAATATTCGAAAGTCCCTATGCAAATGAGCCCATGGGCATGCAAGGCAACAAGGGGCCATTTGCATGCCCATTATGCACTCATTTACATGGGCTGGAGGCCCTTTATTTCAGACAATTGCCCATCCCATGACCCATCCCTGGTGCTAGCAACTTCCACCCTCCCTCTAATCCCAGTTCCCCATTACCAGGTAAATCTTCCCTGGTGTCTCGTGCCCCCACCCTCTGATTGCTGATTGCTGCCCAATAATGACTATATCAGAGTTCCCTGATGTCCAATGATCCCTCCCCCTTCCCCTCCCCTATTCTCTGATCACCATCCCTGTACACAAGAATAGATTTCCTGGTAGTCCAGTGGTCCCTCCCCCATTCTCTGATTGACATCTCCATATAACACAACAGATTCCCTGGTGGTCTACTGCCCCCCAAATCACCAATCACTGTCCCATTATTCAAGTTTTTAACATTTCCCTGGTAGTGTAGTGGTCCTGCCCCATCCCTGATTACCATCTCATTAAATACTAAATAACATATCCCAGGTGGTCTAGTGCACCCCATGTCCCCACCCTGGCAGGTAGTGAAATCCCTGCCCCACCCCACATCCTGATCCCAGCTGGTGCACAGCCCTCCTCTTTCCACCATGGCCGACCACTGACTGAGCTGTCACTAAGTGTGTTCTGTATAAAGTACACACTCATTGATTGAGAATCAGTGAGCACATATTTTATACAGTAGGGGCTCAGTGACATCTCAGTTGGCAGACTGCCGTGGTGCAGAGAGTCTGACTGAGTTATCACTGAGTGCATAATGTATAAAGTATGCACTCATTGATTGAGAATCAATGAGCACGTACTTTATACAGTTGGCACTCAGTGGCAGTTTGATTGGTGGCTGGCTGCAGTAGAGAGAGAAGAGCTGTGCCAGCTGCCAGCTGGGGATTGGGATGGGGGTGTGTGGGATGGTGGGTCACTACCTCTTATGGTGGAGGGGTGCACTAGACCACAAGGGATATGTTACTTAGTATTTAACGGGACTGTGATCGGGATGGGGAGGTACCACTAAATTACTGGCTGGCAGTATAGCCTAGAGGTTAGAGTAATGAGCTGTGAATGAGCTTGGTACCTGCACAGGTGGGTTTGATTCTCACATCCTCCACTTGAATACTGTGAGACTCCGAGCAAGTCACTTAAACAGCACAAAGCTCCCAGGTCACCTCTGAAAACAGGCACTTGTGCCTACTGGGCCTTACCTGGTTAACAAAGACTAAAAACAAACAAACAGGGAAATGTTAATAACAGGACAGCAATCAGCAATTGGGGGAACCACTAGACCACCATGGAATCTACTGTGTTATATGGGGTGGGCAATTGGAGAATGGGGGAGGGGGGGAGGGACCACTGGACTGCCAGGGAATCTATTCTTGTATACATGGATGGCAATTGGAGAACAGGGCATGGGGGACCACTCAACTAACAATGAATCTGTTCCTGTATATGGATAAGGCAATTGGAGAACGGGGAAGGATGGAGGGAGTACTGGACTACCAGGGAACCTATTCTTGTATATGGGGACACCGATCAGAGAATGGAGAAAGGGGAGGGACCACTGGCTTATCAGGGAATCTATTCTTGTACAGGGGGATGGCAATTGGAGAACAGAGAAGAGGTAATGGATCACTGGACTACCAGAGAATCTATTCTTGGATACGGGGACAGTAATTGGAGAATGGGGAAGAGGAGGGACCTCTGGACTACCATGGAATCTATTCTTTTATATGGGGATGGCCATCAGGGACTGAGGAGGGGGCAGGAACCACAGGACTACCAGGGAAGCTATTATTTTATACAGGGATGGCGATCAGGGAATAAGGAAGAGGGGAGGGACCACTGGACACCAGGACTGGGATCGGAGGGAGGGAGGGGGATGCCACTAAACACTGGGGTCTAATGTGTTGGAGGGTGCCAACACATTGTGTTCAACAGCCCTAGGGTTGTGCTAGGTTAAAACCTGGTTTTGTATGGAGGTATTCGCTCCATGCAAGGGGGCCATGCTAGGTGCCCTTGTATGGGGCAAATACTCTGAATATTGGACTGCACCAATATTCAGGTCACCGCCCTCTATTTGCATAGTTTTGACTTGTGCTCCCCTTCACTCTTTGCCCCAGTACAGGCCCAATGTGCCCACATTGTCTGGACTTTTGAATATGGCACTTTCATGTAAAACCTGGTTTATGCAGGCAAATGTTATGTTGTGCTATGTTATGTTGGAATAGAAATAAAGATTCAGAAAGTTATTTATATCATTATCTGCTACCATTCATAAACTGTCATTGAATAGTTCAATGTATATGACTATTCAAAAGAAACAGTAAATAGTTGAGTCTACAATTCCATCTACATGTATCAGAACAATGATTCACTCACCAAATATCTAAAATGTGTTCCTTAGTTTTAATTATCATTTGTATTATAGCACAGAAATAAGAGTACTGTCTGAGTGCAGCTGTACAATCACAGATATTTCAAGGAACCCATCTGCTTCAGTGTCAGTTGTTACTGTAAAAATGTGTTTCACATAGTTCTAAATCACAAATAATATACGCATTTATTCTTATAGTTTATTTTTATAGGGATGGGACCGACCCCTTATTTTTTACTGGTCCACCTACTACCAAAGTGTCAATTTATTTTGCAGTATTAATTTAAACCTACTTATTCATTTATAGCCTTGTGCTTGCTGATGAAAAAGGCAGTAGTGATAATGTTATATTGCTTGAAAATATATATTGATTATTTCAAAATGTTTACTTTTTATTGATGTTGCTACACTTTATATATTACAATAGAGGTTTAATAAAAAAAAGCTTTATATTGTGTAATACTGACTCAGCTGTTCTGTTGTTAACTGTGTTCCTGGGTAAGATATTCTCTCTTATTGCCTTTTTGCTTTTTCAGGATATATTTAAATGGTAACTCTTTATTTTCAGTGTCCTTAACCACACTGTAATTGTAAAGTAGTTACATGCCATAAACATGAAACTACAGTGTAATTACCCCGTTGCATGTGATTAATGACTACCTACCCTGCAGTTACATTGAAACTGACATTTAAAGCAAAGTGTGACCTGAAAAACATATTGTATTTTTACAACACATATCTTTATCAGTTTGATATTGTTAGTTTCATCATTCCTTCAATGTAAAAAGATAAAAAATACTTTTATCTGTATGAATAATGTATATGTTTTGATTTTGAAATGTACATCTATGCCATAATACTACAGTCTTATTCTTTATGTTAGAACTGTTTTAAAGTGCTTGGTGCTATAAAGAAATGTATACATTTTTCATTATTTGACACTGTTGTGAAACAACTCGTGTCAAAACCTGAGAGGTTCAAATTGGCAGGAACATTTGCTGATTCATTAAGTGACCACTTGCCCATGTTTGGAATATGGAGAAACAACTTCCCAACCCCTCCCCCTAAAATCTTCCAGGCATAGGACTACTCTAACCTTGACAAAGGCTTGTTTCTTCAAATGCTGTCTGAGGTGAACTGGAGACAAATCAAACATGCCTCCAGTATACACGAAGCTTTAGATTTCTTCTTTAATAACTTCCTGTCAGCTGCTAATAAATATGCCCCTCTAAAGCAGTTTAGTGTCAAAGGGCAGGAATACAAACGTCTGTCCTGTGGCCTAAAGAAATTAATAAGAGAGAGAGAGAGAGAGAGAGATAGGTCATGGGGTATCTACAAATCCACTAATTAAACCAAAGACTGACAAAGATTCAGGGAACTGCCCATACAGAAATATATGTGTACTGGGTACACGCAGAATGCATGTCACATGCTTAATTGTGCAATGTTTGCATGCAGTTGACGTACACAAAGTGATTCTAAGTGAACCACATCTAAAGAGCAAATCAGGTTCACATGTTGTAAGCTTGACGTGCACAGCAGGTAGCTGGTGTGAACATCATTTAAACATCACTTCAGGTTCACATGCTGCACACTTGCCATGTGTGCAGCAGCTACCCTGGTTCAAATCTCATCTAAAAAAACAAATCAGTTTCTATTTCTTATACTATTGCTAGCAATTAGAGCCATTAAAATACATTTTTATTTGAATTCCCATAACAATTAGGTAAACTCAGCAATTCTGATCATTTTGCAAGTTGTTTAATGGCTTTTGATTTTTGTCATTAAATCACCATTAATTTGTAAAGTACTGTTTGCTTACTGCATTAAATACATTGGATCTAGCCAGACAATATCCCCCATTCCAGATGTACGAAGAGGGGCTTCTGTGTTGTGAAGCCTGTCCTTTTTGTTTTGGACCATGCAAATGCCTTATGCATATTTAGTGCTTCAAATGTGTTTCTCCATGACTGTTTCATCTCACTTACTTTCCCATTGTCATTCTGTATTGAGCATATTCACTATGGCCATGCTCAGCACTCTTTGTGCTGAGTAGGGTCTTGGAAGCATGCACCATATCTCACATTTTGTCATTGAAATAAGGGACATGGACACTCAAAATGAGAGACAATGTGTGACACTAACCCACACGATGATCAGGACACATAACAAAACATGGAGATACAGTACCTCAGAACACAGGGGAAAATAATTGGATTAGCACCTGAGAATTAATTTCTACCATTAAGCAGGGGTGCCATTTAGGCAGGGCAGAGGGGGGAAGTTGCCCCCCCCCCCATATTTGTGCCTAGGTTGTTCTTACGGTGTGGCAATAATGGCTTTAAATTTGGATTTAATAATTTTAACAAGTGCCCACTTGGCCTGGGTGTGCCCACACTGCAGGTACTCTCCAAATTTGACTGTGTCACCTTACAGAAATAATTGTATGAGATGTTTTCATGCTGCACACTTAAAACTACCCAAGTGACATGCATGCTGCAAGTATGATTTAAATGTTAAATTGGAACCAATTGCATGCATTTGGCATGTGTGCAGCAAGCAAGTGTGGAAACCATGATTTTTATGTTAAATTGGGAAAGACTGCTTACATGTGGCATGCGTGCAAAAAAGCAAGTGGTCACTGATAACTGCACAAGTAAAAGTTAAGTGACTTGCTCAGGATCACACCATACACAAGTGGGGGATGATGAGATTCAAACCCAGGTCTTCATACCTCCAAGTCTCCTGGATTGCAGTTCAGTGCCTTTAACCACTAAGCCCTACTGTCTGCACACATATGGCTTGCTAGTACTTCAATACATACTGTATCTGAATACATCTGTATACATGTGGCATGCTTGTAGCCACTGTTATGCTTTTCAGTTTTCTTCTCTCCCTCATCTCATTTTCATAGTTCAACTGTAGCACACATACCAATGGAAACACATGTTTTTCCCATCCTCAACAGACAAACTTACCCACAAAACCACTTAATTACTTCTGTCAGGCCTGTACTTCTACTGCTTTTTCTACATAGTTTTGAATGCTTCCACGCAAACAGACTTTAAGGTGCAAACACAAATGTAGCAATAACTTCACACACACACACACACACACACACACACACACACACACACACACACACACAGTCCCCCCCCCCATGCATACACACACTGTAGTGGGTATGGTCATGCTGCTACAGACAACCCACTAAGTATAGATATAAGTAAAACATCTCTTACTTGAGTAGTATGGAGCCAGAGACAGGAGTCTTTAAGAGATGATGTCCATGGGTCAGAGTTCTGGGGCATACCCCTTGAAATGAATGGAGTTATTTTCTATTATTATTTTATGTATTATGACAGTGAGTTGGAGAATAATGAAGGCCACTGTTCTACTAACAAGGTTCTTTTTAGTTGAGTGGTGGCCTTCATTAATCTCCAGCTCCCCATCAATAATGTATAAAATAGTAATTAAAAAATATCCCCATTCATTTCAATGGTGCACATCCCTGCAGTTTTATTTTCCCTTTGTCATAATGTTCCTGAGCGTGGTTACATGAAGGTCAGCTTCACTGGGTGGGGGGGCGGCATAAGCCTGACTATAGTAAGGGCTCCAATAGTCTGTGCATGCCATGCTGCTTAACTGTTCATGAATCCAAGGGGCAGCTCTAGAATATCTGTAACATCTCTAAAAGGTGCAACTTATTTGGTTTGACTGAAATTTGAAATGCAAATCTGGAAAAATTCAAATGTATAGGGTTCATCTGTATATACCCTGGAGCAATGCATTAGATTTGGGCTTAAACCCATCCAGTTACTAACCATTTTTTTTTCCAGGCTGAAGTTCTGCCCCCCCCCCCAAAAAAAGAACTTTGTCTTGATTTTTCTCATGAAGCCACCCAAGGGTGAAGAAATGTGAAAAACACATCATTATTTCAGTCTTTCCTCCTTCCCCAATCCCCCTGTAAAAAAAAATATTTACTTTTACTTACCTGGCCATATGGAGAGAACCTGCAGCCAGGCATAGTGTGCACCAGCCCAGTTTTTAGTCCACTCCCCCTCGCTTCTTCACCAGAAGCTGGATGCTAGAACTGACCATCACAGGTCATCAATGTGGTCCACAACCAAGTCACCTAGCCATCAGAACCCACCCAACCTGGGTTGCTTCCTTCTTGCTTGGTTGCTGCTGTGGCTGCTGCTGTACTGTACTGATCAAGGCCTATGAAGGCAACCTACACCACTATCACCACTGCTACTAAGCCTAACTTGCTGCCGTGGGGGTCTGTACTGTTTTTTTGGTAAGGCGAGCCTAGTAGAGTAAGTACAGTGAAGCCCGCCAGGATGAAGCACAGTGTCACAGGTTTACTGCATGTCAAAACATAGAAACATAGAAGCTGACAGCAGATGAGGAAAGCAAGGCCCATCCAGTCTGCCCATTTTTTCTATGTTATGAATGTGCCATAGGATTTTACTCTGTCAATGGCCTATCTATTCATACTCATCTGTATTGCTCCCTTATGCCTATCTCATGCCTGTTGAATGCCCTGCACTGTATTCATATCAACCAAAGGGATTAACTCCCATTGAAATTGCATTGTTTGCTGCAGCAACTCTACTGCAGAATTCTGCAGTGCTGCGCTTCATCCTGGTGGGCTTCACTGTAGGTAGGCTTGTCTTCAGTTAGTTGCTAGCTTAACCTCTGTCTCTTCAGCCACCAGGGGAGACAGAGACTCACTAAGAGTAGAACAATAAAAATATAATGCCACAACACTGCTATTGAGAATTCAGTGCTCACTGACTCTTCCAAGCTGTAGTGTTCAGCCTGTCTACTCTGTGGCAGGAAAGACAGTGTCGCACTTGAAAGGCTCATGCAATCTTTCTTGGCTGGAGATCATCCACATCACATGTGATTGTGCTGCTGCTAATAGGTGGACAGAGAGTGGACAACACAACAAAGACATAGTCAAGTCTGGAGAGCACCTGCAGCATGAACACACACAGGCCAGGTGGGCACGTGTTGTGCAAAAGATTAAATCCAAATTTAAAGTCATTATTGCCACACCAGATGAACAATCTAGGCACAAATATGGGGGTTCAACTGCACCCCTCTGCTCTACCTAAATGGCACCTCTACTTAATGGTAGAAATTCATTCTCAGGTGCTAATACAATGGTTTCCATTGTGTTCTGAGGTATTGTAGCACAATGTTTCATGATGTGTCCTGATCATCATGTGGGTTAGTGTCCCTCATTTTGAGTGTCCATGTCCCTCATTTCATTGACAAAATGTGAGGTATGGTGCTTGCTTCCAAGACCCTACTCAGCAAAAAAAAATCCTGTGCATGGCCATAGTGTATAAGCTCAGTATTGAATAACAAAGGGAAAGAAATAAAACAGTCATGGAGAAACACATTTGTAACACTAAATTTGCATAAGGGATTTGTATGGTCCAAAATAAAAAGGATAGGCTTCACAACACAGAGGCCCCTCTTCATGCATCTGGAATGGGGGAGGTCAACTGGCTTTATCCTAGGCATTTAATGCAATACACAAACAATACTTTACAGATTAATGGCGATTTAATGACAAAAATCAAAAGCCATTAACCAACTTGCAAAAGGATCAGAATTAATGAGTTTACCTAGTTTTTATGTAAATTTAAATAAAAAATTATTTTAATGACTAATTGCTACCAGTAGTATAAGAAATAGAAACTGCTGTGTTTTCTTTAGATGAGATTTGCACCAGGTTAGCTGCTGCACACATGGCAAGCATGCAGCATGTGAACCTGATGTGATGTTTAAATGATATTCACACTAGCTTAACTGCTGCACTCATGTCAAGTGTGCAACATGCGAACCTGATGTAATCTTTAGTAGATTTTCACACCAGCTTACCTACTGCACTCATGTCAAGCTTGCAGCATGTGAACCTGATTTGCCTTTTAGACCTGGTTTGCATATGTTCACTTAGTGTATGCAAACCGCATGCAAACATTGCACAATTAAACATGTGGCATGCATTCTGCATGTACCCAGCACCCCTATATTTCTATAAGGGTCTGTAATGTGTTGTCCACTTTCTTCACCTATTAGTGGCAGCACAATCACATGTAATGTGGATGAGCTCCAGCCAAGAAAGAGCGCATGAGCCTTGCAAGTGCAACACTGTCTTTCCCACCACAGAGTAGACAGACTGCACACTACAGCTTGGAGGAGTCGGTGAACACTGAACTCTCAATAGCAGCATTGTGGCAGCATATTTTTGTTGTTCTACTCTTAGTGAGTTTCTGTCTCCCCTGGTGGCTGAAGGGGCAGAGTGTGAGCTAGAAGCTAACTCTAGACTAGGCTACCTACTTACTCTACTATGCTCACCTTGCAAAAAACAACAACAAAGACCCCCACGGCAGCAATCTAGGCTTAGCAGCAGTGGTGACAGTGGTGTGGGTGGTCTTCAAAGGCCTTGATCAGTCCAGTGTGGCAGCAGCCACATCAGCAACCAAGCAAGAAGCAAGCAACCCAGGTTGGGTGGGATTGGTTGATGAGGTGACTTGGTCATGGACCACATTGGGGACCTGTGGTGGTCAGTTCTAGCATCCAGCCTCTGGTGGAAGGAGAGAGGGGGAGTGGACTGAAAACTGGGCTGGTGGTGGCACACTATGCCAGGCTGCAGGTTCTGATCATATGGCCAGGTAAGTAAAAGTAAATCTATTTTTTACAGGAGGATTGGGGAAGAAGGAAGGACTGAAATATTGATGTGTTTTTCATGTTTCTTCACCTTTGGGTGGCTTCATGACCCATAGGGGATGGGTATTGAATAGAATGGAGTTGGGGAGAAAAATCAGGACAAAGTTCTTTTTTTTTGGGGGGGGGGGACAGGACTTCAGCCAGGAAAAAAATAGGTTAGTAACTGGGTGGGTTTAAGCCTAAATCTGATGCACTGCTCTGGGACATATATAGATGAATCTTATACATTTGAATTTTTCCTGATTTGCATATCACTTTTTAGTCATCACAAATAAGTTGTACCTTTTAGAGATGTTACAGACATTCTAGAGCTGTCCCTTGCATTCACAGACAGTTGAGCGGTATGGTATGCACAGACTATTGGAGCCCCACTATAGTCAGGCTTATGCCCCTCCACCAGTGAAACTGACCTCTGCATCCTGACACTCAGGCACATTATGACCAAGGGCAAAGGTGACTGCAGGGGTGAGCACCGGTGAAATGAATGGGGATATTTTTTTATTACTATTTTACACATTATTTATGGAGTTAGAGATTCATGAAGGCCACTGCTCGACTAACAAGTAGAACAGTGGCCTTCATTATTCTCCAGCTTACCATCATAATGTATAAAATAGTAATAGTAAATAACTCCATTCATTTCAAGGGGGTCCACTTCAGCACTCTGAACCATGGACATCATGTTTTAAAGACTCCTGCCTCTGGCTCCCTAACACTCAAGTAAGAGACTTTTTACTTATATCTATACTTGATGGGCTGTCTGTAGTAGCATGGCCATACTCACTGCAGTGTGCATGCATGGTGGGGGGGACTGGTGTGTGTGTGTGTGTGTGTGTGTGTGTGTTGAGTTATTGCTACTTTTGTGTTTGCATCTTAAAGTCTGTCTGCATGGAAGCATTCAAAACTATGGAGAGAATTTAGTAGGAGTACAGGCCAGACAGAAGACGTTAAGTGGTTTTGTGGATAAATTTGTATATTGGGGGTGGGAAAAAACACATGTGTTTCCAATGGTATGTGTGCTACAGTTCAACTGTGAAAATGAGATGAGGGAGAGAAGAAAACTGAAAAACATAACAGTGGATACAAGCATGCCGCATGCATGCAGATGTATTCAGATACAATATGTATTGAAGTACAAGTGAGTCTTTCCCAATTTAATGTAAAAATCATGGTTTCCACACTTGCTTGCTGCACACATGCCATATATATGAATGCAGTCATTTCCAATTTAATATTTAAATCATACTTGCAGCATGCATATAACTTGGGTAGTGCTATGTGTGAAGCATATAATTATTTATGTAAGGTTAAGAAATAATTGCAAAAAAGGCCTAAAACAAACAAAAATACAATACCTCAGAGAACTACAGAAAAATAATCTTGCAGACCCTAAAAAGTTTTGAACCCAAATTAACTCGCTCCTGAAGGGGCTGCACACCCATTCTGTAAGTGACATTTCAGCCAATGGGGTCTACCATAGCAACCCAGAGGATGCTGCCAAGGCTTTAAACCTATTCTTTACTAACCTTGATAAGTACAAAACCCCAGAATAGGCCCCCTCCACAGAAAAGTACCAATGATACTCCTGTTCCAAATTTCCACCGCAAACTAGTGACAAGAAAATAGGTCATCAAACTAATCAGGAATATTAATACCTCAGGTTCGGCTGAATATGATAAACTGGGACCCAGACTACTCAAAATTGCAGCACCAATGATAGCCACCCCTACAACCTGGCTTTTTAATAGGTCTCTTCTAGAAGGAAAAGTCCCAGCACTAATGAAAGTGGCCTTGGTTACTCCTATACATAAAGGAGGACCTCGGGAGCAAGTGAAAAACTACAGGCCCATCTCACTTCTCTGCACCCTAAGCAAAGTGCTAGAGAAGATTGTGTTTTGCCAGGTTGTGGACTATGTAGGTCTGCACAAGATATTAACTGCTTGGCAGCATGGCTTCAGAAAAAAACATGGAACTAGTACAGCTGTAGTCAGCCTTACCACTGATATCAAGGCAAAACTGAAAGAATACTTATTGTTGAAATTTTCATGTAGCTGTTCTTTGACATTTATTGTTATTATGTAAATGTATGTTTTGTATGTAAATCTGTGGGGTTTTTTGTTTGTTTTTTGTTCCGGGTCGGGCCTGTAAAAGGTCTTTGGTCCAGTGTCCTTACCCGGTTAACAAATGAATAAAAAAAAATCTACTCAGCCTTAGACAATGGCCTGCTAACTGGTGTGGTCTTTATAGACCTCACCAAGGTGTCTGATTTGGTAAGTCATAAACTACTAATGAAAAAGTTGAAATCCATAGGACTGGACTGTCGCACCTTAAGTTGGTTCTCAGATTACTTGCAGGGCAGGTCATAACTAGTCAAATGGCATTACGTCTTATCTGACAGACATCAGTTCTATGATGGTGTCCAGCAGGGGTCTATATCAGGGCTCCTATTATTTTTTCTATTTATAAATGATATGCCAAACCACAGTGGAGGTGCAAATTTGATGCTGTATGCTGACAATGCAGTATTGTATAGGACTTCAAAAATATAGACCGACTGAATGAAGCTCTTGGGAAAGATCTTTTGCTCCTGGAAGGCTGGCTGGAAACCAACAAATTAATCCTAAACAGCAAAAAAAAAAAGCTGTATTAATTGGCCCTAGAAGTCTAGAGTCTGACAGGAAACTCTGGCTCTCTTTAATGGTGCCAGGGTGGAGGTTGTGGGCTCTATAAAGTAATTAGGTGTTAGTCTTGATCAGAATTGCACCTTCAAGGTCTAAACTGACTAGCTGACCAAGTCCATTAATCAGAAACTAGGTCTCTTATATTGGTTAACCCCTTTCCTAACAAAAGATTCCAGGCAAAAGATAGCAACTGGTACCCTACTGACCACTTTGTTTTATATATCTCCTGTCCTATACTCATTAAAAGATGCTGAACTGTAGAGGCTTAGAATTCTGTACCATAGAATTTGTCAATTCGCAGCAGGCGTCCCACCCCTTGAACATTATTTTCAAGTGCTACATTTCTTAAGATGGCCCTCCTTTGAAGGTAAACTAACACATCATTCTCTTTGCCTAGACTATAAACTTAGGCTAGACAACCCCCACCAAGCCTGGCTGCTACAGTAACCACCAAGAAAAACAGTAGAACACTTAGGTCCTCCTAACATCAGCTTCTTCAAGTCCCAAAAGTAAGGTCATCCCAAGGGCTCAGATCCTTTGCTGCCTACATACCGCCTCTCTGAAATGCACTCCCTAGTAAACTCCAGGAGTGCAGTTCACTAGGGGGATTTAAGAACTGGCTCAAGGCCCACTTGCTGGAGCTAAACCAATGCACTTGTTACCACTGACTAGGGCCAAATAAGTTGTTATTTTTACTCTGTAAGGCATGATTGCTTATCTTGTCATACAGTATCCTGTCACTGACGATCTCCTATATGTATTGTCTACCATATGCTGTAAACCACAAATGTATAACCTGGTCTAACTAATTATATAATACTGTTGTCTGTAGTAATGTGATGGTTTGCTTTGTCTGACATGTTATATTGTTCTCTTAAGAGTAATTAATTCCTAGTCACCCCTGAAAAATGAACTGTAATAGTCCCAGTGGGCTTAACCGGTTATCAAAATATAAATAAATAAAAATTCCTTTAATGTACTTATTCCTGGGTTGTTATAACTGTATGATTATTTATGCTTTACATCAACATGTCTTTTTCTGCTTACTTCTCCTTTATATAACAATTTTGGGTGCACTGCATTCTGCATAACCTTGCATCACCCTGCTTCTCTTGTCATGTTTTTGTATATTTTGTTTCTATTCTGTTGTGTATCCATGCTTATATGTGCCATCTTAATGACTCAGATCATGCTTGAAAATGGTCCCTAGGATGCTTGTACCCACCTGGTTAACAATAAATTAATAAATAACTACAATGGTGGTCTCTATGCTTTTCAAATCCATGTTTTGACTGCTGAAGCTTAGTTTTCTATCCATTTGATTTTGTCTGTGTTAGAAACTAAAGGCGCAATACCTGTAGTGATAAATTTTAATGCTGCAGTTTATGTTTGCTAATAATAAACAAGCATTCAAACATGCCACACTTTTAGTTGTGACTCTTTCTTTCATGTCTGTACTCACCAACATTGCTTGCAGCACAGCATTGCTGCAGTGCTGTCTCATCAAAGGTGCTGTGTGCTGTGACTTCCTGAATCTTTATGAACCTGAACATTCATGATCATGAGCCACATGGACTCTGACATTAGTGTCCTGTGTTATCAGATGTTATCTCAAGTTCATCCACATCATGACAGAGTCCACCTAGCCCCCCCCCAGTGGCTCAATCTGTTATGTAGACTCAACATAGAATCCAGAGGAGTGCTGTATAATAATAGTGTTGTAGGCATGTAGGCACCTTATAAGGTTTACCAACGTATATATTCATAATTTGTGCTATCTATGTGGTGGTGTGCTAACAATATTGATGAAGGACCTAGCTTTATTTTTGTCAACCTTTAACATACTGTAGGCCGTTGTGTTTTCCAATTTTTTTTTTTTTGGTGTTTACTACATGCACCTTATAAATCTTAGATTGTACAAGTGCAGTTCTTATTAGTTTGTTTCACAATATAGCAGAGCTACAGACACTGTGATAATAAAAACTAGTTATACACTGTATACTTGTTAATTAATATCATAAAAGTATATTCACCTTTGTTTTATATAAAGGAAAAGTATATTCACCTTTCTTTTTATATAAAGGAAGTAGCATTAAGACTTTTATCTTGTCAATAGTCAAGTGTGCTGCCGTTGTCTAGGATATTACAGTTACAGTAACATAAATATAAAGCTAGCATATATTATTTCACTTTATTTGGTGTGAAAAATTAAATGTTCTTAAAACAGTTTCCAAAGCAATCAGTTTAAACGGGTTACCTATTAATGGTATATCAACAACCAATCAGACTGCTGTTCTTCCCTGTGGTATGATTCCACTACTGCTTACTGTCATAGCATGTCTGGTCTTTTGTCCCCTACAGGCACTGAAAGATTACAAATGTCTAATGCCTCAACTGACAAAAGTGAAATAGAAGCCGTCAGCTGTTTTTGTTGAATTGTTAGGCAGTGAAAGTGATTTTTTCTGGACTAAAGCAAGCACTGTTCTGTGTAAAAAATCATGAGTTAAAATGTGTTGCATTATCAGCTATATCTCTGGTATATTGACTGTGAAATTGACCGTGAAGTGTAGACACCTTTACAAAATAGATTATACTTTACTAATCCATCTGGAACCATTACAGTCTATTCAGCCAACTGTCCAATGAGATGAATACACAAATGACTAAAGGATGAGATACTCCAACATAGCAACTATTTCTCTTGTAGTTAGCTTGAGAGCCCAGTGCTACTTGTTTTGCAGGACCATTCCTGACTCTAAGGTCATGTATTTATTATACTTAGAATTTTGATTTAGAAACTCTGTAGTTGTTTAATTGCAATGCATTATTGATAACTTTTTTCCTCTCCCTTGTACCCCTTTGCAGGTTGGAACTGAAAAATGAGCCTTAGCTCAGAATGTCTTTCCCAGTTACATTTTAAATTAAGTAAAATCAAAAAGTATAATTGGCACTTAATACTGTATTCCTTAAACTTGACATAAACACTGAAGATACATTTTTACCAATCAATAGCCCTAGTGAAGAACCTGCAAAGCAGCCATGTAACGTAACTGTAGCCACACTACCTCATTATCTCTGCTTGCAGATGGAATTTAACATTCATTAAAAACTAAGTTCCTATTTTGTTCCAGTAACATAGCAATTGTTTCAGTTTCATGTGAGCAAGGTTCAAGTCCAACATTCTTATATACCAAAATAGTCAAATATCCTAGAAGCATGAAGTCACTCTTGGCTGGGTTAAAGCAAAGCCTGTTTTATAGGAAGTCAGGAAATGTATGTCCTCTACCCACTGCATTTTACAGGAATGGGGAAATATGTGCACCCACATGTTTTTGCCTACTCTAGTGCCATTGATCTCTAGACAGCCTTAACTTTTTCAGTAATGTTTGTATAACTGTCTGGTTTTGCTGAGAATCCATAAAACTTGTATAGTATATGAGTTTATCATTTAACTATGAAAGGCCTAGTCTGAAATGCAGAGAACTTGTTTATAAATAACGTAGCAGAACAACAGCTTTGCTTCCATGAAGCTGACAATAAGGTAATAATAATAATAAAAATTTTATTTATAAAGCGCCTTTCAGTGTATCAAGGCACTGAACATTTTAAGATCATAAATTCACATTTCAAATACAAATCTTCAAAACATGTATACAAATGTATCATAATAACATCAGATATTAAAACATAATAAATTATAATAAAATTACAGTCATACTGAAATTAGTTTAGTTATCCAAGAAGGCCATTTGCCATAAATGTGTTTTCAAATCTTTCAAAGATCACATAACAACTCATGCAATGGGTGATTATTATGCTAACAGTAGGCATTATACTGTATATAGTAAATACTGTACTAAAACCTCATGGAAAATTGTGAATATTGTATCTTTTTTTAACTTTATTTTCACTAATTTGATAAAATAACAATGCTCATAGAATTAATACTTGGTTTCAAGGCATAGAAATTAAAAATAAAAAGTAACAAGCAACATCACAATAAGATTCAATACTTGTCTTCCTTTGTTGCTCATATTAGGGTTATACCTATAAAATACATCAATTTACAAAGGAATCATACCATACTTAATAATGTGCATCAAGACCATGGACATACTGTGGAAATGTGAACCTCAGGTAATTCCTTGAATGAAAGACACAGGATAGAGGTCCTTCACTTTCATGGTCTCCTATGTGGAATGTCCTCCCCATCTCTATAAAAGCTTGGTAATACAGTACCCCTAAGCTAGCCCTGAAGGAGCACCTCCTAGCCCCAGCTAAATGTTACCGCTGAAACCTTGCCTGTGTAGTGGATTAATGGCCCTCTGTAACCTACAGTACCTATATACTCTTGCCCCCAGCTATTACATGTCTAGTGCTAAACTGTCTATTTACTGTAGATCTGTTGAAATTGTAGTTTTCTTGATGTACCAAGCTGCACTAATGGTTTTTGCATAGCTTATTGAATCTATTGTTCTCTTGTAGTACCACTTTGCATTAATTGTTTTTGCATAACTTGCTGCACAAAATACTTATGTTTGCAGCTAGTTAGGTACCCATCTATGTAATTAATTTTGTACAATGTTTCATGATGGTTGAATTCAATATGTATTGTTATCTGTAACTAATCCTGGGTCACCACTGAAACTGGGACTTTTGTCCAGGTGGGCCTAACCAGTCATTTAAAAAAAATCAATAAATAAAATTAATCCAACATGATATTGTCATGATATTTATGGAAACAGAAGAACAGTAACCAGAACCTCATCAGCTCTATACCTAACAAAAACTAAACATGATCTCAGAACCATGACTCAAAGATCCTGTCTATTAATATGGCAGAACATGTCTGTATATTTGATAATGCAGATAGCATGTTAATTTGATCAGAGTGGGATACCTATGTGGATAAAAAAAAATGTTCTCGGGTGCTTAGGGAAATCTCTACTATGTATGGAAAACAAAAAGGAAGGAGCAGAGCACACGCCATTACTACTAGGAACAAATATTTACTGAACCATGAAAACTGATGCAGTGCAAGCTCCCAAGGGAGTTTGAACTGTATCAATTTCAGTGGCTCTATAAATATTTGTACCTAATAGAAACTGTGCACGCTCTGCTCCTTACTTTTTGTTTTCAAGCAAGTACAGTTGTACCCAGTGTAGTAGCACCATTGGAGATGGATGTGATTGTTTTCTGACATTTCTTGTTTTGTTCTGCTATGTATAGGTTGTGTAAACAAATTGGACCCTATGCATTATGCTAATGTGCTGGGTGCATAGGCATAGCTATGCAGGAATGCCGTGCAGTGGGGGGCCCACAGATCCTTGATGGCATTCACCAAAGGTGTGCACACCAGGTGTGCACCCAATTCCCCATCCGCACAGACAGCTCTGTGCCAGGGCAGTCTGGGTTGAGGGACAGAGGTGTGCCCACACTACATTGCCATTCAAAAAGGGGCATAGTGCTGCACATGGGGGGAAGGGGTTAGGAGGGTGTTGGTTATGGCAGAGGGGACCCTGCTGTAACTGCCCCATGCACTGAGCCCAGTGCACACAGGACCCCTGCCCAGACCTGGCAGCAGGGTGTAAACCCACCTACAACTAGTCCCCTACCCCAGTCCCATATGGCAGCCCACTCCCCAACACACAGTCAAGACCTGGCCCTAGTCAGTGTTGTGAGAACACCCCCCCCACACACATACACATATGAACTCCATTCACATTTGCCCATGAATTGCCCGCACACATATGAGCCCTGTTCCTAGTTGCACAGATACCCCCACACACATATGAGCCCCATCACTGTTTGCCAATACATTGCCCACACACATATCAGCCCTGTCCCCACTGCCCATAAATCACCCACACACATATGAGCACCATACTCATTTACTCAGACAACCCCACACACACATATGAGCCCATATCTGTAAGAGCAGACCGCCCCCAGAGCCCCATCGTGGCAGAACCAGCCCTGTACATCCCATCCCAACCAGTCTTGACCCCGATCCCATATCCTGTGTCTTCTCATTGGTGTTCAGTGACTCCCCCCCCCGCCCAGCTGCACCGATAACACCACCACCACCATCCCCCATACCTGAGTGTCAGTGTTGTGGTACTGGGTTTTGTATGGCCAGTGGCACATTCCCTCCACTCACCTCCTCAGCTGCTGGCCATCCAACTGATTCTGGGAGCATGCTGCCTGTCTATAGCAGCACGCTGACAGCATCAGTTGGACAACCGGTAGCCAAGGAGGTGAGCAGAGGGATGTGCCGCTGGCCACACAAAGCCCGGGCACCAACATTCGGGTATGGGGAATGGGGGGTAGTGTTGTCAGTGCTGCAGAGGGAGGGAGAGCAACTGAACACCAATGAAGGGGTACAGGATACAGTATTGGGGTGGTTGGGATGGGATGTGCAGGGCTGGTTACATCACAATGGGGCTGTGAGTGGGGGGTGTCTGTTCTTATGGGTACAGGCTCATATGTATGCAAGGTTGTCTGAGCAAAGGGGGATGGGGCTCATATATGTGGGGGGTATCTGTGCAAACGAGGACAGGGCTCATATGGGTGTAGGTGATTTATGGGCTGATGGGGATGGGGATGGGGCTGGTGTGTGTATGTGTGTGTGTGTGTGTGTGTGTGTGTGTGTGTGTGTGTGTGTGTGTGTGTGTGTGTGTGTGTCACTGCTGTTCGCCAAGATGTGCCATGGAGGCTGGTATCAGGTGGGGGGGCAACTAGATAACAGGGCATGGCAGCGCAGGTCCAGGTGCCTATGGTAGCTATTCATGCATCCAGCCCTGCTCCTTCACATGCAAAGGAATCCACTCTGGGACCCAGGATGGACAACTGATTGGCTGTCCACCTAGGTCTGCTACTCTGCCCCCATCCACCCTGTGCATTCCTGCATAAAGGGGGATGGGGTCACAGACAGGTGGCTGGCTTTACTGCACACTGGCATGTTCGCACCTATCCATGGGCATGGAGCTACAAGGGTAGGGTAATCACCTCTGGTGCATACTTTCCATCCATTCATTCATAGCTCCAGTGCATATACCACATGTGTTCCTTAATGCCAACAGGTTGCAGCCATCCTGTCACTGCTGGCAGGAGCCTTTGGTACACAAAATAACACACACTAAGGAAACCAGCTAATTATATAAATACTTTTAAAATCAGTTCATCTACAACACCCTATATATCTGCTACCTGCATCACAGTATGTAAAGTTCAAGTGACCCCAACATAAATCTTCCCAAATCAATCAGTAAAACAGTGTAGCATATTTGTTCATTTTTACAATAACCATACACATTTCTGCAATTACGATTCGACTAAGACTCATACAGAATATCAAAATATAGAATCCCTTTGGTCTCTCTCATCTACAGAATCTGGTACTGGATCCTGACTAGCAAAGTCTGCCTTTATCTTTTCCAATTTTTTTCCCACATCTACCAGATCATTAATTATGAAAGTATTACCAGCACAGCTTCACTGGCAGCTGCAATGCATGAGAAATGCCCAGCTGACTGAGGCCATTTCTTATGGAATGAAATCTTTTCCTATGCTGCCACAAGGCAAAGCTCAGATTCAAAAGCAAAAGACTCCTGTACCACAAAGTTAAAATTCCTTTCTTCTTAGACACACTTAATATCATGCTCCAGATACATGAGTCCCTAGTGATGACAATATACAAGTCCTTGGCAATTCTGGCTTTGTTGGAGACTTCCTCAGTGTCACTCAGTATACAGTACTTTGTGTAAAAATCCCTCCAAGTCTAAATCCAGTAGCTCTTTCAAATAATCACAACAGAGATCCAGTAGGGTCCTGACCTTCCATGTTGTCCAGGATCCCCAGAAGCTACATATTTTAGAGCATGGCACTGTTTTCTAAATATCCTTATCATAATATCAGTATTTATTTTCCTAAAGGACTCCAGAGTCCACCACTGCAGATTTGTTAGTGATCTCCGTCACATACTTTGCCTCCATAGAAATAAAATCTACTTTGGTCAATTATTAGAAGAATCTACCTTTTCACCAAGATCATGCACAAAGCACTGTAAGTCTTTCACAATGTTCAGGACATCACAAGCAACAGCACTGGTCCCCCAGTTGTCTCAGCACACTGGCTGGTCCTTCCTGCTCCATCCAGTGGCTTCGGCTGCTTATACCTCCTGGCCTCCTTTGACTGGCCCTGGCACAATTCCCTCATTAGATAAAAAGCTTATTTTGATATGTTAGGTAAAGTAAAAGGCAGGCTACACAATGGTGTAAAAAGCTTGTAAAAATTTGAATTTAAATACAATGAAAATAATTTAGTTAGAATTATTGGTGTCATGCTAAAAGGGATCTCTTTCCATTGGCTGCTGACCACAGCCCCTCAATAGTATAAAAGTTAAACACGTCAGCCTATATGTTGTTTATTTTCTACATTTATCTTTCTCTTACTCTATGCTACTGAGAATATTTACATGAATAACACAATCTTTGTTGTTCAGACTTGAGCTACTTCCGTGGCTTGTCTACATGTGATGCCTAATTCTCTGATCAGATGGTGTCCTTAATGTTACACAAGTCTTTGACCCAGGATAGCTCAGCCAACATACAGTATCTCATTTCTAATGGAGTCCTGCAATACTGGGAAGGTAAGTGACTTGCATCAAGTCACACAGTGTGTAACTGGTTTTGGAAGTAGTCAAATCTGAATTTTCTGGTTCAGATATGTAGGTTATAACCTCCAGGCTTCACTGCCTCCTAAACTCTCAAAGCATTCCCCCACTGTAGCAATTATTTTGGATAACAGCCAGATCACAGATAACATACTTTATTAGCCAAGTATGCACTGTTGAGACTTGTTTTCCAAATACTGACATGTGAAAAGAATGAGCTGTATTCTAGTGAAACATTTCAAGGTTCAATTGTATTATAAACAACAGCTGGAGATAGAGCATTTTGATTGGCTGACATTCTAAAAGGATTAGGTTTTGAGTTGAAAACACTGGTGTACAATAGAACAAGCATTTGTCAATGCTGAATGTTTGCTTGCTGGCATTGGCATTGGTAGTGTAGGAGTTAGAGAGATGCATAATAGGAATTGCAGTGAAGTATTGAACTAAAGCCAACCTCACCACCACCCTGCAGAGACTGAAAGGCATTGGGGTGTGCCTTTGGGTCATCAGGCATAACAGCCATGCCATTTCACCTCACTCTACCCTGCATACTCTGACAAGTGTCACGCTGTGCCTTGTGGTCTTTGGGCCTTATGCTTACCCCATTCCATAATGAAATATGGTGAGATGGGTGCAGTATAGGAGAATGAGGTGAACTTTAGGGCTGAAGAGTCAAGGCACACCTTGATGCCTGTCACTGGCTGCAAGGTGTGGGTGTGGGTGGAATGGCATGAGCATTGCAGGCGACAATCCCAAGTCACACTCCTGATGCCTGTCAGTCTCTACAGGGTGGGGTGTTGTGGTCAGAAACCCTAATGCCCCAGGCGTTCATTGGAATTTTCACTCCAAATTTTCAGCAGGGTTTTTTTGTGACCTCCACCTCATGAACAGTGGCAATACTAGTTCATTAGCTAAAAGCTGATTTTGCACACTGACTATGCCATTTGGCACACAGGTGCAAAAACACACTTTGAACAGGATGTGAAAAATGACAGCTGTACTGTTCATGGGGAGGTATAAAAATTGGCAATGTTGAAAATCTAGAATGAAAATATAAAAAAGTGAAGTCAAGAGTGTGCGTAGAAACTGTGCAATGCACACCCATAATGTAATGAGTTTGGGGATATTTTACTGCAGATTGTCAATGCAGGCATTTTGGGACCTCTGCTTATGAACAGTGTCACTGTGATTTTCTTAATCTGTCCTGAACACTGATTTCCCACAGCGACAATGCATTTCTGCTCTGGAGGTGCGAAAACACATTTCGACCAGGGTGTGAAAAATGAGATGTACTATTCATAAGGAGGTGTGGAAAAATGCCAGTGTTGAAAATCTGGACTGAAAATAGTATGAATTCATGAACTTACAAGGGTGCATGGAAACAGCGCAATGCATGCTCGTAACAGTCATTTTATGGACTTTTGTCACCAAATTTTCAACATAGCCATTTTAAGACCTCTGCTCATGAACAGTGTCACTGTGATTTTCTTAATCTGTCCCTAACATTGAATTCGCACACCAACCACACCATTGGGCACTACATGCACGAAAACACATTTTGGGCAAGATATGAAAAATGACAGCTGTACTGCTCATCAGGAGGTGTGGTAAAATGGCAATGTTGAAAAATCTGAGTGAAAATATTACAATTTTGCAAAGTTACGAGCATAGGAACTGTGCAACGCAATATGAAATAATATTTGGATTTTTCCACCAAATTTTCAACATAGGGTTTTGGGGGGCCTACCTCATGAATTGTGACACTGTCATTTTGTTACTGGGTTCTGAAAGGTGGTCCCATGCAGTGACAGCAAAATCACCTTTCGGGACCGAATAACAAATGACAGTGACTGAGTTCATGAGGTGGGACCCCAAAAACCACATGTTTAAAATTTGGTGAAAAAATTCCCCAAAATGGCCGAGATATACACCAAAGCTGAAAAAACCCCATTTATGCCATTATACAGCTTACCAGTATTTCTTCAGTTCACAGTCGGCTTTGAAGAGTGCAGACGTGTTCTGCTCCAATCAAGACGCCACGCTGGAGGTACTTATGGGGTGAGGGGTGTGTGGGAGGTAGATGTGCAGAAGGTGGTTGCGGTTGGGGAGGGGCAAGACAATCAAGAAGAGACCATTTTTTGTTTTCTGGTGTGTTTTTTTGGTTTTAGGAAGACTAGCGGGACTTGTGCCACACTGGGGTGGGCTTTCAGCATGGCAGCTGAAAGTTTTTGGGGGTCAGTGGAGTCGATGGGGGATTGGGCACCCCCGTCGGTCATACAGACATTTGCTATGCTGGGGTGGGCTCCCAGCATGGCAACTGGAAATCAGTTTTATTTTGGGGGGGTGTTGAGTGGAACTGATGGGGGACTGGGCACCCCTGTCTCCATTATGTCTTTTGCCATGCTGAGGTGGGCTCCCCGCATAGCACCTAGAAGTTTGTAGGGGGGCGCGGAGCCGATGGGGGATTGAGCATCCCTGTGAGCCATACTGAAAGCAGCAGGGGGAGTGCATGTAAATAGTATAGGAGGATCGTCCTCCTGGTGTGTTGCTTTCTTTTTCTCCCATGTCTGTGTAAGTTTCTTTAATAAAAAAAAAAATAGCTCTGGAGCGTCACTCTCTGATTCTGTGATACTGCAGGATGGGGGATAAGAGGAATCACAGGATATTCTTCCACAATAGTGCAGGACTGGGACTGGAACACTGGCAAAGGGGGATGGAACAGTCATGAATTCTGCTGCTCTCGTCTACTTTAAAGACAAGCAGGATTGCCGGCAATATGCTAATCAGCACAACGTTGTCGCCGCTCATTGAAGCGGTCTCTCCCTTTTAACTGTACAGCACTACATTTTCAACTGCTGTCATAGACAGCTGCAGCATTCGTTGGTGAACTGTGGCTAGGCCTGCAAACACATTGACTGCATTGGAAGACAGGGTGCCACACCTGCAAAAACTCGTATGATGGCACTATGTTTCTTGCACATGCGTGCAAGCAAACATATAAATGTGAATTTTAACTACAGAAACATTCTTAAACAAGCATTTGTCAATGCCAAATGTTGACTGTGGTGGTCCGTTGAGCTCGCTTAGTGCCCCTCTGTCACTCACTTGTTCTGTTTCTCCTGGTGCTGCAGACTGCTCTTTTGTATTGGGCTCCTGCCTGCATTGGCACCTTTTTCTGTCCACAAAGAAATCTGTCCCAACAGAGCTCCATTGAGGTGGCTCACTCCCCCTCTTTCACTCGCTCATTCTGTTTCTCTCGGCACTGCAGGCTGCCCCTTTGCACTGGGCTTCTCCCTCTGTTAATGGCTTTTTCTGCCCACAAAGAAATCTGCAGCAGTCCTGACACAGGTCTGGTGAGCTTGCTCAGTCCTCCTCTCTCACTCACTCATTCCTTTTCTGCCAGCACTGCAGGCTGGCCTTTTGTACTGGGCTCCTGCCTGCATTGCTGCCTTGTGCTGCCCACAAAGAAACTGCAGCAGTCACAATAGAGCTCCATTGAGCTCGCTCAGTCCCCCTCTCTCACTCTCTCATTGTGTTTCTCCCGGCACTGCAGGCTGCCCTTTTGTACTGGGCTTCTGCCTGAGTTTGGCACCTTTTTCTGCCCACAAAGAAATCCGCAGCTGTCCTGACAGAGCTCCATTGAGGTTGTTCACTCCCCCAGTCTCACTCGCTCATTCTGTTTCTCCTGGTGCTGCAGGCTGCCCTTTTGCAGTGGGCTTCTGCCTCTAGTGGTGCCTTTTTCTGCCCACAAAGAAATTTGCAGCAGTCCTGACAGAGCTCCATTGACCTCGCTCACTCCCTTCCTCTCTCTCACTCGCTCATTCCATTTCTGCCCGCGCTACAGGCTGGCCTTTTGTACTGGGCTCCCCTGCGTTGCCACCTTTTCTTGCATACAAAGAAAGCCACAGCAATCACAATAGACATCCACTGAGCTCGTTCACTCCCTCTCTCTCAATCGCTTGTGTTTCTCCCGGTGCTGCAGGCTGGCCTTTTGTACTGGGCTCCTACCTGTGTTGCCACCTTTTCTTGCCCACAAAGAAATCTGCAGCAGTCTTGATAGAGCTCTGTTGAGCTCGCTCACTCCCCCTCTCTTAGTCGCTCATTCTGTTTCTCCCTCCACTGCAGGCTGCCCTTTTGTACTGGGCACCTGCGTGCATTGCTGCCTTTTTCTGCCCACAAAGAAATCCACAGCACTCTCAACAGAGCTCTGTTGAGCTCACTCACTTCCCCTCCCTCACTCACTCATTATGTGTCTCCCACTGCTGCAGGCTGCCCTTTTGTACTGGGCTCCTGCCTGAATTGGCAGCTTTTTCTGCCCACAAAGAAATCTGCAGCTGTCCTGACAGAGCTCTGTTGAGGTTGCTCACTCCCCCTGTCTCACTTACTCATTCTGTTTCTCCTGGCGCTGCAGGCTGCCCTTTTTTAGTGGGCTTCTGCCTCTTTTGGTGCCTTTTTCTGCCCACAAAGATATCTGCAGAGGTCATGATAGAGCTCCACTGAGCTCGTTCATTCCCCCTCTCTCACTTGCTCATTCTGTTTCTCCCACAGCTGCAGGCTGGCCTTTTGTACTGGGCACCTGAGTGCATTGCTGCCTTTTGCTGCCCACAAAGAAATCTGCAGCACTCCCGACACAGTTCCATACAGCTCGCTCACTCCTCCTCTCTCACCGGTCATTCTGCTTCTGCCAGGCTGCAGGCTGGCCTTTGTATCTGAGTTCCCGTTGCCGCCTTTTCCTGCCCACAAAGAAAGCTGCAGCAATCACAATAGACCTCCATTGAGCTCGCTCATTCCCCCCCTCTCACTCACTCATTGTGTGTCTCCCGGCTCTGCAGGCTGCCCTTCTGTACTGGGCTCTTGCCTGAGTTGCCACCTTTTTCTGCCCACAAAGAAATCCGCAGCTGTCCCAACACAGCTCCACTGAGGTTGCTCACTCCACCTATCTCACTTGCTTATTCTGTTTCTCCTGACACTGCAGCAGTACTAACAGAGCTACGTTGACCTCACTCACTCCCCCTCTCTCACTTGCTCGTTCCGTTTCTGCCAGCGCTGCAGGCTTGCCTTTTGAACTGGGCTCCTGCCTGCGTGTCACCCTTTTCCCCCCACAAAGAAATCTGCAGCAGTCTTGATAGAGCTCCGTTGAGCTCGCTCACTCCCCCTCTCTTAGTCGCTCATTCTGTTTCTCCCTCCGCTGCAGGCTGCCCTTTTGTACTGGGCACCTCTGTGCATTGCTGCCTTTTTCTGCCCACAAAGAAATCCACAGCACTCCCAACAGAGCTCCATTGAGATCAGTCACTCCCCCCCTCTCTCACTCACTCATTCTGTGTCTCCTACTGCTGCAGGCTGCCCTTTTGTACTGGGCTCCTGCCTGTATTGGCTGCTTTTTCTGCCCACAAAGAAATCTGCAGCACTCCTGACACAGTTCCGTACAGCTCGCTTACTCCTCCTCTCTCACTCGCTCATTCCATTTCTGCTGGTGCTGCAGGCTGCCCTTTTGTACTGGGCTCCTGCCTGCATTGATGGCTTTTTCTGCCCACAAAGAAATCTGCAGCTGTGCTGACAGAGCTCCGTTGAGGTTGCTCACTCCCCCTCTCTCACTTGCTCATTCTGCTTCTCCCACAGCTGCAGGCTGGCCTTTAGTACTGGGCTTCTGCCTGCGTTGCTGCCCTTTTCTGCCCACAAAGAAATCTGCAGCAGTCTTGATAGAGCTCCGTTTCTGTTACGCTCAATCACTCCCCCTCTATCAGTCGCTCATTCTGTTTCTCCCTCTGGTGCAGGCTGCTCTTTGTACTGGGCACCTGAGTGCATTGCTGCCTTTTTCTGCCCACAAAGAAATCTGCAGCACTCCCAACAGAGCTCCGTTGAGCTCACTCCTCCCCATCCCTCACTCCCACTTTCGTTCTGTGTCTCCCTGCTGCTTCAGGCTGCCCTTTTGTATTGGGATCCTGCCTGAATTGGCTGCTTTTTCTGCCCACAAAGAAATCTGCAGCACCCCCGACACAGTTCCGAACAGCTCGCTCACTCCTCCTCTCTCACTTGCTCATTCCATTTCTGCCGGTGCTGCAGGCTGCCCTTTTGTACTGGGCTCCTGCCTGCATTGACGGCTTTTTCTGCCCACAAAGAAATCTGCAGCTGTGCTGACAGAGCTCCATTGAGGTTGCTCACTCCCCCTGTCTCACTCACTCACTCATTCTGTTTCTCCTGGCACTGCAGGCTGGCTTTTTGTACTGGGCTCCTGCCTGTGTTGCCACCATTTCCTGCTCACAAAGAAATCTGCAGCAGTCACGATAGACCTCTGTTGAGCTCGCTTACTCCCCCTCTCTCACTCGCTCATTGTGTTTCTCCTGGCGCTGCAGGCTGCCCTTTTGTACTGGGCTCCTGCCTGCTTTGGCACCTTTTTCTGTCCACAAAGAAATCCGCAGCTGTCCTGACACAGCTCCGTTTTCAATCACCACCACCAGTCTCACTCACTTATTCTTTTTCTCCTGGCGCTGCAGGTTGCCCTTTTGTACTGGACTCCTGCATCTGTTGGCACCTTTTCCTGTCTACAAAGAAATCTGCAGCAGTCCCAACAGAGCTCCGTTGACCTTGCTCTCACCCCCTCTCTCACTAGCTTGTTCTGTTTCTGCCAGCACTGCAGGCTGGCCTTTTGTACTGGGCTCCTGCCTGCATTGCCGCCCTTTACTGCCCGCAAAGAAATCCGCAGCAGTCATGATAGAGCTCCATTGATCTCACTCACTCATTCTCTCTCTCAGTCGCTCATTCTGTTTCTCCCAATGCTGCAGGCTGCCCTTTTGTACTGGGCCCCCGCATGCATTGTGGCATTTTTCTGCCCACAAAGAAATCCACAGCAGTCCCAACAGAGCTCCATTGCGCTCACTCAGTTCACCTCACTCACTCACTTGTTCTGTGTCTCCAGGTGCTGCAGGCTTCTCTTTTATACTGGGCTCCTGCCTGCGTTGGTGGATTTTTATGCCCAAAAAGAAATCTGCAGCATTCCCGACAGAGCTCAGTTGAGCTCGGTCACTCTCCCCCTCTGTCACTCGCTTGATCCTAATCTGTCCCAAATACTGATTTCTGACAGTGACCATGCTATTGTGTGCTGGAAGACGGAAAACGCATTTCAGCCAGGATGTGAAAAATGACAGCTGTATTGTTCATAAGGAGGTGTGAAAAAAATGCCAGTGTTGAAAATCTGGCGTGAAAATATTACTAATTTGTGGACTTACAAGGGTGCGTGGAAACTGCACAACGCATGCTCATAACACAGTCATTTTATGGAGTTTCATCACAAAATTTTTAATATAGGCATTTTAGGACCTCTGCACATGAACAGTGTCAGTGTGATTTTCTTAATGTGTCCCGAACACTGATTTCCCACAGCGACCCTGCTATTGTGCGCCGGAAGACGGAAAACACATTTTGTCCAAGATGTGAAAAATGACAATTGCACTGTTCATAAGGAGGTGTGGAAAAATGACAATGTTGAAAATCTAGAATGAAAATAT
Source organism: Neoceratodus forsteri (assembly GCA_016271365.2). Lineage (NCBI taxonomy): Eukaryota > Metazoa > Chordata > Ceratodontiformes > Ceratodontidae > Neoceratodus > Neoceratodus forsteri. The sequence continues at coordinate 344,612,350 of CM028136.1, forward strand.
TGCAAAGTTGCTAAGTTACAAGCGTGCATGGAAACTGCACAACGCACGCTCATAAGACACTCATTTTATGGACTTCCATCACCAAATTTTCAACATAGGCATTTTAGGACCTCTGCTAATGAACAGTGTCACTGTCATTTTCAAAATGTGCCCCAAACATGGATTTCCCACAATGACTGCACTATTCTGCGTCAGAACAGTGAAAACACATATTGGCCAGGATGTGAAAAATGACAGCTGTACTGTTCATAAGGAGGTGCAGAAGAATGACTGTTGAAAATCTGGATTGAAAATATTATTGATTTGTGAAGTTATGAGTATGCATGCAAACTGCGCAACACACGCTCGTAACACAGTCATTTTATGGAGTATCGTCAGCAAATTTTCAACATAGGGATTTTAAGACCTCTGCTCATGAATAGTGTCACTGTCATTTTCTTAATCTGTCCTGAACACTGATTTCCCACAGCAACCACGCTATTCTGCACCTGAAGAGCGAAAATACTTTTTGGCCAGGATGTGAAAAATGACAGCTGTACTGTTCACAAGGAGGTGTGAAAAAATGCCAGTGTTTAAAATCTGGCATAAAAATATTGCAAATTCATGAAGTTATGAGAGTGCATAGCAACTGCGCAATGCATACTCGTAAAACAGTCATTTTGGGGAATTTTTCCACCAAATTTGCAACATAGGCTTTTTGAGAGCCCACCTTATGAACACTAGCACTGTTGTTTTGTTAATCAGTCCCAAAAGGGGGTTCCGCACAGTGACCTCGAAATCATCTTTCGGGACCGAATAACACAATGACAGTGGCAGAATTCATGAGGAGGGGTCCCAAAAACCCCATGTGGAAAATTTGGTGCCAAAATTCAGAAAAATGCCTGAGATATGCATCAAAGTTTTAAAAACCCTATTTATTCCATTATACAGCTTACCAGCATTTCCTCAGTTCACGGTCGGCATTGAAGAGTGCAGAAGTGTTCCCAGTCCACCTAAGGGGGGCAGGGAGACTTCAAGGGACCGTTTTCTTTTTACACGGGTAAAAAAAAAAACATTGCGGGGCATTTTTTTTTACAGGGGCATGTTGCACACTGGAGTGGGCTCCAAGCGTGCCAACGGAGTGTTTTTTTTGGGAGGGCAACTGTAGCCAATGGGGATTGGGCACCCCTGTCGGCACAAAAGGGTGGGGTGCAAGAGCTGAGGGGGATTGGACACCCCCTGCACAAATCTACTGGGTGTTTGTGGGGGGGGGGGCATTATGCCGACGGGGAGTGGGCTCACCCGTCAGCACATGAAACTGGGAGGGCAGGACATAATGCCGATGGGGAGTGGGCTCCCCCTTCAGCAACATCACAGTGCAGGGAAAGGGCACTGAAGCTGATGGGGATTTGGGCCCCCGTCGGCAAACACACACTGTTGTTGGGGGGTACATGCTGCAGAGGGGATTGGGCACCCCCTTGGCACTGGGGGTTCATAATATTGTCTGTGAACATGGCAGCAAACCTCCGCAATGTTCACAAACAATATTACACTTGCTAATGATGGCAATGACGGGTCGCTCCCTCATTGCAGCGAATGGCTGATGCTGCAATGATGAGGCAGACCCTGATTGCAGCAACTGAAACATTTCAAGGTGGTGGCATGCTGGCTGAACTAGTGTCAGCAGCAGCATGCCATGGAATTAGGGAAAGTGGGCTAAGCCTTTAGAGGCTGTGAGGGCATTGGCCACAACAGTGCTGCACCTCTACAACCTGCTTCTAGAAACCTGCCACAATATGTTTCTTGAGCATGCGCACAATCAACATAAAAAGGAATATATTTTACTTTAATAATAACATTAAGGCATTCCAGAGGTTGGGTTATCTTCATTTATCTAACCGAAAGGGCAGAAGCCCTCATTTTAGAATAACTGATGGAAACCCAACCCAGTTTCATGCATTACTGCTTAATGAACATACAGCATAAGGTGACAGGTTCGCAGTCGAGCCACACAATGGCGAGGGTCTTGGATTTCAGGACGGCGGAATTTCCTAGGATGGGGATATGTATCAAAGAAGCCCTGGTGAGGAAAAATGCAAGGAGGGGATGAGGAGCAGTGGGCACACCTAAAATGACCCCTTTCCCCAGCCAATACTCTCCTGTCCAAAGCAAAAAGTACATCTCCAAGCTAATGCCTCATTGTGATACAGTATGGCCAACATAATCTTTTTTAGTTTTCTTCATGTAGGGACTGCGTGAAGACTTCAAACTTGAGATCGTTTACTCAGGAGAGGGGGTGGGCATTAGGGTTGAGAACCCCAAGGAAGACCCCACCACTGATTCAACAATACTCTAGAGACCCAAAACCCTAATGGTTTTTCATTTCCCTTTGTGCGCTTTGCGTTCTTCAACCTTAACATCTGCATTATTGTAGTTTTTTACAATTTTTTCCCCTTCTTTTTCTGATTGTGAAATTGTATCCTCATTTGTGCAGGTCCCTTTGGGATTTACGCAAAATGAGACAAATACAATACTTGAAGACAGTACTGACCCAGTACATGGGCCCAGCAGGCCTCAACATGCATGTCAATACCTTGTGGGGAAGGCTCCCTAACCCACTACAGGGTGTTGCATTTGCATCAAAACACTGCTCTGTCCCTACCGAGGCCAGGGCTTGTGGTGTATGCTGCAGCACCTTCCCCATCAGTCTTGTCCCATTAAACCAGCTCATTAAGTTCACACCAGAACTCAGGTCACTGGCATGGTAAGGCAACATGGTCCACAGTGGGGCAATTCCTGTTTTTCCTCTTCATAAATGAGCTACCCACTGCCCCAGCCATGGGCGCTCCACCCTGTACGCAGATGACCTCGTCATCCTGACCAGCTTCCAGGACATTTCTGTCATCAATGCCAAGCTAAACTCCGATTTCAACCTAATTCAAACCTGCCTAAAGGACCACAAGCTTACTATCAACCTTCAAAAGACTCAGGCCATGCTCTTTGGCTCCCTAGCCAAGACAAAAGCCATCCCTGCCCCTCTAAATATCTCCGGTGCTGATGGTTTCCTCTTTCAAGTTGTGGACACTGTCAAGTACCTGGGGTGACACTTGGCCCACAACTGGATCTCAGTCTGCATATTTGCAATACATGTAAGGCCACAAACTGCAAGTTGGGCCTTGCATACAGATCAAAAAGCTATGTCACCCCAGCTGTGTGACTCGCTCTAGCCAGCGGGGTCCTCCTACCCACACTCTGCTATGGGCTTGTCTCCTTTGCCCTTGTCCCAAAAACCAGTCTCTTAAAATGGGAAACCGCATACAACAATGAATGTTGCTTTGTGCTCTCTGCTTCTCACCTCACACATTGCTGTGAGCTATACTCCTGGCTTGAGTGGCTCCCCCTCTGGAAAAGCACCGCACCTTTGTCCTAGGCAACTTCATCGACAATGTTGTCAGAACTGCCACCCATTCTGCACTCACCATATCTCTCTTACCTACAACCTCCTCCTGCTACTTAAGATCCAGTGACTCTCAGGTCCTCCTGGTTCCAAAAACTTGCACTCAAATGGGTGATCAGGCCTTCCTCGCGTACGTACCAAGGTCGTGGAACTCCCTCCCTGCAAACACTCGCTCCTCCCCCCTCCCATCCCTGCTTCAAAGCCTCCCTCTGGGACTTCCTCAAATTGGCCTCCTCCTGCCTCTGCACTTAACTAACCCTCTTCAGCCCATACCACTCTGGCCAGCTGAGTCATTATACCCAACTCAACTGCTTAGGGAGATGGGTCTTCTATTACTGAATGCACCTTATCCACTGGCGAGCTTGCAGCTGTTAGATGTATTAAATGTATTGGGTCCATTTTTCGGCCCAACTGTTCATGAATAGAGTACATGTACTGTTCTATCTTCATGTTTTTCCTAGGTCTCTCTAACACAAATTGTTCTACTTGTTTAACCTATTACCCATATCCATTAGGGTATGGTTGCCCCGTTGTGTGGATTACTGTCATTCATGCCTGTACCATGCTGTTATCTACTTTCTGCTTGTAATGTATACACCTGATGTTCTTGTATGAACCCTGATATGCCTGATGTTCTTGAATGTACCTTGTAATCTCCTGGGTTGCACCTGAAATTAGGCACTTGGCTGTCTAATGTGCTTACCAAGTAAACAAAAGCAAATAAATAAATAAACTGACATCCCAGTAAACAACATTACTTCATAAATCCTTTGTTTCTTAATATTTTGACCCCAAACTTTCAACATGGCCTTCTAAGGACCCTACCTCAAGAATCCGCTAAGTAAAAATTTTCAAATCCCCACCGAAACACCATTCTGTACTACAGGTGCAAAAACATTTTCCCGCCAGGATGTGAAAATTTACATCTGTAATTTTCATGAGGTGGTGTAACAAAATGACTACACTTGAAATTTTGGGTCAAAATATTGAAAATTACTAAAGTTATGTGCCTGCTTAGAGCCATTTCAATGTAAGCTCATAACTTGGTAATTTTTATGTTTTCTTGCACGCATGTACAATAAACATAGTGCCACCATATGAGAATTCGTAGTTGTGTCTCCCTACTTCCAATGCCCTGCTGCCTTTTGCAGGTGCGGTTCCACCATGCCAATGAGTGTAAGAGCTGTCTATAACAACATCTGCAAATGCAGCGGCGTACAGTTGAAAGAACAAACTGCAGCGTGTAGGCAATTTGCATACTGCCGCCGTTGGCAGTGTGCAAAGTGCCTCCATGTCGTCATTGCAGTGCAAGCTGTCATAGACAGCTCTCCTCCCCCCCAACAAATAGCACGCTGGGAGCCCACCCCAGCGTGCTTACGCACTCCCCCTCCCACACACACAGTATGGCCGATGGGGGTGCCCAATCTCCCGTCGGCTCCAGTGCCCCCCCAAAACAGCCTTCAAGGTGCCATGCTGGGAGCTCACCCCAGTGTGGCAAATGTCCATTTGGTGGCCCCCCAAACACACTTCCAGGTGCCACGCTGGGAGCCCAACCCAGCATGGCAAAACTCTCTATGGCCGACGGGGGTGCCCAATCCCCCATTGGCTCTGCTGTCCCCACAAAAAAAAACTTCCAGCTGCCACACTGGGAGCCCACCCTAGCATGGCAAACGTCCCACATCATCTTCCTACAAGAAATAAAAAGAAACCTACAAAGAAAGAATGGTCCCACGCTAACTGTCTTGATCCCTGGCTCCCACCCGCACCCACTCTCTGCGCATCCTGCCTCCCCACACCCCCCTCACCCCATACCTACCTCCAGAGTCCAGCGCAATGATCTTCAGTGGACCGGGAACACGTCTATACTCTTCGAAGCCAACCGCAAACTGAGGAAATGCCGGTAAGCTGTATAATGGAATACATTTTTTTTTTCAACGTTGATACATATCTCAGGCATTTTTGGGAATTTGTTCACCAAATTTTCAACATGGGCTTTTTAGGACCCCACCTCATGAATGCTTGCACTGTCATTTTGTTATTCAGTCCCGAAAGGTGATTGTGCGGTCACCGCGTGAAACCACCTTTCAGGATTGATGTACAAAATGACAGTGTCACAGTTCATGAGGTAGGCCCCCAAAAACTCTATGTTGAAAATTTGAGGAAATAATTCCAAAAAATGACTGTTTTATGAGTGTGCATTGCGCAGTTCCTACGCATACTCGTAAGTTTGTGAAATTGTAGTATTTGCACTCCAGATTTTCAACATTACCATTTTACCACACTACAGCTGTCATTTTTCACATCTCGCTCAAAATGTGTTTCCGTGTATGTAGCGCACAATGGCACAGTCGGTGTGCAAAATCAATGCTTGGGACAAATTAAGAAAATCACAGTGACACTGTTCATGAGCAGAGGTCTTAAAATGGCTATGTTGAAAATTTGATGAAAAAATTCCCAAAAATTACTGTTTTATGACCGTGTGTTTCACAGTTCCTACACATGCTCATAAGTTTGTGAATTTTTAGTGTTTTCAGTCAGGATTTTCAACATTGCCATTTTACCACACCTCCTTATGAGCAGTACAGCTGTCATTTTTCACATCTCCCCCAAAATGTGTTTTTGCACATGTAGCGCACAAAGCATAGTCGGTGAGTGAAATCAATGTTTGAGACAGATTAAGAAAATCACAGTGACACTGTTCATGAGCAAAGGTCTTAAAATGGCTATGTTGAAAATTTGGTGACAAAAGTCCATAATATGACTGTGTTACGAGCGAGCATTGCGCTGTTTCCACGCACCCTCATAAGTTCATGAATTTGTAATATTTTTAGTCCAGATTTTCACCACTGGCATTTTTCCATGCTTTCTTATGAACAGTACATCTGTAATTTTTCACAACATGGCTGAAATATGTTTTCACACTTTCTGCGCAGAAATGCGTGGTCGCTGTGGGAAATCAGTGTTCGGGACAGATTAAGAAAATCACAGTGTCGCTGTTCATGAGTGGATGTCCCAAAATGCCTGTGTTGACTATCTGCTGTAAAAAATCCCAAAACTAATTACCTTAAGGGTGCGTGTTGCGCAGTTTCTACACACGCTTGTGACTTCACCAGTTTTTTTACTATTTTCACTGCAGACTTTCAACATTGCCATTTTTTACACCTCCCCATGAACAGTACAGCAGTCATTTTTCACATCTTGTTCAAAATGTGTTTTCACACCTGAGGTGCCAAATGCCATATTCACTTTGCAAAATCAGCTTTCGGCAAACAAACTGATATTGCCACTGTTCATAAGGTGGGGGTCACAAAAAAAAACATGTTGAAAATTTGGAGTGAAAATACCAATGAACACCTGAAGCATTAGGGTTTCCATCTATAACGCCCCACCCTGTACAGACTGACAGGCATCAGGGGTGTGACTTGGGATTGTCGGCTGTAATGATCATACCATTCCTCCCCACCCACACCCTGCAGCCAGTGAGAGGCATTGAGGTGTGCCTTGAACTCGTTGGCCCCAAAGTTCACCTCATTCTCCAATACTGCACCCATCTCACTATATTTCCTGATGGAATGGGGTGAGCATAAGGGCCAAACACCCAAGGTACATTGTGACACTTGTCGGTGTCTGCAGGATAGGGTGTGGTGAAATGGTGTGGCCATTATGCCTGGCTACCCAGAGGCACACCCCACCAATGCCAATGCCAGCAAGCAAACATTCAGCATTGACAAATGCTTGTTGGGAATGTTTTCACCAAATTTTCAACATGGCCTTTGTGGGACCTCACCTCATGAACACTGGTGGTGAAATTACATTAATCAGGCCAGAAGGTGATTTCACCCAGTGACCACTAAATCACTTTCTGGGCCCAATTAATGAAATTTAACCACCAGTGTTCATGAGATGGGTTCCCAAAAAGGCTGAGTTGAAAATCTGATGAAACAATTCCTAACAATGGCCAAATTATGAAGAGAAGTTTAAAATGTCATTGAAATACATTATATGGCACTTACCTGTATTCCTCAGTTAATTTTTTGGTACTGATGTGTGAAGACGTGTCTCCGGTCTGGATAGGATGATGGCGTTTAACCTCAGCTGGTAAGTATAGGGTAAGAGGAGGTGTGGGGTGGTGGGTGTTCTGTGGGAGGGTTGGGATAGGGGGAGAAGATGGCGGTGACAATAAGGGACCATTTTCTTTCTTTCAGGTAAAAAAGAAGATGTCACTGGACTGTTTCTTGGCTTTGCAGGAACTGTTTTATTATTATCAACCTAATTCAGGATACCGGGGGTTGGCTTCCCAGTGCCCCACACTGCTGGTATGGAGTACATGTCAACATGGGGCACTGAGTCCCCCTGATGTCAGCAACTACAAATAACAACAGGCTTGTGGGGGGGGGCCCAATACAGAAAAGAACCAACCAACACAGGAGGTGGGCATCCTGGAGTTGGATCATGCACAAAAAATAAATAAGCTGCCACCAGGGACTGGGGTACCCCCAGTGTACAGATATATCAGGCAGCAGAGCACAGTCATGATGGTGGGGCTATAGTGATAGTAGACCCATCCCTGACATAGGACACAGCAGGTAGTGCTATATGAAACACTGTTGTGTTTGGTTCCAAATAACAAATGACAGCTGTGTCATATAGTATAACCTGCCATGAGCTGTCATTCAGTAAGCGCATACTGTGTATACTACGTGCTCATTGATAAATCAATCAGCGTCCAGCTGTGGTGGAGAGAGGAGGGCTGTGCTGGTCGCTGGCTCAGGGATGGGATGGAGGGAGCAGGATGGTGGGGCACTGCCTGCTGGGGGGGGGAGTGTCCACTAGTCCACCAGGAAAATGTATTGGGCAGGTGACTGGGTGGGGGGAGGGATCACTAGACACCAGGGAAATGGTAGTTTTTTTTTTATAGGGCACGGGATTTGGTGGGGAGAGAGAAAGCTAGCCACCAGTGGACCTTTATTATATTATCGGCCTGTGTTCAAAAAGTACAAAAATCTCAGTATTAAAAGAAATGGCTTAATTATATTTATTAAAGTAAATGTTTACTTATTGTAAATTAATGCTTTTTTGTTAGGTGTGTCAGTTCTGCTATATGAAACACCACAGTATGTAATATGACACACATAACAAAATACAATAGGACATCAAGCTTTAGCAAAAAAAATAGCTTACCACTGTGCATGCTCAACGATGAAAAATATTTTCTAAATTATTCAAAAACTACTTGACCCTGATACACAAAAAACAGAAAAGCACATACCATTGGGCCAGACTCTATGAAACCCGAAAGTTTTAGGTTTTAAATCCTCATTTTATTTCAGTTATTAGGGAGCCTAAAAAGAGGTCTTAAAAACAGTGATTTTTATGATTTTTGTACCTCTGCAACTTTGCCCCCACTAAACCTATGCACATGACATTTTCAAGATCAAGAGGTCCTAGCAGACACTGTCCTTTCCAACTTTCACGTAGATCGACTGAACAGGGGCATAGTTATTAAGGTGCAAAAATTGGGGTTTAACATTAATGTGCTAGGTGGCTCTGTGGCACTGAGGGTTGAGGCGCTGGATGCCACACCTCATGCTATGCCGGTGACCCGGGTTCGGGAGTGAGCTCTGGACACCGGGGGTCAGCTGGGGGGGTGTGGATTTGGATTGAACAACCAGGCAGCTCTCCTTTCCTGGGAGAAGGTTGGTTGCATTGCGCAGCTTTGGCAGCTCCTGGTGGCAACTAGAGAGAGCAGCTGATGTGGTGCACATTACAGAGGTATGGGGTCCATGGCAGATGTCCTGTGGGTGGGAGCGAGAGTGAGCCCATGCTATGCTGGATGTTATTTCACGTCCACGCCCCCAGGACCATGCAAAAATGGAAAAGCCCTGGCACCCAGGTAGGCAATGGTGGGTCCAGTGGACAGCCCCCACACTCAGTGCCAGGTCACTCCCAGCCGGTCTCCAGCTCTCCTCCACACACCGATCACCCCTGCTGGATTCTAGATAGAGTGCTAGAGGAGTATTCGGTCCCACCTTGGGGGGGGCTCAAAGTTGGGGGATTGGGGGGTCAGTAGCTGTGGAGGACGAGATCCTGAGATGGAGACCTGGCCTTGAAAGTACCTCAGGCTGAGCGGAAACCAGCTGGGTCTGAGTGACCACACCTGAGAGAGACCTAAGGGGCCAGTGAAAGAGGAGCATAAAGAGAATTCACACAAAAAAAACATTAAAGTACTTACTTAGCCCTAATATACAGGCGGGCTCATGCCTGAGTAATTAGCTACTTAGTGGAGGAAAAACTATACAGTGCATCCACTTCATGGACAAAGTGCCACTTTACAGAGTTTTTCCCCTGTGAAGTACCTACCTTGTGAAAAACAATGTAAAGTCCATCACAAAGTAGAGGAACTTCACAAATCTCTCCACAAAGTGAAGCTGTGCATTTTCACACTTCTCTTCTTTAGATGGTTTTTGGCTTTAAGGATAGCATTTGCATTTACTGGAGGACAGTCTGCACTTATTTGAAAACATATAGAATAGTGGATGGGTTACCATCCACAACTAAGACTGTGTTTCCGTCAAGAGAGTTGATGACATCATAAAGACCTCCAGAGTGAAGCTCGAGAGGTCTCTATGATGTCATCAACTCACAAGACAGAAACACAGCCTCAGTTGTTGATGGTCACCAATCCACTGTTTTATAAAGTATATGGTTCCCTGAATACCAAAAAAAAAAGAAATTTGACAAGGTATCATACCTTGTGTTCACAGCCCCGCTTGGTCCTGGTAACTCAGTCGGCTCAGTGTGGTCCCGCTCCACTCCCATTCCTTCAAAGATTCTCAGCAGCTGCTCTCCACTCCTGACCCTAACACATTCTCTGTGGGAGTTATTTTAAAAAAAAACAGACAAAATTCATGCAGTTTGGAAACATGGAGCTGACTACGGCAGTCGGTGACCAAACTGTTTTAGTGAGGTTCTTGCTAAGCAGCGCCACCCTGTTTTATTTAATTTTTCTTGGCAGAGCACTGTTTCCTCCAGTCATGTGCAGGGCAAGACTGAAAAGTTGTGGTACTATCGATGTGACATCAGAACGATAGTACTACAACTGTTTTGACCTTTGAACTGTACTACAACAGGATTTTGAAAGGCTCTGATTTCCATCCACAATAAACCCTAACCGTATACTGTAAAAGAGTTCACATACAACATAATATATTGCATAGATACACTATATATGAAAAGTAAGAGAAAGTAACTGGGCATGCAGGAGGTCCAAGGTGTTAATCATCCTCAAATGCCTGTGTAAAACACCAGGTTTTAAGTTTACATTTGAAACTAGTAACTGAGGAAGTAGATTGAATATCCAGTTGCCAAGTATCACTCTGTCACACACTGTACATTGGGCAAAGATTATTGTTATGTCTGCCTCTCCAGACTGACAATCCTTAATTAGGAAGAGTATCAGACCCAAACCCAGATGCTCAGAAAGAAGCTCTCTCTTCCTGCAGTGCCTTTGTAACAGCTTTTTCAATGGTGGGGGTGGAATATACCTAGTAAGAATGAGTGATGCTCAGTAAACTATTAGTAGAGGATCAATTTGGAGCTAATCAGTCCATTATATTGTTGAGCTCTGAACCAATCTTCTATTGTAGCTTGCCTAGTATTACTCATTGAAAGCAGGTAAAAATCCCTCCTCAATTAATATATTGGGGGTGTCAGGTGTAAAGACCATGACAGGGGCCTTTGTTCCATGCGAAGTATAGGGCTGGGGTAGTTGGGTAACAGAATGGAAGGGATCTTAAAATCTGGCATTGTGTGAATGTGGCAGAAGGTTAGATATGAATAAGGTGGTAGAGGATGACCCAGGGAAGGGGAGTCAGCGATGACTGCAGAGTGTGGGATGGATATGGCACTAGCTTCAACAAGCTGGAGGAGGGGCAATTTTTATTCTGTTTTTTTAATGTTTTTAAAACTTTTCTCTGTAATTATCATCCAAATATGAACAACATCTGAATTAAGCTGAGATTCATTATTTGGAACCCAAATATAGCCTCATATTATTTGTATTTGAGAAGACAACAGAGAGAGAGAGAGAGAGAGAGAGAGAATTTCAGAATCTGCTTTTTTAATTTTACTTGTTCTACTTTTTTATTTCTTGAACGTTAAAGGGTTGAGCTGAAATGCAGACTGCCTTATACGTAAAGGCTAAAAATTGATAATTTCTACTTTGGAATGGGAACGTCAAAGTTTTGTGCCGCTTTTGTAGAATGCTCTGTGAAAAAATCTTTAGCCCTCCCCCAAATTACCAAGCCATCCCTGTGGTCAGCTCTTCTCCACCACAATACTTTACTGCCCTCCACCATCCCCTAATTCTTCCACACGTCTTATTTATTACATAAATGGCCCTCCTCCTGACCCCTGATCTTGATGTCAGGGGGAGAGGTGTAACAGTGACAATCCCAAGATTACTAGGATTAATAGGATTTTGATGACATAAGGGGGCCATCAAGCCCATTAATTATGTCTCCCACATAGGTGGGATAATTACACCAATAAATTATTATTATAATACATATGGTCTAAATACTTTTTAAATAGTTTAAGACTAGAACTATCTATTGCATCCTGCCAAAGTTTGTTCCATGCAAGAGATGTTCTGACTGTAAAAAAGTAATCCCTTTTAAGTGTTTTGGACTTTTCAACCAATATTTGCTGATTATGAGACCAGTGATTGCTCCTTGTGTTACTATAATGCATATTAAATTCCTGTAAACCATCCTCACTATGTATTATTTTATACAACAACAAAAGGTCTCCTCTTTGCCTTCTTGCCTCCAATGTGTGAAGACCAGTCTCCTGTAATCTATGAAAATATTGCTAGGTTTTAAGTCTTGGAATATATCTAGTTACTTTTCTTTGCACTCCTTCCAACTACTTAGTGTCCTTTTTTAAGTATGGGGACCAAAATTATGAACCATAGTCCATAATAGGGCGAACATAGGTTTTATATAGGGGTATAATAAGATGTTCCAATCTTCCAATAAATGCTCTTCTTATTCTAGTAAGCAGGGACTGAGTTGGCTAGTTTTTTACACTGACTATCGGAAGAAAAACTATCATTAACCATAATTCCCAATTCTCTAACACAACTAGTTGACTTTATGAAAGTTTTGTTAAGGATATAGGAATATCCAGGGTTATTTCTGCTGACATGGAGGACTATGCACTTATAAATATTAAATTTCATATTATTTTCACATGCCCATTTTTCAATTTCTGCAAGATCTATAATTAACTTAAAGTGTTTGTCCGTAGTGTTGACTTCTCCACCCAGCTTCATGTCATCTGCAAATTTACTTATTTAATATTTAATATTTTTGTTCATATCTGAAACATAGATGTTAAAAAATAATGGTCCCGGCACTGAACCCTGTGGTACTCCACTACCCACATCCCCCTCTTCAGATAGTACGACATTTATACGCACTCTCTGTCTCCTATTCAGTAACCAGTTATGTATCCAATGAATCAGAAAACTGTTAACTTTTAATGAAATGAGTTTTATAATTAATTTATCATGGTCTACTCAATTGAATGCCTTAGAAAAATGCAATAGGATTACATCAGATGGAATATCTACATCCAAACTTCTACTGACATTATCACAGAATGTAATCAGATTTGTTGTGCATGATCTCTCCTTAACGAAACCATGTTGTTTGACATCAGTTTGGTCTGTTGTTTCTAAATGCTGCAGTAACCTGTTCTTAATGAGTTGTTCCAGTAATTTGCAACAGTGAGAAGTAAGGCTAATCGGCCTGTAGTTGTCAACTCTACCCTTGACACCTGATTCATAAATGGGTACAACCAATGCACTTCTCCAGTCATCAGGTATACATCCTTCAAATATAGACATACTAAAAAGTAATGAGAGGGGGTAGGCAAAAATATTACTAGTTTTTTTTAGTAAGATGGTATTAATGACATCAGGTCCTGTACTAGAATTGATATTAAGCTGTTCTATAAGATGGACAATTTCCTCCTCTAAGAAATATACCTCCTCTGATTTCAGAATATCAGGTATTTTGTGCTTTGACGCTTTAGTAATACTGAACAAAAATATGAATTAAATTTATTGGTGACTAATTTATCATCAGCTATGACCAGTTGATTTTCCTTGATTGCTCCCACAGATTTGACCCTAGTCCGACTATTTGTGTTCATATAGGAATATAATAACTTCCTATTGTTTGTGTTAACTATTTGTAATTCTAACTGAATTTTCCGTGATTGGATTTTTTTTAAGAGTTTTGTGATTCCAGATATGTATCCCATCTTTCCTTAGAAGGTTTAGACTTAAATCTATGAAATAATCTCTGATCTTAGTTTTTTAATTTTCATTTTCATCCAAACTGGAATTTTACCTTTATTGTTATATTTAGTCCTAGTAGGTACATAAATATCTTCTATTTCCAATAGTATTTCTTTAAAATTATTCCATGCATGTTGAATTGATTCTAGAGCCAGAGCTGTTGCCCAGTCTATGTCTTGGATCATTGAGCAGATTTTGGGCAAACTGGCTCTTCGGTAATCTTTTTCAATAATTTTGGATTTTAAACAGTGTCTCCCTTTATTTAAGTGATATCTAATAGTACAATGATCACTATTTCCCAGTGCTGGTCCTATAATTATATTTTCTAATTCATCATCAATATTTGCTAGTAACAAATCTAAAAGGTTGTGAGCCCTTGTTGGGGAATCTAAAACTTGTTTTAACCCACTATTAATGCAAAGGTCAATACAATCACATTCCTTAGCATCAGAACCATTTAGCTCCAGCCAATTAATTCCTGGGTAGTTGTAATCACCCATCAATAGTACATCACCCAGTGCACTCATTTTAAATATTTCTTCATTAAGAGCTTGATTATATTCATTGTTAGCCCCTGGTGGTTTATAACAATTTCCCAGGGTAATAGGTGATCTACCTGTGGGTGTAAGTTTAACCCATACTGATTCTAGACTAATATTGGAGCAAAGGGGAGGTTCAATACTACTAGATTTGACTGACTCATGCATATATATATACATACACCACCGCCACCTCTTTTATTTCCTTCCCTATCCTTTTTATAAAGCCTATAGTCAGATATGTTCATACTACCATCCGAATCCTGGTCCTACCAGGTTTCAGTTATGGCTACTACATGAAGATTATATAAGGACATTAATGCTTCCTACTCAAGTTTTTTAATCAGATTCAAACTTCTTGCGCTTGTAAAGAAAACATTACATCCCTCAGTCCTTATTACATTATTATGCGATTTACCCTCCCCCCATTACTCAGTTTAAAGTGCTGGAAATAACTTTCAAGAACTTTTTGGCCAACAAACTACTTCCTCTTTTGCTCAAATGCAATCCATCCCATGCAAAAAAATGTTGCCTATCATTAAACTATTCCCAATGTGTAATACAGTTATGTGTAATACAGTTAAAACCCTTTTCGAGGCACCATTTTCGCAACCAATTATTGATTATTTTAAGATAATTCAGTCATCCCCCTAGCATGCCCACATTATTATTGATTTTGCCATCTGACTGAGTTTACAAGTTGAGCAAGAAACCAGGAGTGAGAGAAGAGGGGAACTGGTTGTTTAATGATGAAGCGGGGCAGACTGACCAATTGGAGTTTACTACTGATGCATTTATTTTTCAAATCATTCATAAGGAAGAAGATCGGGGGCATGGCTTGACCACTGGAGCAATGGCTGCTTAATCCCTACTGCTCTCCCCTATCGGGGCAACATCCATGCTCTGGCACCATTATCTGTGGACATAGGAACCCTCTAGCCCTTTCTAATGCTTGGGTAGTCGATCCTCAACCGACCAACCGGTGGCTTTTTCAGCAGATTCTGACACAATTTGCTTCTTCTACAGTGCCGGGTATCCATGAGCTGCTTTGTCACAGTAGGCCACACAGGCCCCAGCCTGCCTAACTGAAACTGACACCCTAGGTGGTAACCCCTGCAATAGGCCTTGGAAGCCTTGTTTTGCCTGCCTGCTTTATTTTCCATTGCTGTGGCCTTTATCTTGTGATCACAACCATGTCTAGCCTAGGTCTATTACCCTCACAACCCCAAGGCTCCCAATCAGCGGCCTAGCCTGTCTCTGTTAGAGACTCCCTACAATACATCACAAGCATGCTGGAAACATTGCTTGTGAGGGTCAACGACATCAAGTCTTTTGCTCAATTATACAGTGGCCAATGTCAGACAATTGCAGGATAAGATGAACGTAGTGGAACAGTGCCTGGATAGTAGTGAGCACCAACAGTCAAAATTACTGCATAAAATACAGCTGCAAAAGGAGAGAATCACTATTCTATAGGACTGGGTGGAGGATCAAGAGAATAGAGCTTGACGTAACAATCTACACATAATTGGTCTCCCTGAGGGAATGGAAGGCCAGTCTCTGGAGCATTTCTTGAATGAGAACCTCCCAGTTTTGCTGGGAGATAGGTGGCATGGTCCTATGGATGTGGAGAGGGCTCATCTGGCGTCTAGCGAAAGAGACAAAAATAACCAGACCCCGAGACCCATTGTGGCTTACTTTCTTCGCTACACCACTAAGGAGTGATTTCTCAGGGCAGCCAGAGCTTTGGGAGAGGTGCACTGGCAGGGCTCCCTAGTGCCCTTCTATAGGGACTTTGCACATGAAACTGCAGTTTGTAGGAAGGCGTTTGGGCCAATCAAGAAATTCTTACACCAACATAACTTTCAATTCCAATTTAGGGCTCTTACCTCTCTGCTGGTCTCTAAGGATGGTCGTGAATTGGTGGCTGATCACCCTGCCCTGATCAAAAAAATGACTCAACAGGTTTTGGCCCAAGCTTCCACCTCCTACTACAACTCCCAGAAGATTCTAGGCCCCATCCTCTTCACCTGCCACTAGAGGGACACATACTGTGTGAAAGCAGTTGCTGGAGGACTCCTTTCCAGATGGACATGCAACACTGAACACCAGTCCCCCTATGCCAGCTACTTCTATAGCTCACTCGCCTCCTTCACTGATGGCAGTTGCTCCAGCTGAAGCCAACCCCACAGCTTCCCTACCACCTTGAATGTCCAATTTCACCTCTAGGCACAGATAGTGGTCTCAGAGCAGAACCCCTCCTCCTCCCAAGTCAACTGCATGCTCCTCCAGCAAAAATCTCTAGGAAGAACTATGCCTCATTTATATCTCCTATCCACCCTAAATGTCAGGACCTTCCAGATATGGACACGGACATGGCTTTGGAATGTGCGGACTATCCTGATGCTTCTCTTGTGGAGGTAGTGGATGCCTCAACCCCTGTGTGACTTGGAATGTTGTCCTATGCTGGTGTGGTCTTGTTCGTTCATTCATTCATTCATTCATTCATTCATTCATTCATTCATTCATTCATTCATTCTTTATTTATATAAGGCGCCTTTCTTAAAACCAAGGCACCTGTACAAATACATAAAACAATAAATAATTAGAACAACATTAAAACAGTCATAAATCATTAAAAGCTTTGCTAAAAAGATATATTTTCAAAGCTTCCTTAAAGTTTTGGACAGTCGGGCAATTTTGCACCTCGTTGGAACCTCAAGACCCTGCTGCTGCTCCCCTGGCCATTACCAGGCAGGCCGAAGGCCCCAGTGGCTGATGACTAGACTTTCCCCACATACCAGTAGCTTATGCTTGCTTAAATGATAGTTCATACTGATATTATAGTCTCTCCCCCCCCGCCCAGCTGTTGCACTGGACCCTGTTTTCTGGCATTCTCTCCTCATGGGGATATTACACTGTAGGTTTGTTTTTCTGCCATGTGCATGCAGGGAGTTTGGTTAGGAGAGATGTTTTCTCTTCTATTTTTTTCCTTGCTCCTCCTGGGATGTTTTGTCTGGCAACGGATGGCACATAGGGCTAACCAGCTGGACATCCTATAAGATCTAGTTTATAGCTGCCTGCAGCACTCAGGTTTGGGGATTACTATCCATTGTATGTCTATCTTGTTATATAGGCATTCTGTGTGGCCGTGGTATGGCCTCTTAGCATCGCTGATATATGATGTTGGAGGGATTATCTCTCTATTCTTTTTCACCACCCCCGATATATCCCCTTCCCTACCTTCAGCTCCCTTTATTTTCCTTTCTGTACATTTCCCCCCCCCAACCTCTTTCCATGATGTCCCGGTGCCCGACCGTTTGGCAGATGCGTCGATGAGGGGTCTGCCTTTCACTGGGTTCTGAACACCTCCTCATAGTTGGATTCTTTGGCTGGTATAGCTGAGAGTGTTGGTTGACCAACATTTTCTTCTACATTTAGCCCAGAATCCATTAGCGTATTTATGCCTGTTTACACTGTTTTCTGAGTATAGGATTTTTAGCTGTGTTTAGAACAGTTTTGCTTAACATTCAATTGTTTGTTGTTGAAACGGTTTACACTCACTACTTGTTCTTTCTCTAGCCTTCTTCCTGTACCAGTGCATTAGCTGAAGCCTCCCTTGCATAAAGTTTAGTGCCAATGGTTCGTCAGAGTGTCCTGTGTCTCCGTTGGGTGGAACCTTCCCTCATCATCACTGGTATTGATTTTCTATTGCTTTGCCTTGGTTATCTGAGTAAGTACTATTTTCCCTGTTCTTTTGGGATGTGGCTCCATCGGCAACTACCCCCTTGTCTGGTACATTTCTAGTCTCCTGGAATGTTAAGGGCC
Source organism: Neoceratodus forsteri (assembly GCA_016271365.2). Lineage (NCBI taxonomy): Eukaryota > Metazoa > Chordata > Ceratodontiformes > Ceratodontidae > Neoceratodus > Neoceratodus forsteri. The sequence goes on from CM028136.1 coordinate 344,630,519, forward strand.
TTAATCACCCCATAAAATGTACCAAGGTGCTCCACTATCTCTGCTCTTTGCACACAGACATCACCCTACTCCAGGAAATGCATCTCCTGAGTCAGGTGGCACCTTGGCTGAAAATGTCCTGGGTGGGAGACGTGCATGCCAGTTCAGCTCCAAATAAAACCAAAGATGTTGCCATTCTCATATGTTGCTCATCCCCCTGGAAGGTACAGGACACCCATAGGGACACCCATGGCAGATAGGTGGTGGTAAGGTTGTCCTCCTCAGCTGGGCTGCTTGTTCTAGCTAACATTTATGCCCCTAATGAAGACCACACTGAATTTTTTCCTGCTGTTAGCCAGGCCATCTTGTCCCTCTCCCTTGAGGGCCCCGCACTCCTATCCTGCTGGGTGGTGATTTCAATATGGTACTTGACCCTTTTTTCAGATAAGTCAAACCCTCTCCCTCAATCTCATCCCAAAGCCTTTGCTGCCCTACATGACTAGCAAGAGGAGTGGGGATTTGTGGATATTTGGTGGAGTGACCACAAAACAGGACAGGGCTACACCTTTTACTCCCATGCCCGTGCTACACATAGTCACATATACTTTTGGCTGGCTAATGTAGCTGCAGCCCAGCACTTGTCTGAGAACAAAATTGGAAATATCATAATATCCAACCACGTCCCAGTCCTAAAAACCTACACCCCGGAAGGGCAATGACCACAGGGCACCCAGTGGAGGTGTAACCCCCTCCTTCTGAAAGACCCAGAGTTTTACAGTATGGTCTCCCAAGCTGCCCATGAATATTTTGCCACTAACTTGTCTGGGGAGGTAACCTCGGGTATGGTCTGGGAGGCCTTTTAAGCGTTTCTCAGAGGCTGTATTATAGCCTTCATAGTTGCAAAGAACAGAGCCTGCAGGGTGACCTTAGCCTCCCTCCAAGCTGACCTTGCAGGTCTGGAACATAGGTTCCAATCTTTGAGCCTCCCAGGCAGAGATACCTCTCTTGTACACCAGATCACGGGGTTGAAATACCAAAATAATACCATTCTTAACCAAAAGGCAGAGTGGCTACTCCTTAGGGTGAAACACGCCTTCTGGGATGGGGGGGAGAAGAGTGGCTGACTTTTAGCATTCAGACTACGTTAAAAACAAGCCTCGTCGTGAATCCATGCTCTCCGGAATAACTCAGGAAAGGTTATCCATACTCCGCAGGATATCAGTCTCACCATGCAGTCCTTTTATGCCTCTCCCTATAAATCACAATCCTCCCTGCCCACGACCCAGTTATGGCAGTGGTTAGCCCAGTTTAGCCAAAACTTTGTGGGTCCGACCCTTATTCAGAACCAGGTGTCTCAGCTCGATGCTCCACTAGACGAAGTGGAAGTGTGGCAAGCTTTCTCCCGAATGGCACCCGGAAAAGCCCCAGGCCCTGATGGGATGATGGTGGAACTCTACTGTGCTCTAGGAACTGAAATAATGGGACATCTACTTAAGGATCTTCAAGAGGCACATGTAGCTCAATCGCTCCCACCCACAATGAGAGAGGCCCTTATTACCCTTCTCCCCAAAAAGTATAATGACCCCCTGAATTGTGAAAACTTTGGCCCCATCTTCCTATTGCCAGTTGACACATAAATACTTGCTAAAATCCTAGCCATTCGTTTGTTGGATGAGTTGCCCTCTATCATCCAGCCGTTACAGGCGGGCTTCATGAAAGGTAAATCTGGCCTTGATAATACAAGGCTGTTGCTCAATCTCAAATGGGTAGCATCTCAATCTAAAACCCCTAAGGCAGCTCTTGCTGTCAATTTCACTAAAGCCTTCGACTCAATTGAGTGGAATTACCTATCTGAAGCACTTCAGAAATATGGATTTGGCCCTGGCTTCTGTCGATGTGTACATACCCTTTACAGATCACCTGTGGAGCATATTCTCACCAGTACCACCATCTCTGCCCCCTTTCCATTGCAAAGAGAGAGACCCAGCAGGGATATCCTTCTCACCTCTCCTATTTTTAATAGCATTATAACCCCTTATTTGGGCTTTTCTAGCCTCACTGACCATCTCTGGCATTGAGATAAATGGCACGCCCCACGTAGTGGTGGCCTATGCTGTTGACCTTCTACTTACCCTCTCTCACCCCCATTGGGAACTTCCAACAGTCCTGGCCATACTACAGGATTTCACCATCCTCTCGGGGCTAAATGCTAATCAGAAAAAAAAAACATTCTGGCTCCTCTGAATTCCCTCTGTTCTAAAGCCTGTCTTCTGGGAACAAAACTTACTTGGGTGGAGAAGGAATTCTCCTATTTAAGCATTTTTATCCCTAATCAATGGTCAGAACTGGAGTCTTCAAACTTTGCACCATTATTGGCCCAACTCTCCTCAGAGGTCAAGTGCTGGCACAAGCTGCAGTTATCCCTACTGGGCAGAGCTGCAGCTGTATATATGCTATTCCTCCCTTGGGTTATGTATCTCCTGAGCAACTTGCCCATCCCTCTCTCTCTGAAACTATTTATGTCTCTGGACCATCTTATTTTTTGCTTCCTGTGGGATGGCAAACCTCCATGCTGGAGTAAGCAGAAACTATGTGCACACTGGACCCACGGAGGATTGGGAGTCCCTTGGCTTAAGGGTTATCACCTAGCCTGTCTGGCAGCCGGTGCTACCCACTGGTTTGTACCAGGGGCTTCCCAGGACTTACACTGGGTTCAGGCAGTGTCAGGGCTGTATCAAGGTGGTTCCTTGATGGCGCTGCTCAACCTGGAGGTTAAAGCCCCCTGTAACCTTCCCCCAATGCCAGTAACATGCAAGACTTGGCATACTATTATGGCTCTATCTCATACCCCTCACATGGCCTGGGCCTCTTCATTTGCTATGTCCCTCTGTAGCGTAATCCCTTCCTGATGGTTGGGGGTGCACCCATCACCTGGCCCACCTGGGAACTAAAAGGTATTTCAACAGTTCAAGATGTATGCATAGCAGATTCCCCTATCTTGCTCTCCTATAACCCGCTGCAAGCTAAATATCGGCTCCCCTCCTCTGATTTTTGGAGATACCTCCAATTATATAGTGCTCCACAGAGTCTTTTAGCCCAGTACCATACTGACACTAAATGGGAGTGGATGGGCCGGATACACAAGTCCCTTTGCCAGAAAGGTTTCATTGGGAGATTTTATTGTACTCTGAGAGACATTCAGCCGGATCCCTTGACTCAGTGTAAGATTAAGTGGGCAGCATCCCTTCTATGTGGTATCCCGGATGATGCTTGGTCCTAATACCTACAGCATGCACACAAGCTTTACATGGACATGAAAAGTAGATTCATCCAGCTTAAGATCCTCCTCGATTGGTACTGCACTCTAGTGACCCTGTGTAGTCGTGGCATGCTAAGCCACTTGAACTGTTGGAGATGCCATCAGACCAAAGTGAACTTGCTACGTATCTTGTGGACCTGTCCAATGGTCCTGCCCTTTGGGTCAGTAGTTACCTCTGATTGCTCACAGGTATTGGGCTTTACGATTCTAACAGTAGATGCAAAACTCCTCCTCGGGGACGTGATCTTGCTTAGTACCATGTCTACCCCCCCTCCAAGAATGGGTGATGCTGGCCTTTATGGAAGCCAAGAGTCTTCTTTTAATGCACTGGTGCCAATTGTTGTTACCTTCTTGGAAGAGCTGGTATGCTGCTCTGGCTCAATTGGCTTCACTTGAACGCCTCTCCTATGGCCACCAAAGGCAAATGGATTGATACACAGCAAAATGGGAAGCCTACCTATAGTTCCCCCTATGCAAAGCCTCCCCCCCTTACTGTAACCCTCCTCTCTGAACTGTTGGCAGTTTGTATTTCCAATACTGTACTCCATTTTATTCCGATGCTTTCCTTTTTCATAATGTTGCTTAACTGGTTGATGTGATATATCAATTGGGCTGTAATATAATAATAATAATAATCTTTATTTTATGGTACCTTTCAAATGTCAAGGCACGGTACAAATTAAAATAAAAATAAAAAAAATAAAAATAAACAGTCATAAAATCAAACATCATAAAATCATCATTAATCAATTAATTATTCACTGTATACCTGGTGACACAAAAAAGTCTTTGGGGCTAGCTTAAAACCCTCCACCATTGTGTGCTCCCATAACCAACAAGGTAGAGAATTCCAAAGTGTGGGGGGCCACGAATATAAATGATCTGGCCCCCAAAAATTTCAAACATACCTTAGGGATCTCTAGCAACCCCTCTCCAGCTGAGCGGAGTGATCGCCCAGGGCAACAAGGGACCAGGAGCTCTTTCAGGTAGTCCGGACCCAGTCCGTGTAGGGCTTCAAAAGTCAGCAGCCAACTTTAAGGGTGATCCGCCACTGTACTGGCAGCCAGTGCAGTTCATGCAGCACTGGTGTAATATGGCAGGACCGAGATGATCCCGACAGAAGCCGGGCCACCGCATTCTGCACCAGCTGCAGGTGGCAGGTTTCCACCCTAGGAAGCCCTAGGTATAGGGAGTTGCAATAATCTAAGCGTGAGTACACAAAGGCATGTACCAGGACAGGAAGGTCACTGGATGGAACTAGATGTTTAATCCTGGAGATATTCCTTAGATGATAAAAGGAAGATTTGTTGACAGTCAACACCTGCAAATGCAGGGTCAACCCTTCATCAAAAATTACCCACAGGTTTCACACCTAGTTAGATGTTAGGAATGAGACACCCCCAAGAACAAATCTAGAGGGTGACCCACCCCCCTGAACCCCCTGTCCAGTGACCAGGGTCCACAACTAACACCTCAGTCTTTCCGGAGTTCAACTTCAGCCAACTCGAATCCATCCTCTCCTGGATTTCCTTGAGACAGCTATTAAAGACCGAGAGAGATCTATCCTAGTCAGGTGCAAAAGAAAGGTAGGGGTGGGTATCATCAGCACAGCAATAAAACCTCAACCCATACCTTCTTACAATGTTTCTGAGGGTAGCATGTATACCGCAAACAACATGGGTGACAATACTGAGCCCTGATGGACCCCACATGAAAGAGAATCTGGGTCTGATGAAAACAGCCCAGACACCACTCTCTGAGTTCTTCCAGTGAGGAACGATGTAAACCACCTGAGGACTGTTCCCAACAGTCCACAGATGCACTTCAGATGGCTAAGTAACATCCCATGGTCCACGGTGTCAAATGCTGATGAGAGATCCATAAGAACCAAGATGGAAAGGCTCTTATGATCTCTAGTCATCAGGAGATCATTGAGCACCAGAGCCAGCGCTGTCTCAGTACTATGTCTCTTTCAAAAACCAGACTGGAGAGATTCATAGGTGTCATGGATGGTCAAATGGACATTCAGTTGTGCTGCTACTACTTTCTTGATCACCTTCCCTTAAAAAAGGAAGGAAAGAGATTGGTCTGTAGTTGGCATGGCAGTTTGGGTCCAAAGTAGCTTTCTTCAAGAGCGGTATCACTACCACCTCTTTCAGAGAGCTAGGAAACTCTCAGGATTCCAAGGAGCACCAACTATGATATTTTGTATGGATACTACTTGGCACTGGATATATTGTCTGTAATTGTGACTTTTAGGTCAACTGTGTATGGATCCTTTATAAAATCAATAAAATTCTTCTATGATAATTCTTCTATGATAAAAAAAATAAGGAAAAAGATCAAGTCATACACACATAATGCTTGATTGTGCACTGATTTGAATGTGAAATGCTGCATCTTTATAATGTATTCATGACAAAACTACATTAATGCACAATTTAAGGTTGTCTCAGGCATACATTGTACTTTGCCTCCAACTTCTCTGTGAATTGCGCTTCCATTGTCTCCATTGTTGTTTCCCCAATTGTCTCAGTACCCTTTATCCCTGTCTCCACCACAATCTGTCCTTGCTCCTAGTGAACCAGTGCTGTCTGATACTAGCTCACATGATATATCTTTACCTGTTAACATATGATATGTAACTATGCTTTAATTGTTATCCTGTCTGTGTTATTCCTGACGTAGTACATATATAAAGAGCTTCCGCTCACAGGTTTTGCGAAATGTTAATAAATAAATAAAAAGGTTGCTGCTTAAAGTAACTTTTCTTAACCCACACACATGAATATGACTGAATTGAGTGACGAAGTACAATCCAGATTTCAAACACACTGTATGTATCAACATTATAAATAAGTAACACAGCATGAGAAACAGTTACAAGTTGTGACAAAAACTGCACTTGTTGCAAAGAAGATACCTCACCGCACACATTACCCCAGAGCTGCAGTGGACTTTGCGCGTGGCCCAGGCCCCTCGGGAGGCAGCGACATGGGCACACAAACTGCACAACTAGTGAAGGAGTTGTATGGTCAAACAAATAGAGTCACACCTGTAGCAGAGGTTTTTATTTTTTATTTTAGTCTTTGGTAACCTGGTAAGGCCCACTAGGCACAAGTGCCATTTTCGCAGGTGACCTGGGAACACTGGGCGGTTAAGTGACTTGCTCAGTCACACGGTATGCAAGTGGAGGTTGTGAGAATCAAACCAAGGTCTGGTCTGCTGGATGTACCAAGCTCATTCACAGCTCATTACTCTAACCTCTAGCTATACTGCCAGCCCAGGAGTTTAAGAGGGGCCCTGTGGCCACTTACAAAGCACAAACTGCACTAGATCTGTGGCAGGTTTCGTGAGTAGGCATGCAGGCTGCTCATGCAGTAGAAACAATAAGGGAAGTGTTTGTAATGGCTAGAACTATATTTTGTACTATATTATTTATCTGTAATGCTAAAACATTTTTGAAATCTGGATGGAGTTTTGTAATTCAGTTTGGTGGGATTTACAGGAGTGGTACATGGGTATGGGAGGGGTTAGGGTTCAAAAGAAACCTAATATCAAATTTCCTTACTTTGTCACTTCAAAATGAAACCCCATCTCGTGCATTAACATAGTTTCTGCAGTGAATTTTCTTTCTCTTCAAGATAGATAGAGACCCATGGTGGCTTTCTTTGTGTTTTTCTCTGTGGGGCATACACAAAGCAGCTGCATGATTAAACACATTGTGCTGGATCTATAGAACACTTCACATCACTGCACACATTGTGCCAGAGCTGTAGCAGGCTTGCAGCTATATCATCTGACATATTACACCAAATCTATCATGGTCTTTGTGAAAGAAAAAAAAAACTTTTTCTAGGCGGCATTTAACTTTGACTACTTATGTAGTCATAAAGGAGTCCTAGCTATGATATCCCACAAGTTGTGGTCCTGAATGTTTTAAACTGGCCAAGTATTGGCCATTAGAAAATTCCTATGCTGCAGAAAATTAAGTCCATTGGTATGCACAGTACTTTTGGGGAATTCTTACTTTAGGAAATTTCAAATGGCCATAACTTGGCCAATTTCTAACATGTTCAGCCCACACTTGGTGTCGGGGGGGGGGGTCATCATGTTTACACCCGGTACAAGTTAAATCCGGGGAAGGGCATGGCATGGTAGCAACAAAGATGGCAGGGTAAACAGCTAAGCTCTGTCTCCCCATTCTGAAATCTCCTTGCATCCTCTTCAATTATGAGATTTTACACTACCTAACAGGCAGCATCACTTACTGCAGCACTAGTGATACACATCAGTGTTTTTATTTTATAAATGCTCAAGTGTGTAATTGAGTTCAACTGACGGATCTGTTTCCTCAATGCAGGCCTGCACCCACTTTCACTTTCTCACAATGTGGCTCCACATGGCCCTCACAGTAGTGGTGGCGGCTCCTACAGCATCCATTCTGCAAGACATAACCAGCATGTTAACTCAACTTTTATGGGACATGGCAGACTTTAAAGCTACTACATCTCCAACAGCACAAGATCTGAAGCTATTACATAAGAGAACTGAGGCTGCTAAATCTGGACCGCTGATGGCTGCGAATGTGGGGGAAGACACACAGGGGAGACTTAAAAAACAGGCCTCTATGATCCACTACCTGTTAAAAGTTGACAATCTCCAATGGGTTAGTTAAAACTATTCTGCACTCATTTATACAGTATATAGGAATGATCAGTGCCTGATTCCATTGTACAGAACATATATTAGGCCCTACAGTACTCATATTATAGGTCCTTGTTCTGGAATTCAAATTTGAATGGGGACATTGATCTGGTGGAGAGGGTGCAGAGGATGGTTATCAAAATGATTCCTCAATTGAAAAAAAGGGTGCATGATGATAAGCTATTGGAGACTGGTTTATTTGGCCTGCAGAATAGAAGACAGAGGGGGAATTTGTTACTGTTATTTAAAATTCTTCATACACAAGATTTAATGTCTCAGTGTGGGCTGAAATATAGCACAAGAACAACTAATCTAAGATGCCATAACAAATAGCTCATTGCGCCGAGGGCAAATACTAACAAAAGGGACAACTGTTTTACCATCTGACCAGCTAGAGACTGGAATAGATTGCCACAAGAGCTGGTGGATCAAACAATCATAACTGGCTTAACAAGTATTATTACTTGAAGCAAAATTGTGTATAATTCACCCATTCAGAGTGGTAGATAATCTCGATGGTCATTCAGCCTGCTTTTGTCTTGTCAAACTTAGTAAACCTAGTGGTAAATCAGACCCAAAGTAATACTGTCAGGTTTTTCAGGTTCCCAGAAGGGGCCAAGGGCACCAATGTGGCCAGGTTTTTGCAAGCAGCCATCTCCAAGTTATTGAATGCTCCAGACTGTCTGTCAGTGGCAATAGGCAGGTGCCATTCTTTTCTGATCCCAAAAACAACTTCCAGGATCCAGGCCAAGACTAATTATGACTAGGCTGAAAAGATTCCCACTGAAAGACAATATCCTCTGCCTGGTGAGGCTGAGGAGTTCACTCAGCTGGTGTAGCCACATTATTGGCCTTTTCCATGATTATTTTATTGTGCTCATTCAGTACCACTGGGCCCTCAACTCTGCCAGTACAGCATGGCATTAAGTTCTCCCTCCAGCAGTCAGCAATCCTGAGTGCACACGTAAATGGGGTCCCCACTGACTGCCATTTCCTAAAGTTAACTAAAGTCTTGCTAGCCAGCCTACAACTGAATGGAGGGTCCTTATCCTGCTCACAAGTCCTGGGACCCTGCCAAAATAGAGCACCAGCTTCTATGGACATTGGAGCACTGCTATTGGATTGGGGGCCATCCAACCCATTGGTCTCCCAAAGTCCTGCTCCAGAGGACTGGTCCTTGGCCCACTGTAGTGGTGGTAGCATAATTAACAGAACCCAACCTAAGAAACTTTTTATACCTTTTCGGTCTAGATCCAGAAGCCTGCATCAAGGCTCCCAAACTCCAGCTTCCTCAATAGAGAGAGTGGGAATCCCAACCACACCAAACAAGTTTCAGCCTCCTAGGACAGAGCCAAAGCCTCCAGATCAGCAATTGCCAATGACTGAGAATATTTCAGAAGCTTCTATCCAGAGATCCTGGGTGGCAGAGCTCGCTTCCATCCCATTACCTGCAGGCACAGTATCAGATCTGGATGACCACTCTTACTCACCACAGAAATGGCTATGGTCACCAACTGACCTGGACTGAAATATGAACTTAGAGTGTTGTGTGCTTCAAATGAATGAGGTGCTCTCTTACCCAGCAACACTCTGTGTGTCAGAGTGATATTCCTGCCCCTCTTGGTAGCAAGAATGGCTCTTGCTTGAATTGTACAGCACCCCCCCTTTCTTGTGAATTACTTCTATATTTCTCTATCCTATCTACTCCATTTCTTGCAGACTGGCCACCTGCAATTATTCTCCTTTGCTGTTTCTTCACCCTTCCCACATCCCTTATAAGGTGCAAAGTGTGTCAACAATATAAGAAATGTAAAGTGCCAGAGGTATGAAATGTGTTAAACATGGGCAGGGACACTAGAAAATTAGACCTGCAATTTTTTTTGCGGAATCTGCAATTTTCACCATTCACCACACAAACTGACATGTTCCAAAATTTCTTGCAATTTTTGAGTTTTTACTTTGAACTGTGTAAAAAATATTAACATTTTCTACACAATACTCTCAAATATATTGATAATTTTGCATGCAGACTTGGGTTTGGCCAAAACAATGCAGTGCAAGGTAGGGGAAGGGTTTTATGTTACACTGCTTTCTTTTGAATCCTTGTCTGGTTTGATTTCAAAATACACTGGTCAAGCATAAGTACACTTAAAACTTAACATTTGATTTGTGTTGAAGCAGTCTATCAGAAAACTTTTTGTTGCCACAGAGACCAAAACAGTAGGTGGGAGAAAAGGTGCAAATTATCCCATTCACCTTAATGGGGTGCTAACTAAGAAGCCTTTTTGTGAGTGGTAGGGCAGGTTTTTCCTTGTGAACATACTTTCATTCAGACTAGTTTTCATTCAAACATCTGAGGATTTTGGATGGCCCTGCTGATTATAAATTTGAATAAGCTAGTTGATATCAGTGATCCCGTGCTGAGCAATCTACAACCTAGATGCTCACATGCAAAGACTACAATAAAAACCTAACTAAAGTCTAAAAACAAGCTTATAAAATACATAAAATGTATCTGAACATTCATCTTTACCTAAACAAAAGCATTGCAGCCAGAATAAAACAAAGGTAAATGACATGGTACCCTGACTATTTTACAGTATGATGCAGTAAACATATGTTGGACTTTTTTTTTATATATTCTTTGGTAATCAGATAAGGCCTGTTAGGTAGAAGTGCCTATTTTCAGGGGTGACCCAGAAGCACTGGGGAGGTTACGTGACTTGCTCAGAGTCACATAGTATGCAAATGGAGGTTGTGGGAATCAAACCCAAGTCTGCTGAATGTATCCAGTTCATTCACAGTTTGTTACTCTAACCTCTAGGCTATACTGCCAGCCCCAATAACCCCAAATTTAATGTTTTAATATGTGACTTCAATAATGGTGCACAGTACCTTCAGCGCAAATTATGAACAGTAAACACTTTAACAGCATTTTACTAAAACTGAATTATTCACCACTCTGTCTGCTTATTTTTTCTTGCACCAAAGTGGGTGAATAGTTGACAGAGCACTGTAAATAGCTGATGATCAGGCTTCATTATTTTACATCCAGAAACAGGTAAAATTTGTTTATACAGGATTTATTTAATATTGATTTCTTGTGGCTCACTAAATAGAATCTATTTAGCACAGTATGAGGCAGATGTTTTTAAATTTTGGTAGAGAGGTAACACATCTTAGCTGTTTAGTATTCATTTTAGGAACATAAGCTTTTCATAATGTTTAATAAATATTCAGGTGGTAGTGTATTCATTTAGAAGTTCATGCTGACTAATATATACTGCAGAAAACAGTAAAAGATTTATTGTGGAGCACTCAATATCTATAGTAGAACTCCTGCAATTTCCCTCCAATTTTTCAAAAAAAACTCCGCAATTTTGGGTAACTTTTCCCTCAATTTTCCAGTGGCCATGAACATGGGTAATGAGGACCTGTGCCATTTTAAAGTAAAATGAGAATATACTTATAAGGTGTTCATCATTTGCATTAGTGGGAGATCGAGGTCCTTTTAAGGCCTGTATATTGTTTTTGAAACCCACTATGGCATTTAATGATTCATGAATTGTTAGGGCTGGGAGCAGTCTGGAACTATTGTTTAGTCAATTTTTATTTAAATATGTCAGCTAAACTCCCTGGACCTTACCTCACTTTTGTTTTTTTCTTTTTAGCCATGATGCCAAAATACAGGCGGAAATGCCCTGCTAATCCACAAACTATGAAATGGATATAGGTGCTTTCTCCCCTTCAGGCATCTGGTTGGAATTAAGGCTTCATTTAAATAATTTTGTACCTTCTGTTCCAGCAGGTGACAGTAATAAATAAAATAAATAAGCAGCTGCAGTGGGAAAATTTGGAGATGGAGTGCGGAGGGAGGTGAGTGTGAAATGTGCACACTCACTCCCTCCCCTTCAGCATCTCGCTCCCCTCCCCCTTACACTGTTGTTTCTTTTCTTTTCTTTCCCTTAAACTATGCCAGCTTCTGTGAAACAAGTGATGCTCTCTTCGTTTCAAAAATTGTAAAGAATTATAAAACAAAGATAACTTACCCCCTGGTCTGCTCCCTGAAAGATTCAAGACTCCTTTAGGAGGTAGCCGGCCAGACAGTCTGGCTATTTAACCAATTAGGGCCATGTCCGCTCATGTAGAGGCAGGCCTTATTAATTATTTATGAGATTTCATTAAGTTTTCTTTTCAAACTTAAGTAAAAAGGTATTTTCTGCAGGTCTGATGCCATAGTAATATCATAAACATAATCTAACATGGGAAATGGATTTAAAGCAATATGTATAAGATAAAATAAAGGTTTTGTTGTATTAATTCAGGTAGGCTCATGGTCACATGGACCTGTGACCAGATACTTAAGGGCTGGAATTGCTGCATACTGCAGATAACTGGGTCAGAGTGATTCTGATCAGAGAGATGTGAGGACATGCTGTCTACATGTCTTGCTGTATAGCAAGAATTGCTGATTGCTGTTGCTGCTTTCTTTTGTTATCTTTTATGTACTCACTTCACTTTATTATTTGCCTGAATTGAAAATAAATCTAAGTACACCATCTGGTGTATTGAAAGATAAACGAGTTGTGCTGTGTCCACTTGAGCATCCCACAGTCCTCCACAAAAATCGGTGTGAGAGGTGGGATATCCTAGGGCATCTGACTGGGCAGGGAGATGCTCTGTGGGTATCATGGTGGTATCCAAGTGGGCTGATGTTCCAAGAGGAAATGATGAAACCTCTGGAGGAGTTACCAGTGTCCAGACCAGAAATATGATGGCTAGATCAGGGGAGCTGCTGCTTTCTGGCCTAGCTCCAGTGACCAAACCAAAGGTGAAGCCAGATCTGATGGGTGCCACCAGTAAGGGGAAGATGGAAAAAGAAGAAGAAGATAGTGTGGAAGAAAATCCAGAAGATCCCCCTGAAGACTTGGTAGACTGCACCCCTGGCTGTGTGTTAAAAAACTAGCCTTAGATAAGCAAAGAGAAATGGACAGAATAAAACAGAAATAGAGATGGGTGGATACTATGATGGCCATTAGAAACCTGGGAACCACTCAAACCCCAAGGCCTGCAGATAACCCCAGAGACATTAATATGACAAAGCTAACAGACTCTGATGATGTAGAGGCCTTTTAATGACCTTTAAAAAGGGTGGCCAGGTCCTGTGCCTAGCCCCAGGGACAGTGGGTCATTAGATTAGCCCCATATCTCTCCGGAAAAGCACAATTGGCTTACAGCCACATGGACAGCCATAATGCTGATAATTATTCACTAGCAAAGAAAGAAATACTCCAGAGATATTGCATTAATGTAGAAACATATAGACAAAGGTTCTGGTCCCTACCTATGCAAAGGACAGACACTCCTAGGGGATGTATGTGAGGTTAAAAGAACTCTGCCACAAATGGATACAGCCAGACAACAAGACAGTTGAGCAAGTGTTAGAAATGATGGTGATGGAACAATTTATACAGATTCTACCCCATGACCTACAAATTTAGATTAAAGAACACAGGCCCAAAATGGCAGAGAAAATGGTATCCCTAGCAGAAGACTACCTGTCAGCTCATCCCACTAGACATAGAGAGCATCAAACTCTGAACACTTACAATCCTCCGGTTCTAAAAACAATTCTCAGTTTTGGATCACCTCAGTAAAACCAATGCCAGAAGGGAAACCAGGGAGAATTCCTTTGTCCAAAATCGTCTGCCATAATTGTCCAAATAAGGGGCACCTGGGCTTGAATTGCCCCAAGAACAAATCAGGACTCACTCATCTGGCATTAGCTAATTGGTGACAGTATATCACCACTGTACATGTTGGCAAGCACCAAGTTATTGGACTTATCGACTCAGGAAGTTGACAGACCCTGGTTAAACCTGAACTGTTGCATGAACTCTGCCCTTCTGAGCCCAGTACTGGTATTGTATTCATACATGGGGACTCCCACTTCTATCTTACCTTAACCACCAAATTGACTATCCAGGGAGTTTCTCAAACACTTGCAGTAGGTCTTGTCCCATGGTTACCTGTCCCAGTGGTCACTGGACACAATCACCCCGATTTTTCCACTTTGGTTAAGCCTGAGGTGACAGCCATCACAACTCGAGTGCAAGCTTGAGCGCAAGTTAAGCAAGAACAGCATGTCCAAGAATTGTTTCCTTTTGAAGAGGACATTTTTGATATTCCAGGGGAAAACAGGGAAAATCAAAAGGGCATGAAGAAAAGAAAAAAAAGAATGGAATAGTTCTTCACTAGAACCACAGGACCCCTAATCCAAATGTTTGAGGGGTGTAACATGAAAGAACAACAAAAGGACCAAACATTAATCCCTTTCTTTTCGCAGGTCAATGTAGAGAAAGAAAAAGAAAAGGGTGTGCATAAGTATGTTGTTAAATATGATTTATTGTACAGGAAATGCATCAATGTAAACACTGGAGAAGTAGTAGAACAGTTGATGGTCCCCGAGAGGTTCTGTAGGCAAGTCCTGTACCTAGCACATAACCTGCCTATGGTGGGGCATGCTGGAAGGGACTGCACCCTGATCAGGTTATTGCTCCAGTTTTTCTGGGCTTTAATACATGAACAGGTGGAAGACTATTGTCACTCATGTGCAGCTTGCCAGATGGTAGCCCAATTTCAAAAAAGGGAGCGAGTACCCCTCCAGCCATTGCCGCTAGTCACTACCCCATTCAAGCGTATTGCTCTTAACATAGTAGGTCCCCTGGAAAAAGGTACAAGAGGTAACAAGTACATCCTGGTGGTTTTCAATTACACAACCAAATATCCAGAGGCTTTTCCCTTGAGAACAATAACCACCCGAAAGACTGTAGAAGTCCTCACTGAGTTGTCCAGTTGGATGGGTATTCCTAAGATTGTACTAACAGACCAAGGAAGTAATTTTTGTGTCAAACTACTCTCTGAATTGTGTAGGGTACTTGGGATGACAACCATTCGAACCACCCCATACCATCCCCAGACAGACGGTTTAGTTGAAAGGTTCAACTAAACCTTAAAATGAATGTTAAGAAAGTTTGTTCAGGAGGAGGGTAAAGATTGGGATCGCTACCTACCACTTTTGCTCTTTGCATACCGTGAGGTACCCCAGACATCCACTGGATTCTCTCCTTTTGAATTGCTGTTTGGGAGACATCCGAGGAGACCTCTTGATGTGAGCAAAGAGTACTGGGAGGCTGATAATGATGTAGGCCACACATCTATCCTAGACTATAGGACACAGATGAGACAGAAGCTGTGTAAGTTTGTCCAGCAAGCCTATAAGAACAACCAACAGAATCAAGTAGAGCAGAAAACTCAGTATGATCAGGGGCTCACAGAAAAACAGTTTAAAGAGGAAGATAGGGTACTCCTATTATTACCCACAACTGACAATAAGATGCTTATGAAATGGCATGTGCCCCATATAGTCCTGCAACAGACAGGGCCAGAAAATTACAAAATTAGCCTACCAGAAAAGTGGGACAAAACTGAAATATACCATGTAAACCTCCTGAAAAAGTGGCAGGAAGAAGTAATTCCTTCCTTGTATGTTTGCCTTGAGACAAAAGGGTCCGAACTAAGAATAACATACCAAAGGCTAGATAAACCAGGAGAGCTAGGCAAACTATTGGTCAATCCTGACTTAGACCTGAAGCAACAAGATGATCTGCAAAAAAATGTTGAGAGAATATCAAGCCACCTTTATAAATATACCAGGGAAGGCTAGGGGATTGAACATACAATTGAGGTCCCAACAATGAAACCCATCTGCCGAAGCCATATAGGCTACCATGAAAGTGCAAGGAAGGTAATTACACAGATGGAAAACATGAAGAAATTGGGCATAATCAAATCATCTACCAGTGCATGGGCTTCACCCATTGTTGGTGTGCAAAAAAAGAAGGTGGTATTCGTTTATGCCTAGATTTCCATAGATTAAATGCAGTGTCATTATTAGATGGCTATCCTATGCCACAAATTGATAATATTGTAGACAGATTGGGAAAGCAAAATATATCACCACATTGTATTTAACAAAGGGATATTGGCAAATACTCCTTGCACCAGAGTCCTGAGAGAAGACTTATTTTGCCGCCCCCATTGGGCTCTTTGAGTTTGCGATTATGCCACTTGGCCTACATGGGGCTCCTGCCACCTTCCAGTGATATATGGATAACATTTTGAACCCCACAGTGACTATTGCTCTGCATATCTAGACAATGTGATAATGTTCAGTCCTACCTGGTGCTGGAGAGCACACGTAGACCACCTGACAACTGTCTTGAAAACCACCAAAGCAAGATAATCAATAAATCCTGCCAAGTGTGCAGTTGCAATGAGGGAGACAAAATATCTTGGTTTTATTCTGGGTAATGGACAGGTAAAACTGGATAAAGGGAATGTGGAGGCTGAAGCCAATTGCCCTGTCCCCACCACAAAAAAGCAGGTTGGATCTTTCCTGAGGCTAGCAAACTATTATCGCCGCTTTGTACCCAACTTTGCCGAAATAGCCAGTCCTGTGATAGAACTAACCAGGAAGCACAATCCCAATAAAGTGCACTGGTCCCAGACTGTGATCAAGCCTTTAAAGAAATCAAAGTCCTATTGTGCTCATCCCCAGTTTTACAGAGCCCTAACTTTGAACTACCATTTGAGGTTCATACAGATGCCTCTGCACATGGAATAGGGGCTGTTCTCTCTTAGAAGGTAAATGAGGAGGAACATCCCATCATATTCATAAGCCAAAAACTGCATGAAAGGGAGACACGCTACTCAACCACAGAAAAGGAATGTTAAGGAGTTAAGTGGGCCACTGAGGCACTCAAAAACAATTTATGGGGGAAGGTGTTTGTCTTGGGGATGGATCACAATTCGCTGTGCTGGCTGCAGCCTAACAAAGAAAAAAATCCACACATCATGAGGTGGCATCATGAAGTGATATCTCACATTGCAACCTGATAAAGTTACCATACAGCACAGACCAGGGACACTGGATCAGAATGCTGACTTTTTATCATGCTTTGGGGCTGGTATTCTGGAAAAATGAATATGACATGTTATTTGAATATAACTATTATTTAAGTGTTATTGAATGTTTGACTATGGCTTTATAATAATCCATAGATAATGTAATTCAGACCTCAGGGTAATTGAATTCAGTATTGGCAGGAGAAATCTTCGTCACTTTAATTTTACATGTTGTTATTAGGGACCCTGAGGTGGAACTTCCAGTGAAAGAGGGAGGAAGTTTCATCCCCTCCTATGGGATAGTTATGAAGGGATTTGAATAGGACAGAAAACCAGCCATGCTGGTTTCCTCTTGGGTGAGGAGGTATGTGGCAGGGCAATATTCCTGCCCCTCTTGATAGGAAGAAAGGCTCTTGCTTGAAGTGTACAGCACCCCCCTCCCCTTTTTCTTGCCTATCACTTCTATATTTCTCTATCCTATCTTCTCCTTTCTTGCAGACTGGCCACCTGCAATTCTTCTCTATTGCTGTTTCTTCACCCTTCCCATGTCCCTTTTAAGGTGCAAAGTGAATAAAAAATTTAAGGTATAAAGTGCATACGTAAAGTGCAAGAGGAATGAAATATGTTAAACATGGGTAATGAGGACCTGTTTCATTTTAAGTAAAATGAGAATATACTCATAGGATGTTCACTGATTGCATTAGCTGGAGAGCAAGGTCTTTTTAGGGCCCGTATATTGTTTATGAAACCCACTACAGCATTTAATGGTTCACAAATTGTTAGGACCGGGAGCTGTCCAGAACTATTGTTTAGTCTATTTTTATTTAAATATGTCAGCTAAACTCCCTGGACCTTACCTCAGTTTTGTTTTTATTTTTTAGCTGTGATGCCAAAATATGGGTGGAAATGCCCTGCTAGTCTGCAAGCCATGGAATGGACATAGGAGCTTCCACCCCTCTGGGTGTCTAGTTGGAATTGTGGCTCAATTTAAATAATTTTGTATCTTCTGTGCCAGCTGGTGAAAGCTATAAGTAAAATAAATAAGCAGCCACAGCTGGAAAATTCAGAGACGGAGCGCCGAGGGAAGTGAGTGTAAAATGTGCTCACCCGCTCCCCCCCTTTGATGTCTTGGTCCCCCCTCTCCTCTTACACTGCTGTTTCTTTATTTTGTTTGCCTTAAACTATGCCAGCTTCTGTGAAGCAAGTGATGCTTTCTTGGTTTCAAAAATGGTAAAGAATTATGAAACAAAGATAACTTACCCCTTGGTCTGCTCCCTGAGAAATTCAAGACTCCTTTAGGAATCAGCCAGCCAGACAGTCCGGCTATTTAACCAATCAGGTCCATGTCCACTCGTGTAGAGGTGGATCTTATTACTTATTCATGAGGTTTCATTTAGTTTTCTTTTAAAATGTAAAGGAGAAGTCTCATATATGCAGCACCATGTATTTGCTTACTTCAGCTCTTCCGTGTCATATTTATTTCCCCTCTTGGTATTTCCAGTCAGCAATTGTGATTTAAGGAGCATTTGAAATTTAAAAAAGATGCATTTTAAACTAAGTGATCTAGCTGTCCATTTCTCCAGCTGTTGAAAGGAGGATGTGTGTCATCTGGGCAACGGAAGCATTTAGTCTTCTCCTCCCATGAGGTTACAACTGTCTAACAGTGGAATATAAACAGCACAAAGAAATACATTTTGTTTTTGCTTATGAATGAAAAACTTTTTGGTGTGTTATTTGCTATGCATAAATAAAGGCTACCAGTACTACACACTGTGTGAGTGATGTGACAGGACTGTCTTCAGGATAGAAAGCACTGAAAACCTTATGCTTTCTTCTAAGCTGTTGCTTGACTGACATCAAAGAATGGGAGGGGATGTATTACAAGTGCCTCATTTGCATACACATAGAGATTGGCTTGAAGTTTTATAAGCTTAGGTCAGTGCCTCAGAACCCAGATATGTGATACAACAGGGAAAATGACTGATCTCTTGTTGACATACTTGAAGTAACTGATATAACATATAAAAAATAGGTCAGAAATATCCAGTTCATAAAAAAACAGGAGTCTTCTCCACTAAGCAAAAAGGTATTTTCTGCAGGTCTGATGCCATAGTAATGTTATAAAGATAATCTTACATGGGGAATGGATTTAAAGCAACATGTATAAGATAAGATAAAGGTTTTGTTAAATTAGTTGTGACGAGCTCAGGGTCATATGGATCAATGACCAGGTACTAAAGGGATGAAATTGCTGCATACTGCAGATAGCTGGGTCAGAGTGATTCTGACCAGAGAGATGTGACGACATGCTGTCTACATGTCCTGCTGTATAGCAAAGAACTACTAATTGCTTTTGCTGCTTTCTTTTGTTATCTTTTACGTACTCAGTTTGCTTTATTATTTGCCTGGATTGAAAATAAATCTAATTACACCAACTGGTGTACTGAAAGATAAACGAGTTGTGCCTTGTCCACTTGATCATCCCACACTCCTCCACAGTCTGTGGGCATCTCTATTGCCATCTGAGATACCAGTGGTGAACAGGGGTTCTGGTGGGACTCGCACTACTAGGTTGTGGTGATGTGACACCTGTTTTCTAGATTTTGGTATGACTCCTGGTTTTTACTAATGTATTCCCAATTATAGGAGGACTGTGCAAGCATGAACAATCCTTTCTCTGTTGTTAATGCTCAAGGTTATATCCTTTTAAGTGACTGAATATGTTATAAGTTCCAAGTTATGGGCCTTGTTCTTTTGGCTCACCCTTTAGGTTTAATGAGTATTATGGTTTGGTTCCTTCTACTTCTCCTGGTTCATAACCCCCATCCAAGGATGGTGGGGTGTCCTAGATACCGTATTAATATCCAGTATCTCTTAGTTCCATAGCTGCAGCACTTCTTGACCCTCCATGGTTGATGGAGGGGTACACCTAACATTCTGTATGTGCCTAACTGCTGTATCTTTGTTATGTTACCTCACTGGTGGTACCTTTGGTTTTATGGAAGGCTATTAGAGGAATGCAAATGGCTGTTGGACGTATGTGTTGAAGATGGATATCCAGTCTCCTCTGCTACCATAGTGTTTGATACAACATATGCTCTAGTCCTGTCATGAATCCCTCCTTTTTTACCCTCTTTCTTGGCCTTGAACATTTACTAGGTGCATATTCATAGTGGGATGCCAGCTGTCAGTGGTTCACCCCATCAGGGTACTCTGCTGAGCATCCAATCCCCATTCACCAGACCCTCACTGACCACTTACCTGTTCAGGCTGAGCTGTAGCAGCAGGGTTTCTTCCCTTGATTAAAGGAATCATTAAGCTTGTCAGGACTGGGGGTGTTATGCAATGGCCTTGTTGTCTGGAGACTTGTGTGGCTGGTCAGCCAGCTCAGCACTGTATAGTGGTAACTTTTTGGGTACATTTCCTCTCCCTCCTCACTGTTCAGACATATAGCTCTATGGCCCTATTTTCAAAGGGCATCGACAGATGCAAGGTAATTGCATCAAAGGTATTAATGTAAGTTGTGATTTGCATCATAACTTGTGGCAAACGTGATTTTATAACATGGTCTGCATCTGTGCCACACACTGCTTTGTTAAAGCCCCCTTGTGCAAGGGTTGTGTCCAACAACCCAGAGTGGCAGGGCACAAGGGGGTATGCACCATGGTGGGGCTGCCACATCCCTTTAATGGGAATTTCAAAGCTCCACCATGGGATGCAGCAAGGGTGACCACTTAGACCAGACATGAGCTGATCTACATGGTTTACATCAGTGGAACAGGTCAGAGGAGTGTACCAAGGGCCATGGAGATGGGATAGTGGGTGTTGGGGAGAACTGTGTGAGCACCCATCTGGGTGCTGGGGCATGCCATAAAATACAAAGAGCAACAAAGCACCACATATGTAATACCCCCCCAAATCTGATGACACCTAAGGAAACAATTAAGCAAACCCCCATAGTGGACCTCGATCCCAGATCTCCACCAAACCACTGCAGAAACCCATTAGGTGGTTCAGAGGACAGCCCTTCCCCAGCCCCTGCAATCACTCCTGTATAACACTTCAAAAGTATGCCAGGTGGCCCAATGCCCCCCTGCCCCCACCCTGTCAGGTATTATCCCACCATCCCACACCTCCCAAATCCTAAATGGAAGTCGGCAGCTGACACAACCCTCCACACACTACCACGGCTGGCTGCTGACTGCTCACATGGACCACATACTGTAAGTGAATGACAGCTCAGTCGGGGTGATTGCAGGGGCTTGGGTGGGGGATGACTGTCCTCTGAACTACCTGGGGGGGGTTCTGCAGTGGCTTGGAAGGGATCGGGGATCAGAGTCCACTTTGGGGGTCTGCTTAACTCATTCACTCTACAGAAGCTCTTTGAGAGTTCTACCACTTGTGTCCTGTATACTCTTAACACTGCATCCTGGGTTTTTCTAAGCAAAATCAAGCCATAATCAGCATGCCACAAACAAATGTGAATACCTCATGAACCGTAAGTTCTATACACAAAGTACAAGTGTTAAAGTTGTTCAGCACAAAATTATCTTTCTGATGGTGCTATGCAATTAATTATAAGCAATTTCTTTTTTTCTATGCCAGTCAAAATAACAAAAAAGTGTTTTTTTTTTTCAATAAAAAAAGACAATGTAAACCATTTTTGGTAGGAAAATATGAAACATATCAACACCAAATTAAACATCCATGCATTAGATGTAGGTACAAAAGTAATTTTGTGCTAAACAGCAATTTTTCTAATATAAAACATGTATTTTTCCCATTTTTTCAAGGTGCTTAGGTGAGGCTTGAGGGACAAATGTCAGCCATTCATACCATATCATAAACAAATGTGAATAACTCCTAAGTATATGTAATACACACAAAGTATCAGTGGCAAAGTTGTCCAGCACAAAATTACCCTTCTAACGGTGCTATGCAGTCAATTCTAATTAATTGTATTGAATGCCTTGTACTATATACTGTGATTCCCATGCTCCCTGTCCTCTGGGTCACACCTGGAGACAAGCCTTGGCTCAGTGTGCCTTTCCTGGTTACCAAATGTTTAAATAAAATAAAAATAAAAATTGTGGTTCACAAGTAATACACAGAAATTGTGCTGATGACAGAAGAAGTGTCCAGGGCCAACAGGAAGTCTTTAGCTGCTACCTGAAGTCATTGTGAGAGACAAAGGGGATTATTTGACTGCCAACTACAGGCATTTCCAGGAGGTAATGAGTAAACTGCTTTGTTAGGTGCCATCAGATGGGGGGAAGTATTACATATGTGGTTCTGTCTCACTTTTTGTATTTTACGGCATGTACCAGCACCCAAATGGGTACTCACACAGTTCTCCCCGATGCCCACACTGACATATCCCTGGCAACTGGTACACCCCTGGCACCAACCTGACCTACTGTTTCTCTCCCTTCCCCACCATCTCAGCTCCTCTTTGCACTGGGTGGGGGTGCCAGATACCTATGCCACATCACACAGTTGCAGCCAGGTATTTGGCACATCTTGCATTCTGTGGCAAATATGGGCAGATTGGCACAGGCACCCTGCTGATATAAAATCTTGCGCAAGGTGCCTGCTACAACTAGGGTTTGCCACAACCCTTAGGGAGACACAAGTTGCATTGTTCTAAGGGGTCTTTGAAAATCGGGACCCTAGAGTTTTCTGCTGCTATCCTCTGGCTTGACAGGGGGGTGTAGGAAGGTGAAGGAAGGGCTGGGGCTTTACCTGGTAGACTCCAACTCTCCCTACTTATACCACAGGGTATACAGCTTAGGGAGGCAGTATCTGTTGTGATACAGTGGGTGTGAGAGCACCTACAACCACTGCCCCAAATGGCCTTGACCTGACCCCACTGTGACAGATCACCTCTATCCTTGGAATATAAGAGGGTCCCTACAAGGTGTACGAATGGGATAACTTCCTACTTGAGTCTGATGTCAAAGTGCAAAGATATGACTTGCTTTTAATGTTACATTTTATATCTCAGGTTTTCTATATGTTTTTTGAGATTTCAAGGGGGTATATGGGTTCTGTGGCAAATCTCCCTTTGTATTGTTCATTTGACAGAACTCCTTTACTCTCTCAGATGTATGCTCCAGTAGAAGTCCCATACTAGGTAGGATTAACCTGTAGTTGTGCTAGCACTACAGCCTGGACACATCTGCTGTAGATTAAGCTGTCCCAAATGATATGTAGTGACACTCCCAAGGTCAACGGCCTTTGGTGCCTTGGATGCACCAAAAAGCACCTGGCAGGACACATGGCTGTCTCATGGAATGTCTAGTTCCCAGATAGATGGTTTACCCTCTGTTGCTGGGTTCCTGTGCATTTTCACATTGTTCTTGAGGGTGAGACACCTGCTAAGGCCTGACCTGTTTACTGGGATACCAGTTGTTTGAGGCTCACAGATGGTCAGGTAGCTGTCATGCCAGATATTTTTATTTGGGATCTGTGTGTGTCATGTTACAGTTCTTCATGGTTGTTTGAACTGATGTGTTTGTTGTTTTCAGAATAGACTTCACAGTATTCTATACCAGAGGTGGGTTCCATTGCTGGAAGAATGTGATTGGGTACCACGGATAGTTTTCTGTCCAGAAAGAGGCAAGTGGGTGGCCTTTGGGGTCTCTTCTTATTTCATTTTCATTCATCCTCCATTTCCCTTCCTGTTACTTCCCTTTGGCTGATATGCTGTATCCTGTTTTACATTAAATGTCCATGGATAACACTCCCCTATTAAGTGTAAAGCAGTGCTTACACATTTGAAGAAACTGAAATGTCAGGTCACTTTGTTGCAGGAGACAAAATTGACAGAGGTGGAGAAGCTGTGTAGAGAATGGGTCAGGTTGGAAGCACAAACTTGTGATCCCTCCTCTAAATAAGGAGTGTCTATCCTGATTCATAAATACCTGAAATGGAGTTTCCAGACACAGATCTCTGGAGGTCTTGGAGGCTGGCTGCTCCTTAAGACATCCATGGTCTACTGGTTCTAAGGTCTATCTATGGCCCTAGTACAGACACTCCCTCCTTTTTCACCTCCCTGACACAGGCCATTGCTGATCTCACAGGCAGTGGAGTTCTCTGCCTCTTAGTGACAGATTTTAATTTCAGTCTTGATCCTTTGGTGTATGTCTCCTCAACTGACAACAAAGCCCATGCTTAGTCAGTTCAGGGGGTTAAAAATATGAAGCTAAAGCTCTCATTATCAGCCATCTGGCAGATCACACACCCAGGAGACAAGAATTACTCCTATGTATAACCAGCTCACGTCTATGCTAGTTGGATGGATTTCTGGCTCAGTTCCCCAGAAATCCTGCATACGTTTATCAAATCAGGCATAGAATTTGATAATACTCTGTGACCATGCACCTCTTTCCCTCTGTCTAGTATGGAGACCAGACTGCTGAGGTCATCATCCTGGAGACTGGACCCCTTGCTCTTGCAGGAAAAGTCAGTCTTTTCTAGCCTGGGTCACACAATCTACAGTTGGCTATTTCCAGACAAATTACACAGGTAAGGTAAAACAATCTGCTCTGTGGGAGGCATATAAGGTTACCTTGAGGGGACACATACTGCAGTTTGCCTGTCAGAGGTGCAAGGCTAGAGAGGCAGACCCCACTGTACTGAGGACAAAACTTAAAGATTTGTGAGGGGTGGTCAAAATCTGCCAATCTGCCACACAGAAGCTAGTGATGTTTGTTGAGATAGTGGGTGTCAAGCTACAGTGCAGTTGAACACCTTACTCTCCTGCAAGGTGAAGTTAGTGCTCCTTTGTGCCAAACATAGGTTTTGGGAAGGGGAGATAAACCTTGGAGGTTGTTTTCTTTCTGCTTTCAGAAGCAGCAGGCAGAACACCATATCTCTGCTCTCAAAATCCCCAGGAGGGCACTTACCATGGAGCTGCTGAAATTAATTCCATCATGGCTGCTTTCTGCAAGTTTCTTTATACCACACAAGGGGCTGTGGATAACTTGTCCTTGGAGGAATTTTTTCTCCAAACTGACAATCCCTAGAATTAATCTAGACCAGATAAAGCGTCTTGAATTTCCGCTCACTGAGGATGAGATCTCAAAAACTATTATGGGGAGGAAAGGAATCATGGTGGATTTGCATCAACAGTTCATTATTCAAATAAGTCCCCCTCTGCAAAATGTTTGCAGAATCTCATAACATCAGGCACCTATCACTAATACTCAGTGAGGTGATATTTTACTGAAGGAAGGGAGAGACCGACTCAATCCTGCCAGCTACTGACCCATTTCCCTAATAAATGCAGATGTGAAGGTCCTTGCAAATGTGCTTGCCTTACAGCTTGAATGCATCCTTCTAGACCAGGTGCATCCACCAAAAGTTGGTTTTGTGAAGGAGAGACTGATAGCACTGATCATTTAAAGTCACTTACTAAACTTTTCTAAGCTGTGAAGGTTAACCTCACTATCACAGCAGCTGTGATCATTGATTTTGAGAAGTCATTTGATTCGATGGGAATGGGGTTATCTGTCACATGTCCTGGAAAGGATGGAAACTGGACCCACTTTCTTGCTTGGGTAAAAGGCTCTGTATGCCAGTCCATCGGCTAGAGTATAGCCCCATGGAATTCTTTTTATTTTTTATCATTTTTATTTTTATTTTTCTGGAATTTCATGTTATTTCTTTCTATTCATTGAAATCTAGTTTTATTTCTTGCCATCACATTTACATTCATTAAATACCTCAAAATGACCTTATACACACTAAAAATCACATTCTTAGTTTACTACAGTACATTGTATTAAGCAACATTATACTACAATACTATGGTCTTGAAAGGTTTTGTGAATCAGTTCCACTGCTACTTCCTAGCGAACCATCTCTGTGGTAACAACTAACAACTGAACCTAAACAACAACTGCTGCAAGCATTTATTTAGTTTTTGCCAAAAAAACAAGTATTTTTTTAACTTTTTTCATGTGCTTGTTTTTGTTTTATTTCTTTTTATACCTCGAATTTCTTATTTCTTATTTAAGAAAAACACAGGTCTCTAGGTCAGAGTCTTGACCAATACCACTTTATTCCGTCTGTACAATGGTACCTGACAGGGGTGCCCCTTCTCCTCCCTGTTGTTTGTTTTAGCTATTGAGCTTCTGGTCGTAGCTATCTGAGCTCACCCTCAAAATCTGGGCATCAGGTTAGGCTCTGCAGAATACTAAAACTGTATGCAGATAACATTCTGGTGCTCCTGTCAGATACCATGGTGGGGATTCATCCATTACTGAATATCTTTGCACAGTTCTATAGCATTTCCAGTTTAAAAATAAACCCATCTAAACCAGAGGTACTCCCCCTTCAGCTGTCCCCAGCAACCTTTGACCCAGTTGGGATTACCTGGTCCCTTTAAGCAATTCAGTATGTTGGTAATCAGCTAACTCCTGATTTATATCAAATCTGTAAGTTGAATCTTTCTCCACTTCTGATGTAGTTTCAGGCAGAGTGTGACAGGTGGCTCAAGCTGAACCTTTCATTGACAGGACAAACTTCAGCACTTAAAATGATAACAACCCCAAAACTGTTACACCAATCATCTCACTTGCCCATAGTTATCCCAATTTCCTAGTATGCCAAGACAGATGCCCTGATACACAGGTTTGCATGGGAATCCAAAACACCTAGATATAGTAGAAACATGGAAACAGATTTTGATAGCAGATTAGGACCACTTGGCCCACCCAGTCTGCCCATTTTCCCTATCTGCTGTAATACCATAGACACTATTTGATTTCCAGCTTAGCCCACCTTTCCCTAATGACTAAGGTTCCCTTGTGCCTATCCCATGCATTTCTGAATCTTGCCACAGATTTTGCTCCCACCACCTCTGCTAGAATGCTGTTACAGACATCCACCACTCTCTCTTTGTGAAGAAGTACTTCCTTATGTTTCCCCTGAGCCTACCCCCTTCCAGCTTCATAGCATGCCCCCTTGTTCTTGACCATCTTTTTTTCTGAAAAAAGTATCCCTCTTGTACTTTATTTATACCCACGAGGTATTTGAAAGTCTCTGACATATATTTTCCCTTCTTTCCTCCAGGATGTACATATTGAGGTCCTTTAGTTTCTCCTCATATGGTCTGTGGTGCAGACTCTGCACAATTTTAGTTGCCATCCTCTGACTGTCTCTACTCTGTTTATGTCCTTCCCAGAGAGATGGTCTCCAGAACTAGACCAGTACTCCAATGATTTATATAGTGGTATCACCACCTCCCTCTTTCTGCTGGTGATACACCTCCCTATGCCTTCTAGCATCCCACTGGCTCTTCCCGCAGCCATGTCACACTGTTTGGCCACCTTTAGGTCATCAGATATGATTACCCCCAAGTCACTTTCCTGTTTGATGGTTATCAGTACCATTCCCCCATCTTATACTCCATCCCTGGGTTTCTATGTCCCACGTGCATGATTTTGCACTTTTTCACACTGAAACTTAGTTGCCACATTCTTAACCACTCCTTAAGCTTTCCTAAATCCCTTTTCATTTGTTCTACTGCCACCACCACCACCACCCCCCCCGGGTGTCTACCCAACTGCAGATTTTTGTGTCATTTGCAAAAAGGCACACCTTCCCTTCTAGTCCCACTACAATGTCACTAATAAATACGTTAAAGAGGACTGGTCCCAGTAATGATCCTTGTGGCATCCCACTGGTCACCCTTCCTTCCTCAGAGTGAATTCTGTTTACCACCACCCTCTGATGCCTATACCCCAACCAATTCCTTACCCAGTTTACCGCTTTTGGCCCCATTACCAGGCTTCCCAGCTTGTTTACTAGTCTCCTATATGGAACAATGTTGAAGGCCTTACTGAAATCTCGGTAGGCCATATCCATCATCCTGATCTTCTTTTCTGGTCACCCAGTCAAAGAAATCTATCAAATTTGTTTGACATGATTTCTCCCTGGTGAATCCATGCTGCCTTGTATCCTGTAAGTTGCTGGTATCAAGATATTCCACAATCCTTACCTTCAGAAGGGATTCCATTAATTTCCCCACCACCAAGGTCTAGCTGACTGGCCTGTAATTTTCATCTTCCTCCCTGCTACCACTTTTGTGAAGTAGGACTACATCTGATCTCCTCCAGTCCTCTGGGACCACTTCCATCTCCAGTGAGTGGTTGAATAGGACTGTCAGAGGTGCAGCCAGCACCTCTCTGAGCTCCTTCAATATAGTAGGACTGATTTGAGGTACTCCGGAAAAAAGGGGTGGAATTTACCCTGGCTCTATGCCTACCATATGTCTTTCTCTGGGTGGCCAAACAATAAAGTGTTTCTTGCAGGCCTAGGGGCCAATCCCTTTATGTCTAGAGATGGAAAGGGGCATTTGCTCAACTATGTCTCCTGCCTCCCTTGTACAGGCACCCCACCAAGCCCAATTCAACATGGTCCCACTTTAAGAGCCTCTGTGAGAGCATGGCACTATACATCTAAGCTCATCAAGCTCCCTCTTGCCCCACTGGCTTGGACTCCTCTTTGAAGCAATCCTCTTATCACCATTGAGAAAGTGTTTTATGGCAGACATGTAATACAGCTGGGATATATATATATATATATATATATTTCAGGATTTATTTATCCCCGGAACAAATACCCTGGATTCTTATGACAGCTAGAACTGGAGGTATGGTTTGGTGAAACAAGGTTTTTCTGGGTATTTCTAACTCACCAGTGTTTTGTAGCCTTTACTTCTATCTAGTGACAAAGCTACTGACCCCCTCTTCACCCCTTTCCACCTGGTGTAACACCTACAGAGGGTGTGCTAGTAAAATTTGCCCAAGTTATGACTGTTAAAATATCCCTATAGTGCAAAAAACTAAGTCTGCGCACATGCATAGTGCACTGTTTCTTGAACTTAGAGTTTTATTTGTCCCTCAAAATAAGGGGGGACACTGAGTATGCATGTATCCAAGAACAAACTGATGTAGGAGCTGAATGACGTCTGAGCTAAAAGTTCAATACATGTTGTCACGGAGTGAAATGACTGGAACAAACTGTGGCATAGACTAATTTCTTTCATCATAGGAATTTTTTAATGGCCATAACTTTGCCAATTCTTTGTATTTTCTCCCCAATCTTAGGGGCCTATTTAAAGACCATGCCTCCTGGAAACCACTTAAGTCGTCACTTTGAACTCCCCCCAAAATGTGGATAGTGGAGTTCGTCATTTGTGTAACAACTGCAAGTCATGCAAGCAGTAGAATTCCTTACAAATACAACATAAGTTGCCCATGAAACTAACATGAGGTGCTTACATAATTTTATAAAAAAGTGTGAAAAAATGAACTGGCCAAAATAGCCATGAATGAACCACAAATTTTTAGTGTTTTAATTTTTTAATGTGTGCCACAAAGTAAGGAAAACCATCAAACAAAGATGCATCCTCTGGCCAAACTAACCTGGAAGTTTCAGGTTTCAACTCTCACTCATTTTGTGCTACAGGTAAGCAATAAAGGTCTGAAAAACATCAAAGCATAATTGTTTTTGGTGATCAGGCTTAATCACAACTCAGCTGATTTATTATTTATTCATTGAAAGAGTTTTACCAGGAAAGGCCTACTTCGCTAAAATAGTTTCCAGAGGTGTCCTGGGGAGAGGGTACAAGGTAGAGACAGTACATTATCATTTATAAAATGGCAACATCATGCCAGCAGATAGAAATAAGCATGGGCAAGGAGTGGATTAGATTGCAAGATAGAGTAAACATAAATTTACAATAGTCAGTGCAACTCCAAATGAGATGATATAGGAGATTAAGGGCAAGTGCAAACAGGACATACTTGATCCAAATAACAGCTTAATATTCATAATTTACAATATTCACTGTAGGTCCAAGGGCAAAATAGGATATTAAGGACAGATGCGCCAATTATGATGAATATAAGTGTGGAAGGAGCTTTCAGAACAGCAGGAGTAGAGCAGCACAAATGGAAGATGGGAGCGAGGACCAGAGAAGAGGGAGTCTATAAGAAAAAGCTGACTGCCAACAGGAGGTCTTTCTTAGGCAATGGAGAAAAAGAGGGTATCAGTAGAGAGCAGGGCACAGGAGGTGGGGAAGCAGGAAACAAGGGAGTAGAGGTAGAAGGAGAGTGAGCCAAAGCAGAACTTAACTATTAGGGAAGTGAAGTAAGAGAGTTTGGGGTGTGCAGTCCAGAGCAAAGAGACAGAAGGAGCAGAATAGAGGGTCCAGTCTGGCTAGGATGGATTTAGAAGCACCACTGTGAACCATGTCACCAAAATCAAAGGCAGTGGAATCATTTAGGAGACCATCTCATATCTGATGTGAGGGGGAACACAGACTTTATTCCAGTAGAGTGCTTCTAAATTGGAGAGGAGCTTGCATCAACATGGGCTGAGAAATCAAGGTCGCTGCCAAACTCCAATGTACTTAATGGAGGGGGACAGTCTCAAGTTTGGCCCATTCAAGGGCTGAAAAGACAGGGGGAGTTAATGGTGGCAAGATGCAGCCAGGAGCCAAAAGTCATAGTCGTTCTCAGGGTTTATGTAGCATCACACACCTCGGCTATGTATTAAATTCTCATAATACATTCCAGTCTATGCATTATTCTCTATTTAATTACCTTCTTATTAATGTGTTCAGGGGCTACAAAAGAAATTTCTGAGACTGGGACACACCTTTAGGACTGGTCTCCCCTCACCCTCCCATCCCCTCACAGCACTCAGCCTATGAGTCCAGTTCCAGACCAAACACCCCATCCTCCAGACCTCCTCCTCCAGGCCAAAGCCAGCCAGCTGGTGAATCAGGACCTCTGGGCTCTCCTAATTGGGCTCCATCCTAGTCTCTGCCCCCCCCCCATGGAGCTGCCTATGATGAATGAAGGAGGCTTTGCAGAACTGCGGTTGGAGAAGGCCAACCCCCCCAATGAGTATTGTACTTCCCACCACACCACGTACTTGTTCTGCAGCTGCTGTTTAATGTTTCCATCAGTTGCTTGCTGCTCTCTCTTCTCCTGACCAGTCAACTGGCTCAGCTCTGCTTATGCTTCTGCTGCTCTGTCCCTTTGAGACCAAGTATCTGATGGTCATGGAGGCTGGTGCGCTCAGTCAGGACTCCTGATATAAGTCTCTCTCTTCTCAGGCCAGCAGTGGGGGGGGGGCACTCACTAGGGCAGCTTTTTCTTTTCCCCTCCTTAAATTCCAGCAGCAGTCAAAGTTCAAACCAGCAGCACTGCATCACCCAGAGTCGTGGCTTTCTTCCAACTAAATTCTGCTGTGCCACCACAATTTAAAATCTTGCCGCTCACTCAGCACTGTAGATAGGATGGTGGACATTGGAAGCAGCTACAACAGTGGTGCATGAGCATGGCATGCACATCCCAGGCTTCCCAATCTCCCTGACATGATGCCCTGACCCCAAGTCACCATCCTTCGTGCATGTGCTCCACCAGGAATAGTGGGACGATGAGTTCTAATAGAAGTCACCCACAAAATATGGGATAACAGGCATACTGAATGGATTTCATATGGGAAAGGCAATTTTACTCTGAAATATGGGATAGCCCATAAAATATAGGACTGTTGGCAACCCTAGTGGGGGGAGGTTTGGCCGGCTGGCTGCTGGGAAAAAATTGATAATTGGTTGGACGATGGCCTGGCCGCCCTGAGCCACCAGGCCTGGGATAGTTGTCCTGGCTGTACCACCTCCTGTCAGTGCCCCAAATGTGTTTAAACAAAACAAATATTATCTTACAACAGTTAGTGCAGTCAGTGCATTTTGATATCATAAAGGATAAACAGGCATACCACTGCAATGAGAAAAACACAGTGTGGGTTATGAGCTGAGTGCTAGCTTTGAAACAAGTAGACTAGGAGCTGAGCACTTTACATCTCAGAGTGTAGTAAATCCTTTGGAGTTTCACTTCGGACTGAACGGCCCTCGTGGAATGGGAAGAAAACTAAAGAGGGTGGGGAGATTTTGAGCTTGCAGAAAAAATGCTTAGGTTGCCTTCAAAGCATATACAGTATGCACATGTAAGTTACTTGCCTTTTCTGAATTCTGTAAATTGCACATAAGGATACTGATTTTCAAATAAAATGGTATTTTTTTTCTATGTTCAAGACAGACACTCAACTTTTACAGCTCTGCTTTTTGCCACTGAATGCATATCATGTCTATATTGATATCATATACAGGTATTATGATTACAAAGATGTTGTAGGTCTTGACTAGAAGAACAGACTTTGCTGTCAGAGAGCAGTGAAAGCACCTAGCTTTACCTTAAAGGTATAATTACATTTATTTATTTTCTCTTCATACTGAAGGTAGCTGGGTAAGTGAGGAGAAAAATGAGATTTGTAGGCAGTGCTGGGGAAATTAAGTGGTCTTTAACATTATAACAGGTGGTGTGGGGGAAACTAGCTCTTCAGCTGAGTGGATTTAGGAAAGATTTGTAACTGGGAAGTGGAGCGGACAGAGGCTTAGCACCTTCATACAAGACTGCTATAAAAGCACTTCCACTCTAACATGTTCAGCACGTTCATGTTCCAGAGACTGAGTGGAACAGTGAAGGAGTGGAACAGGTAACTGGCATTTTAGGTGTCAGCAACTGGAATCAAGGAAGCAGGAGACTCCTTCAGTCAACTATGGTAAGGTACCTGATCACTACTGCGCAACTGTCACTGCTGGAAAGGGTAGAAGGTCAAAGGCAGGCCAAAACTGGGAATAGGAGCAACACCCTATCTAGCTTAGAAGTATTGTATAAAGAAATTTAAACAAGGCATGGGGGAACACAAATAAAAACAAACAAAAAAGGTGAATACTAGAAACACCATATCGGGGTAAGGGTACAAAAGTATTTCCAGGTAACACAGGGAGAACAGAAGTTGAGAATGCTGGTGCTGATACAGGGTAGCAGTTTTTGATAAAATCTTCTGTAGACTGCAGTGCTGCCCCATCTGCACACACATCTCTGTGGGTCGAGGGAGGAGGTCACTAGGCTCCAGGATGAGGTGGCTAGGATTTGGCCAACCTCTTTCCCCACCCAGTGACCAGCAAGTCTACCACCATTACCTCAAAGGATGCTACTGTGGTGGAATGTCTGGACTATGGTGTGCTCTGGAAGGGTGGGTTGGAGGGATAGAGGCACATTCCACAACCAGTGCCATTATGCTATTCCTATGCCATTCTGACAGGGAAGGACTGCCAGAAGGAGGCACCAGCAGTAATGATCAGGGAGGCTGTGGGGGTCCTTCATAGTGGAAACCCCTAGGAGGGTGGTAGAGGACCCCAGAGGAGGAGGAAGAAACAACTTCTGGTTGGATACTCAACTGTGAGTAGAATAGTTTTGAGAATAGGAAAGAAGGAGGAGAGGCAGGTTAGGTGTCCATGCAATACCATTGCCCAGAAGGATGAGAAGTGAATTTTGAGGATCAGTAGGCCAGCAGGATGGGAGGGAGAGTGGGATGTCATTGTTCACCTGGGAACTAATGACCTGGCTGGGGACAGAGCTGGGATAGTGAAGGGGGAGATTAAGGAGCTGGGGAGTGGTCTTAGACAGGTAGCCCACTCAGTGGCTTTCACTGTGGTGCTGCTTGTCTATGGCGGGGGAATGAGAGGGATCTCCACACCAGGAGCTTTAACTTATGGCTGAAGGAATGGTGCAGAGAATGGGGGTTTGGCTACATTGTGGACTGGAGACCCACCTGGGAAGATAAGGGCCTATACAGGGGTGATGGCCTGCATCCATTTGGGAAGAAAACCACCGTCCCCTGAGGACAGTTTGTTTGTTACTTCTATGAACATTTTGAATAGCTGAGGAGGGTGGAAGAGGGAATCAGGGAGGTAGAAATTGACCCTACATAGGCTGAAGTAGAGAGTAAGGAGAACCTGAGGGGAGAGGAATCCCCCAGGGTGCCAATTAATAAAGGAATCAGTATGGTGGAGACAAAGGGAGAAGGGAACAGGAGCATCAAAATGAGAGAGGGGAGGAGGGAGGAAAAAGGAAAAAAAGGTGGATAAAAAGCAAAGTGGGAACAAAATCTGGAAGACCATGTGTGCAATTACTAGAAGCCTAGGAAATAAGATTCTGGACTTTGAGGCCATCATGGCAGAGGCCAACCTGGATACTTTGTCATTACCAAGACACAGTGCACTGAGAACCATGACTAGGACATGGCCATACCAGGTTATACTCTAATCAGGAATGACCAGGTGGGAAGAAAAGGAGGGGGGTGTAAAGTGCTTTATGTGAAGGAAAGCATAAAAATAACAGAGATACAGGGAACATATGGGGAGGCAGAGGTACTTTGGGTTACCTTGAGATGGGGAATGGAGCCACTATTCACACTGGAGTGATTTGCAGACCTCCAGCACAGAGGGATGAATTAGATAAGGTATCGGCGGAAGCCACCAGTAAGATGGCAGAAGAGGGGGGAGGTACTGCTGGTGGGGGACTTCAACATTTCAGATGTGGATTGTAGCCTCTCAGTAGTAGCTTCAGCTAGAAGCAGTGACATCCTGGACTCTCTGTAGGCGGATTCCTTACGCAACTAGTCAATGAACCCACTCATGATGGGGCAATACTTAACCTAGTACTCACTAACAGGGACAGTATTGCAATTGTCAAGGTGGAGGCCAGCTGGGAACCAACGACCACCATACAGTGTTGTTCAGTATAAGGATGACTGTGAAATCAAACCATACAAAGGTGGGGATCAGAATGGCAGACTTAGAGATGGGTGAATGCCTCAGGGATAACCTGGTGGGGGGAGGGGATTGCCTGAGTGGGGTGGAGGAATAGTGGGCAAAGCTAAAAAGGGAGCATAGTAATGGCAACAAGCCTCTACATCAAGTGAGCAAAAGCAAGAGTAAAAAGAGACCACTATGGCTCTTGAAAGAGGTGACTGAAAAGGTACTTACTAAAAGGGTAGCATTCAGAAGGTATAAGGAGAGGAAGGAGGCTAGGGAGGTGTAGCAGGGGAAACAGAGGGAAGCAGGGAAAGAAGTAAGGAGCTCAAATGCGCAAACTGAAGAGAGAAAAGTCCAGGAGGTAACAAAAGAGAATAAGACATTAGAATAGACCAGGGGTTAACAAACTGGAACAAGGCATTTCTTTTGGTATATAAGTGAAAAGAGGAAGACCAGGGATGGGATTGTCAAGTTAAAAAGGGCAGGGGGGATTGTGCAGAGGGGGACCAGGAAAAGGCAGTCATCCTGAACAAATACTTTTGTTCAGTGTTTACAGAGGAAGAAGAAGAGGCAAGGCCTCAAAATGTAACAGAAGTTTTGTAGGGAGGGTGGTGGACACCAGTCCTTTTTTGGAGATGAGACTTCTGAAGGGACTTGCTAATCTGAAGGTGGACAAAACAGTGGGGCCAGATGGGGTGCACTCATTGGAATTAAGAGAGCTCAGGGAGATACTGGCTGCATCTTTGACAGTCCTGTTTTAACAGCTCATTGGAAACAAGACTGGTTCTGGAGGACAGGAAGGCAGATGTAGTCCCACTACACAAAAGTGGTAGCATGGAGGAGGCTATCAATAATAGACCAGTTAGCATGCCATCAGTGGTGGGAAAGTTAATGGAATCACTGCTGAAGGAAAGAATTGTGAATTATCTTGAATCCAGTGTCTTACAAGACCCGAAACAACATGGGTTAACAGTTGGAAGGTCATATCAAATGGCTATGATAGATTTATTTGACTGGATGACAAAGGATTTAGATCAGGTGGATCATTGGATATGGCCCTCCTAGATTTCAGTAAGGCTTTTAACACCATTCCAAACAGGAGACTAATAAGGAAGCTGGGTGGCTTAGAAGGTGGTTCAAAGACGGTAAACTGGATAAAAAATGTGTTAGGAGATAGGCAACAGAGGGTGGAGGTAAATGAAGTTCACTTGGAGAAAGGGAGAGTGACCAGTGGGGTACCTCAGAGATCAGTTTTGGGACCAGTCTTCTTCAATGTCTTTATAAGTGACATTGCAGAGGAGTGGAAAGGGAAAGTCTACCTCATTGCAGATGACACCAAAACCTGTAATAGGGTAGACATGCCAGGAGGTGGAAAGTATACGTGGACACCTGAGAAAACTAGAGTGGCCAAAGGTATAGCAGCTAGGTTTCAATGTGAAAAAGTGCAAAATAATGCACTTAAGGCATGCAAACCCAGGGGCGGAGTACAAAACAGGTAGAATGGTACTGGCCACTACCAAGTAGGAAAGAGACCTGGGGTAATCATATTGGATGGCCAAAGGATGGCCATTCGGTTTGACAAGGCAGTCAGGAGGGCTAGTTTGGACAGGGAGTGTGACAAGGTCATCAGGGAGGTTAGTGAAATGCTGGAGTGCATAGGGAGGGGTACCACCAGCAGAAAGAGGGAGGTGGTGTTTCTTCTGCATAGATCATTAGTAAGACCTCACCTAGAGTACTGTGTTCAGCTCTGGAGACAACATCTCCAGGAGGACATGGGCAGAGTAGAGGGGGTCTAGAGGGAGGGCAACTAAAATGTTTCAGGAGCTGCATAAAAAGCTCTATGAGAAGAGACTAAAGGTCTTCAATATGTGCACACTGAAAGAGATGACAGAGAGGAGGGATATGATAGAGACCTTTAAATACCTCATGTGGGTAAATGAGGTACAGAAGAGAGAAGTATTTTTGAGAGGAAGAGGTGCTCAAGAACAAGGGAACATGCTATGAAGCTGGATAGGGTAGATTCAGGAGAGATGTGTGAAAGTACTTCCTCACAGAGAGAGTGGTGGATTCCTAGAATGGCCTTCCAGCAGAGGTGGTGGGGGAGAAAACAGTGATGGGGTTCAAAAATGCATTGGATAGACACAAAGGAATCATAGTGGAAAGGAAAGAGGGGAAGGCGACAGAGCTGTAGATCAAGTACAATCTGCTGTAATAATGTAGGTAGGGAAAAATGGGTAGACTAGATTGGCCAAGTGATCCTTATGTGCAGACAAATTCTATGTTTCTGTGTTTCAAAATGTGTTTGATACCTTGGTAAACTGTGTAAAGGCATTCATATTCCTAGAAGAATTAATTTGCCTACTTTAAAAACAGAAAACTAAGTGCAATTCCTTCTGAAGATTGTGCTCAGTGTAACTTGTTTAACTGCAACACTTAACCCTTTCAGTGCAGGAGCAGAGTATATTCTGCCTGTTTCAGTTTCAGTTTATTTTTTAGACTGGAAAGGCATGTGAGCAAAATGGTCTGTTTTCACAAGCATCCAGTTAAGACAATAATAGTAGGTTACAGGGTTACAGGAAAGTGCAATTACATAGTAATACAAGAATTAATTAAGTCTCAAAGCTTGGTCCAACTTATGAAACTTATGAAAATAAGCACCATCAATGTGAGTGCTAAACATTACACTAAAGCAAAAGATTGTCATATAATAAAATGACAGTGATGCAAAAGGTAGTCAGTGTCGGAGGTAGAGTTCCAGTAGAAAAAAACAGATATACAAGGACAAATACAAGGCTAAAGGCATTTGCATGACTGTGAACTGGAGGTTGTGCTTGAACAAGGCAGTTGAGGGAGAGAGGACAAGAGATGGGGTAAATTGTTGAAAGTTTAATTCCCTTGTAGGAGAGGGTGTTTTGGCCTTGAGTAGTATGGCAGGGAGGGAGGAAGAGGGACAGGGAAGAGGACCAACTAGTGGATCATGTAGGGGTAGACAGGGGGAAGAGATGCTGCTTGGTAGGAGTCCAAGAGTGTGTTTGTGGAGGAAAGTCAAGATCTTACTGTCAAGCTTATCTTCAAGAGGGAGCCAGTTGGCATGTACGTACAGGTCACAGTACTGGGTCAATCTGGGGAGGCCTGTGGCAAACTGAATAACATTATGGTAGGTGCTACACACCTGACTGTAATTCTTTTGGGAAAGGGGGTGTAGTAGAGCAGAGTACCATAGTCGAATAGGGGGAGGAGGAAGCTGGTGGCCAGAACTGTCCTGGACTCAGGGATTAGGAAGGGTTTGACACAATACAACATGCCAAGCCTTTGATGTACTTTCTTAATTAGCTGATTGACATGATGTTCATAGGTTAGGTGACAGTCAAGGACCAAGCCAAGGTATTTAAACTCAGAGGCTTGTTCGATGGGGTTACCATCATTATCCCGGAGGGAGAGGTAGATGGCTGCTGCTTTTCTGGAGCCAGTGAAAACAACAGTCTTGGTTTTTTTTTGTTTTTTTGGGGGGTTAAGTACTAACCCTGGGGAAGAGAACCAGAAGTGAAGCCTAAGGGAGTCCTGCTGGAGTTTGTCCCGAAGGGTAGAGGTGTTCTTGTCTTTGCAGAAGAGCGTGGCATGATCAGCATAGAGGATGATTTCAGTGTGACTGCAAGTTTTGGGGAGGGACGATGGAGCCCTGGGGAACTCCATATTTGATTGGGGAAACAGTGGAGAGAACATCTTCTGTCACAGTTCTGTGGGATCTATGGCTAAGGTAGTTGGAGAACCAGTTTACAACTTCAGAGGAGAAATTAAGACTGGAGAGGGTGGAGAACACAACCTTTTGGTCACCAAGATTAAAGGCTTTTGTGAGGTCCACGAACACTGAGCCAGAGAAAAGTCCATCATCATTGGCTTTATTTATGAAGTGGGTGAATTTCATCAAAAGCTGTCTTAGTGTTGTGACCAACTCTGAATCCATGCTGTGCATCTGTTTGCAGACTGTAATTCTCTAAGTATTCAGTAGTTTGGGCCAGGATGATTTTTTTCCATTATTTCAGAAAGAGGAGCCACAAGGGAGATGGGCCTGTGGTTCATGACATCATTCTTACAGCCAGACTTGTGGAAGGGTTTAATGGTGGAGCATTTCCATTTAAGGGAGAAGGAACCAGTGTAAAGGGATTAGTTAAAGATATTGGTGGGGGGGCAATATGCTCACAGACCAGCTTAAAGATCCAATAGTCAATGTTGTCCAGTCCTAGGCTGGGCCTAGGGTCATTTGTTCTTATAAGTCTTGCCACCTCAATAGAAGAGAGGTACCAGAAATGGAAACTGGGAAGGGGGTTGGGGTAAGGGAGGAAAGGGTGGGATAGTGTTCAGGAAGGTGATTGGGCTTGTACTTGTCAAGGTCACTGAAGTAGGAGTTGAAGTAGTGGCAACTGTAAGGGGGTCATTGACAGGTTGTCACTCAATGATGAGGTTGATCTGTTCACAGTAAATTCCCTTTCAAGTCAGGTCATTAAGAAGCCTCCAGGTGTGTTTGGAGTTTCCCCTACTACTATGCTGTTTTTCTCTGAGAAAGTTGATTTTTACATTGTGGAATTCTGATTCGTAGCTATCGTGGAGTGTTTTGTACTGCTGTAAAATGTAAGGGAGTTTTAAGTTTCTTATATTTAGACCAGGCCCTGCCTCTTCCTCATTAGTTTAAGAAGGTTGGAGGAGACACATTCAAGGTTGTGCCCTTTAACCCTGAGTTTTTTGAGAGGGAAGAGGGTGTCACAGATAGCTAGGAAACACCTACTAAAGACATCAAGGGTGAATACAATGTCAGTTATGGTTTCAGTGAAGGACGAGTCAGTGGCTAGTAAGGCTTTGGTGAATTTGTCTGTGTTGAGTTTTTTTATCTGCCTGGAGTGAATGTATTCGCATTCAGTTTTGGGGGTTACATAGAAACATAGAATTTGATGGCAGATAAGGACCGCTTGGCCCACCCAGTCTGCCCATTTCCCTACCTGATGGATAAGCTGCAGATCCTAGTTAACCAGCAGCCTACTTTTTCCTACCCCCACCCTCTAGAATTGCCTTATGACTGTCCCATGCGTGCTTGAATTCCACCACTGTTTTTGACTCCACGACCTCCTCTGGAAGGTTGTTCCATACATCCACAACCCTCTCTGTGAAAAAATACTTCAACAAATTACCTCTGAGCGCCTCCTTCTATCTTCAAATTGTGCCCCTTGTTCTTGCACACCTCTTTTTTGAAGATGCTACCTCTTGGACTTTGTTGATTCCTTGAGGTACTTGAAAGTTTCTATCATGTCCCCCTCTCCTCCTTTCCTGAGGCTATACATATTAAGCTCCTTAGTCTCTCTTCATATGTCTTCCAGTGCAGACCCTGCACCATTTTAGTTGCCCTCCTCTGGACAGCTTCCATCCTGTCTATGTCTTTGTGGAGATTGGTCTCCAGAACTGCACGAGTACTCAGATGTGGTCTCACCAGCTGTCTGCACAGAGGATAATAACTCTTTTCTACTGTGATGCCTCCCTATGCATCCCAGTATCCCCCAGCCCTCCTTGCTGCCCTCTCACATTGCTTGCCCACCTTTAGGTCATCTGATATGACTACCCCAGGTCCCTTTCCATTTTGTTGTTGTTAGTATCTCACCCCCATTGTGTACTCTTCCCTGGTTTTTGTTTCCCAGGTGCATTACCTTGCACTTCTTAGCATTGAATCTAAGCTGCCATACATTTGACCATTCCTCTAACCTTGCCAAGTCCCTTCTCATCCTTTCCACCCCACCTTGTGCATCAACTCTGTTGCAGATCTTTGTGTCATCTGCAAAGAGACATACTTTTCCTTCCAGTCCCTCTGAAATGTCGTTTAAAAAGACATTAAAGAGGACCGGTCCTAATACTGAACCCTGTGGTACCCCACTGCTAACCCCCCTTTTTTCAGAGTGGACTCCATTTACTATTACTCTCTGTGTCCTATTCTCCAGCCAATTCTTTACCAGGCTGTCATCTTGGGACCCACTCCCAGGCTAGCTAACTTGTATATTAATCTTTGTGTGGGACTGAGTCAAATGCCTTGCTAAAGTCTAGGTAGGCCATGTCACATCCCCTCCTGATCAACTACTTTGGTCACCCAGTCAAAGAAATCTATCAGATTTGTCTGGCATGACCTTCCCCGTGAATCCATGCTGCCTTGGGTCCTGTGCCCTCTGGCCTCTAGATACAGAACAATTCTTTCCTTCAGAAGTGATTCCATCATTTTCCTACCACTGAGGTTAAACTAACAGGTCTGTAGTTTCCTGCTTCTGCCTTGCTCCACTTTTGTGAAGGGAATCACATCTGCCCTCCTCCAGTCTCTCAGGTACCACCACATCCTCCCATGATTTGTTAAAGAGGGTAGTCAGTGGTGTCACTAGTTCTATCCTTAGTTCTTTTAGAATTCTGGGATGAATCCCATCAGGCCCCATTGCTTGTCCACCTTCAGTTTTAAGAGCTCTTTCAGAACTCTTTCTTCTGTAAATGGGCTGGTATCAACTTCTGTATCCAGAGTGTTTCTACTGTTTGTTTTAGGTACCTCCCTCTTCCTTTGTAAATACTGAGCAAAATATTGTTTAGTATCTCTGCTTTCACAGTCACCTCTGCCCACCCTCCTCCCTTTATTAAGCCTCACTATCCCTCCCTTGGTCTTCCTTGCTCCTGATGTACCTATAAAAGGTTTTATCCCTTCTTAACTGAGTTGGCTATCTTTTCTCGGTTTGGGCCTTTGCTGTTCTGACTGCCTTTCCAGCTCCTTTTGCTTTAACTGATACAGTTCTCTGTGCTGTTCCTTCTGGATTCCTTGTACTTCCTGAATGCTTTCTTTTCTCTTGAACCTTCACTGCCACTTCCTTTGAGAACCATAGTGGTTTCTTACCTCGCTTCTGCTTTTGTTTATTTGCTTTACACAAAGGCTTGTTACCGCTTGTGATGGCAGTTTTTATTATTCCCCATTGTTCTTCCACCCCTCCTTCCTGCCCATTTGCTAGTGCATTCCTTAGGCACTCACCCATTTTGGCAAGTCAGCCCTCCTAAAATCCAGTACCTTTGTCTTTGTATGGCTTGACTCTATTGCTGTGTTTATTGTGAACCATACTGTACGATGGTCGCTAGTTCCCAGATGGTTACCCACTTCTACATCTGTGATCCTCTCTTCATCTCCATTTGAGAGAACCAGGTCTAAGATTGCTCCCTCTCGAGTGGGCTCCAATACTAGTTGTCTAAGGCATGCCCCTGTAGGGCATCTAGAATAACCCCACTCTTAGAAGTGGCTGCTGCAACTGCACTCCAGTTAACATCTGGCATATTCAGATCACCCATCAGCAATATCTCCCCTTTATCTGCCATTCTAAGTATACTTTCTATCATTTCCTTGTCCATTTCCTCCCCTGGAGAGGGTCTGTATACAACCCCTGTGCGGATTGTGGTGCCATTGCCTGCCTCCAAATTGACCCACAGTGCTTCTTCTCCTCCCTGTTTACCCTTTTGTTCTGTTGCTTTGATTTCTTCTCTTATGTAGAGAGCTACTCCTCCTCCTCTTTTACCCTCCCTATCCCTCCTGTAGATAGTGTATCCTGGTATGTTTACGTCCCCAGTCATGGTTCTGTGTGTACCATGTTTCTGTGACTGCCACAATATCCAGATCGTCCTCCTCCATCAAGGTCACTAATTCAGGAAGCTTGTTACCCAGACTACGGCATTGGTACTCATTGTCTCCATTTTTGATAGCTTTACCTTCTGTAAGGCAACCCCACTGACCTTTCTACCTTGGTCTTTTTCTCATTTAGTACCCTGTTTTGTAGGGTGAGGCTGGGATTTTCCTTCTGCTTATCAGTGCCTCCCCCCTTGACTAGTTTAAAGGCTTGCCAATGAAGCATTTAAACCGATTGCCCAAAAGAATTGTTCCCTTCCTGGACAGATGCAGACTATCCTGCCAGTATAGGCTGGTGTCCCTCCAGGTGGAACCCCAGTCCCCAATGAAGACAAACCCCTGTGCTCCACACCATTTTTTCAACAATTTGATAAACTGCATGGTGCAAAGTACCCTCGCCTCACTCATGCCACTGACAGGCAGCACCTCTGAGAAGGATACTGTGTGTGCTACTTGTCTTAAGCCCCTCCCCAACTCTACAAAGTCCTTTTGCACTGCTCTAATCTCATGATGAGCTAAGTCATTTGTCCCTAGGTGGACAATGATGTCCAGCTCAGACTCCTCGCACTACTGTTCTTTGATCCTAAGGATGCACTTCCTGTCCCTCAAGCCATGGCACCAGGCAGGCACCTTTACTCAGTTTGCCCTGCCCCCCAGTTCCCATTCCCTACTAATTGAGTCCCCACCAGGAGCTGCTTTCTTTCCTGTGGTGCCCTCTGCCTCCTTCCTGAGGGCCTCCCTTGTGACAGTTGTCTGCACCCTCCTTAGTCTCCTCTGTGGTGCATCCATAGGGGAACCATGCTCCCCAGAATGGTGTATGGATTGTGGAGTGTAACAACTGACTGGGTGTGCCTCTGTTCCACCACCCTTACCCTCCCTGAGCCCACTGTGGTCCAACTGCTGTGCTTTCTTCGCAACCTCTGAGGTAGTGGTGGTGGCTGTGGTGCTCCCTGGATGGGGGAGGTTCCCTTGCCACTGTCCAGTGTGGCCTGAAGATGGGAAACTTCCTCCCTCAGGGCAGATAGTTGTCTGCAAACAGGGCAGCATCTCAGCCTCCAGAAAGACTCCCGGAAGACTGCTGCCCCACAGCCATTACATTGTACTACTCCCCACATAACTGTCTACCTTGGTTTTTTTTTGTTTTTTTTTTGTGTGTGTGTGTGTGTGTGATTGGTGCATTAAATAGAAAAAGAGTTTTAGCAGACCAACTGCGAAGACAGCGCAGTGGTCACTAAAGGAGTCAGGGAGAGTCCCTGAGTCAGTAACATGAGAGGGGGGTTTGAGACAAGTATCCAGTCCTATAGTTTGTGTGGGTGGGAGTGGAGATTAACTGATGATGGCCTAGGTTGACAATGGTTTTATTGGCAGAGCTGGCCTGAGGGGACTGCCAGTTAAGGTTGAAATCACTGAGGATTATCCATTCCCTTCTGCATGGGAGGGTGTTTTTAATGCTAAGGAAAGTATCCAGCTCAGTAAGGGGGTGCCAGGGGGTAGATAGGTGATACTAATAGTGATAATTTTGTTGCTACAAAGGAGGAGATTCACAGAGAGAGAGAGAGAGATTCCAGGTTGGGTGTCACTACCAAGGTTTCAAATTCTGAGGCCGATAGGTGGTCTGCAATCCAGAGGAGGCATCCACCCCTCTTTTTCCTTGCCTATCCTTTCTGAAGAGGGAGTACCCTTTTAGGCAGATTTCATTAGAGGGGATCTTATGAGTTAGCCAGGTCTCAGAGATGGCAATGATATCATACTTATTAGAAGTGAGCCAGGCTTCGAGCTGTTTTTTTTTTTGCCAGGAGACTCTGAATGTTGATGTGAACAATTTTAAGATGATTTGTATTTTTGGAGGGATGGGGGGGTACATGGAGATTCCAGAGGGGCTCTTGGATTAGGGTGGATTGGCACGGAGAGGAGGAGGAGGAGGAGTCATCTGTGCTTGTTGCTAGTAAACAATCTGAGCTTGGAGGATCTCAGTTTAGAGAGGGATTAAAGAGTTCTATAAGAAGAGTGGCAGAAGGGGGTACATTTGTGGAGGAGGCAGAGAAAATGAAGGTAGAGGTTGAGTACCTGGAGGGGGGACCTGAGGAGGGGACTGCAGAGGTTAAGCATGATCCAGGCAGGCTGGGGTACTGAAAAGGGGGAGGTGATAGACTGTAGAGGGAAGTGGGAGACCAGGGTAATTGATTTGGGCAGGGTGTGGGGAGTGGAGAGTGAGCGGGAGTACATTTAGTGGAAGAGGGGAAGACGAGGGATGGAGGGGTGGGAGAATGGAGGGGGGAGATCCAAAAAGCAAGATGAGCCAGGGCAAAACAGTATAAGGTCATGATAGGCATCGCAGGCATAGGGGGAGGGAGAAAAGATAGTAAGGGAAAAAAGAAGACTAGGTAAAGCTGAATTCAGCTAT
This sequence comes from Neoceratodus forsteri, assembly GCA_016271365.2. Lineage (NCBI taxonomy): Eukaryota > Metazoa > Chordata > Ceratodontiformes > Ceratodontidae > Neoceratodus > Neoceratodus forsteri. Next base: position 344,675,259 of record CM028136.1, read on the forward strand.
TATAATTCATTGAATAAAGGCCTGATAGCACAGAGGGTGTAATACCACTTGTGACTACTAGGCAAGAATATAATAACAGAAGAAGAGGAAGGGAGCACCTTGACAGGTTGAGTGGATTAGTGAATAGAGGGGAGGCCTATGATTGAACTGATGCAAAAGGGACATAGGTTTAAGACCACCAGAAGAGAGAGGAGAGAAGAAGGAGAGCAGCTGAGGAAAGGAAGAATTCTTTGGAAGAGGGTGTAAATAGTTGGAGAGAGGGGAAAAATAGCCAAAGTGCTAGTACAATAGATGTTGTAGGGAGAGTAAAATGTTATTAACCTCAGAGTGTTATCTAGCATCCTCTAGCAGCCAGTGCCTATAACAAAGTACAGTAATGGAAGATTAGGGAGATAGATTCAGGCCATGGAGGCACATGACCAGGTCACGTGATGGGGTCAGCTATAAGTCACATAATCACCCAAGGTGGGAGGGTGGGTTGGGCAGCTGCCGCACTAGTGGCGGTGGGTCAATACAGCTGGGCCAACTGAAAACAGCTTAAGGAGCACTTTGTGGTCCCATTTCTGCTCAGGAAAGCAGGCTGGTGAGGTGCAGTGAGGAGCAGGTCCATCCGCCCATGGTGGGGGGTTAGCCTCTACTTTTTGGGCTCTCACAAATGCTGATTGTGGATGGAGAAGCAGGACACAAGGTAAGCCAAATGGGGGGTGGGAGCTAAGAAAGACAAGGACTCAATGGGAGGTGAAGAAGGAGGAAGGAGACATGGCACCTGTCACTATGTAATTGAAAGGTGTGTGCAGCTAGTCAGTAATGAAGAGGTTAAAACTGGCCTAGTGGTACAGCAGAAGTGCTTTGTGCTTCCACCTGGTAAAAACAGGTTCATACTACAGGTGAACTCTAGTTTTCTCACTTGTGGGTGGCAGGGAGCCAGGTGTATCACATATGTGCATTTCTTAGCTGTTGACAAGGGAAGATACAGGTTGCCTGGCATTCTTACACCTCTAGCTTCCAAAACCCCTAACATAGTTTATTAATGAGTCCACAGTCAAAAGAAATGGTCAAATATATTTATTTATTAAGTTTTGGTAACTGGTGGGCCCACAGAGACAAGATAGTCCCTTTTTCAGGGGCCACCTGAGAAGGGCAGTACATTGACAGTGCCTTGCATTGAGAACAATACAGTCACTCTAACACCACATAAAAAAACAGGACATGCTAAACAAACAAGCAATACAGATGCAGGATACATTTGGAACAAATAATACAGTACTTTTAGAGTGAATACAGTAATGGCAAATTCAAAAACAGGCAGTAGTTGGAGAATACAGATACCTTGTGCTCGAAATAGAGCTGTAGAAACAGCCTGCCATGATGATCAGGACAAGTGCTAACTATGGCTGAATGGTTAAAAGTATGTTTTGCTGTGTTTAAATTTTGTAATCAACCCAATGGAATATTTAATTTTCTTAGTCTCACAGGACTATTCAATCATTTTTATAACTTATATAATAAGGTAAAGGGAGCAAAAATGGTAACACTGTGCATGTGGTATAGTGTGCAGCTTGAGAGCTCTCACTTCATTGCCATTATTGTGCAGCACATTGGTAGCAGTTTCAGGGTCACAAGAAACAAGGATAAAAATCATTGGTCTGTGTGTTCAGAAACTTTAATCACAGAAATACTTTGAGTTTGACAGCAGACAGACAGACAGATTTTTTAATATACTGTAGAGACTTTCCATAGCTCAAAGCACTCAACAAAATACAGTTAAAATAAGAATACATGTAAACTTTCTGATAACACATTTGACTAAGCCAGACTTAGGTAAAATATTTAAGATATCTGAGATAACTGATTTTAAATGCAAAGACTTGACAATACTTTAGTCCCCTGAATAAGCTATTTTGAAGAGCCAAGTCCTTAGATCCATTTTAAAAGCATCTGCTGAGGGAGCAGTACAGAAGGAGCAGTGCTGTGGGAACCATCATGTCAGTTTCGGGCTTGGACCTGATTTTCTTACTCCCTGAGTCCATTTTTTCTTATCTTTCATATTATGCCCGGGTTAATTTCTATAATCATCTTTGCCTTGTTTTATGTTTTTATGCTGTTGTTGTGTTGTGTGACATTCCTTATAACGGTTTCTGGAACAAACGTTAATAAGCATGCTCCATGAAACACACACAAAAAGAAATGTAATCCAAAAATGGAAACTTCCACTAGTGGTGGAGGGCAAATGGTCCATCACTGCTTCTTGTGAGTGGCAAAAGAATAAGAGTAAGCTGGAAGAAAAACTCACTGCAGCAGGAAGCTCTGGGCAGAATCACCAGTGATACTTTTGGGATTGAACTAGATGCAGAGCATCTTTTCCAACTGAAGAAACAAACCTGGCTCCATGGATTGCTTCCCAGCATGAACAACACTTAGGTATAACCAAAAAAAGCATTGCACTAAAGACTACTTCCAAGGCCCACTATCCAGATTTATTTGGCAGCAGAGGGTATAGTGATCTCTTTTTATAATAATATGGCTTCACTGTTCACCAAGCATGATCATAAGACAGAAAATGCCCAAGGATTTTGTGCCAAAAGTCATCAAATGTAATATTTTCTCTGCCAGGCACATAGCCTACACAGAACATCAAACCATTTTGCATCGCAAAAATGAATTAGACTGCTGTTTGGGCAGGCATGCCTGGTGATAAAATGGTACATCTCTTCAGGCAAGGTCTGTGCCACTTTTAACAACTGGGCACAAAACATAGAGGGTAGCAGTGTGTCTGGCTGTGGCTCTACAATACCAGTTCGACAACCCTTTTGTCGACTAGCATCTTGCAGACTGGAATCATGTTGACCACAAGTTGTGGTTTACATGATTCCAGTGTGTCTCCTGGTCTGTTGTTTCTATTGGGGAGCTTTGCCCCCCAAACCCCTCATGTGGGGGGTCTGCCCCCTGCCTCCTCATCTATTAGATTCTCAACTCCAGTTGGAGTTGATTCAGGGTGGGGATGCATGACAAGAAGACAGTGTGCCGCTGTCTTAGGCACACCAACACAGCGATCTGTCAGCAAAGTGTTGATTTTGCCGATAGGGATGTAGTTCGCTATGCTGGTGTCGGTGTACGTGCGGTATACCAGCGGGGCACTGCAATGGCCGCTGGCTGACAATTACATGTGTGGTACTTAACTCATTTGCTCCCAGTGGCCATTTTGGGTCAGATCTAGTAATGGATGGTTCCAATGCCATATGGAGTCCATGGGAACAAGTGTGTTTTAAAGACAAGTAAATCCCAAAAAGAAGTGACAGATATCCCAGGAGTAGTTATTGCTATGAGTCAAAGGGGGTGGGTAAATGAGAAGCTGACTTTTAAGTGGCTAGCTTTTATGTGGAGCATTCACTGTTGAATTGCAGGCACAGACTCAGACATGGTTCTCTGCTTAAGAGAAGATGAGATTGTCTGGGAAGTCCACAACAAACAATTGCATCATCTGCCAGCTGCGGCTACAAAATTGAGTGAGAGTTCAGGGCCAGATACAGGGGCTGACTTTTTGTTCCACAGCAAAAGCTGGTTGGACTGCGATCCTGATAGTGCTGATGGGTTAGACTGAATATGGTATACTAAAAACTTTGACCTGAGCTGGTGCATTTGAATTAAATGTACATGTGTATGTCTGACTGAAAACTGCTCTTTTAATTTGTGGTTCAGTAAAAAATGTTGTTGTCTACAACAGCTGGTATGGACAGATCAGTACCATGTGTGTTGTGTTAAAGAATTCAGTTGTCTGTGATAAATCTGAGTACTACCACCTGTGTTGTTTCACTTTTTCTTCACTTTGAAGTCTGGGCCTCTAAATGGGAGTGACTTCTGTTCGTAACATTTTTTTCCCTGCAGCTTTAATCTGGGGTTGGCTACAAAAAGAGAGTCACTACAAAACACTGAGATAAAGCACTTCTTAAAGTCCTCAGACTAAGCTTTAATCTGGGGGTGGCTACTAAAAGAGAGTCACTACAAAACATCAAGAAAAAGTACAGTACTTCTTAAAGTCCCCAGCATAATTGACAGTTTATCTCTGACAAGTGAATAAGCAACTGTGAATGAGGCATTAACTGGGGACTGTGGGCCAAAAATGGCTGAGTGCACACGTGCATAAAGCAGTATCCCTCAGAACTGTTATGAGTCAGACTGATGGGGCTGGCCTAGTGACATGGAGGGCTGAGGCACTGGGCACCTCATCTTCTGTCACGACAGTGACCCAAGTGCAGGAATGGATTATGATCACTTGGGGTCCCACTGGGGAAAAAATGTTCAAGCATCTCATTAACTTTTTTGAACCCATGAATAAGGCAATGGAGAGGGACCTACCTATTGACATCATTTTCTAGATTACAATAAAGTCACATGTTGCCACATCAGGAGTAGAGATGTTGCAAACTTAAATTTAGCCAGTGAAATTGCCATAAAATCAACAATTTTTCAGCATGAAACATTTCATGAAATTCCACTATTCTGCAAAATGTTTCACTGGGTAAGAAATTTGTGTAATTCTGCCAGCAAAATGCAAAATTTCACCACAAAATGCACAATTTCACCAAAATGTGCCCACATTTTACCTGAAATGTGCCATTTTGTAGGCAACATTTTAAATTTTGCTGTGTAATTTCACATTTCATCCTTGAAATTTTGCATTTCATACTCTCAAAATATTTCGAGAAATGCACTAATTTCGCGAAATATTTTGTGGAACAACAATTTCTAATTTCACACATCTCTAATCAGGAGCTTATCAGAATTGAATTTAATTAATTTTAACAAAAGGCTGTCTAGGTGGATCCAATCCTGGCTAACCAAATGGAAACAAATAGTATGCATAAGGTGTTATTCCTCCACAGAAGGTGTGGTGATAAGCAGAGTCTCTCATGGCTCAGTGTTGGGACCGGTCCTTTTTAATTCATACGTAGCAAGTATGCAACTGCAAGAAGGGGTATGGAGGTACAAATCTGCAGATGATACCAACATTGACATGGTGGTGGACGAGGGAGTAGATGCACTAAGAAAGAACATGCAAGTCTTTGAAAAGCAGGCTAGTAGATCTAAACTGGTATTCAGTACTAGCATGTGCACCGTGATGCATCTAGGTATTAGGAACAAAGGCTCAGTTACAAACTATATGGGGAGGACCTTAAAGAGACAACAGAAGAAAAAGACTTGGGAATTATTGTAAATAGTAATCTAAAATTTGAAAAGTACAGCTGATTGGCAGTTAGCAAGGGTATAAAATCCTTGGATGCATATGCAGGAATATAGCCAGTAGAAGTAGAGAAATGTTGATGCCCTTGTATAGGTCCTTTGGGAGACCTCATGTTGAGTACTGTAGCCAGTTCTGGGCACCTCAAACAAGCAGGGACATAGGACTAGTAGAGGGTGTCCAGAGGAGAGTGACAAAAATGGTTGGAGGCATAAGGAGAAGAGCTATGATGGGAGGCTGGAGGAGTTAAATGTGTATACCCTGGAGCTTAGCAGGCTGAAGGGGGAAATGTGGCTTGTCTTTAAGGCATTTTAAGATGTGTATCTATGGGAGTGTTTAGGCCTGGAAAAAAAGACAGTGGGTATGAGGGCAGAAAGCACAGTAAACAACTTAAGGGTGGTCACTTAAAAACTACTAAAAGAGCAGTCTGGTCAACACAACAAGTGGTCACCATGTGGAATTCCCTCCCAGAGAAGATAATAGCATGTCAAACAATCAATAGCTTTAAAGCCCAACTGTATAAACACCTACAATCAAATAACATACAGGGATATAACCATTGAGAAATGGCATACATATAAAGGGCTAAAAAGTCTGCTTTGCATGTAAATGCTTCCTATGATTTCTATGATCCACAGACAGCTCTCCTCCTTCAGAAGGTGGGACAGTGTGGGCTGCCAGTTCAATGTCACCCAGCAGAGGCTGGGAAGCACAGCATGTGTCTGCATCTCAGAAGGCTGGGTGCTGGCGTTCCAGTATGTGCAGTGTCTTTATGCTGCACACCCATGACAGTGTATACATGTCAACCTTGGGAAAGTGACTGAAAATGGGAAAATGCCTGGGGGCTTCACAACAGGATGCCCTGCCCACCTGCCTCGGCCTACACCATCACCTAGGACCCTGCTGAGAACCAAATCTGGACAACATGGATTGGGGAGAACAGCCATCCCTCTCTTGGCCCCACCACAGATGGCAAGCCATGGCAGCATCTGAGTTTGTGTGTCCTGAGGGGAGACTGTGGCTGGTCAGGGAGGCAGGTAGTGGCAGAAGAGCCAGCCAGCACCCCAGATGCCAAATGAAACAGATCTTTGGGAAAAAAAATCTGACTGATTGCCTATGAACAAACAACCATAAAGCTATCTATTGGAATGTGTACATACCAAGTTGTTTCTCAGCCTCTGCCAGCTTCAAGCTCTTGACAAGTATTATACCAAAATTAGTAGTGATTTGTCAAGACTAGCTTTCAAATAACTGTCATTCAAGGTGCAGCTCAAAGCAATCAAACTTTTACCCCTTACCAGTGTCCCACCACTAAAGGAAGGGAAGAGATTATTGCCTATTCCAGTTGCAAATATATTATCTGTTCTGTTTTACACTGTTTGAATAAATGATTAAACAAATAACAGAACTCCAGTGGTTTATTTAGTGGTTTATCAATCTTAGCTCATGAACTTTTTGACGTGAGATATGTGGGTATCTCCTACTGTATGAGTATACTGGGTTGAGGTATTATCTTATTGGGTAGCGTAAAATAAATCAAGTTACCTCACCAACAACACAAACTCATTTGAACCATTCAGTCACTATAAGTCATTGCTCCACTTATCATGGCAAATTGTTTACTACAGCCCCAGTACTTTACCATGCGGGTTTTTCTCCCTTGTGGTGCATGCTAGAGCTCTCAGCCCCTGCTCAGCTCTCTGACAGACTACAATCACCCTTCAGGAGTCACCTGCCTGAAGTCCTCCATGGAGTGTCCTCCTTCATGGTGGGCCCGGGGGTGGGAGGCAGCCTCCCCCTGAGTCTACATCCAGACTTTGTCAGGATCCTGGGGCAATAATGCGAGCCTGAACAGGTGAGCAGAGCTTCATGATGACCTGCACTTGATTTTTCTTGTTCTCCCTCTCCTGGCTGGCCATGTGCAATAACACAATTGTGCATGTGAGTGGAGGTGCACATGCACCATATGCTTGCTGCTGGCCATCATATCCGGTGTCGCTCCTGCAAACCTACCAACTCTCCTCCAAGTGCTGGCAGCACAGGCATGGTGTGGCAGTCACTGGATGCTCGATTCTGAAGGTCACTGGCATGGTTAGTGGTGTGGCGTCTAGCACCTCAACCCACCACTCCACTGGGCCAGCAAAGCCCTATTGCGTTGGATTGTGGATTTGTGATCATGTACTTTAGTGACTTAGGTATCCTTTGATTGAAAACAACAATCAAAGGGAATTATTCCCTACTTATGATAGCAAAAGAATGGCCATTAGTCTGCAATAACTCAAGCAACTAAAGGGTGAAAATTAGCAACATAACATTCAAGAGACAAAAATGACCAAGTAGTTTATATTTAGTCTAAGCTGCCATGCATCAGTAAATGCACCTAATGTGATGTGTTGCAACTGTAATACATTTGTGTAGATGATAATGTTTTTATTTTCATAATGATCCTGGCACAGAGGAGAGAGGAAAAAAACTTGTGGCAGGAAACTTGGGGAACCCAAGACTCAGTGGATCCACCTGTTCCGCCCAGATATACGGTGGTGTCTACCACGATCAGATGTAGTATCACAGTGTGCCAGTTTCCTGCATGTCAGCTGCTATTGAATTATACTTTTCCCTACAGAATCCTGCAAAATTCAAAATGATTCTGCAAGATCAGGCATCTGATACTGGAAGATGCCACTGTATTGCATCATTGTTAATTGCGTTGATAAAAAAAATATACACTCTTAATTTGCACAGTTTTCAGAACCTCTAATGCTATGTTATTGAAAAAAACTTGTGAAAAGTAACTATAAAGGGCAGGCCAGTTGGTGCAGCAGTGGTGTTACCTCTCATGAAACCACCAGTCCAGAATTGCACTGTGAGACTGGGGTGTCTGAAGAGCCATCAGGAAAGAGGAGACATTCCTCTGTGTGTGGGAGAGCAGCATGTACCTTGGTGAGTTGCCACCTGGGTGATTACAAGTGGCAATGAAGCTGGAGTGGTTTAGTGTGGGTGGAAGGAAATCAACTGGCTTAGCACTAGCATACAACTGTTTGAACGTGCCTAGAAGTCCCTGACTGATTGCCATCCCCTCCTGCGAGAGAGGATGGTGAGAAACTAAGGATAATCACCACAGGAAGGCTGGATGATTCTCCTGGCACGAGGTATGTGGAAGTAAGGAATGTTAACTCCCAACTACCCCACATACAGAGATTCTTAGTTTTCAGAACCAGAGGTCTGTCTCTGAGCAAGTAAGAAGGAGACTATTGAGGAATACAGGAACTTCCTGTACCAGAATAGGAATGGCAGGAGCTGTACAGGCACAAAGGCAGTAGGGAGAAAAAACAAAGAAAAAGTAAAAGGAGAGAGGAAAGAGTAAGCATACAATACAACAGTTGAGGGGCCACAAATAAGACATGATGGGAGTAGCACAGTGCAGTGACTGTGGAGCGGCAGTCTTCTGGGAGACGTTCTGGAGGAAGCAGTGTTGTCCCATCTGTAGTCACCTTTCTGGGCTGAGGGAGGAGGTTGCTCTTCTCCAGACTAAGTTGAACAGGATTCGGGGGACATCCTCTCCCACCCAAGGACCATCAGGGCTGACGCTGCTGCCTCAGAGGTTGAGAAGAAAGAGGAGCGGTTGGACCACAGTGGGCTCAATGAGGGTGAGGGTGGAGGAACAAATGTGCATCCCTCCAGTTGTACCTCTTCACAATTCGTATGCCATTCTGGCAGATCATGGTTCCTCTATGGAGGCACCCACAGTGGAGACCAAGGAGGATGCTGGGAACCTCCACAAAGGAGACCCACCCTGGTTATCGTGGCAGTCACAGAAACATGGTACACAGAGAACCATGACTGGGATGTCAACATACCAGATTACACAGCCTACAGGAGGGACAGGGAGGGCAGAAGAGGAGGAGGAGGAGTAGCTCTCTATGTAAGGGAAGGGATCAAAGCAACAGAACTAAAGGGTAAACAGGGAGGAGAGGAGGCACTGTGGGTCACCCTGGAGACAGGAAAATGGCACCACAATCCGCATGGGTGTTGTATACAGACTCTCGTCTCAGGGGGAGAAAATAGACAAGGAAATGATAGAAGGCAACCTTAGGATGGCAGAAAAAGAGGAGATATTGTTGATGGGGGACCTGAATATGCCAGATGTTAACTGGAACACCTTTGCTGCAGCCACATCCAAAAGCAGGGTCATTCTCAATGCCGTACAGGGGGCATGCCTCAGACAGTTAGTGTTGGAACCCACTCAGGGGAGAGCAATCTTAGACCTGGTACTCTCAAATGGGGATGGAGAGAGAATCTCAAATTTAGAAGTGGGTAGCCATCTAGGAACAAGTGACCACCAAACAGTGTGGTCCATGATAAACACAGCCGTAGAGTCAAGTCATACAAACTGAGGGTACTGGACTTTGGGAGGGATGACTTTGTCAAAATAGGAGAATGTCTCAGAAAAGCATTAGAAATGGGCAAGAAGGAGGGGTGGAGGAACAATGGAGAAACATCAAAACTGCCATCACAGAGGCAACAAGCCTTTGTGTGAAGCAATAAACAAATCAAAATGAAGGAAAAAACCAATATGGTTCTTAAAAGAGGTGGTGGGGAAGGTTAGGGAGAAAAAGATAGCATTCAGGAAGTATAAGGAAACACAGAAGGAGCAGGACAGAGAATGGTACCAGTTAAAGCAAAAGGAAGCAGGGAAGGCAGTCAGAATAGCAAAGGCCCACTGAGGAAAAGATAGCTAACTTGGTTAAGAAGAGGGATAAAACCTTTTATAGGTACATTAGGGAGTGAAGAAAGACCAAGGGTGGGATAGTGAGGCTTAATAAAGGAGAGGGAGGGTGAGCAGAGGGTGACAGTGAAAAAACAGGCTACTGAATGAATACTTCTGCTCAGTATTCACAAAAGAAGAGGAGGGGGAGGTACCTAATCCAATCAATAGAAGCACTCTGGATGGGGGGGTTGATATCACTCCATTCACAGAAGTAAGGGTTCTGGAAGAACTCCTAAAACTGAAGGTGGACAAAGCAATGGGCCCTGATGGAATTCACCCCAGAATTCCAAAAGAACTAAGAGGAGAACTAGTGACACCACTGACTACCCTTTTTAACAAATCATGGGAGGATGGTGTGGTATCTGAGGACTGGAGGAAGGCATATGTGATTTTCCTTCACACAAGTGGGAGTAAAGCAGAGGCAGGAAACTACAGACCTGTTAGTTTCACCTCAGTGGTAGAGAAAATGATAGAATCACTTCTGAAAGAAAGAATTGTTAAGTACCTAGGGACCAGCGGGGCACAGGACCCAAGGCAGTATGGATTCACAGTGAGCAGGTCACATCAGACAATCTAATAGATTTCTTTGACTGGGTGACCAAAGTAGTATTTTTTTTTTTTTTATTTTAGTCTTTGGTAACCGGGTAAGGCCCACTAGGCACACATGCATGTTTTCACAGGTGACCTAGGAGCACTGGGTGGTTAAGTGACTTGCTTAGAGTCACACAGTATGCAAGTGGAGGTTGTGAGAATCAAACTCAGGTCTAGTCTGCTGAATGTACCAAGCTCGTTCACATCTCATTCCTCAGAGATGACCAGAGTAGACCAGAAAGGGGCTCTGGACGTGGCCTACCTAGACTTTAGCAAGGCATCTGACACAGTCCCACATAGAAGATCAATAAACAAATTAGCCAGCCTGGGAGTGGGTCCCAGGGTGGTAGCCTGAGTAAAACATTGGCTGGACAACAGGACACAGAGGGTAATAGTAAACGGAGTCCACTTCCTCCTAGGTCACCCGTGAAAACAGGGTTCAGTACTAGGTCTGGTCCTTTTTAATGTTTTTATAAGTGACATTGTGGAGGGACTGGAAGGAAGAGTATGCCTCTTTGCAGACAACACAAAGATCTGCAACAGGTTTGACACACAAGGTGGGGTAGAAAGGATGAGAGGGGACTTGATAAGGTTGAAGGAATGGTCAAACGTATGGCAATTTAGAATCAATGCAAAGAAGTGCAAAGTAATGCACCTGGGAAACAAAAACCCAGGGGAAGAATACACAATGGTAGGGGAGGTACTAACAACAACAAAAATGTAAAGGGACCTGGGGTAGTCATATGAGACAACCTAAAGGCAAGCAAGCAATGTGAGAAGGCAGTAAGGAGGGCTGATGGAATACTGGGATGTATAGGAAGAGGCCTCACCAGTAGAAAACAGGAAGTTGTTATCCCCTCTGTACAAAGAGTTGATGAGACCCCATCTGGAGTACTGTGTGCAGTTCTCCACAAGGACATAGACAGCATGGAGGCAGTCCAAAGGAGGGCAACTAAAATGGTGCAGGGTCTGCATCAGAAGCCATACGAAGAGAGACTAAAGGAGCTTAACATGCATACCCTAGGGGAAAGGAGGAAATGGGAGGACATGATAGAAACTTTCAAGTACCTCAAGGGAATCAGCAAAGTCCAGGAGGGTAGCATCTTTCAGAAAAAGAGATATGCAAGAACAAGGGGGCACAATTTGAAGATGGGGGGGATGGCTCAACGGCAACATGAGGAAGTATTTTTTCACAGAGAGGGTGGCAGACCCATGGAAAGGCCTTCCTGAGGAGGTTGTGGGGTCAAAAACAGTAGGGGAATTCAAGAATGCATGGGACAGAGATAAGGCAATTCTCTGGTGGGGGGGTAGAAAGAAGTAGGCTGTTGGTTAACTAGGATCTTCAGCTTATCCAGTAGGCAGGGGAAATGGGCAGACTGGGTGGCCCAAGCAGTCCTTATCTGCCATCAAAGTTAATGCTTAAATACCAAGTATTTGTCATTATTCAGGTGTGTTTGTGAAATAATAATAAAATATGCAAATGAAACCAAATGTCCTAGCTCTCCCAGCTTTCCAGGGCTAGTCCCATGGTAGCTGTCTCCCACCCCACATCCCCTGATTGTTTTATTATAAATTGCTTGGCTCCTGGCACAGTGTCCAGAGCCAACTAGTTTCCTTACTTAAATTGTATTTTAGGGATTTTGAGTTGATTGGAAAAGGTTGTGACTAAATACACCTCTACAGTGGGGTTACAATAAAATGAAGTATATCCTGGTCCCCCTTATTCCTAAAATCCTGCTAAGCCCTCCCAGTGGTTTAGCATAAGGGACTCAAAGTGGCTCATCTTAATATGCATAATCTCATGACCAGTTGCACTGAACTTGAAATCTAGGTAACTCATCACTGCCCTGACATAGCTGATATTACTGAGTCTTGCCTTACACCTAGTATTCCTGACTGAGTGTGCTCCTTGTCTGGATGCAAGTTGCTCAGACTTAACTGCACTTTCCCCAAGAGGGGTGGGGTATAGTTACTTATGATAAGGAACACCTGTAATTATCTGTGCTACCTGTGGTTAATCTATCCTTGTGTGAAGTCCTACATTCCTTATCAATCCTAGGGGATACTAAGAAGCTTCATACAGTATTTTATGTGCTTAAAATCCTCCTAAGATTGGGTGGACTTGCTTATCCAGTGTTATTTATCATTTGTCCTCAGTTACTGGCAAAAATGAAATGCTGTAAATTGGGTGTCTTTAGCCAGTCCTTAAATGGCTTGGTAATAATGCTAAATCATTCAAATCTCAACTAAGTGAGCTTCGTCTCTCTCACCTCATCTCTGGCCCTACTAGGCTAGCTACATAACGTAACCGCCATTCCCTCATAGATTGGTTCTTAACTAACAGAAAAGACAGAAATGCTATAGCTGGTGCCCTAGCTGATATCATTAGTGACCATTTGCCAGTCTTCAATATTTGAAAAATGTACTTTCCCTCCTGTCCGACTCCAAATAATTAATTCTTTATAACTAATAATAATAATAATGAAACTTTATTTATTGACCAAGTGGACATTTTTGCTGACCTGTTTCAAATGGACTGGTCCCATTATATATATTATATTGATGGGAGAAGATATGAGAACTGTTGTTGAGGTGGGATGCTACATAAACCCCAGAGCAAAGCCCAAAGGGTTTATTAAAGCATCCCACACTGGGGCAACCATTAATTTCTCATTAAGCACACTTCCCCATCTTTTATTTGTTTAATTGCTGGTCAGCAATTTTTTGCCACACTAGCTTTACTGGGGTACACACACACACACACACACACTCAGACACACTTACACTCAGAAACAGACAGACACACACACACACACACACACACACACACACACACACACACATACACACACACTGGATGTTTCTAGCTCTCATTTTTGTGTTTTAAAGCTGTGGTTTTTCTGTGGTAATTTTTTATTTTACTTTTAGATTTTCGATCACAATCATGATCCACTTATCTGGGTAAGTCACGTCAGAGCTGTTCCTGCTGGTTTTAGTCCAGAGGAGGTTCTGAACAGTAGGATCAACCAGATAGATTTTTGTTGGTGCTTCTTTATATCTAGTTCCAGTACGGAAGTGTAAATTAATAAAAATAAAACTTGTACTCTGTCAGTTTAGGAGCTCCTCGCTAGCGAGTGAGGAGCCGTTATGTTTAGCAAACTGTTTAGCCTGCCCTGTAGTTGATGAAGAGCCAATTAGGGCTTGGCTTTTTTGAGTGACTTGGCGTGTGTTGCTCGTTATAACCCGAGGGTTATAACGGTAAATAATCACTTTGTCAGCCTAAGGGAATAATTGCTGAACAGTTATTATATATACAATAATGGATGGGGATGTGTGCTTAATGAGAAATTAATGGTTGCCCGAGGTGTGGGATGCTACATAAACCCCGAGGGCGAAGCCCAAGGGGTTTATTAAGGCATACCACACCAAGGGCAACTATTAATTTTGAATTGAAAACACCTCCCCATCCCTTATTAGATATAATTGCTGGTCAGCAATTTTTTGTTTCACGTCTTTCCATTTTCCATTTATTTTGCAGTTGCAATCTTACCGCAATTGTCTTCCCATTGCCACTGCCTGTTCTTTGTGGCCACTGAACGACAGGATCATCCAGATAGCGAGTGAGATACATGCTGCCATTTCTAAATGGTAACATCAACAAGAAACATTCTTTTATTTTTTAAAAAAGCGACGAGAACGTTTGCTCTGGCAGCTCCTCGCTAAGCGAGTAAGGAGCCACCATGTTTTTCAAACTGAAAGCCCACCCCAGACCACACGCAGAGCCAATCAAGGAGCCGGTTTCAGAATCGACTCAGCACGCTCCCCTGTTATAATCATGAAGTCATAACAGGGAATTATAACTTGGTCAGGCAATGTAAAAAATTGCTGACCAGTTATTATATCACATTAATGATATAGATGAAGCTTTTTGCTACTCTGTCTCCAAATTCCAGGCTGTGCAGAATTAACACATATCTGTCATTAGGCATAGGGTAAGAGAGAAGGCTACTAGATGGCTTCTCAGTAACCTGCCAGCCATACTGAAGGCCAGAGATGAGTGTTGGGCCAAATATAAACCTTTGGGGCAGCCTGCTGACTGGTTGGAATATAGGACTCAGAGAAATGCATATAACAAAGCAATTCATGTTGCCAAAAGTAACTACTGCAAGGATCATCTGCAAATCTCTGTTGTTGACTCCTAGATGTTTTGGAACCACATCAAGGGACTCATGCGTAGTGGTTCAAATCACTCGGTCTCACGTGGCAATAAATGACATTAACTGTAAGAACTCTTGATACAATTGCTAAAGCTTTTAAGTCCCATTTCTCTGATTTATTTAAGTCTTATGATTTAACGTTCTGTACCCCTGGTTATACTTCCCCTGAAGTTCACCCTATTTCCCTGAAGTTCTACTTTAGAGCTATCACTTGCAGTGAGGTGTTATGACTTTTTAAATACATCAACCCATGCTGCTGTGTTGACTTTAATGGACTGAAACCCAGACTACTTTGTGTCACCACCTCCTTTCTAGCTTCCCCGTAACCCGTCCATTTAGTTTATCTCTTACCTCTGCCTCTGTTTCCAAGAGTTGAAAGATTGCTAAAGTTGTTCAGGTCTACAAAGAAAGGATCCAAAGTGCATTAAAAACTATTGCACTTGAACAGTCCTCTGGGTTTGTAGTAAATTGCTTGAGAGGAGGCAGTATAGCACAGTGGTTTAAGGCTCTGAACTGCAAAACTGGAGACCTGGGTTTCAATCCCACAGCCCCCCCCTTGCATACTGTGTGACCCTGAACAAGTCACTTAACTTCCCTATGCTCCCAGGTTGCATCTGTAAATAAGCTTTAAGCTTATTGTGTCTCACCTGGTTAAACAATTGGAGAAAAAAAATAGTGGCCACCCAGGTTCTAGATCACCTCCATAAACACAACATGCTGTCTCCTGCTTGTCATAGCTTCTTACAGGTGCATAGCACTTCAACAGCACTCACCCAATTCACAGATGATGATAGAGTAGCCATGGACAAAGGTATATATATATATATATATATATACAGGGTTGATTTTTGTTGACCTTACTATAGCATTTGACCTTGTGGACCACACCATTCTTATGACTAACTTAGCATCTCTTCCCTGGCTATGGTTTGTTAGATATCTTAATAATAGGCAACAATTTGTAAAACTGAACCAGTGCAGATCTGATCATACCACTATAAACAGTGCTGTCCCTCAGGGCCCTACATTGGGTATGTCACTCTCCACTATCTTTATTAAAAACACCCCCAAGGCCTCATCTTTCTGTTCCAACCCGCTTTATGCTGATGAGATAGTGAAATATACTAGTTCCTGGAATACAGCTGATATCAACTTGTGTCTCATGTCTGATTTCTGTAGTGTTCAGTCCTGTCTGTTTAATCTTCTCAACTTATATAAGATCCATCTCATGCTCTTTGGTTCAGCACCCAGGCTGAAGGTGTGTACTGATGGCTTAGCCGTCTACTGCTTAGATGGCTCCATTATTACCACAGTTGAATCTCTCTTGCAAATACCTGGGTCTTACCTTAGATCCTGCTGTTGATGTCATCTTACATATTTCTAATACTTACAAGTCTGACAGTACCAAACTTGAGCTTGCATACAAAGTTAGATATGTCTTGACTCCTGCTATTAGACTTTCTATAGCCAAGGGAATCCTACTGCCAAGCCTTACCTATGGGTTTATCTCATTCTATCAAGCTAGCAAATGTAACCTAAACAAACAGAATATTATATATATTAATATCTGTCGCTTTGCTGCGTTCATTACCAAATTTACCCCCCATTGCACCCTATACTCTAGCTTAGGATGGCTGTCTCCATCCTCATGATGACTTTACATTCTAGACTATACTATTGACCAGATTATCAGATCATCTAAGCCTGCCACCCTGGCTGCTCTGTTAATATATCCTGATCAGGCCTACACCCAGAGATCCCGTGACCCATTACTCCTGACCATTTCTAAGTGCTCTACTAATAGTGAAGCCTATGCACAAACCTAGAGCTGCAGATGTGCAGTGCACAATGCCAGCACATAATGGTATACATCAGTATACCAAGCATGCCACAACCATGTGGCATACCCATAAGGCATGTAGTGGTGGTGTGCACACAGTGCACATGTGTAGCTGCATGCCAGCCACACTACATTCATGCCTGGGGGCATGACCACATAGCAGCATGTGCGCATCACACCACATGCATGCATGACGTGCTACATCACCCAGACACATGAAGCAGTAGGCACAGCAGTATGCCATGGGGAGGGCTGCCATAAACTATAAGCATGTAAGACAAGTACACAAGTTGCAGCATACAATGCCCATTGTGCATGGTCCTATGGGATCAGGACATGACTGTCCCTGTAGCGATGCCTAACAGCACTACACAGGAACACCCCTAACCTCCTGCTGTACAAATCAAGGACAAGGCTGACAACATCAGAAACACATGACCAAACTCAGAAACACATCTGAAGCAATGATAAGATCAGATAGAAATGCCTACCACAGTGGATGGCCAAAAATAAAGGCATGCCCTGATTGACATCCAGACTGTAACACTAATGTGTGACATAGAATGATTTGCATCAAAGTCATACCTTGCAGATGCAGGGACAGAGGATGTCCTGAGGCAAAATCAGGGATGTCCCTGAAAATCAGGGACAGGTGAGAGGGATGCATGCAGGGGTGAAAACAGCAGGTGTTCACGGTTAACGCCCTTCCAAGCCCACAGACCTAGACAGCAGCAATACAACGCCACCCAGAATAAGGACATCAACTGTGCGTATAGTAAAAATATCATTAATAAACACAATGGTGTTACACAGACAAATGCCCAGTGGGTTGCAATGGCCTTATGGAGGGATTGTGGGATAACAGATGGACCAGACACCAAACTTAAAGTTCAACACACAGTCTCTGTGTGATGTTTATTCAAAATACAGGAGATAATATTAACCAATGGCATATCCCTTCTTCAGCACATCAGTTTACAGAAACAGACTATGTGTGTCCGTTCTCTGGATTTAGCCAGCACCTACTGACTCACTAATCTCTGATCTAACTTATCTGTTGAGATTTAGCCTCCCCCATGTAGGCCTTGTTTGCTTGGGTGTTGGGGGCTCAAATAATAATAATTAAAAAAAAAAACGCTAAAGGCAAAGAACCTCAGTGCAGAAGCACTGAAACAAGGGTTACCCCAAAGGGTATTGACAATAAGCCAAGTTTCAAAGATACACAACATCACACATGCTTCTATAATGCAAAGCATCATAGGATATATGCAAATCACCATGACATTTTAGATTGGCTCAGTTTACAGCAGTTTACATGCATTTCAAATGGCACAACTAACTTAATTTTTTTCTTACAGTCCCCTAGTAACTTTTTATCTTTATCAAAAACACCTAGTGCCATGTTTTTTTCAACATTTACAGGTTTTATACACATAAGGTATATACATTAAAGTATTTTATAACATAGTGCCATTGCATACTAAATCCAACAACAAGGAACACAGCCTATTGTTTTACATCAGGTCGGAGGTCACCACAATAACCTCCCTGTATGAGGACCTAAGGAAGGAAATGGAAAATTAAAGAGGGCACTATAGCATAGTCAGGAAAGGGTAGGGGGTGCCCATAGGTGGCCAACCTTATGGGCTAGAAATTGTAAAGAATAGACTAGCCTAATAAATAGAAGAATTGTGGCAACAGATTTAAGAAAAGGTTGGTCCTCAAGAGTGGCAGGAGCTCCCTGTCACATCTCCCCCACCTTAAGAGGGAAGCAGTTATTGCAGACTACTTACCACCTTCCTGTCCCAGGAAGGTATGGAGCTTCCACCCATCCATCTTCAGAAGCTCTGTCTCAAGAGTCCCTATTAACGATAAACATTCTATCATAAACATGGTGGATATCATCATTCTTTACTCTGAAGCATTACTACATTTCTCAGCAGAGACTAACACTACCTTCCCATCTCCTTTTAGAGAAAGGCAGTCATATTTTATTGACTGAAAATCTGGATGGCTCTAACATCCAGTACCATAGAAATAATTACTCTGGGGTGAGTAATTGTCTGCTCCAACCCCACCAGACATGTCAGTTTTAAGCAGGGGCCAAGTCCTAGGTTCAGCGCCTCTACATAAACCCACTATGACTCTTAATTCATTCATTTCACTTGCTATTGATACAGACACCTGAGGGTAGACACTCTTGGTGTTACCCCAACACTGGTTTCTATCCATTTTCCACCCACCTCCTCCTTTGTAGGTTTTTTGTCAAAATAATAAAACACATGTACCACCATCTTGATCTTAACATATTGTAACATTTTTGGCAATATTAGCATATTTAGCCTGCAGTATACCCCAGTCAATACTGTTAATAGATTTAGCAGCATCAATACAAGAAAAAATCCTTTCAGCCTCATAAGCTTCTTCTTGCTTGCTTGGAGTCTTCAACTCCAGCACAATATCATTAAGCACAGTCTTCTCTGGGGTCTCTCATTCAAGTTCCATACTTGCATCTCTGATCTCCAACAGGTAACATCCTGGAACACAGGCAACAAAGGAATATCCTGCTCAGTCAGGGGGTCCTCCTCCTACTGAGCCCATGAAAAATCCTCCTTCGATTCTTTATCCTAACTCTCTGGCAGGGACCTCTCGATCACCTGGCACCAGTGTTCTGCCTCTCTGCATAGTCAGTCTGCCTCCAGCCATTGCCCACTCATCCAGTGGATCATCCTCATCAGGGTCTCCACCTCCTGGGTGTTGTCTCACACCTCCAGTCTGCTACGACCTGCATCTCATCATCATCTTCAGGCTTAACCTTCCTTCAAGCTCCCAGGTTCAGTCCAGGAAGCAACATATCTCTGTCTGTCAACCATGGGTCAGATCAGAATTCCACAGACTTTCTTCTTCTGGTTCTCCTGTGGCAACTCCTGGTGCATCAGTTCACTTGGGATATCTGGGTGATATCCACCAGAAAACATCACTCTTTGACCAGTTCAGACACTTCCAGTAAGTTACCCACTTCTCACAGCAAGTCTGTGGAGGGGTTCTGGGATAACAGATGAACAAGACACCAAACTTCAGGTTCAACACACAGTCTCTGTGTGATGTTTATTCTAAATACAGGAGATAATCTTAAACAATGGCATATCCCTTCTTCAGCCCATCGGTTTGCAGCAACAGACTGTGTATGTCCTTTCTCTGCACTTAACCAGCACCTACTGACTCACTGATCTCTGATCTAATGTATCTGTTGAGATTTAGCCTCCCCTATCTGGGCCTGTTTGCTTGGGTGGTGGGAACTCAAATAAAAACAAAACAAGATAAATACAAAGAACCTCAGTGCAGAAGCACTGAAACAAGGGTTACCCCAAAGGGCATTGACAATAAGCCAAGATTCAAAGAAACATGACATCACACTTACTTCCATAATGCAAAGCATCATGGGATATATATGCAAATCACCCTGACATTTTAGATTGGCTCAGTTTACAGCAGTTTACACGCATTTTAAATAGCACAACTAACTTAATTTTTATCATACAGTCCCCAAGTAACTTTGTATCTTTATCAAAAACACCTAGTGCCATGGCTTTTTCAACATTTACCGGTTTTATACACATAAGGCATATACATTAAAGTATTTTATGGCATAGTGCCATTGCATACTAAATCCAAAAATGAGGAACACAGCCTGTTGTTTTACATCAGCTCAGAGGTCACCACAATAACCTCTCTGTACGAGGACCTGAGAACAAAAAGGAGAATTAAAGAGGACATTTCACTTTAGAGTCATTATCCCAAAGGAGGTTACACAACTTCCTAGTTTGATCTCTAATAATACAGCCATAGGCTCAGATAATATTGAGCCCAGGCTACTAAAAATAGCTGCACCTCTCATTGCAGCTCATCTGGTCAGAATATTTATCCTTTTCTTGTGTCAAAGTAGTGTTCCTGACATTTGGAAGATAGCGAGAGTCACCCCTGTCTTTAAAAAGGGTGACCCCAGTGACCCCTAGAACTATAGGCCCATAGCCATCCTGTCGGTGCTAAGCAAACTCTTAGAAAAACTAGTCGCCACCCAAACCATAGAATTTCTTTTCAAATATGACCTACTAACAACCATCCAGCACGGCTTTCACAAAGGCCACAGCACCTCTACTGCCCTGCTTAAATTTACCACAGATACTCTCACTGTTATAGACTTGGGTCTTCTAATGGGGCTGTTTTCATTGACATGATGAAGGCCTTTGATCTGGTGAACCACTCCCTTCTCCTCGCCACCCTACAATCTATGGGCTTTGCATCTAACGTAGTCAGCTGGTTCAGGAGCTACCTGTCAAACAGGGTCCAAGTTGTTAAGTTCAACTCATCCTATTCTGATAAGGCTACAGTGAATATTGGAGTATCCAAGGCTCTATCCTAGGACCACTTCTTTTTTCAATATTCATTAATGACATTACCTCCAAACTCTCTGCCTCCTCCTCCATACTCTACGCAGATGACATTGTCCTCTATATCAGTGCGAGAAACGTAACTGACATCAATCTACAGCTCTTTGCTGACTTCCAATGCATACAAACCTGGCACTGGGATTCTAAACTTGTTCTTAATGAGACCAAAACCCAGTCCATGCTATTTGGTACCCCCTCAAAACTCAAATTTTACCAAAACAACTTCAGGGTTTCCTGCTTAGATTGCACACTCATTGGCATAGTTACCGCTTTTAAGTACCTAGGAGTCACTTTGGATCAGTCCTTAAATGTTGAACATCATATATCGAATGTATGTAAGTCTGTGACCTCCAAGCTAGGTGTAGCATACCACACTATGTTCCAACCCCCTCAGTGAGACTAACTATTGCCCGAGGCATACTCCTGCTAACCCTATCCTATGGGGTATCTTCACATGCCACCATACCTAAAACAAATCTCTACAGGTGGGACGTTGCCTATAATAATGTATGCCAGTATGCTGCCTTGTCCCATAGAAGGAAACACCACTGCCTCCTCTACTCTGATCTTAATTGGCTATCTCCAAATGCCACCAGGCTCTATTCCATTGGCTCCACTATAGACAGTATTATGAGGTCTCAAACCCCTAAATCACTGGCTGAACTGCTCACTCCACAAACCTCCAACTATGGACTGCTCTCAACTGATAAATCCTTCTTATGTGTGCCTAAATGCATAACCACCAAAGGTTCTAGTGCTTTTGCCCACCATGCTCCTCGGCTGTGGAACTCCTTCCCTCTAGATGTCTGCCTAGTACCCACTCATGACACCTTTAAAAAAGCACTCCATCGCCACCTCATCACGTCTGACCAATGCTCCTGCTTTAAATCTCATTAGCTCCCTATCTTTCTCCCAGGCAGCAGTTCTTAACTTGCTTCTGCTTTACCATTTTAATGTCCCTTCCCTTATGATTCTCCCCAGGTGCACCCCTACTCGACAGACCTCCATCTCTAAACCTAACCTATCTCAGCTTGCCTATCCTCTGCATCAATCCCCCTTTGCACTTATTCACTTTGTTACCATATCCTTTGGATCAGTATAAATTTTCTTACCTACCCTTGCAAGGTATATCCCCTCTTGCCTGCCCCCAGCCACACCCACTACTTGCCTTGGCTGATATCGCTGAAGCTTACCCTACTCCAGATATGTATAACCTCAGTTTTCCTATCCCCTGCATCTACCTCCTTTACACTTATCAGCTTTGTTTCCCTTATCTTCCTTGTCTGTTAAATTGTTTCCCTCCAGGGTCATATCTGCTGTATGTCTATCTTTTTTCTTTGAATTTTTGTCCATTGTATCTCTGATTTAGATTTATTCCTTGATTTTGTAATCCACACTGTCTTGCTCCACCACAAATATGCCTCATCCCAATGCTATAACTGTAAAATATGTTCTGTACCCTGCTCTCAACACCTTGTATCTTATTTATGCTGCATAACGTGCTGTGTAACACTCTTGTTTATACCTTGCTGTAACCACCTTTTGTTGTATATCTGTAATGTTTACCCTGTAACCTCCTGGGTCATGCCAGAAAATAGTCATCTCTATGGTCAGTGCACCTACCTGGTAAACAAAAACTGAATAAATAAAATAAAAAATAGTCAGGAAAGGGAAGGGGGTGCCCATAGGTGGCCAACCTTATGGACTAGAAATTGTAAAGAATAGATTAGGCTAAGAAATAAAACTTTTGCAACAGAATTAAAAAAAGGTCAGTCCTCAAGAGTGGCAGGAGCTCCCTGTCACAGGCCTGTGCCTACCAATCACTCTCCTTCAATTCCCGTCATCCTGCGAGCCCTTGCTGGACCCCTTAGATGTGGTGTTCATGTACCAGCACTGACTCAGGATCATCCTCTGTAGTGGGCCACAATACCTTTGTAACAGAAGCCAAAGAGGACAATTATGAGTGGTCTGTACATGCCAGGCCACTACTGTGCACAGCTATCACACACATTCCCTGATAACACATAGAAACATAGAAACTAATGGCAGATAAGGACTGTTTGGTCCATCTAGTCTGCCAGTTTTCCCTACCTACTGTAATACTGGAGACCTCCTTGAAATCGGGCTTAATCCCCCCCTTTCCTAACCACTAAAGTTCCCATACGCCTATCCCATGCATTTTTGAATTCCGTTACTGTTTTGCACTACCATCTCCGATGGGAGGCTGTTCCATTCACCCACCACCCCCCTCTGAGTGTTACCCCCCTGTCTCACGAGTCACCCTCCCCTCCTCAGAATGAACTCCATTTGCCACCACCCTCTGTTGCCTGTCCATCAACCAGTTTCTTACCCATTTTACCATCTTAGGGCCCACTCCAAGGCTGTCCAGCTTATGTACAAGTCTCCTATGTGGAATGATGTCAAAGGCTTTGCTGAAATCTAGGTAGGCCACCTCCACCGCTCCACCCTGCTCTAATTCCCTGGTCACCCAGTTAAAGAAATCTATCAGATTTGATTAACATGAAC
Organism: Neoceratodus forsteri; assembly: GCA_016271365.2. NCBI lineage: Eukaryota > Metazoa > Chordata > Ceratodontiformes > Ceratodontidae > Neoceratodus > Neoceratodus forsteri. The sequence goes on from CM028136.1 coordinate 344,698,891, forward strand.
TCCCCCTGGTGAATCCATGCTGCCTCGGATCCTGTAAGCCACCAGATTCAAGATATTCCATCATACTTTCCTTCAACAGTGATTCCATTAATTTTCCCACCACTGAAGTCAGGCAGACCAGCCTATAGTTGCTAGCCTCCTTCTTGCTCCCACTTTTGTGAAGTGGGCCTTACATCTTCCCTCCTCCAGTCCTCCAGAACCACTCCTGTCTCCAGTTGAGTGGTTGAACAGGACTGTCAGTGGTGCTACCAGCACCTCTCTAAGCTCCTTCAGTATCCTTGGTTGTATCCCATCTGGCCCCAGTGCCTTGTCCACTTTCAGTTTGGCAAGTTCCTTCAGGACTTTATCCTCCGTAAAGGGACTGGTGTTCACCTCCCCTTCATTGATGCTCCTGTCACCTTTCTGTGGTCCATCTCCTTCCTCTGTGAATACTGAGCAAAAGTATTTGTTTAGGATGTCTGTTTTGTCCTGGTCTCCCGCCACACACTCTCCTCCTTCCTTCCTTCCTTAATCTTACAATCACTCCCTTGGTCATTATTCGTTTGCTTACATACCTGAAAAATGCCTTGTCCCCTTTCTTTACGGCCTGGACTGTTTTCTCCTCCATTTGGGTCTTTGCATACCTGACTACTTTGCCTGCCTCCTTCTGCTTCACCTGATACACTTCCCTGCTTCCTCCCTCTAAGTCTCCTTGTACATCCTGAATGCTAACTTTTTTGCCCTTACTTTTCTCACCACCTTCTTTGAGAACCATAGCAGTCTTTCTTGACTCTTGCTTTTGTTTACTTGCCTAACACAGAGGTTTGTTGTCTTCTCTCTAATACCTTTTAGTTTTGCTCACTGTTCCTCTATCCCTAAGACATTTCCCCATTTTTGTAAAGTCAGCCCTCCTGAAGTCCAGGACCCTCACCTTCATGTGGTTCATCACTGTCGTTCATCTTATATTGAACTACACTGTATGCTAATCACTGGTCCCCAGGTGGTCACCCACTGTGCCATCTGAAACACTGTCCCCATTGGTAAGTAGTAGGTCCAATATTGCTCCCTCTCAAGTGGGCTCCCTTACTAGTTGTCAAATCAAATCAAACTTCATTTATAAGCGCTGTTCCAAATTGATCACAGTGCTGTAAAATAAAACAATAAAATTCATAAAACAGCAGCTGCCTGAAGAATGCCCCCTCCATGGAGACCAGGATAAAAAAAAAAAGTCAAATTCTATGATATCCCTACTCCTAGCTGAAGCTGTATCCAGGAAGCTCCAGTCTTCATCTGGCAGACTGAAGTCTCCAACCAGCAGCACCTAGCCCTTGGTTGCCATATTATGGATGGCTTCCACTAGAACCCTGTCCATCTCCTCCCCCGTGCCTGAGGTCTGTAGATCACCCCAGTGCGAACAGCGGCTCCATTTCTAAGTTCTAGGGTAACCCATAGTGCCTCTGCCCCTCCCTCTATTCCCTGTATTTCAGTTGCTTTTATGCCCTCCATTATGTAAATAGCCACTCCTCCCCTCTTCTTACCCACCCTGTCCTTCCTAAACAGAGTATAGCCTGGTATGGCTATATCCAGTCATGGTTCTCATTGCACCATGACTCAGTAATGTCCAGGTCAGCCTCTGCCATTATGGCCATGGGATTTTATTTTCCAGACTACAAGCATTTGCCCACATGGCCTTCCAAATTAAGCTACCACCTCTCCTATCAGCCCCCCTTTTTCCCTCTGCCTCCATCATTGCTGTTACCGCTAGTGTACAGTGCCCATTGATGCCTACTTGCGTGGTGCCACCCCACCATTGTGATGGGTCACTGCCCATTTAATGGGAGCCTTGCAGCAATGGACACCTGAGTGGCAGACAGGACAGTGCTGTATGAAGAGTGTGGGGTTGTAGACAGTACACACCATGGGCCATCCACACAGGAGGTCCACAGGATGTGCCCAGACCTACTGCTAAATGCACTCCTGATGGAGGGTGAACAGGAGCAGGAAAGGGTGATGAAGGCATGCCCTAGGACTTGTATATACAGGCCATGGATGAGTGTCAGGCAACTGTGGGATACAGATCACACTGAATGATCCTGCCTGGACCACACCACAATCGCAGGGCTGTGTGGCATGCTCAGTCTATGAGCAATGTCTGTGGAAATAAAGGTGATGTGTGCCTTGTCATACTATGCCACAGAGTCTTTCCAGAGGGTTGCCGTGGATTTCACTGGTGTCTGCCTGTCATCCACATCCAGGGCCCTGTACCAGGTCATGGATGCCCTACTACTGCATGTGCATAAGCACATAGCATTTCCCACTGCAGCAGGCGACATACATACCACAAACAAGGCATTCCATGCCATGCATGGCATGTCTAATATACTTGGGGCAATAGATTGTACACATGTATCAATCCTAGTCCCTTTCATGGACAAGGGAACTGTAAGGGATTCTGCAAAATGAACTGCCAGATAGTATGTGAAGCAGGTGGTACCATCCCCAATGTGTGTGTCAAGTACCCTGGGTCCTGTCATGACTCCTACATTTACAACAGTTCCAGGCTGTGTGCCCTTCTTGTGGCACATGGTGGCACCACTGAATGATTGCTAGGTGAGAACTGATATGCAACAGGTGTAACACAGGTGGGTGCAGTGCCACAGCATGCTAACATGGCTGCTCGTATGCACTTCCTAGGTGACAGCGTTTACCCTCTATAGCCATACCTGACGAATCCATTTCTGGTGGCAAGTGGTGCAGAGGAAGTCACATACAACAAGGCCCAAAGAAAGACCCCTGTCAAGATTGGGAGGACTATAGGGCTGCTAAAGATGATGTTTTGTTGCCTGGATCCCACCAGTGGCATGATGATGCTGGCCTCTGGGTAGACACGCAGAGAGATCACTGCATGTGCCATGCTGCACAACATGGATGTCTGCAAATGGCTACTCCTGTCAGAGAGACGGTGATATCCCACATGGAGATGAGGAGGAGAATGACTGGTAACACCATAGTCCTGAGACACTGCCCGGCTGTGTGGCATAGCACACACTTGGGCAGGGTGCATTTCGTTGATAGGGGGACACCGTTGTGGCACCGTGATGAGTCTGATACAACCTGAGTGCTTGTTTATAGGGGGTATGGGGGACTATGTAACCATTCCTGTGTCTGTTGTGTGTGTAAGTCTGTGTCTGTGTTTAGGAGGTGTTAGTAGCTGTGTAAGATGGGTGTTATGTGGCAGTGGAACAGACTGTTAGTGGGTATGTATGGGGCACTATGTGGCGGTGGGATGGGGGTGTTAGTGGGTGTGTACAGGGAGGTGCTGTGGCTGTGTCTAGTTGCCCTTAGCTGTGTACAGTATGTTTCTGACATTTCCCTTGTTGTACCGCTGTACTGCTGTGTCCATGGTTCACTTCTTGCTAGCCTGACGCATTCCCAGGTGTATAGACAATGGCATGTCCAAATGCCTGGTCTTGGCCATCACTTTGCCTCCCCCTTGCATCCATCTATCGGGCTGTGCATTCAGTATTTGCTGTGGTTGGCCCTCCACTGGCATCTCCAGGACTCCTGGAGTGGTGGGTGCTGGTTGGTTACTGCCTTCCACGTGTGTGATGGGTCTAGGGGGGCCAGAGGGTGCTGGCTGGAGAGGGTCATCAATGTGTGCCATGGGGCCAGCATGACTGGTGGTGATGGGTTGGATGGGGGCATCCATGTATGGCATGGGTACTGAGGGTCTGGAGGGCACTAGCTAGCTGGGGTATCTGGCTGTGGTACAGGCATGGGCCTGGCCAGTATGACAGGCACAGCTAACAGGTGTTTGGTCAGCTGATTCAGTAGGTCACTAATGTGGTCAATGTCACACCACACCCCCCTCACTTCCACAGTTATGTCCTTCAGGGCCTCTGTGTTGTCCCATTTTGCCTGCAAGCAGTCACATTCCAGCTGATACATGCATGTCTTGGTAGTATGTGTGTGGTATGCTAGGTATATTTGCCCTCCGTGGCTGGTTGGGCAGACGGTTTGAGGGGCCCTCATCCACACTGTTTGGCCATTGTGCAGTGGCCCAGGGCACCCCTGTGTTCTTTGGGAGTGCATATGTAGCAGCAAGGCATGTAGAATTGCCATGAACATGTGGCTGTGTTGTGGTGCCATTGGTACCCTGTATTCTGCCAGTGGGCGGCCAAGTGCTAGTGGGGGTGGTGCAGGGTTGGGGTGGTTGTGAGTTGGCTGTCTGTGGTTTTAGTGTCCATGTCCTGCACATCCTTCAGTGTCTCCACCACAGTCTCTGGGCATGTGTCCTCTGGTGAGGACACCTCCACTACCATGACCAGTATCTCCAGCATTTTACCTGTGGGCAAGAGTAAATTGTATTGTTAGTTGCAGTTGCACCTCCATGGGTTTTTATGTGTTCTGCTGAGCACAGAGTGGTACACATATCTGCACCTTCTGTGCATGTCTCAGCCTGTATGTCATCCTCTACAGTGGGCACTGTCTGCATGTGTGGGCTGGGCACCATCACAGCCTCTGCAGGGTGAAACACAGGCTGATTAGCATTTCCATGGCATCCAGTACATCCCAGTTTTTGTCCTTGCAATTGCCCCATACCTGCCACTGTGTCCATGCCCTCCTCCTTCTCATGCAGGGTGATGTCGGCAAGGGTGTTAGCCACCATCATCTCAATAGGGGTTAGGCTGGGCACCTGTGTGGGTGGGCCACCACCCATGCCTAGCTGTGCCCATTTTACAGCTACTAGCTTCCATTTGACAGCTGACCAGAGGTCACATCAGTTGTGTTTAATGGCCAATAGTTTCTGTGCCTCTGGACTGGCTGCATTTATGGAGGCCTGGATGTCAAGCCACAGGTAGGCTATGGTCTCAGCAGGTGCCATGAGGAAATCTGCTCCATACAACATGGCAAAATTCACCCAAAATATGCCTCACCACGGCCATCACTTGCTCTCCTGTGAAGTTTGTAGACCGTGACTGGGTGCCACCACATGCCCGGTGATTTCCACAGTTCTCAAGGCTTCCCCATCCTGTGCCATCAATCCTTTGCATTGGACCAGGTACCCTGGGCACAGTACCACTGCCCCCTGCTACTGTCTGCTCTGCCCCCTGCTACTGTCTGCTCCCCCTTGTCCATCATGGTATTCGCTTTCCTGTTTATGAAAGGGGTAGCACCCATCTCCATATATGGTGGGGTCAAGGGGGACATCATATGTTTGGAATACCAGGCATTCCCTTCACATGGCACTGCATGCATCCACTAGCCTCACCTATGCCTTGGCCCACACTGCACATGCATTTATGCATAGTACATAGTTATTCAGGCAGTCAGGGCACATTGTTGCATGCCATCAACATGACACTTCTGGATGCATTTTATGCACTTTTGTGCATAGGCTCCATTAGAAGCAAGCCATTTCCTTCTTGTACTGAAGCTTTGGAACTCCCTTCCTGCTAGCCTTAAGCTTTCTCAGTCCCAGCCACTCTTTGAGAGAGCTGCATAAGTTTTTAAGTTCCTCTGATAGATGCTCCTGTACCTGATGCTCTGTATCCTACTTGTGATTTGCCTGTCTGCCATAACTAATGAACTCATGTGCATTGTACTTCAGCTACAATGCACTGTCTTATTTCTTCCTTGCTCTGAAATCTACTGTTTAGTTTTTGTCACAGTAGCACCCATAGTTACCTTGTCTGTGATGTAAACCTCCTGATGTTTGTAATTCTCCTGAGACGTGCTGGAAAATAGGCATATTATTGTCTAGTACACCTACCTGGTAAATAAAAACTACATAAATAAAATACAGTAACAAAAAAATTACTGTAGGACAACAAATTCATCACTCACTTGCTGTGCTCCTAACACTGTACTAAGAGCTGACACTGTATTTATGTACTATCTTTCCCATCCTAGTCTGACCCTCAGGCCCCAAAAGGCCATTTATAACAAGTTACTGCATATCCCCTCCTGACCCCAATGCATGATTTGGGGAGCCAATAGTTATCAAAGTTCAGCATGTCCAGTCAGCTCTCCATTCCTAGCCAACAAGATGTCTTTCCCATAGAAATCAGTCAGCCATCCAGGAACAATGGTCTGCAACACTGATGATGCTTGAGAGACTGATTGTTTAGTTTGTCTAGCATCACATTCCTCCTCTTCCCAGCAGGTCATGAATGTTGCATGCTGATACAGTCAGATGACTGATTGATTTTTAAGGGAAAGGTGCACCGTGAATTATGGAGAGTATTGACTGGGCTTGTTGAATTTTGACCATAACTAACCCCCCAAAATCATGGACTGGGGTTTAGAAGAGGACCCAACCTGTAATATATTTGGGTCAGCCTTTGGAAGGGGTGGTATAAAAAGACACTGTCAGCTCTTGATACAGTGTCAGGAGCACTGAAATCTTTATTTTAACAATCTATGTGGAATATGGGGGGGGGGGGAGATGCCTGCGTGTGAAATAAGGTTTGTCATGGGACTAGCACAGGCCATCTAGGAAGGGCTCTGAGTTTTTCAGTTTTATTTTTCTTAGTTTTTTGTTCTGAATACCAAATACAATAACATATATCAAGTATCTGTGAGTGCCAAGTATGAATACATACTAAGTATTCAAAAAAGGTACTTGAACATCCATACCCAGCAGTCACAGGCCTGGACCCCAACTGACCATAGTGAATAATCACTCCAGAGGGGGTACAGCCTCCAATGGTCTTATCACTGGGGATATAGTATAGTTCTGCCATTTGTGGACTGTGTGACAGAACCATCAGTGAGTTATGAAAGTCTTACCTAACAAGGGATTATAAACCTCGAGTTTTATGTCAGCCTATTATGTATTTTCCACTAATGAGTTATCATCTTGTCACCTCACACTAGAAGATAAATTACATACAGTATTTTAGTCGGTCCATTTCATATCCCTGTATACGTACCACCTTTTCACATAGATATGCATACATGCAGACACAGACATGCACATATTGTGTATTCTAACTTGCAAGTTTGCAGATAATAAATGCTGAGTCATTTGGATTTCTAGGCTATGTAATGTAATGTAGTCTAATGCTAAAGCCGAAATAACAGTTTGTTGAATTTCCTATGCGGAATGCCGTTGCTACTCCTTTTGTGACAAAGCAGCCCTGTAGGGAACACAATACTTCTTCAATTTAAAATATTATCCAGGTACCACAAGGCTACTTGCTTAACACCTTTCCTGAGAATGAACTGTTTTTTTATGAGTGTTGCTGGTTTGCGTGAGTTGATAGCCCAAGAACTTGTGCCAAATGATGGAAGAGTTCCAAGTTTTCATTAAGTCTTTTGTAAAGCCAGCATACTCTCCTGTGAGGCTACATCTGGCAAGAAAACCATCTGCAATTCGTATAGTTCAGATCCAACAGAATGCCAGTGGTCTGAAAAAAAACTCTCTCTTTTTTTCTGCTCTGTGGTGACCTGTAAAAGTAACATTTGTAATGGCTTCTGCAGACCCAATAATGACATAATCGATTTTGGCTTGCATCACTCCACAGCTGCAGCCCTCTGCCAAGTACCTGGGATTGTACATCTCATCATTTTTAATACAGGTCTTTATTAAACAGCAGTTTGAAACACTGTTTAAATGTTTAAAGTTGTAGCTGCTCTTTCTGTTTCCTGATCATTTTGGAACACATAGTACTGAAAGCCTTGGTGCTGGCTCATAAACTGAAAAGAGCTCCACAGTGTAACATAATATTTTACTGTTGCAAGAGCATGCAATTATAGGCTACCTGTAGGGATCAAAGAAATGCATTTGAAGGGGATAACAGAGACCCTTTAGGCATAAAAAGTCCTTTGTTAACTGCAAAGGAGACTTGAAGAACCATTAAATTTGAACCTACATTTGTTAACTTAACAAAAGGTGCTGTCAAATTAAAGCAGCAGTTTATGATAAACAGATGTTTATATACTTCATTAGGCACTGCTTTGCAACCTATAGAGCCGATACCTGCTGCTCATTTTTTTTTCAAGGTTTGCTTAAATGGTGTTACACTGCAGTTGTTTGTCTAACATGTTAGAGCTTGTGCTCTGTAGCTTGGAGCTAGCTGTCTTATCCCAAGTGTCTCATTATGGTAGTTTATGAAGTAGCGTCTGTTGCACACTGGTTCATCAGTCACATTTATAATGATGTTAAAATATGATTGTGTGTTCAAATACAACTGAAAACTTTAATGAATCCTTATTGTTTGAAAACCTTGCCATAGCCGCATTTAAACATGCTCATCATTCATTATTTCAAATTTGGATAAATGCTGAAGTAAACTCTGAGTGGGGATAAAAAGGCATAGAAACATAGAATATGTTAGCAGAAAAGGACCACTTGGTTCACACAGTCTACCCAGCCCCAGTTTAATCTGTGACCCTAACTGGTCTCTTGCAACCCTCATACCCCTTCATATTTACTAATATTCTCTTCAAGAGTCTAACTGGATCAGTGGTGTGCTGTTCCTTGGGGTTGTCAACCCTTATGCCCACCCCAAACTCACAGCCTTCTAGCCAAAGCAGAAGGTACAGTTTCGACCAGTGCCTCACAGGCATGTACTCTTTGGAGACAGAGAAGTGGGTCACACCACATGTATCCAACAGAATCAACCATGTTTGTTTGCTCAGGGAAGGGGCTGGGCTTTAGGATTGACAACTCCAAGGAACACAACACCACTGACTCATCAAGATTCCTGAGACTCGAAACTCCAATGGTATTCATTTACTTACTTTTTCCACTTTGCTTTTTCCAACCCTAATGTTAGCATTAACATATTTTTTTTTTTTGCAATGAATTTCATTTCTTTTTATGATAATGGAACCATATCCAGACCTTCTGGAACTGCATCAATAGATACAGCTGTGCAGGGCCCTCTGGGCCCTCTGCCAAGGGTAGAGTATGTCTGCCTGGGGAAGTTCTGGGCCATCTGGGCCCTGCATTTTCATGTGGCTACAGATGCAAAGATTGTGTGAGGCTGTCTGGGGGGCTGCTGAAGCAAAGGGCCCTCAGGGCCCTGTGTTTCCATGTGGCTGCAGATGCAGACACACAGGGCAAACAGACCATCTAGCTAAAGCCCTGCACTTTGGTGCAGCTACAGATGCAGAGCTCTGGGCTAGTTCCAGGAAGCCAGCACTAAAAGCAAAGATGCACAAATGGTAGATCCAAGTTCAGTGGTAAATACCAATTTATTGTGCTATGTTCCTCTTGAACAACGGCCAGTTACCCCAAGTCACTGGGCCCTCTGGGCAGTATGTCAAGAGAACAGTTCTCTTCGATATATACTTACTTATTGCCCATGCTGCCAACACTACACTGTTCCTCACCAGGCTGGGAGTGGTGCCACATGGCCCATCTATTTGACTTACTGCACTCACCCCTGAACTCAGCTAACCATCACAGGATCAGAATGCAGTACCCACTAGGCTAATGTCCAGCCTTGAACACAACATTTATTCATCTATCTTAGTTTTACATTTTGCCCCCAACATTTAATGAAAGTGTTTCTATGACCCCCACTTTCTGAACATGGCAGGTGTTGTTGATAAAATAATGGTGGAAGCGTCATTTTGCACCAGAAGTGTGAAAACACATTTGGGGCAGGATTTGAAAAACTACACCTATCATGTTCATGTGATGGTGTGAAAAAATTGCTATGTTAAAAATGTGGGGTCAAAATATTGAAAATTACCAAAGTTATGAGTGATCGTTAAAAAATGTCAATGTTCCTTCATAGCTGTGTTTTTTTTTAACATAGTAAAACAGGTTTTAGTTCTCCACTCTGGGTCTATTTAACTGTGTTGTGCACATTAAACAAATTAAATCCTAAGAAAAAACTACACACAGTGCATCAGCTATAGAACTCTTCTGAATCCATTGCAAAAGTGTACCTTCATTTAGAATAGTACTTGCAAACCAATGACAATTTTTGTTGAAGAATTCACTCCATTTTTTCCATTTCAATTCCTTAGTTGTGCTGTAGAAAAATCCATAATAGCACATGCTTATGAAGATTACAGCAAGACATAAAATCTAAAGTGCATGGGGATAGAAACAGTCCCAGTAGCCACAGCTAAACCAGAAAAACTGGCAAAAAAAACTTACATTTCATCCTGACTGGGCGGGGCTTCATCAGAGACTGTGAAATCACCTTTCAGACAGAATTTGTAAAATCAATTTGACCATGAGTGGGGACCAAATAAGGTCATGTTCAAAATTTGGTGAAAAAATATAAAAAATGACCAAGTTATGAGTAAACATTCAAAACACATTGAACATGCATTGACTGCACTTACCTTGTTTTTTTTCAGTTTCCATTTGAAACTGAAGGAACACTTATTTTTAACTATGCTTTTCACATTGGGGCTTTGCCGGCCTCCATGGGTCCACTCCTGCAATCCCCACACCACCGCCCTGACATCCACAACCCCAGGGCACACCTCCACTCCACAAGCACCCTGGCTTTCTTCCTCAGAGAAAGACCCCTGAGAGGCGGGACATGAAATTACATCCAAAGCAGAAGTGCAGATGTCTGGCCCACCTCCCACAGAAAGAGGCACTGGCAGCTATATTCCCCCCAGCCTAAACCAGGGTTTAATCCTGCACCAGTCACACACACCTTGGATCCGGAGGAGGAAAGCAGTCCACAGGATGCTCAATCCTCCCCCCCCCTCGCCTGCCCTCTGATGTCCCAAATCCAGATTTGAACAAGGAGCATCAGCAACACAGGCAGAAATCTAACCCCTGCACCAGCAGGTGAAGGAACATCATTCTTCGTGGAGTAGATCTAAGGTGCTGGTCACATTTGAAGTGAGCGAGAGGTGTGGGGCTTGTGGTGGTGGGTGCTGAATGGGGCATTGGGATAGAGTGGGTTTGGGTTCAGGTGGGGTCAGAGATCACTAAGGGACCATTTTCTTCTTTTCAGGCATAAGAAAAGATATACAAAGGACAGATTTCTTTGTTTCAGTTCTGGTGGATGTATCCCTTAAGATGATCAGTGGCACAGGGGGTAGGAATCAGAGCACTGACAGCTATAGGAGGGGAGAGGAACACACTGTGGGGGAGTCATCTACAGTGGAACTGTGAATGGGTACACCGGTCAACTAATTTATTTGGTTGGGTGAGTCTAGCTGGCACCAGGGTGGGCACCCTGGTATCGGTCATAATTTAGGGGATGTTAGCTGGCAGCAGGGGTTATGCACCCTGGCATATCAGATACACATACTGTAGAACAACAGTGGGATTGGGCACCCACTGACTATTTTTAATATAATTGAGTGAGGAGATAGAGGGGATACTGGGGGCAGGACTGGGTACCTGGTATCCAGTTTTTAAAAACATGTGGGTCGGGGGGGGGATACCTGCACCTTCGATGGATGTGTGGGTGAAAGCATTGTGTCCAGTAGTGATTTCCTCTGTACTATTTTCATCAGTAATGGCTGAGGAAAGTAGTGTGAAGGAAGGAAATTGTTTACAGCATTTTAGCCCCTATCCTTAGAACGTTATTTTTTTTGAAGTGAGCATGCTCAGAAAATGGCAGTTTTTGACTTATATTTTAAAATCTGTATAAGTTACAAACTTGCCCCTTCTGAAAGCATATACTATGGGCCAGACTATCAAACATGTAAGTTTCTGGTTTCAAAATAAAACTGTTATTTAGTTACAAGTGATGATAAAAAAAACTCTTAAACCACTGAATTTTAGTGTTTTTGCACCTCTGCAACTTTGCCCCTTAAAAAGCTGATTAAAACAAAATTGTCAGTATCTAGAGATACTGGTACAGACTCTAAACCTACGAAATTTCAGTAAAATCAGTTGGATGGTGGCCGAGTCATTAAACCGCAAAAATAGGGGTTTAACTTTAAAGTGCTTACTCAGCCTTAATATACAGGTTCTGCTGTACCTGCATTATGGATAGACAGATAGATAGATAGATAGATAGATAGATAGATAGATAGATAGATAGATAGATAGATAGATAGATAGATAGATAAACAGGAGTTTAGGTGTATCACCACTGAAATCATTGTATATGGACGAGATGAGCATGCAGTTGTTTTCCTTCATCTGTACCTTGTATGTTCCTATAATAAAATAGTAACCCTTTTCTCAGTAATTACTTCATATTATTCATGTTAATGGCTTTGGTTTTTAAAGTAGTACTGTACCCCCATGTTCATACATAGGCAAGGCAAGCAGCGTGCTGTATTCTGCCTTGACCTGGCACGGGAGGACCTCAACACCATGATGCATGTGATAGACACAGTGCTGTTAATGTACCAGGAGCTATAATTTTATTATCTGTAATTATTTCTTCTGCTTTTCTCCTTATTTCCTGGAGATGGCATTTTGAGCTAATTCTGCACACATTGACCCCTAGTTGCAAACATGTATCATGGGCATACACTTACTTATTAGGGAATTGGGAAGTCAATTCATGCTACAGTAAATCAGTAGCAGGGACATATCAGTGTAGTACACTGCATGATGGATTTATTGTATGTGAATTATGAGTTATGATGGAATATGGGGACTATATGTCATGATAAACCATGAGTGGATTCATCTACTCTACTGTGTCAAGTTTGTGCTTTTTGCCACTTCTTTCTTTGGTGTAGGGTGCAAGTTGGATTCCTCATTTGTTTGCAGTTTCATTTTGCAGTGTTTCAGCCACAAAATTGTTATGCTTTCAGTCTTAGGAATGTGTCAAAAAATCACAATATGTCCCCTAACAAAGTTGTTTCTCATTGCTACTATTGTTGAGATGGCATCAGGAGGTTCTAGCCACAGTTCTGAGACCACTGCTCCTAGTCATGGTGAGGCTGAGAGACTTGGCTGAGCTGGGGAGTCAAGTGTGGGGTGGATGACCAAGGTCAGCTGCCAGAAACTGTGCTCATGGACCCTGCTTAGAGGATATCAGAGGAATCATGGCCAGTGGCATTGGGTGGGCGTAGTAAACACTCACCCTTATGGCCCCAGAATGCCACAGCAAAGTGACTAATGAGCTCTGGTCTAGAATCCCCTTCAGCAATTTTAAAGTAATGCTACACTGCAAAGGAATCAAGGTCACATTGAACCTGTACATTATGACAGAAAGTATTCCCATTAAGTACACAAATTACAGTATATAAAGAAGTAGTTTGTGTACTGTGTATGTAACAGAAGCATGCAAAGTATGATATATGCATAACTAGCAGAACAAAGCACAACAAAAAACAACAAACAAGGTAAAGCAATTTTTGAAAAACATTTATTTAACTGTGGTGAGGGCAGGGGGCATACATTATTTCTGCATGATGTGGGTATGTTGAGTGGCCTTGGGTATTCCTCAATGTCCATAGCATCTTGCCATTGTTGTCAATGTGTAAGACACAAACGTGTAGCCAGCACATCTTAGTACTGTGTAAACTGAACTGTTGTTTGAGTTAAGTGCTACACAGCACATTCAGTATGCACTTTTCCTGTGACACACTTTGAACTCACTCACCTGGTGCACAACCAGCACCCACGTCTAAAACTCCAACAGCTTAATGGGGCTACGTGGAGATACCAGTGAGAGAGATAAAGGCTGTAGTAATTCAGAGACTCAGTTATAGAAGGCAACACATGGGGAGATAAGATCAGACTTTCAGTCCTCTGAGCAGCTTCAAAAGTAAGCTTTGTCTGCTTTACTTTGAAGACAGACTTTGCTTTGCTTTACTCCACAGAATTGCATTCTCTCTGGAGATTCTCTACAGCCACTTCTAGTCTGCATTTATAGCCACAAAAGTGAACTCCACGTTGTGGATGGCATCCCTGCTCATTTTGGCCTCACTGGGTGTGCACAGTGCAATTGTTCTCTCACCACCATATGCTCACAGTGCTGATTGGTTTTTGCAATTTGTAAGTTTCAAAACATTAACTGTTTTGTAACTTTCCTCTCCTCCACTACGTTTAAATTGGAGTGCTGGGAGCCAAAATAAAGGATGGTTCTTGCCGCATAGTTTGGCTGTGTGCTCTGTCAGCTGCCATCATTTTTTAGTTTCACTGACAAAACAGCAAGTAAAAAGACCAGTCCTGAAAACATCTTGACTGCACCTGAAATCGGTAAAATGATTAAAATTAATATGTATATAGCTGAAAAAAATTTTGATTATCTGAAAACTGAGTTACCTAAGTTTGATGGGTTATGCATGGGGCAATGATTTCAATAAAATGGGGGCAGGCAGTAATAATTTTATTGGCTCTACTATAGGGAAAACAAGTGGGCAGTATATATTGAATTCCTCTGTCTCTTCCAATCCTTTGCCCAGACCTGCTATACAGCAGAAGGAGATTGATAAAATCACACAGTTGGGAGTGGAGCTGGGAGACAGCAGTACAAGTAATATTATTCAAACTGATAATAGCCTTACCATTGATGCTGAGAACATTGAAGGCATTGTACCTGAGAATGAACTTGCAGGTGATGATACAAGTAATGGAAATAAGTATGTACAAAGCCAAACAATTGGTGATTAAAAACAGTGTGGGTGTAGTCCTTGATCAGACTCGATCTTTTAAGTATCTAGGAGTTACTCTGGATGGTACACTCTCCTACTCCAACCATGTTGAGAATTTTGCCAAGGCAGTTAGCATTCTTCTAGGCCTCCTACACAGCCACAAACACTGCCTTACTACCAAGCCCTCAGATTGGCTATCCAAAGTTCAACTGTGTCTATGATTGACTATGGTTTGGTTATTTATGGTACCGTCACAGACACAACCTTATAGTGGCTCGTCACAGCTCTGAATAAGGCATACTGTCTACTAACTGGTGCAGCATATCGTATTCACACTTGTAACCTTTATGGACAAGCAAACTGGCTTCAACTCTAGGCTCACATTGAATATCAAGCCTGCCTTCTGGCTAAGAAGACAGATCTTGGTCTCCTACCACCAGGTTCCCTTTAGCTTTTCAGTCCTTTCTGGGGGCTCGTGACACACAAAATTCTGTGAGCAAAACTTTTACTGTCCCTCGCTGTCAAACCTCACTCTGACAGTGATCCATTGCAGTTAGAGCTGCTAATTTAATTCCCTTCCTCCTGAGATTGCGATGACTGCAACCTTGGGACCATTTAAGCGGAAGCTGTGTCAATTGTTAGTTTCCAGAGCATCTTGTAACTGCTATACCTAATCTTTGCAGACAGCTAAATGCACTGGGACCTCCGTCTTTTAACATTCACCCCTGTATAGCCCTGCCCTGTTGCTGCACTTTTCCACTTAGAGCACTTCCTTACTTCATCCTTTTCCCATCCTCATTCCTGCCCTCTTTTCATCCTACCTCATCCACCCTTCCTTTACCCCTCCACTCCCACTTCCCTCTCCCTCCCTCCCTCCTCTCTGTTTCCTCACCTTGTTCTCTCCCTCCACCACCCTCCCCCGTGGGTCTTTTCCTGCGTAAGCTTCATCGTGGCAGCTCCCTCCTTGCTCTTATTTTGCTCCTTCCACCCCCCCAATTCACCCCCTGTCCTTTTGTCCTTGTAATCCCTTTCACCCCTCTTCTGACAAGGCCACTGGCTGCACTTGACACAATATTTATCTTGGCATATTATTTTTTTGTTTATGTAATTACTTTTCTCATGTTGTACTACTTACTGAAACCATTGTAATTTGTTATTCTTGTTACTTGACATGGAACCTCTGTAAAAGAGCACTTGATTCAAAGGTCTTTCTGATTTGTTAAATAAATAAATTAAATAAATAAATAAAAACTGCAACTCCTCACAAAATGGAACAGGTAGCTGCAAGGAACAAAGGGCTCCAAATACTGATATCAGGTTTGAATTCGGAAAAGCATCAGATGAAAGCAAACACCAGGATAATAATGGAAAAGCTGAATCTTCCTTTGGACACACTGGGACAGAAGAAAAAGCAAAATAACTTGCATAGACCAGATTTTTAATCATACGAATGGAAGCTTTAAATCATTAGACTAACTTACTTGGCAACACAACTGAGAAGGTAGAAAAAGCTCAAGCTACCTTAGATAATGCGGCAGCTGAAGTTAAGGTCATAAATGATAGATTTCAGGAAATGAAAAAGTAAATCTTAGATTTCAGAGGTAAAGTGGTTCTGTGGGTAAAGCAGACAGGCACCAATGATAGTAAGCTGGCAGAGATGCAGAAGATAAGAGATATGGAGTGTGGCTTGAGAAGACAAAACATATAAATTGTGGTGATTCCTGAGGATTGAGACAAAGATTCAGTCCTGGAAAAAAAACTTTAGATATTTTCAAAATACAGTATTTGGAAATAAAACCCAGCAATCTCTCTCTTGAATTTGGATAGAGTCCATTGCACCTTGAGACAAGGATCAAATCTATGTATACTCCCAAGGGCTATAATTGCCAACTTTTTCAGAAGTACAGACAAAAAATTATATAATGCCTGCTGTGTATGAAATAAGTGACAGTACAAGAAGCAAACATTGCTGCACTGTATAGAATGACTATCCAATTGATTTGGTCAGAGGACATCAACAATAAGATGGCACGAAAAAGCATCTCTGGGAACACACAAAAAAAAAATTTGTGGTATTTTTTTCCAGTCAGATTGAAGGCAATATTAATTGGCCAAATCTTGTTGTATGAAAACTTAAAGGATGCAGAACAGAATCTTCAAAGAAGGCTGTTACAATTAAGAGAATAATGACCCTTTCGGTATAAACTTTCTCCTTGCCTTTATTGCTGATTTAGCAGTATAAATTCGTGTTTATTTGAAGTGTGCTTAATGTTCAATATAAAAGTTCTTTAAATGTATGACTTAAGATAAAATATTTTTAGAAGCATAAGGAAGTTAAAGTTATTCTTAGAATAAATAAGGAGGAGCAGTGCGTGTGTGTGTGTGGGGGGGGGTGATCTCTTCCTTTTCTTTCCAATCAGAGTAAATTTGGGTACTCAATGCTTGGAGGGTTGAGTGTTTTTTTTATACTTATTTTTGAATACAAGGCACCACATTTATTAAATGGTTGAAGGGAGTGAAAAGAGAGGGAGATGAAACATCAAAAGAAGTGTAACGAAGTTAATCAGATGGTGTGCAGATACAAACATACAAAGAAGCCAGCAGAAGAAGGCCATTTGGTCTATCAAGTCTGCTCGTATTGCAGGGTCCACAGCTGGAGCCAATATCCCTATTTTCTCTCCCCACTCCTCCCATCCTCCCTACCCATGATCCTAACCTTCCCCATGCCTATCCCAGCCTCCCTTAAAGCTGCCCACTGACTTCAACAAGATGACCTCTTCCTGCAGCACATTCCAAGTGTTCACCACACTTTCTGTGAAGAAGTGCTTCCTGACCTCCCTCCTAAACCTCCCACCCTCCAGCTTAAGACTGTACCTCCTCATGTTATGGTTACCACTCAGCTTAAAGAGACTCTCCTTATAAACCTTATTTATCCCTTTCAAGTCCTTGAAGGTCTCAATCATGTCCTCTCTCTCTCTCTCTCTCTCTCTCTCTCCCCCTCTCCCTCTCCCATCTTCCAGGGAGTACACGTTCAGTGCCCTTAATCTCTCCTCATATGTCTTACCTTGCTGACCAGCTATCATCTTTGTAGCCCTCCTCTGGACTTTCTCCAGTGAGTTAATGTCCCTTTTGAGGTGTGAGCACCAGTACTGCACGCTATACTCTAGATGCGGCCTTACCAGTGACCTGTACAAGGGCAGTATAACCTCCTCTCTCCTACTATTGATCCCCCTAGATATGCATCTCAGTATCTTGTTTGCCTTTGCTGCTGCTTTCTTGCACTGTGTGGAGTGCTTCAGGTCACTAGTGATCATCCATCCCAGGTCCTTCTCCTCCTGTGATGCAGATACTCAGACTCCACCCAGGTAATACTGTGTCCTGGGATTCTTGGCTCCAATATGCATAACTTTGCATTTCTTGGCATTGAAGCCAAGCTGCCAGATCCTGGACAGATGGAGCCTGAAGCAAAATCTTATAAAGGACTTCCTTTTTCCAAACATTTTTTATAGTAAAATGTTGCAGAACAGTGCAGTAGGCAAGCTAGACTTGCCACTTTGAACTTAAAGAGGTAAACTCTCCCATCAAGTGTAAAAGAGCCATCTAGTAAGCTGCTAAACAGAAAGTGGATATCTTATTAATACAGGAGGTGCATATCTTAGGTTAAGAAATGTATAGGTTAAAGAGGACCTGTGTTGGCTACATGTATTATCTTGTACCTCGTGTAGTTGAGGAGTGGCTATTTAATTAAAAACCCTCAACTTTAAAATCCCTTAAAAATTTACAGATAAAGAGGGAAGGATTATTCTAATTAAGGAAACTTTGTTATGGTGGAGACTTTGCTACCATCTGCATATGCCCTGTTTGGAAACTATGCAGAATTCTTAAATATATATAGTAGTGAAGTGGTCAAATTAAGTTCTAAAAATAGCATATTGGGGAGGAAATTACAATGGCTTAATGAATCCTGTTTTATATAGTCACGAACACTATTGGCTGATGACAAAAAAGGCTTTGAAATGATTAAATGTCTTTGTAGAAGAGAATGAACTCCTTGATATATTGAGATACATGCAATGGTCCTCAAAAGGCTACACACTTTGGGCAAAGCATTATAATACCTTAACTAGACTATATTATATATTTACTATAAAGTCTATGGCCATGGAAGTAATTATATGCAGTATAAATCATATACAGATATGAGACCATGCAATGGTCCACTTGGATTTAATTTCTACAATTCATCTCACTAAGCAATATTCCTGGAGATTTACGAATACTTTACTAAGGGACATTACCTTTTGTGACAAATTTAGGACAGTAATCCAGGAATACTTTTTTTATTATTATTTTTATGATGCAGGAATAGTTTCAGATTTATGGGATACTTTTAAGGCAGTGATTAGGAGCTTCATTATTTCATATAAGATCAAATAGGAGAGTAGAAAGAAAGGAGGAATGTAGACTAGATGGCGAAATTGCAAAGTTGGACAAAAGAAAATAGGGACGGTGATAGGGAAATCCAATCTTAATGGGAAGAAAAGAGAGTAAGCAGGCAACAATTACTGAATATAGAAGTAGAAAAGAAAATGAAACAGGCTAAAACAGCCCTATAATATGAAGGAGATAAGCTAGGCCAGTTATTAGCCCATATCATTAAAAAGAAGACTGTAAAACACATTATATATCAGTTAAGAAGTTAGGGACGTATGCAGTTAACAATATATTGAAAAAGATTTCTAAACTTTTTGAGGGGAATTTATAATGCTCCTAAAGCTGTAGAAGAGGGAATTAGACTAAACTACTTAAGCTCTACACAGGTAGTTAAAATAAACAATAACTCCAATGAAATAAAGGCGAATTAGATAATCAAGGCTTTAAAGGAATTACCTAGGGGGAAATGTTCCAGTTGAGATAGACTTATGGTTGAATTCTACCACACTTTCACTAGTGAGTGCATAACATGATTGGTTAGAGAAATGGGGATATGGTAAAAGCAATAGGTTGCCCAAATTCGATATCAGAAGCAGTTGCAGTCTTGATTTTAAAAGTAAGTAAAGATAGTGAACTAGCTGAGCTACAGACCCATTGCCATGCTGAACCCACTCTAAGATAATAGCTAAAACAACATTAAATTTATTTGTGTCTGCAATTCCCTCTACCATCCACCCAAATCAGACCAGGTTTTTCAAAGGGAGACCAATGCAGGAGGAAGTAAAGCAGATGTTGGCTACATATGACCATATGAACATACAAAAGAGCCAGCAGAAGAAGGCCATTCAGTCTATCGATTCTGCTCATATTTCAGGATCCCTAGCTTTCACAACTGACTCTGCCCTCCCCTCCCAGATCTCCCCTCCCTCACTATCTACCCCCCAAGTCCCATGGTTTCACTTTATGCCTGTCCCAGGCCCTCTTAAAACTGCCCAATGTCTTCCCCAAGACCATTTCCTCAGGTAGCGTGTACCAGTTGGCTACCACCCTTTCAGTTAAGAAACGCTTTCTATCATCCCTCCTAAATCTCACCCCCGTGAGTCTTAAGCTGTGCTCCCTCATGGTTTAACTGTCTTTTAGTTTGAAGAGACCTTCCCTATCTACCCTATTTATCCCCTTCAAGAATTCAAAGGTCTCTATCATGTCCCCTCTCTCTCTTTCTTCTCCTCCAGGTAGTACATTCTCAGGTGCTCCAGCCTCTCCTTGTAAGACTTCCCTTGCTGACCTGCAATCATCCTGGTTGGCTTTCTCCAGACCTTCTACAGCAGGTTGATGTCCTTCTTAAGGTATGGAGCCCAGTATCTCACTCCATACTCTAGATGCAATCTCACCAGTGACCTGCATTGTTGCAGTATAACTTCATTCCGCCTGCTGATGATTCCTCTGGCAATACACCCCAACATCCTGTTTGCATTTGCTGCTGCCTTTTTGCACTGCATGGAGTACTTCAGGTCACTAGTTATCATCGCTCCCAGATCCTTTTCTTCCTCCATTGCTGCTACCCGCCCCCTCCCCCAGTGGTACTTGGTCCTTGGGTTCTTGGCTCTAACATGCTTAACTTTGCATTTCTTGGCATGGAAGTCAAGTTGCCAGATCCCTGACCATCTCTCAAGTTTTCCAAGGTCTTCCCACATGTCTTGTACCCCTTCCTCTGTGTCCACCCTCCCACAGAATTTGGTGTCATCTGCAAACAGTCACATTTTTGCCTTAATGCCCTCCTCAATGTTGCTGAGGAAGACATTGAACAACACTGTCCCCAGTACCAAGCCCTGTGGGACCCCATTGGTGACTTTCCTACCATCACCCTCTGGGTCCTTTCACTCAGCCAACTTTCTACCCACCTAGTCATTTCCTCTCCAACCCCAAGGTCTGCCACTTTCCTAATCAACCTCTTTTGGGGCGCTAAGTCAAAAGCCTTACTGAAGTCTAGGAAAAGGATGCCCACCACTTGACCCCTGTCAATTGCCCAGGTCACCCAGTCAAAGAAGTCAATCAAATTCATTTGGCATGATCTTCCTCCCACAAATCCATGCTGCCTCTCATCCACCTCTTCTTCAAGCTCAGTCTTCATTAGTCTGCACATGACTGAGGTCAGACTGACTGGTTTATAGTTCCCTGGGTCATCCCTAGGTCCACGATTGTGAAGAGGCACAACATGTGCTGTTCTCTAGTCCTGTGGCACTATGCCCAACTCCAGGGAACTATTGAAGAGGCTCACCAGTGGCTCTGCAAGCTCCTCTGTCTGCTCGCTTAGCACCTTTGGGTTTCTACCATCAGGTCCTGGAGACTTGTCCACCTTTAGTGGAAGCAGTTTCTTCCTCACCCTATCCATTTCTATCACCATGTCTGTGTTCCCTCCCCCCTTCTTCCCCCAGATGGCAATAGCCCATCTTTTTCTCTTGTGAAGACCAAGCAAAAGTAATCATTCAATACTGCATTTTTTGCTCCAATCAATCATCCCCTTTCCTAAGCCTAACTATCCATTCCCTCTTGTACTTTATCTCACTTATGTAGAGAAAGAAGGACTTCTCGACCCTCTTAATCCCTCCATCTATTTGAAGTTCCTTTTGTGCCTTAGCTTGCTGCACTACCTTGTTCACAACTTTGGCTAACTTCAGGTAGTTTTCCTTATCCATCTCACTCGCAGTCCTCTTGTATCTCCTGTAGGCCATCCTCTTGTCCCTCACCATCCTAGAAACCTCAGAGTTAAATCAGATGGATGTTTTGTCCCCTGAGTTCTTCCCCTTAATCCTAAAATACTCCACTGTGGCAGCTAGTATTGTCTCTTTGATGATGGTCCATTTCTGGTCCACACCCCATGTCCACTCTGATGCCCTCTAGGTGTATCCTTATCACATCTCCCATCCTCCTGAAGTCCACCCTTCTGAAATCCAGGATTTTTGTCTTGTGGGGATGTTTTCCCTGCCTACATCCAATCTGAACCATACTGTGCTGTTGTCGCTGCTTCTCAGGGGTTCTCTGACTATTATCTCTTGTATGTGCTCCCCATTTGTGGTGAACTCAATGATGCACTGAGTCAGAAACCCACTCTGTATTATAGCCAAGATAACTTGGCTCACAGGATGTGGTCAGTATACCCAAGGCCACCTTGGGCAGATTAAAATCCCCCACCAAGACCACCTCCCCCTTTCTTGCAGCTTCCAGCAATTGTGAACTCAGCTTCCTGTTTTTTTCTTCCTCCTGGTTGGGCAGCCTGTAGGCTACCCACAAACCTAACCTTCCTCCCTCCCTCTGTTGGTTTGGAACTAAATCTATAGTGTTTCCATCCTCCCCTTTTACTATCTTCTCCCTGGTGCATGTTATCCCCTCCCTGTATAAATTACCACTGCCACCTTACTTATCTCCCAGTCAGTTCTGCATAACTTATAACCCAGGATCAAGAGCTCCCAATCATTGTGTGGTATAGCCCAGGTCTTGGTAATTGCTGCAATGTTGACCTTTCCCTCCTGTAAGAACACCTGCATATCTGCAGCTTATTACCAAGGCAGCAAGCATTGAGAGGAACCACTGTCCACCTGGACTCTGTGTTTCCTTGCCTTCTTTTTGTATTGTACCCAACCTGCCCTTCTTCTGTACTCTCCCCCTCACCAATGTGGGTGGGAGGGTGTTACACTGTCTCCTGCCCAGGAAACTTGGCATCCACATCACACAGATGTCAGTCTAAGTGTCCTAGGGGCCATACTTTATCAAGAGTACACAGAAGGGTTATGCCAGGTAGCTTTTTTCTATCCTTTGTTTATCTGCCCAGAGGGCGGTGGCTCGTGTTTACCATCTGACACCAGACTTCCGCAGTCATTCAGGCACCCCCTCTCCTCTACCTGGTGGAACCACTGTAGCTGATGTGAGGGTCTTCATCTAGTAGTGGCCCCTTATTATCCATTTTTCTCTCCTTATTCCCAGGACCCGAGAACATGGATCCAGTGACAGTCTCTTCCACCCACCTGGTCTATTGCTGTGTTCCCTCCAATGGCATGGCACTACCACCTAGTCTTCAATGGGTGGCAGCCAAGCACTGGGGAAACCTCACATCCCTCCCTGGAGAAGAGAGCTGCCTGCCAGCTGCTTGATCTATCTCTCGCCCTCTCCCCCGGCCGAGCCCCGGTGGCCTGAGCTCAGTCCCAAACCCAGATAGCTGGCATGGTGCAAGGTGTGGCATCTGGTGCCTTAACCCTCAGCACCACCAGGCCATTTCACCCAATAGCTTTTGTAACCCTAAGTCTCACACCTTCAGAGAGGAACTATCCAGTTCATAAATTGGAGTTTCTCACTTTCAATGTTTGTTCATACTTCTGTAAAATTAGATGCTACTGGGCACAGGTGACTTTCTGCTTTGTTGACATATGAATACACAGCAGAGCATTGCCCAGGCCTAAATCAAATCAATGCCAATGCCCTTTTATACGATCTGCCTCAAATCAGCAGGGGTACATGACCCTGAACAATCAGTAAAGCCCTGTGCCACAAATTTGATCGAGATAAGCTTTTGTCTGTAGAGACTGTTAATTCCTTGGCAAATTGCCTGGGACCTCCAGATAATTACCTACCAATAGCTTATTATAACTAAGCAGCATTAGATTTGAGCTCTCTCACCCAGCTAACCCTGGCTGACATTCAATGGTATCAATACCATGACCCAATGATAAGACTAGTTGTTCATGCCTTAAGAAAAGGAGATGTTTCAAAAATGCAGTCCAAAGATCCTGCTACTGCCTTGTTACTGCTAGAGGGGCCTAAACTCAAACTTCAAGAACAGTTACTATACAGAGAACTAACTGACAACCAAGGAGAGATTGTTAAGAAGCAGCTAGTCTTGCCCACCAAGCTCAAGAGTATTGTGTTGAAGGCCTTGCATGACAATATGAGGCATCTAGGAAGCAAAAGAACCCTGGATCTGGCTAGGACACACTTCCATTGACCTAAAATGGGCCTAGACATTGAACAGTATGCTAAAGCGTGCAGCAGATGTCTCCAGAGGACAGCCCAACCTCAAAGAGCAGCCCCACTAATTAACATAACTACAAGAGCCCCCATGGAGCTCATATGTATTGATTTTCTTAGTTTGGAGCCAGACTCAAAAAATGTCACAAATGTGCTGGTGGTGACTGATCACTTCATGAGGTATGCGCGGGCATACCCTACTAAAGACCAAAAGGTCTCAACAGTAGCAAAAGTTCTTGTGGAGAAGTTCTTTGTTCATTATGGTGCTCCACAATGTATCCATTTGTACCAGGGCCGAGATTTTGAGAGCAGACTTATCAAGGAGCTATCATCTCTTTGGGGTGTCCGAAAATCCAGAACTACCCGCTATCATCCACAAGGAGATCTGCGACTGGAGTGATTTAACCACACTAGCTGGTTATGCTTGGCAATTTTCATCCAAAAGACAAGCCCAAGTGGAGTCAGCAAATATGTGCCCTGGTACATGCATATAATTGCACAAAGAATGATGCTACCGTTTTTTTTTCCCCTTATCATCTTATGTTTAGTCAAGAAGCTCATCTCCCAGTAGACATCTGCTTTGAAGTTTCTCCAGATGGTGCTCACTCAGAAAACTACCTCCAGTATGTTAAACAGTTGAAAGATCAGCTAAACCATGTGTCCCAATTTGCAAATACCATACCTGCAAAGAAAAGTCTGACTAACAAGGCTTGCCATGATAAACATGTCAAGGCCCAAGAGCTCAAAGCTGGGGACTAAGTACTCATGCACAACTTAGGGTTTCAAGGCAAGCACAAAATAGCTGACTGTTGGAGTCATACACCATATATCATAATCAGCAAACTAGGTGACTTGCAGGTCTACAAAGTGAGCCCAGAAGGGAATCCTCATGCTGTCAAAACCATACATAGAAATCATTTGTTACCTATTGGGCAAATAATCTTGAACACAGTACCACAAGATGCAAACAGGCCCTGTTACTAGAGCTGCTGCTTGTAACAAGGAATTAAATCAGCCTCCTGCTGCCCAGCCATCAAAGTCCCCAGTAAATAATGCTGCAACTGACTACGATTCTAACTCTGAAGATAATGACAGTGAGTTTGGTGCTGCTTACCAACCTTCTGTTAAACTAGGTCAACTGTTCCTGTGAACCTACCCTTCCACTTCTAGTAACGCTGACAACCCTGTAATCTCTGACCATTCTGAACTATCAGTCATTCCAGATCTGTCCGAGAGTGAAGTCCAAAGTGTGACCTCTGAACTAGCAGACTCCCTTTGCATGGTGGAAGTAACTGGGGACTAGATGTGCCTAAATTCAAGGAAACTGGAAGTGAACATGCAAGTGAACAAAGAACTGATGCTGGACTAAGTGGTTAAGTAAACTGTTCCATTCCAAGGAAAGTATTAATGTTCCAGAAAATGCTACCTATGTGCTAGATGATTATAACTTTGCTGAAATATCTCTTTCCAATGTGGATGGGCCTCAAGAGCCAGCAAACCAAAGTAATGTGCACAGTGATGAACCCATAACAAGTTCTGATCCTCCAAATATTGCAGTGGTACCCTTTTCATCAGAAGCTGTCTTGTTGCTGGACAATGATCTGGGAGCAGCTAACCCGAATGCCAACATTGAAATACAAGTACCTATGCTCCCTACACCTTGATGATAAGGAAAAATTGTAAATCCTGTGGTTTGGTTCACATATGACACACCTGGAAAGCCTGTTGACTTGCCCACGAATGTTTTCCATATGAGAGTGTATGTTACAGCCAATTCCCTGCCCAAAATAGTGTTCACAGCATCTTCTAAAATATTAGTTAAGCCATACATCCAGTATCCTAGGGGTCACCTTATAGATTAAAAGGGGTTAGTTGAAGTATCAGCTTGTTTATTGTATAAGAGGGATAAGTACCAAGAGATCTAAGGGTTAATTGCTATTTCTTGTGGTTTAAATGCCTGCAGGTAACAATGTATAAGATTTAAATATCAAAGTGTCATGACCATGTGCTAGAATCTTAACTATTCAAGATGCTTAAAAGGTACCATTTAAAATTAAAGCATGCTATAATATACATACCTACTTTATGCCTGTATAAACGTTGTATACTGTATAATAATGTATGGTCTAGACATGTGTACTGTATATCAGAGGATCCTAATAGAAATTGTTATTTATATTATAGACTTGATGAGGATGCCAAGTTTCCTGGGCAGGGGAGAGTGTAACCCACCCTCCAAATTGGGGAGACTTACCTTGAGTGTTTCCGTGGGCTCCATTGATGCCCACTGCCTGGCTGATCGCCAGAAAGAAAAAGCAAGTCCATGTACAGTAATGTTCTGATGCTATCCTGCATGAGTGTGCAAAGTCATGCTGCCACGCTATCTCTTTAAGAGATCCAGCCTGTGTGTGGTGTACATGGCATGGGCTGGGCCTGAGTAAATCAAGGTTCATGACCAGCCAGGCATAAGTACCAATCGACTTTATTTAGCAGTCATTCACTAGCACTGATGGAGTCATCCCAAGTACTATAAATGTTTATTTAAAATATTTACTGCTTTGTGTAAATTAGCTGTTTACAATGCTTGTTTATTCTTCCACTATGGAAACCATCATGTTTGATCTGGGACTCAGTGGATGGACCAATTGGAACCAAGGGGTCCTCAAGGGGTCCTGATTACAGTGACTTGTGGGAAAAGCTGTGAACTTTCCATGTTTGGCACCTAAAGTTAACCAATCAGAGCTCTGGGACAGTGATTGGCAGCAAAGGCAGCCAACCAGAATACAGAGATCCCGGTCTAGAGTGGAGACTGTTTTCGAACAGAAGAGAAAGTCTAGCTCAAGCTGTCAAGCTGAGGGGGAGCAAGTGTGTGTAGCTGCAATTCACAGTGAGAGAGTCCAGCCCAAGCTCTCAAGCTGAGAGGAGCAAGTGTGCATAGCTGCAAATCACAGTGGAGGAGTTCAGCTCAAGCCACTGAGGAGAAAGCAGCCTGTGTGAGTGCTGCGAGAAACACTGGGGAAAGGTCTGTTTCACCTCCCTGCAGGACAAAAACAATTTGCGGACTGCCTGAAAGCAGAATGAAGTGGTTCCACTCCAGCTCTGTGAGAATCGGGAGCAAGTGATGGTAAGCTGAAAGTGTCTGTGAGGAAATTCAGCCTGCTTTGCTGCCCTGCTGGACTCAAACTGAAAACACAGAGCTGAAGAGGCAATCTTCTTTTCCGATGTCTAAGTTCAGAGACTTTGGAACTGAAAGAAGCTTTTGCCTAACGAGAGGTCATCTGAAAGAACAGTGGAAGGATTTCTTAAGCTAAGAATGCTGGTGCCTTTTGGAGACTGTGAATGTTGCGTTAGTCTCCTGTCATGTCACATTTAAGAGGAGACCTTTTGCCAGTTGTTCCTGTTCGTGTCTTATTAAAGTTAAGCCAGCCTGTTAGCTGTCAGTTAAAGTGACTTTTCTTCTGATCTGCCTACCAAGCTGAAATTCATAAAATGGGCCTGTGCCATCTGTGGCCCTAGAGACTGTTCCTGCATCAGATCCAGCATCTGCCTGGTCAGAAGTCAGCCTTGGAGAGTCAGCCCCTGTGAAGAAGCAAGTTGCAGGTTATGGCCAACTACAGGGAAAGACCATGAAGAGGAGGTGGGTCATGTCAGCTCCAGTCCCCATCATCATCCTGGGAAGCCAGCAGATCCATGGTGTCATCATCCATTTCTCTGACTGGTCTGGGTGCAGTGAGTACAATCAGGGTAGCCCCCTGCAACAACCAAATAAATTCTGTATGTCATCTGATTTCCATTTTTTAATTTTCCATTGGGTTTTAGCTGTGTTTACAGGCTGCCTGGCCCGAGATTACAAATATCTTACTGTCTGCAATTGTTTTCATCTATTTAATAACACCCTTCTTCCCATCGAGGGCCCCAACCAGCTGCAATGCTGGCCTACGCACGACAATGCTTCAGACTGAACCTAGCTCCACTCTGGGTAACCAGCTGCTGTGTAAACTGACAAATTTCAGGATAGATTTAATGCTCATTAATTAGCTGCCTACTTGCAATATTACAGTAATCAACCTATATTTTCACCCCTCCCATGTTCAAGTCCCCCTTAATAAACCAAATTTACCTGTTTTATGTTACTTTGGGCTGTGAGCAAATTATTACCCAGTGTTCAGTTACTGAGCCATTCAAAAGGTACTGTGAAAATGCATTGTTGTTGCTGAAAACTGTTTCTTAAAGGGGGTTCAGGGTACATGCCAGGAGTCCAGACCCTGTTGGTAAGTGCAGAGCATGTGAGCACACTATTAGCACTAGTTATTAAAGGTGATATTGCAAAGTATGTTGCTTATTGTCAATCTGTGTGTTGGGTCACTAGATGGTGCTGTGAGTAGATATAGCTTCCCAGAGGGCTGTACTAATTCTGTAGTTACCCATTTAATCACTCTTGGTGGAGGCACCATAATTGTTGTTCTACTGTTGGTAGGTAATCCACATTACCCATTAATTCCAAACCCAGGCCCCTCATCCTGCAGTCAAGGAAGCAGGCAGGGGTAGTAGCCCTTGGTATAATGGCACCAGGATTACATAACAAGCTGAATACTATCAATATTAAGCCATTTATCGAGAAGATACAGAAAGACTTGAAGAGATGGGAAAAGTACTCACAGAAGGAGTAGAATAGAACTCCTTAGAAAGATGATAATTTCTAGATGTATTATCCTTCTGCAATAACTGATTGGGGGTTGAGAGGGAAAATGATGTGTTAAGCTGAAACAAGGTTTTAAAGAAATTCTTGGGGGGGGGCTTGAATAGCTTGGGATACATTTATATCAAGGAAACTGCGGGGGCCTAGGTTGTCCAAATCACTGGACATACATAATAGTCAGTGATGCAAAATAAGTTTGGAACTAGATGTTTGTTGTTAAAGCCTATAAAAAACTAGATCTGATGCAAAGCCAGTTGGGAAAAAACAATACCTCACTAAGCGTAGCAGACAAAATAATCCACCCAGTGAGGCTTGCAGGTTTAAGTTCTATCAACATAACTAAACAATTAGACAAAGAACCAAAGTCATACTTTAGAATTCAGTGGACTACTTCAAAGCCAAGACATTAATTTTTTCCATCAAATTTAATTATGTACAGGCTTTAAGTAATCCCTGTCATAAAAATAGAAACACAGAAACATAGAATCTGACAGCAAATAAGGGCCTAGTCTGCCCATTTCCCTAGTCAGTGTTGACTGCCCAGATCCCATTTAATCTGTGGCATGCCTTCTCTGCCCATCTCCAGGGTACCCTTATGTCTATTCCATGCACTCTTGAACCCCTGTATTGTTTTAGCCCCCCACCACCTCCACTGGAAGGCTGCTCCATGGATCCGCCGCCCTTTTTGTGAAAAAGAACATGCCATAAATTGGAAAAATACTTTCATAAGGCAAATTTGCCAAGATTATTAATGAATATGTAATAACTGGTTGGCATTTTTTCTGGAAGGTGAAGCAAGTTATAATTCGCCATTACATCCCTCAGGTTATAATGGCGAACAAGCGCCAGCTTCTCCTGCACCTAGCTTGTGCGCCCTCACACTGCAGTGGAAGTCTTAGATTGGGTGAAACTAAATCACATCAAAAACAGTAATGCAGCCACAAAAAGTGCTTTAAATTTTTTAAACACCAAACAGTGACATCTTCATTCACTAACTGTCAGACCTTCTTCTACGGACTTTCTGGCATGAGATTCAGAAGCATACAGGCACAGTTACGCATTCATGCTTTCTTGTTTGTTGACAAATATATCTCTCTCTCTCTCTCCTAGTATTTCTATTTCAAATCTGTCTGTCTCACTGAAAAGTCCGTGGAAGGGGGTTGGAAGGTTAATGACTGAAGATTTGACATTTTGGTGTTTAAAAATTATTTTAAAGTGCTTTTGCTGTCACAATGCAACAGTTTCCTTCCTTGCTGATTTTAGCCTCGGCTGTTCTCATAAAAATCCTGCATAATGATATAGCTATAAGAGAAACAAATCCATATCTTTCTAAAATCTGATTTAGTGCCTTTGTTTCATGAAACTGATTTTTTAATGTGTTTTCTAATCTTTACTATTAAGTTTACACATGTTTAAAGCTAGACCATGTTGAATTAAATAAAATTCTATACCAACTCCCTGTGTCACAGACATTTTTTCTCTGAAGTTGGAGAAAAAACACCAACTTGCAATTACATCTAACAATGCATGAGGGTGAGTGCATAAATGAGAAATTAATGCTCACCCTCAGTGTGGATGCTTAGATAAACCCCTAGGGCTTCGCCCTCTGGGTTTATGTAGCATTCCACACCTCGGGTGGGCACTGGTTTCTCATTATGCACTCACCTCCATGCATTGTTGTATAGTTAATTAACTTTATATGGGGGAAATAAACACTATGCACTGAGTAAACCTGCAAAAAATTGACTAAGTGAATTATATCATTTGGATAGATTTGATATATGGGAAAGAATGAATAGAATATTGTGCCATACATTATGAACAGCATGACAATGGATTGACATGCAATTTTATAGAGTATAATAGCATAAAACAAAACCTAATGAGACTTCAAAGTATTAAAAACTGACAAAAAAAAAAAAGAAAAAGACTGGTGATGCCTACTAGATAAAGAAAAAAAATAAGCTAAACTATGATAATGGGTGGTTTAGAAAAATTTTATCTGTTTAAAAACTGTGCAGAAACAAGATGCCAGTATTGGAAAAAATGGAATGAGGAATGGGTATTAACTGTTTGGTTAAAAGGAATCCGCAACATTGGAACCTATGCCGGGTAAAAGCAAATAAAGGGTGTATTTCCACCAGGAACAAATCTATACATTACAAGATTTTGGGCAGGGTTTCTTTGACACTGGTAAACCTATATGTTATGAAAGTAAGAGAAACAAATAAGTTGGCATGGCTATAGGCAGAAGGCAAATCTTGCACTCTGTCTATAGTTTGTCCATTTATAGAGAACTGGTGGAGAAATATTTAAAAATGAAATTGAGAACATACTAGAAATTGTGATTCCCTTGACTTCACATTTATTTTTATATGACGATGCATATGGGTGAAACATGAATAAGGTCCAGGAGACAATATTTAGATTGGCATCAATGGTAAAAAAAAGGTTTATCCTATCCAACTGAAATGATGAAAAAATCCACCCTTTTAATAATTGGAAGTGGCAAAACATGTTTTTGGAGACACTTCAGATGGAAAAATTAATTGATCATGCAACAAATAATATTGATCACACAGATTCTATTTTAAGAAGTGGCATGTTTACTACCATCACCATTAAAACATGGTAACTAAGTAGATAACAAGAATATTGGGGGCTATGCATGAAAGGGTGAAAGATACGGGCCAAAGGTGCGTCCCCAGCCCTCGCCCCAGGTCTGCGCCCATGGTCAGGTGTGCACCAGACAGTATTCACCATTGTCGGCCACCTGTTTGCAGTCCCCCAACCCCAGCATGCAGGTGCAAGGTGGGTGGATGATTGTGAAGTGGTGGACCCAGGCATGCATCCAATCAGATGCCCATCTTGGGTCCCAGAGTGGATCCCATATGCATGCCTATGGGGGAGCCTGGAATGGCACAGAACCCCACTATCCTTTACCAGTATATGTTATATATATGTGTACAGTTACCACACTTAGAAAATACCCCAAGCAGTATTATACAGAAATGTACACATCTGTGGTGCACTGTATTGGATACAGGTTTCTGCAGTATATTTCAGTAATCCTCGGCATTCTATTGATGGCATCTGTGGCTATGTGCAACACCATTGAGGATGCCCCTGTTATCGAGTCCTGATGCATCCGTGTTATAAACATAGATACATAGATACATAGACAGTGTCGGCAGATAAGGGCCTATAAACATATGAATTGTGTCATTGTCACAGTGACTGCCTTACGGTGAGTACTGCACTGAAGTTCCAAGTACGAGTTTGGAGACCACTGTGTGTGGACAAGTAATTGCCAGTCTGTTCTCTGTATTGTCCAGGGATCTCCTGCCACACTGTTAGTATGTGTATACATATTGCGGTGGTACAGGGACACTGTCAGCACCTCATAGCTGCATTATCAGATGCTTGAAAGGGCATATGCAGCTCAGGGTGGGAATGCCTATATGTCGATCATTTGTCAGGTATTACATTGCTGTACGGGGTCTGTTGTGTTGGTGGGAGGCAGGGCGATGCTGACCATAATGCGTAGTTTTGTGATTATTTTCTATCTGTAACCACAAGGGGGTTACTGACTGTGGTCACAAGGTGCAATGGTGGAGTGGTGTACATCTATGGACCTCCATGTGTGCAGCTGCATGAGACAGTGAGTTGGATGAAATTGGGGTGGAAGGGTCAGTACAATGATCTGTAGTGCACAGTGCAGAGGAATGAGTACCATGGTGCTGCCACTTGCCATAGGGCACATTGCATTGTACTCTGTCCCTTCTTGGCAGCATGTATACACACAATATAGGACAGGGAGCCACACTGGTAGGGCTGCATATCGGTTGTATGTGCCTTGTATCTGCCTTGGCTATGTGTGTTCTTTCGTTCAGGTACAGCTGTTGAGCTGGTGATTAGCCATGTGGCTACAGTGGATTGAGACAGTCCTCATCTCACTGGGGTTGTGGCCTCCAGTGTTTTTCCAGGTATCATACCCCTTTTGCTATCATAGCAGGTGGACTGTGCGTGTGTGAGTATGTGTACTAATAACAGTGGCACCACCAGTTAGAGCCATGCCAGTCACGGGGCTCTTTATACACTGGCCAGATGCATGCCACTGTTACAGCAGGGTCCCCCCTGCCATAACTCACACACCCCAGTGAGCAGCACTCCTCACAGTTCCACACCTTTGTGAATCATGCAGAGTGCGGGCACACCCCTGACACACCACTGGCCTACACAAGGCACGTTGCAGCCTGCATGATCATGGGATCCGGTGTGCATCTGGCCAGTGTACTGATGGTGAATGCCACAGTACCACACTGCATGGTATTCACACATAGGGATGGTTGCGCACCTCTTATACACAGTGCGTAGGCATTGTGCATTGGTCCCATTGTTTGGAGGATCTTGACCCCCCCACCGAAAATGTTTAGCTACAGTAGTAGGGATTCAAAATGGTATCCTTGGATGTTCCAGTGTTTCCTTTTTTGTTTTTCTTTCTATGTTCATTTACCTAATCATTTTTCAACATATAGGCCCTAATGCATGAATGAGGCATAGATAATGCACAAAAGTGCGTACCCCACCCATGACCCTGCACCCCATGGATGGATGCGTTCATACTGGCATTCACCAATGCTGGCCACCTATCCACGGCTCCTCCACACACAGTGGTCTCCAAACTCATACTTGGAACACAGGACTCCACAGGGTGGTCAGAGGAGGAGTCATCATCCTGGGCTGGCATCCAATGGGATGCCCCCCCGGGACCCATAGCAGATCCCACAGATAAGGTAGAGTGGGACCAGAGCATGCATGCTGATTGCACACACCCAGACCCACATGTCACCCTCTGGTTCTTGTGCCGCAGCACATGAACTTTCCAGGTGCTCGCCTTTCCAGCCACTCCTTCCACCTCCTGCTGCCCAGCAGTCAGGGGCAGCATGGTGTGCCCTGTCCCAGTCCCCTGGTGACTACAGGCCTGTGTCCATGGGGGCATGCAGTGGGTTACAGTAAGGTCTCCCAGGCATACCCTGTGCCACCCTCTGCACCCATGCGGCCAGCACTACTCAGGTTAGTGAATACCGCATAATGCTGGCATTCCCCCAGCGCAGAACTGTCTGCGGACATGGGGGATCGGATATGGTGAGTCTGCATGCTCCCCCTTTTGTGCATGCCAAATGGGGGGTGAAGTGGCTGTGGCGTGGCTACTAGTTCCAGATATGCACACGTAGCCACTCTGCACCAATAGTGCATAGGGCCCATAGTGAATATATGATCAGCTCTTCCTTGTTGTATTAGGAGTTATATTGAGTAGCATTATATAGACATAACGACAGACTATTTAGTTTATTTACTATTTACTAAGGTAACCTATACATGCTAATATAGCTTATTTTGAAATGAATAAGATGAATGAACTCAATGGGTTAAAAAAGGTTAAATGGGATAAAATGTGACCCTATGTCAAGTTGGAAATAATGTGGGAATGTATCTATTTAATGGAAGAGCAAATATTTCTCTCTAACTGAATATTAATTTTGGTTTAACCATCTGTATTTAAGAAATACAAAACCACACCTGCGCATATGATACAAAGCATCATGGGATATATATGCAAATCACCATGAACATTTAGTCTGGTTCTGCTTTATGTAGGAATGTATGGTGCCAAAGATCCTCTCATAAATCTGCAAAGAATGAGAACAGAAGACACAGACATGTGTTTCGTCCTACACAGGACTCATCAGTGTGCCTCGTCTGTATCTCACCACAGGGGACAACTAGCCATCCCTAATATCATCTTAAAGGTTTGGGTCATGATGGGCCCAAAATAAGAAAGCATCTGTCTATATTTACGTATATTAAGCACAATGAAAATACATATATTTAAAAAAAAGAAATAGCCCTCACAATTCCTAGACAAAGGTACCATCATGTTGGAGCACTAGCATCTTGCATCCTCAACTACCACCTACAGACGCAAAAAGTCAAATCACTGATCCAGATAGTCTTGCACCCAATAAGTGGGATTTGGGTTACACAGCTTGAGAACATATAGTAGTGAAAGCATTCTGGCACTGTTATTGTATCCTCTATACCTCAGAACAAGTAACAGACACAGGAGCTGCAACAGATTTCGTGCAGAACCTGAATCTTCCTTGCCTGACTCAGGAAACCGGGCAATCATTGCTTGCCCCTATTACAACAGATGATATCAGTGAGGTGCTGCAAAGGACTGAGACACAGCACACCCATGGGTCAGATAGCTATATCGTGGCATATTACAAAACCTGTCAGAACCTGCTGCTCCCATATCTGGCACAGCTCTATAACACCGCCCTCCAGAGGGGGGGAAAGCACCCTCATTCTGTGAGTATGCAATTACTACAATGATTCCAAAACCAGGAAAAACTCAGAGCATTGTAAATCTTAGTGTTTCATTTCAGTGCTGAAAATTGACTTAAAAATATTTATTGCAATTTTGGCCAAATGTCTAGATGAGCTGCTCACTGGCTTACTGGCTTAGTGGGATTGGTTTATAAAGTGTTTGTATGGATTGGCCATATATGGACAATACTCACAGAACAATGCACATACCGCATGATATTCAGCAGAGAGGAACACAGACCATCATCCTTAGTTTGGACATTGAGACAGCATCTGACTGAGTCCCCTGACCCTTTCTATACAGGGTGTTGGAGGGGCTGGATTTCTCAGTCCCGTTTATATGCTTGCTCACGTCTCTGTATGATGCCTCTAGGGCTTATGTCAATGCTAATGGGCATGTTTCATCACATTTTCTATTATGCCACAGCATGTGTCAAGGGTTCCCTTTCTCTTCATTGCTTTTTGCAATTTAAATAGACTCACTGGCACAGGCCTTTTGCCTGGATTCCACAATTCAAGGAGTAGAACTGGGAGAAGAGAATGTTGCATAGCTCTATATGTTAATGATGTCTTGCTTTATTTAACTAATCGAGAAACCTCCATCCCTGCTGCATTTCAAATCCTGTGTGAATTCCAAACAGTGTCTGACTATAAGTTAAATATGGCCAAAATAGAGACATTGATCCTAAACTGTACCCTCTCCCTTCACATTAAAGTCAGTATCTGTTAAAGTGGGACCTACCAGTGATTAAGTATTTGGGAGTAAAGCTGACAAAAAATCTGGCAGACCTGCATGAAGTGAATTATGTCCTACTAATTGCTCAGCTGGTACAGGACTTAGAGTACTGGACCACATTATCATTTGTGCTCTCCCACAGCATCAATTCAATATGTACAGTCACCTTGCCTCATTTTCTTTTTGTATTACAAAATCAACAACAAATGATTTCAGCGACAATGTGGAACCACTTCCAAAAACATATTTCTCACTGCATAGGGGTTGGGAAATGACCTTGTGCCTATCCCAGGCATTTTTCAACCCCACCACTGTTCTAATCCCCTCTATATCTGATGGAAGGCTGTTCCAGGAATCCACCACCCTTTCTGTGAAGAAATGCTTCCTCACATCACTCCTTAATCTGCCCCCCTCCAGCTTCATATCATGTTCCCTTATTCTAGAGCACCTTTTTCTGAAGAATTCTCACCCCCCCCATACCTTATTAATCCCTGTGAGGTATTTAAAGCTCTCTATCATATCCTACTTCTCCCTTCTCACCCCCAGGGTGTACATATTGAGCTCCTTAGCATCTTCTTGTAGGACTTTTGATGCAGACCCTACCCTAGTTTAGTATCCCTCTTCTGGATCACCTCACTGCTGTCTGTAACCTTCCTGAGATGTGGTCTCCAGAACTGGACACAGTACTCAAGGTTGGATCTTACCAGTGATTTATATAGAGGCAACATCACCTCCCTCATTCTGCTGGCAATACGCCTTCCTATGCACCCCAGCATCCCACTAGCCATCCTATTCCTGATTGCCTTGTCACACTGTCTGGCCACCTTCATGTCATCCGATGTGACTACCCCCAGGTCTCTTTCCCACTTGGTCATCGTCAGTATCACTCCTCCCATTTTGTACTCTGCTTCCAGATTTTTATGGCCCAAGAGCATTATTTTGTAGTTTTTTTGTATTAAAACCCAGCTGCTATACCCTTTGCCACTCCTCTACTTTTTTCAGATCTCTGCCCATCCTTTCCACCCCTTGGGGTGTCCATTCTGTTGCAGATCTTGGTGTCAACTGCAAAGAGGCAGACTTTCCCTTCCAGCTCCTCTGCTATGTCATATATGAAGACATCAAAGAGAACTGGCCCCCACACTGAACCCTGAGGTATCCCTCTGGTCACCCTCCCTTCCTCAGAGTGAACTCTGTTTACCACAACCCTCTGTCTTCTATCCCCCAGCCAGTTTTTTTTTACCCAGGTTTCCACCTTAATACCCACCCACAAACTGCCCAACATGCTTACCAGTCTCCTATGTGGAATGGTGTCAAAAGCCTTGCTAAAATCCAGGTAGGCCACATCCACTGCCCCTCCCTGATCCAACTCCTTAGTCACCCAGTCAAAGAATTCTAACAGATTTGTTTGGCATGACCTTCCCCCTGTGAATCCATGCTGCATCAAATCCTGTAACCCGCTGAATTCAAGATATTCCAGAATCCTTTCCTTTAGCAGAGTTTCCATTAGCTTACCCACCACTGAGATCAGATTGAAAGGCTTATAATTACCAGCCTCTTCGCTGCTACCACTTTTGTAAAGTGGGACTGCATCTGCCCTTCTCCAGTCCTCTGGAACCATTCCAGTCTCCAGTGATCTGTTAAATAGGCCTGTCTGAGGTGCAGCTAGTACCTCCCTGAGCTTCCTCAGCACTCTATGATGAACCCTGTGTGGCACCATGGCTTTGTCTGTCTTCAAATTAGTGACTGCATTCCATATTCTCTCCTCAGAAAAAGAACTAGTTCCCATTTCCCTCCCATCAAAGCTCCTGCAGCTTTTTCATGGTCCCTCCCTTTCCCCTTCCACTGTGAGCACTGAGCAGAAATATTTGTTCAAGATGTCTGTTTTTTCTTGGGCCCCTCCATACAGACAACCATCCCCTTTAACCTTACAATCTCTCCCTTTGTCTTTGTTTCTTCACTAACATACCTTAAAAATGTCTTCTCCCCTTTTATGCTGGCTTGCGCGCATGCGCAAGCAACATCTTGTGACAGTGCGGGTCTTGGGGGCACGGCTGCTGTTGGGCAAATGCAGGGCACGCATCAGTAGGTGCATCGCTCATTCCCCAATCAGCCTGCATGCCACCGCCACACCATGCATACATAATGGGGTGAGCACATCAAAGCAAAGGTCCGCTGCAATCGTCATACACAGCGGTCCTTTGCTTGACGTGCTCGATGCCATTATGCGCCAATGGTAGGCGGCGGAGCCGCCTCCCTTTGTCGACGCCGAGGTGCCCAATCCCCAGCCGACGCCCCGTGTTTGTGTGCCAACAGAGAGCCCACTCCCGTCGGTATCCCCCACAAATGTGGAATGCCAAGGGGTGCTCAATCCCCTCGGTTCGCACCCCCGCTTTCTTTGCACACTGACAGGGAGCCCACTCCCCATCGGCATCACCCTCCAACTGTTGACTCCAAGGGTGCCAATCCCCTCGGCTCATGCTCCCCCCTTCTTTGTTTGCTGGCTGGGGTGCCCAATCCCCGGTGGCATTCCTCCCCGTGTTGTGCTGGCTGAGAGGGTGCCCACTCCCCTGCCGGCCATTGGACACCTCACCACAAAAATCCCACTTAGGTGGCACGCTGGAAGCCCACCCCAGCGTGCAAATGCCCTCAATGGGAAAACTGTCTCACGATGGTTTTCTTTTTTTCACCTAGAAAATGTAAACCGTCCCTTGTAGTCTAGATCCCCTTCTCCCCACTTGCACCCACCCACTGCGCACTCTGCCTCCCCTCACCCCCCTCACCCCATACTTGCCTCTGGATTCCGGCGCGACGATCTTCAGTGAACCAGGAACACGTCTGCACTCTTCAAAGCCGACCGTGAACTGAGGAATTGCCGGTAAGCTGTATAATGCAATGAATAGGGTTTTTTCAACTTTGCTGCATATCTCAGGCATTTCTTGGAATTTTGGCACCAAATTTTCAATATGGGGTTTTTGGGGAACCTCCTTATGAATTCTGTCACTGTGATGGTGTTAATCGGCCTTGGAAGGTGATTTCGCAGTCACTGCACGAAATCACCTTTCGGGACCGATTAACGAAATGACAGTGCCAGTGTTCATGAGGTGGCCTCTCAAAAAGCCTATATTCCAAATTTGCGGGAAAATCCAACAAATGCCTGTTTTATGAGCGCAGTTAGCAGAAGGTTAATGCAGGGCTCAGAACTTCGCAAGATTAGCAATATTTTAATGCCGTATTTTCAGCATTAGTATTTTTGTGTACCTCCTTGTGAACAGTATAGCTGTCATTTTCCACATCCTGCCCGAAATGTGTTTCTGCAATTCCGGCTCACAATTGCGCAGTCGCTGTGGGAAATCAGTGTTTGGGCCACATTATGAAAATGACAGTGACACAGTTCATGAGCAGAGCTCCTAGAATACCTATGTTGAAAATTTGGAGCTGATACTCCATTAAATGACTGTGTTATGAGCTTGCATTGGCAGATTGCACGCATGCTCATACCATCGTGCGTTTGTGATATTTTCACTCTGGATTTTCACCATTGCCATTTTTACACACCTCTTGATGAACAGTACAGCTGTAACTTCACATATCCTACCCAAAATATGTTTCCACACTTCTGGTGCAGAATAGCATGGTCGCTGTATGAAATCACTTCTTGGGACACTTTCAGGAAATGACAGTGACACTGTACATGAGAAGAGGTGCTAAAATGCCTATGTTGAAAATTTGGTGCCTAACGCCCACAAACTGGCAGTGCTGCAAGCATGCCTTGCATATTTCCCACCCACCCTTGCAACTCCGCAAATTCCGTATATTTTGTATGCCACATTTTCAGCACTGGCATTTAATTACACCTCCTTATGAACTGTGCAGCTGTCATTTTTCACATCCTGCCCAGCAAGTTTTCCCGCACTGCACTAACAAACACCCACAGGGACACTCTAATGCCTCTCACTCTCTGCAGGGAGGGGGTGGATTGGCATCAGTTCAATACTTGACTGCCACTCCTATGCTGCATCTCTCTAACTCCTGCACTGCCAATGGCAGCAAGACAACATTCGGCATTGACAAATGCTTGTTGTTACTGCCTGAGCTATTCTTTCTTCAGTTTGTGCCTTTGCACTCATTACCAGTTTCCCTGCCTCCCTCTGTTCTACCTAATGCACTTCCCTATTCTCTTCTCTGCAGGTCTCCTTATACCTTCTGAATGCTACTCTTCTAACCTTTACCTTTTCTGCTACCTCTTTCAAGAACCATAGTGGTCTCCTCTTCCATTTGCTTTTGCTTACTTGCTTGACGCAGGTATTTGTTGCGTTCACTATGCCCTCTTTTAGTTTGGTCTACTGTTCCTCCACTCCCCGGTCATCTCTCCCTGCCAGGCCATTCCTGAAGCATTCACCTATCTTTATAAAATCTGCACTTCTGATGTCCAGGACTCTTGCCACTGTATGGTTGGATTCCTCAGCTGTTCTTATATTGAACCAAACGGTACGATAATTACTGGTCCCCTTCATTCAGATATTGTTTATTCACACAGCCTGGACTACCTTTATTGCATAGGTGGACAATAGAAAGAAGGTGTCTCACTTTCCTTCCTTAATCCTGTGTCTTCCATCACTCCTACCAGGACCCAGCCCACTATATTTTTCCTGCTTATCCCATGTAAAGTGATTTCTGTATTGGAGTCTTCGTTAAGGGTTATGCTGGATTACTGTTTGGATGCCATTTTAATTTGCAATGCTGTACTGATGATCTGTGCATTTGTTAGTAACACAAAATTCAGGGGGTGAGATTAAAGGGTTAAAACATGACAACTAGAGGTACTGAAGACATAAGAAAGGAAGAGTACTGGTTATGCAAACGGAGGGGAACACAAACATGTTGCTATGCAACTCACACACACATAAGAAAATGTAGAGAGATGTAACTAAAACAAACAAATAACTCATAACTTGATTGTATCCATGAAATACAGGTACTTCTCTGGCTTGGCAGAGGGGGAGCATTGGGGATAAGTAATCAAGTCACAAAAAGAAATGCAGTACAAATACATGCTTCAGAGGGTCATACTTTCAATTTAAACAACAAAAGTAGAGGTGTAATGCCTGTGAAGCTATAAGGAGATAAGGAAACTGTGGTGCGCATGCTTTGGACAATGGGTACATACTCAGTAAGATATATAAGGAGAAGAGGGGGTTGGGAATAGAGAAATATGGATGCACATTACAATGTTGTGGGAGAATTTGTATTTCACACTGATATATATATATAGAACAATGGTTATGCAATTGCATGTTATGGATTTTTTTTACACACCCGAGATGTGTGATGACCCATAAACCTCAAGAGCAAAACTGGAAAGGCATATGAAGTAATCAAACACCGACGGTATATAAAAAAATTCTTAACATTACAGTTGCATAGACATTATTTTTTGTGATTACTGGTGCAGGGATTTTTTTGTCAGAAAGCAAAGCAGTTTTGTCAGTGAGAGAGAAAGAGACACACAGGCTCTCTCTATCTCTCTCTCTCTCTCTCTCTCTCGTCGCGCACACACACACACACACACACACACACACACATACATGCTAGCTGTGTCTCTCTCTATCCATTTTGGAGATTATTTTATTTATTTTTGAACTGCGGAAGTACCCTGGAAGCCGCAGTCAGTCACTGCGGTATGTTGCTGATCAGGGTAGCCGTCTCCCAAAGCCATGACAGAAGTCTAACAATAGCAGGATCAACCTGATAGGTTGTTATGCTTTTAAAGGCAGGATCAACCAGATAATAGGTTAAAAAAATTACTATCTTATGTGTGAGGAGGGTGAGAAGAAAATTCTTAGTCCGGGCAACCAGTGCAGGTCCTCGGAAACAGAGCAGTTATATTTTTTGAAGTGTTCAGTCTGCCCCCACACACACACACTAACAGCCAATCATGTGGCGTGGTATAAATGAGTAACACTGCTAGTGAAACAAAGTTTTGAGAACACCGTAATAACCATTTTTTGGGTTATTATGCCATTTGAGAGGAGCCTGTAAACAGTGTGATAAAAGTGGTCACCAGTAATTATAAATGAAATAACAGGCCAAAGAAAGAAGATGACAAAGCATCTCAGCCCTATGGAAAAAACAGAGACTGAACAGAGAAGTGAGTAACTGAACATTAGCTACAGTATATAATCATGACTGGTTAATATGCTTCCCAGCACTATGCTGAATGCCATATACAAATATAATAACTGGTGACCCCCTTTATCACACTGCATATCAATGTGATTAAACACTGTAATAATCAGGTATGACATCATACCCAGTTATCATGGCATTTGGAGCTCTTGCACTTCACTTTCTCTGTTGGGAAACTTGATGTTCCAAGTTCAAGTCTATTGCAGAAAAACTCCATTGAGCAAGCTCATTCACAAGGAGGTCCTGTGACATAAACACTTAAAATACAAACACAGGTAATAACAGTATATACTTGAAATGCATGTTACATGATACAGGCTGGATATACATACAAGGGTACCACATAGGGTGACCGCAGGTGGTAAACATTGATATGAGACAGGGAAGCAGCTTACAGGTTGCATACTGATAAATGAAACATGTTTGTGCACATGCCTCTGCACTAGTTGTAATAAAAAAAATAAAATGTAAGTGACTGTGTGTTATGAAGTTTTTGTTACATAAATTTGGTGTGTGGTGACCACATAATCCTCTCCAGCTTCAGTCTCAAGATTTATGGTTCATCACACACCTCAGGTGTGTAAAAAACTTCATAACACACAGTTGCCTATGCATTATTCTCTATTTAAAAACTACCGATATAACTGATAATCTAAAAAAAGCATAAAACTATGTTACGTATTGCTCTGATGTCAATAAAATTAAAGTAAAAACTAGCATTTGTCAATGCTGAATGTTTGCTTGCATGCTCTTGTACTGGGTCCTACTTGTATACATATTTACTATATATTAACCCTAGACAGACAAGATTAGATGTAATGTGTCATTTGCAATGGGGTCCCGATGTTCAACAGTTTGATACTGGCTTTACAAAGGATAGCAGAGGTAAGATGCAATATCTCATTTTTACTGGGGTTCGGCTTTTATAATGTATTATTCTAGGACAGATCATATTAAATGAAGTACCTCCTTTTTAGTGGGGTTCTGCTGTAGGGTTCTATTTTTGCACGGCTTTGCAATATATTTACCCAGGATAACCCAGCTGAGATAAAATATCTCAATTTCAATGGGATCCTGTTTTGACACATTTTTCATGTTTATGAGGATGGGTTCAAAAAGGCCATGTTGAACATTTAGAGGAACAATATTAAAAAATGACCAATTCATGAGTATAAGTTCAAAATGCATTGAAAAACACTGGCATGCTTACCTGAATTCCTCTGCTTCCGACCCAGTGTTGATGAGTAAAGACATGTCTCTGGTCCAGTGAGGATTACAGCATTGAACTCCTGGTAGAGAAGAAAGGGTGGGGTGGTGGGTACAGAGTGGGGGGGGGGGTCAGGTGTAACAGCAGTGGTGAGGCAGCAGCAATATTCATCAATGGGACTTTTTTTTTTTTTACATGATTTAAAAAAGTAGAAAAGACACTGAGGGATGGTTTTATGTAGTTCAGGTACAAGGCAGCAAAGATTGGGTACCCCACTGTTGATCTTATCTTTAAGGGGCACTGAAAGTGATGGGGAGAAGGGAGAGAGGGATACTTAGCAGAAGGTGGGCTATTGAAACAGGGTACAGGAGGAAATGGGGAAATGGGAGGAATAATTGGCAGAGCGTGTGATTATTTTTATCATTTGGGAGGAGGATGAGAGCAGACTGATCATGATGTCACTCAACTGGCTGCAAGGAGGCATCATGCAGATGAAAGGAAAGAGCTGCTCTGGATTTAAGTGGCTCCTTCTTTTCAACTGCATGAAGTTTCTGCCCAGCAAGCCAGGGAACAGTGTCATGAAAAGCCTCACTGATCACTGAGCTGTCATTGCCAAGTCCACTGCAACCTGAGCTGCACTGGACCCAACAGTGACACACCTCTGAAATGCCATTCTCATTCATCCAATTATTTTGCCTATCTACAAGTGATGTCATAATCCTGACTGTAACTCACAGTTGGTTGACATGGAAATTATGATGATGTTACAAAGAGGAAATTATAACTCTATGTGTAGAGAGACAGCAACAAAAGATGAAGTGCATAGGGCAACACTCCTGTTTCCATACATATTGCCTTGGTTAAAGAGACTAAGGGGTAGATAAAACAGGAAAAATAGGAAATAAAACTAGGACTGCATCTTATTTCCAATGTTTTGCCAGCAACGTGGCATGGTCTTTAAAGAGTATGTTTTTAAAGAACAGCTGATGACCTTTTCCTGTACAGCAGGCAATTCACACTGAGGATCTGCCTGAGGGACTAAAAAAAAAAATATTTTAATTTTTTTCTGCCTGTATTTGTCATAAAAAATACTTTAAATGCTGAAAAGTGGTATGAACAAAAAATAAGTTGTACTGGTTAACAGAAAAAGAATGATGTGCTCTGTACCAGTGAATGTTAATTATGTAGCTGCTCCGCACTTTGACAGTTCTTGAAGCAATTATTATTTTCACAGGCTTCCAGGGCATGATATTCAAATTAGTGTAAAGTTGAGTGCAAAATGTTTGCTGCACCTTGAGATTGCCCGTGTGCCAAAAGATGCTATATTCAGTCAAATAGCACACCGGCACTATTCAGCTGAATATAGGGCCATGTCGGCACAGTGCTAAGCCACTTAGTGCTGCCCCAACAGGGCTCCCAAAGTACACCACCAGAATGGATAGCGCTAGAGTGCTATTCACAATATTCAAAGGAACCCATGCAAATGAGCCCATTGGGCATATAAGGTGCTAAGGGGTGATTTGCATGCCCATAATGGGCTTGTTTGCATGGGTAATGAGGCAGGACAGCACAGCACCTCCCCTTCAACTGCCCAATCCCACAGTGATGTAGATATCCCTGGTGGTAGTGGTCCCTCCA
The DNA here is from genome assembly GCA_016271365.2 of Neoceratodus forsteri. NCBI lineage: Eukaryota > Metazoa > Chordata > Ceratodontiformes > Ceratodontidae > Neoceratodus > Neoceratodus forsteri. The sequence continues at coordinate 344,743,678 of CM028136.1, forward strand.
TCCAATCATCAGCCCATATGTCACAGTCATAATCCCTGGTACTAGTTGCCCCCCCCACACCGATCGCCAGCCCGTATGTCCCAAACACAATTCCTGGTGCTAATGGTCTCCCCACTCCAATTGCCAGCCCATAAGTACCAAACACAATCCCTACTGCTAGTGGTCCCACTCCTACCAATCGCCAGCCTGTATGTCACAAACACAATCCCTAGTGCTAGTCGTCCCCCCTCCCTCAGATTGCCAGCACATGTGTCCCAAACACAATCCTTGGGGCAAGTGATTCTTTTCCCTTCAATTTCCAGCCCATATGTCCCAAACACACAATCCTGGAGCAGTGGTCCCCCCAATTGCAGCCAGGTAGTAAGCTGCAGCACTCCTTGAGGTCCATTAGTCCTCTCTGGCACTGATCCATGGTACTGGCTGTCACACTACCACTACCTGTCATCTAGTGGCCACCCCCACCCCCATGGAACCAGCAACCCCCTGTCACCTTACCAGTATCCTAAGTGCTGCAGGTGCATATGGTCACTGGTGCAGCCCTCTGCACACATCCTCAGCCAGCTGCTGTATGGTCAGGTAAGGACCCCACCCCTTATTTACAGGACAGGGTGATGCACCTAATCCTATAAATAAGGGGTGGTCTCTATGCCTGGCCATATGGCAGCTGGCTGAGGAGGTGTGCAGAGGGTTGCACTGGTCACCATATGCACCCACGACACTGAGGATACTAATAAGAAGACAGGGGGTACTCAGTGCCACAGTGGGGGCTTCGGCTGCTAGATGCCAGGGAGTGGGGAGTTGTGACAGGCAGTACCATGGATCGGTGCTGGGGGGGGAGCCATTGGACCCCAGGGAGATTTGCAACTTTTACTAAGGGCTTGCATTCAGTGGCAGGACCACTAGCACCAGGGATTGTGCTTGGGGAATATGGGCTGGCAATCAGAAGGAGGGACCACTTGCACCAGGGATTGTGTTTAGGACATACAGACTGGTGACTGGAGGAAGGGGAGACCACTAGCACCAGGGATTGTGATTATGATTGTGACATATGGGCTGGTGACTGGAGGGGGAAAACAGTTAGCACCAGGAAGTGTATTTGCAAGTTAGGGGCTGGCAATTGGATGGGCAGTGCCAAGGACAACAGAGGGCAGGTGTGCTCCCCCATCAGCAAACCAGCTAGGTGGCTGCATTACTTTCAGTAGCAGCTAGGGTTGCCCGGATAAAGTTGGAGTTTTGTTAGGTGGTATTTGTGCTGCACAAAAGGACCACACTAAAATCTTTTGCACAGGGCAGAGTCACTGAATATGGGGTAGCATTGCTATTCATGGCCACGCCCCTCCCTTTTTCTGCCCACATACATTATGTTTTGTGTGGATGCAAAACTTCTTTGTCCATGCAACAGCCCCCTTTAAATATGGGTAGCTTGCAAAAACCTGGTTTGCATGGGCAAAGACTCATTAGCACACACGCAAACATTTGACTATCAGGCCCCAGATGCTGCTGCAAAGCTGGAGAAATCAGTCTGTCTGTTAGCTGTAGGGTGCTGGGCTGCATAAATTATACAAATAATATATGAAATCTTGTAACAAGTCACCATGCAACATTCAAGTAAAAGACAACTATCCTATTTGCAACAGCACTGATGAGCAACCACAGCTCTTTTTATGGCTATAAATCATGTCTGAAAAAATGAACTGCAAGGAAACCTTTTCCCAGGAACAGCCAACTTCCATCCTTAGCACCTGCACTAGTGCAAAGGATGCTAAGTTTTTATTAATGATATATAATATTTAGGTACATTTTTTTACTCAAGTTTAAAAAAAAACAATAGCTACTAGCATATAGCAGTCAGAAACCTTACACCTGCAGCATTTTCCCATCGATCTCCTCAAAGATTCAACAATTAGGGAGCTCGTTTGTCCCTAAATCCATAATAAGATGGTGAAATATTTCGGAAATTAATCAAAGAGTTCACTTAAAAATCTGTGGACCTTTCACTGTAGCAAACAGTTTGTGCCACGATCAGACTTTACAGCAGAATAGTTTTAAAAACATTTGAAGAATGGTTTGACAAAGCCGAGTGATGGGATACAGGAATAATATAGATCTGTAAGCCACATGCAATTCTCCGAAGAGAGAGGTGGAATACCCAAGCAATTCAAGTTTGGAAGGTACAGCAGTCATTTACTCAAAACTAGATAACCCATTTTCAGTTTCCAACTGGGGAAATAAGTCAAGAATGTAAAACAAAATTCAATTTTAGATAATGTTTTTGCATCCATTTATATACTTGAATAATGCTATTGATGGAATGTGATAATTTACAGGCCAGTAATATCAATGAACATAAGCTACTGAGACTCCCAAAAGAAAAAAAGGAGACAAAGGGTTATGAAAATGAAATGTTGTCTTATAATGGTTGTCATTTTTTGCTACATTGTGTTTTTTTTCAGTGAACCTGATCAACATCATTCTTCAGAATAGGGTGTATGCCCACGAGTGATTTGGCTGCTTAACAGATATCAGCAATTATGCTGAAAGTGCTAACTTACAAACTAGGTAGTAAATGTGGCTCATACATAGAAAACAGAACCAATCAAAAAAGTCAGGCATTTGAGAGAAGGACCAGAGCAGCAAAACAGTAAGTGATTCAAAAGCAAGAAGCTCAATGCTGGCAAGTAATCCAAGAAATATTTTATTGATGCTCTGGTTCACAGTGTGAATGAGTCAATAGAAAGCCACAAGATGCTTTAGCACTTCCACCTTAATTTTCATCAAGGGTGGGGTCTTAGTAGCTAAATATCCCATGTTTATATCTGACCAGCCCAACCTGAAGGAAATGTCACCTACTGAATACATTGTTTACATTTAGGCTCACAGGCAAGTAGTCCTGATGAGATGTGAGTACCTAGAGGCCAGTGGGGCACAGGACCCAAGGCAGCATGGGTTCACAGCGGGAAGGTCATGTCAGAAGAATTTAATAGATTTCTTTGACTGGGTGACCAAAGTAGTAGACCAGGGAGGGGCTGTGGACATGGCCTACCTAGACTTTAGCAAGGCATTTGACACAGTCCCACACAAAAGATTAATGGTCAAATTAACCAGCCTGGGAGTGGGTCCCAGGGTGGTAGCCTGGGTAAAACATTGTCTGGACAACAGGACACAGAAGGTAATTGTAAATGGAGTCCACTCTGAAGAAAGAGGGGTTACTAGTGGGGTACCGCAGGAGTTCAGTATTAGGGCCAGTCCTTTTAATGTCTGCATAGGTGACATTGCAGAGGGACTGGAAGAAAAAGTATGCCTCTTGCAGATGACACAAAGATCTGCAACAGGGGTTAATACACAAGGAGGCGTGGAAAGGATGAGAAGGGACTTGGCAATGTTGGAGGAATGGTCAGAAGTATGGCAGCTAGGATTCAATGCAAAGAAGTGCAAAATAATGCACCTGGAAACAAGAACCAGGTGAAGAATAACACAATGGGGGAGGTAGTAACAACAACAAAAGGAAAGGGACCTGGGGTAACTCACATCAGAAGACCTTAAGGTTATGCAAGCAATGTGAGAAGGCAGTAGGGAGGACTGGGGGTATACTGGGATGCATAGGGAGTGGCATCAGCAGCAGGAAACAGGAAGTTGTTATCCCTCTGTACAGACAGTTGGTGAGACCCCATCTGGAGTACTGTGTCCAGTTCTGGAGACCCCATCTCCACAAGGACATAGACAGGATAGAGGCAGTCCAGAGGAGGGCAACTAAAATGGTGCAGGGTCTGCAAGAGAAGGTGTATGAGGAGAGACTAAAGGAGCTTAATATGTATACCCTTGAGGAAAGAAGGGAGAGGGGGGACATGATAGAAACTTTTAAGTACCTCAGTGGAATCAACAAAGTCCAAGAGGGTAGCATCTTTCAGAAAAAGAGACATACAAGAACAAGTGGACACAATTTAAAGATGGGGGGGCGGTTCAGGGGCAATGTGAGGAAGTATTATTTCACAGAGAGGGTAGAAGATGCACGGAACAGCCTTCCTGAGGAGGTTGTGGGGTCTAAAACTGTGGGAGAATTCAAGAATGCATGGGACAGACATAAGGCAATTCTTGTGGGGGGTAGGAAGAAATAGGCTGTTGGTTAACTAGGATCTGTGGCCTATCCTGTAGGTAGGGAAATGGGCAGACTAGATGGGCCAAGCGGTCCTTATCTGCCATCAAAGTCTATGTTTCTATGTTTCTATGAATAGGGATGGGCAAAGCTAGCTAACTTTGCTCCATGAATTAATCCACAAATTTAGCGCAATTTTTGTACTGAGGATCAATCCATGAAGAGTGAAAATTCATCATAAAGTGTAGAATTTCATCTGTGAATGGTGGAATTTCACCATTTGCATTGAAGACTTCATAATTTCGGACATAGTCAAAGTTACTGAGGGCAGGGAAAACTTTGTGAAACTCTACGGATGCGAATTTTGGCCACTTTGTGGCAACTTTGATGGTGAATTAAAACTTCTGCACATCTCTAGATGTGAACAAGAGTAAACACAGTGGAACAATGTACAAAATGTGATACAAGCAGGGCTCCAGATAAGATTTTTGGGATGAGTACTGTACTCCTTCTTTTGAAAGTGAGGTGAGTAAAACCAAATTCAGATGTGTACAAATGTCTTTACAGAGTGAAGTGAGGAGTACATTTGTAAAAATAATGCAGTTTTTTTCCTAGATAAGAATTGTTCAGGTGCCAATTGTGTTGCAGATAATGTTGGCAGGTAGGAGTCATTTACCCACCAGCTTTAAAATATAGTGAATAAAACAAAATTGGGATGTATATGAGTGCTGTAAATCTGAAAAAAAACTGCTCCTTTTGAATCACCAGTTACGTTATTTGAAGCATTGTTCTATGGAGTGTGACACATTTAGAAATGATGGGTAAGTATTGGTACTCAATAAAAAAAAATTCTGAAGAGTATTTCCTAAAATGAGGCAAGCAAAACAGGTTGGTAATCACTTTATCTGGAGCCCTGGATACAAGTATAGTGTGCTGAATGTGATGCAAACATAAAATAGTGCCACACTCAGTTACAAAAGAAATCCAGTGTACTTAACCTGATGCAAATATAAAAGCTTTAATTCTTGGTGGTATCAGCACAATTAGTGTCATTTATTGTATAACTGTTGTTACTTCACAATGGTCAGTTTCTGTATTTTTATAGTGATTCTACAATTTACTGAATGTGATGTCATTTGATAAAGGTCACCACTGAAAATAAACCGAGATTAAAAAAAAAAATCTCTATGCACCCAAACATGTGGCAGTAACAGTACACACACTGCAGAAAGGGTCAACCTACTATATCAGGAAAGCAAACTTTGCAACTCTGCTGTCTCTTAGGTAAAATACTTAGTGCAGACCACTGTATGCTGAAAAAGACTCATCTTTATTATGCTTTAAATATGAAGCGCACTACAGAAACGATCAAAAAGATGCCACCCCCATAAAATAGCCCAATGGCATTTTGCTCCTTACTGGGAGCTTTGTCAAGAGCTGCAGCCAGCCCCCCATCTTTGTCAGCCTGCTGCCAGCCCCCCCATCTTGAAGCACAAGATGCATGTTAACTTGTCAGTTACTATCCCCCTTCAACTTAATAGTGCTTTCATTTACACGTCAGCTAGAAGTCAGGCATTTCTATAGTCATAGATACATGCAGTAGATACATAGACAGTGTCGGCAGATAAGGGCCTATGGCCCACCCAGTCTGCCCATTTGAACTTGTAAGTTCAGTTTGTTTTCCTAGAAGTCTGTTGCCCCTTACTCCTGACCTCCAGAATTCCTTTATGTCTATCCCATGCATTCTTAAATCCCATGATTGTTTCAGCCCCCACCACTTCCTCTGGCAGGGTGTTCCACTTGTCCACCACCCGTTCTGTGAAGAAATTCTTTCATGTTTCCTCTGAATCATCCTCCCTCCAACTTCATCCCAAGCCCTCTAGTCCTGGAACATCTTTTTCGCTTAAAAATAGTGTTTTCCTGCACCCTGTTCCTCCCTGTAAGATACTTGTATGTCTCTATCATATCCCCTCTCTCCCTCCTCTCCTCCAGGGAGTACATGTTCAGTTCCTTCAACCTGTCTTCATAGGACTTTGATGCAATCCATGCACCATCTTTGTTGCCCTCCTCTGAACCTTCTCTACCCTGTCTATGTCCTTACGTAGGTATGGTCTCCAGAACTGTACACTGTACCCAGGTGGGGCCTCACTAGTGTCTTGTATGGCGGAATTATGACCTCCCTTTTCCTGCTGGTGATGCCCCTGCCTACATTCCAGCATCCTATTTGCTTTACCTGCTGCCTTGTCACACTGTTCCCTACCTTGAGGTCATCAGAGATGATAACCCCAAGATCTCTTTCCTGCTTGGTGCATGCTATATCCTCACCCCCCAACTGATATATTGTGCCAGGGTTTTTGTGCCACATATGCATTATCTTGCACTTCTTTGCATTGAATTTCAACTGCCAACCCCCTGACCATTCTTCAAGTTTCTGCAGGTCCCTTCTCATTCTGTCTACACCCTCTGGTGTGTCTACTCTGTTACAGAGCTTTGTGTCATCAGCGAACAGTGAAATTCTGCCTTCTAGGTCCTGTGCAATGTCACTGATGAAGATGTTGAATAGGACCGGTCCCAGCACTGATCCCTGTGGTACCCCACTGGTCACTCTTCCCTCTGTGGAGTGACAGCCATTTACCACCACCTCTGTGTCCTGCCACCCAGCCAGTTACCTACCCACCACACTACTGTCCTGCCCACACCCATATTCCCCAGTTTGTGTAATAGTCTTCTATGTGGCACAGTGTCAAAGGCCTTGCTGAAGTCCAGATAGGCCATGTCCACCGCCCTTCCCTGATCCACCTCCCTAGTCACCCAGTCAAAAAATTCAACGAGGTTGGTCTGACATGACCTCCCCCTGGTGAAACCATGCTGCCTTGGGTCCTGTAGTCTATTGACAACCAGATGTTCTACCAATCTCTCCTTCAGTAGTGCTTCCATGATCTTCCCCACTACCGAGGTGAAGCTGACTGGTCTGTAGTTCCCTGCTTCCTCTTTGTTCCCACTTTGTATAGGGGACTACATCTGCTGTCCTCCAGTCTTTGGGTACCTCCCCTGTTTCCAGTGATCGGCTAAACAGGATAGCCAGAAGTTCAGCCACCACCTCTCTTAGTTCTTTAAGGACCCTGGGGTGTACCCCATATGGCCCCATTGCTTTATCAACTCTTATTACTTCCAGTTCCTTCAGGACCCTTTCTCGTGTAAAGGGACTTGTGTCCATTTCTACACCATTCTCACCCCTTGTACTCCCTTCAGACCCATTACCCTCCTCTTCCTCAGTAAAGACTGAGCAGAAATACCTGTTCAATATGTCAGCTTTACTGCTGTCATCCTCCATGTGGCCCCATCCTCCCCTTCAGTCTCACTATCCCTCCCTTTGTCTTTTCTTTTTCACTTATGTACCTGTAAAGGTTTTGTCCCCTACCCACTGATTTTGCAATGTGCTCTTCTGTCTGAGCTTTGGCTTCCCTTACTGACCTCCCTGCCTCCCTTTGCTTCTCCTGGTACTTCTCCTATCCCCTTCTGCCTGTGTCTTTTGTATTGCCTGAATGCAATCTTTTGGCTTTCACTTTCTTTGCTACCTCTTTGGAAAACCATAATGGTCTCCTCTTCCTTTTCCTCTTGCTAACCTGCTTAATGCATAATTCTGTTGTTCTTGTAATCCCCATTTTAAATACTGCCCATTGTTCCTCAACCCCTGATCAGTCAATGTGAATGTTCACCCTTGGATGTAGGAATAAATGTATATTTGGTTAAACCCAGAGCCGGCCTTAGGGGGTTGAAACTGTGCAATCGCACAGGGCCCCAAGAGCAGAGGGGCCCCGCAAAAAAATCAGCTTTCCAGTTGTCCTCCTTCTTCATGGCCCTGTATGTACTGATATAAGTAAAGTGCAAAAATGTCACAAAACTAGCTAAAAATGAAGCTACAGGGACCTTTCCTACTCCGACATGAGATTGGAAGGATGAGCAGCTGAGCATGGCTGATAACACTGTAAAAATCCTCACTGCTTGCTGGTCCCAAACATCAGCAGCTCTTTCTAGCTGGGATGAAATAAAATCTTTCCCTCCAGCAGAGTAAAAAATAAGCATCCACATACACAGTATCTCCTCTTGATTCTGGCAGCCCTTTACTATTCCAGTCTAAGCCATCCTCCACTGAGTCTTTCGGCAATTACAGAAATGTATTTGGTGATTCTAGTTGATTCTAAAGTTCGAGCAGACTCGATAGACTGTAAGGCCTAATCTGCTGGCAAATAGTATGTTAGTATGTTAGTTCTTGAGAGGTAGTGTTTTAGTCAACTCTGTATAGAAACACTTGACTGCTAGCTGGCAGCAAAGAACTGCCAGAGTTAAATGCCATGTAGTATGTATACATGGACGCTGATTTTCTAACTTTGCTGGAGAGAGAGATTTTGCTTCGGCCCACCTGGACATCAATATTGATTTTTGGGACCTCCAGTCAGCGGGGGTTTACACAGTGTTATCAGCCATGCGCAATTGCTCACACGTCCAGATTCATGTCAGGGGAAGGGCGTCTGGTCAAAACCAGGACAGCAAATATGCACAGTCAAAAACCATGCGGTCATAACAGCACTGCATGGTTTTGGAGTCAGTATATCTAATCTGGCACAGTTTTGGACTGCACAGTTTTGTACTGATTGTGTGGCACAGTTACTAACCATGCTGCTTTTCACCATGTGATCTTGACATAGCGCCCGGGGGAGGGAGGGTATTTGCCACATAAAGTTATTCCTTCATTCAAGGGTGAATGTCCACAGTGATTGTAGAAATATTTGACTGCTAGCTCACATGTGTGAATGAAAGCACTATTAAGTTGAAGGAATACACTGACAAGCTAGCATGCATTTAATGCTTCAAGACGAGGTGCTGGCAGCAGGCTGAAAAATCATGTCTGCATGTCTGACTACAGGATACAAGAACTTAGGTGCATAAATATACAACACAGAAAAATAACAAATAATGGGGGCTGTGGCCGGCTACAAGTAAAAACCAAACAGCATATACACCCTTAAAAATCTCATGCTTTCATCCAGTTTTTCATTCTTATGACAGCCTCATGCATAACATATCACTCCTTCAATGATGTAATACGCTGAGTGAAACAGAGCAGTGTAGCTGAACAGAGAAGTATGACTGTTTTCATTCAGGTAAACATGCGGAGGCTCGAAATTGTTATTTTAATAATAAGACTACAGGAGACTTGTGTATTCATGTTCAGAGTTGAGATTTTAGTATACTGACAGCAATAAAAGTACCAAACAGAGAACAAGATTTTCACATTTGCCATTGATCTTTAAGCAGTGAAGCACAGGATCTATGCAGGCTGATTGCATGTGTTTGTTAAGCACTGATCCATGTGTAGGGGTTTAAACTCGCTAAGACAGATGCAGTTACAACATGTAATGTCAGTATGCTAAAAAAAGTCTGTCTTCTCCACTGAAAAGTGATGCTTCATGTATTCGCTGAGCAATTCCCTTTTGCAGCAACGCCTTTCTTTTCATTCATCACTGAGAGCCAGCTAGAGAACAATGGTCTGACCTTTAGCCAAATGGGGTTGCCAAATATGTTGTTTATGTGAAACTGCTAGGTGTGTGTGATGGAGGGGGAATGTAAGCTAACTCCACTGTTTGAGTTCAAATGTGGTTCAGATCTTTTTAGAGACTTGGGCTGTGTGTGGAGGGTCAGTTGAAGACAAGCTAGTAGTTCCAATCATTGGAAACCAACTGCATTTACTATAATAACCTCAAGTACATGAGGCACATCTTGCCAGCATGGGCACAAGCAGGGAAAGCACACTTTCTAGTTTTTTTGTGTGTATGGTGGGGGTGGTGAAGAATCTGGCTGGTACACAACATGATACAAATGTTGTGGTTTTGCTGGTGTAAGCTGGTGTGTGCTACTTACAGTATGTGACTTGTGCCAGGTGACCTCTAGTCCTGCCTTTTACAGGAATGCTATTCCCTACCTTATGGTCAGCCTACAGTTGTGAGGCCTTGTCATCTGGGTTGGGTGTGGGTAAATGGGGGTGGGGAGCTTTATTTTATTATAGTATCTTTTCATTCACAAGGGTGTGGTATGTACATATCACAAACAAAATAAGTGCTTTAACTGGGATTTGAACCCAGGCCACCAGAAACACTGTTTTGGTTGCACTATCAGCTGTGCCACCAAGTCAACTGGAAACCTAAGACTCTCAGAAGCACCTTACTCTTTCTCTAATGCACAACGTGGTGCTGCACAGATAATTAGATTTTCATGCACAAGGGAATGGCATACACATATATGGAACCCAGACAAACAGAACAAAGAAATCCTAGCTAAGGCACTTATTTCATTGTCTCTTCTGTTTGTTTGGGTTTCATATATGTGCACACCACACCCTTGTGAATGAAAATGCAATTATCTGTGATGCACCAAGTTGTGCATTAGAGAAAGAGTAAGGTGCTTCTGGGAGTCCCACATTTCCAGCTGCCTTGGTGGTACAGTTAATAGTACAACTGGAATAGTATTGCCAGCGACTGGGGTTCAAATCCCAACTAAGGTACTTATTTCTTTTTCTTTTGTGTTTGTTTGTGTTCTATATATATGCACACTGCACCCTTGTAAATGAAAATGTAATTAGCTGTGCAGCACCACTTTGTGTATTGGAGACCAAGTGTCCTACATTTCCAGTTTCCTTGGTGGTGCAGCTGGTAGTGCAACTAGAAAGGTATTCTGGGCAGCCTGGGTTCCAGTCCCAGTTAAGGTACTTATTTCTTTCTCTTTTCCATTTGTTTGGATACAGTGTTATTGTACATAATGTACAGTACACAAAACAATACACAACATTTCTAAATAATGCCACAGTTTTGTGCAAAGCAGCTGGGACTGTTGAGGAAACACAGAAACATAAAATGTGTCAACAGAAAAGGACCGGTAAGCTCATCTACTCTGCCCTATTTTCCCTACTAACACTACACCCTGGATTCTGTTTGGTGACAGGTGTCCCTCTCTCTTCCCTACCTCTCTTTATTATACCTATGTGCATATCCCGAGCATGTTTGAAGCTCCCCACTGCCTTCACCTTACCACCTCTTCTGGCAGGCTATTCCAGGCGTCCACCACCCTCTCTGTGAAGAAGTATTTCCTCACATCCCTCTTAACCCCCCCCCCAAAGCTTCACAGCTAGCCCCGTGTTCTGGTGCTGTTCATATTGTGAAACATACTCCCCTCCTACACCTTGTTCACCCCCCCTGAAGTACTTATAGGTCTCAATCATGTCCGTGCTCACTCTCTTCTTATACGAGGAGTACATGTTGAGCTCCTCTCCTTGTATGGTTTCTCATGCAACCCACGCACCATTTTAGTAGCCTTCTTCTGGACTGCTTCCACCCTGACAATGTCCTTGTGGAGGTGCAGCCTGCAGAACTGGACACAGTACTCCAGGTGGGGTCTCACAAGTGAGTGATACAGAGGGAAAACTTCCTCCATTCTCCTGATAGAGGTTCCCCTCCCTATGCATCCCAGCATCTGGTTCTCCTTGTCTACTGCCCTGTTGCACTGCCCTGCCACCTTGAGATCACCAGATATGATCATTCCAAGGTCCCTGTCTTGTTTGGTGACTGTGAGTACCTCTCCCTTATTTATATTCAGCCCCTGGGTTTCCCCACCCTAGGTGCACAGCGATTGCACTATTTGGCATTGAAACCAAGCTCAGATGCCACTTCCTAGACCACTCCTCTAGTTTCCCCAGATCTCTCTGCATTCTGCCCATCCCCTTCTGAGTGCCCACCCTGTTGTAGATGTTTGTGTCATCTGCAAAGAGACACACTTTCCCCTCCAGTTACTCAACAATGTCACTTATGAAGACATTGCAAAGGACAGAGCCCAGTACCAATCCCTGTGATACTTCTCTGGTTTCACTGCCATTCTCCAAGTGACTACCATTTACCACCACCTTCTGCCTCCTATCTTTCAACCAGTTAGATACCCAGCTCTCCACCTTCTTCCCCACCCCAAGGTTGCTATGTTTGTCAGCCTCCTGTGTGGTACAGTGTCAAAGCCTTACTGAAGTCCAGATAGGTCACATCCATTTTGCTCACTGATCTACCTCCCTAGTTACCCAGTAAATGAAATCTATGAGATTTGTTTGGCATAATCTCCTCTCTGTGACACTATGCTGCTTGTGATCCTGCAGCCCATATATCATCAGGTACTCCATCATTCTCTCTTCTTAAGCAGGAACCCAATTAACTTCCCTACCACTAATATGAAACTGTCTGGTCCCTAATTGCTGGTCTCCTCCCTGCAGCTGCTGCTGTGCAGAGGAAATGAACTGGCCTTCTTCCATTCCTCAGAAACTACCCCTCATCTCATATGAAGTGCTAAATGGTATTGCCAGAAGGGCAGCTAGCATGATGCTCAGTTCCCTAAGTACCCATGTGTGGGCCCCATCACTTTGTTTTCCTTTTGGACTTCCAACCACCAGCAGACTTTCTCTTCCATAAATGTAATCTTCTGTGTCCATTCCTCTTGGTGCCTGGTAATGCATGTTGGTCCGTCCCCCACTTCCACTGAGAAGATCAAGCAGAAGTATTTGTTTAAAAGTTTAGCTTTTTCTTGGTCTTCCTCTGTACTGTCCCCTCCTCTTGGTCTCCTGATCTTCACTAAACAACCCCTTGTCTTCCTCTTTTCACTTATGTACCTGAAGAAAGTCTAATCCCCATTCCTGACCTCCTGAGCAAGCTTTTTCTCATTTTGAGCCTTAGCTGTCCTTATCCTCCTTCCTTTCTCCCTTTATTTTCTTAGTTATACCTCCCTGTCTGTCTCCATTTGGGTTTCCTTGTACTTCCTGAAAGCTTTTTTTTTCTCTCTTACCACCATAGCCACCTCCTTTGAGAACCATATAGAGAATACTGGATGGGCAACTATGCACAACCAGTGTGTTCTGCTACAGAGGGGTTCTGATTCCCTCTGACCTCGAAAGCGAAGCTCGAGAGGTCCATGGGAGTCAGAACCCCTAAGATGACAGAACACACTGGTTGTGCATAAAGTTGCTCATCCTGTATTTTTTATAGTGTATAGTACTATTATGTAAAATGTGTGCATTGTGGGTTTTTTTCTCTCTTTTTCATAATGAAACTGACCTGTGAAGTCTCTAAAGGTTCTAGAATACTGTCACCACAGAATTAAATACAGGAAAGCAACAATGTGCCAGCATTCCAAGTGGTTCTGCTGCAGTAGTGACATCACTACTGCAGCAGAACAACATAATGACATCACTACTGCAGCAGAACAAGCATATTCTAGGCATGGAATTTCATGCATAACAGCATTCCACTATACAGTATAGTGGTCTCTTTCTCCTCTTACACTTGCTTATTACTTTTAAATAGTTTGCCATTACCTTTGCTCTTCCCTCCTTTATTCTATTCCATTGGGCCTCCACCCCACCCTCGGCTATCCTCCTTCAAAGTATTTCGTAGTGTAGCCTCCAATTTCTTTAAAATCTGCTCTCCTGAAGTATGGGACCCTCATCCTAGTGTGTTTTTTCTCTTGCCCGATTTGTATGGCAAACCACTCTGTACGATGAGTGCTTGTACCCCGAGGGCTACCCACTGTGACATCTGCAATGCTGTCCCTGTTCATAAGTACCAGATCCAGCACTGTCCCATCTCTAGTGGGATCTGTAACCAGCTGCCTGAGAAATGGTCCTTACAGAGAGTCTAGGATGACCCTGCTTCTAGTTGTAGCTGCAGCCAAGATTATTCCAGTCCATATCCAGTAGACTAAAGTAACCCATAATTACTACTTCCCCTTTACTTGCCATTCTGCTTACAGCCTCCCCCCAAACCCTGACCAGTTCCTCCCACCATGTTGGTGGCCAGTGAGCCTGCCCTAATAAGGGCAAAGCTTAAAGTGTCTGTTTTTCTTTTCCTCAACAAGGGACATATAGCAGTGGCTTCTAGCTCTTCTAAGGTCTCTCAGTTAAATTTGAAACCATTGTGGGACTCTATAGTATAGAGGAGCTTTACTATTTTAAAATCCTTCTATGTCTAACCACAAACCTGGAAATTCATGCTTTACCTCATCAGTCCCTGGGCATGTCTCACTATGCTGTGCAAGCAAGGGATGTTGCGAGAGTCTGCTGTATGTCAGGCACTAATGTATTGATGGATGTTTTCTTTTTTTTTTAAATAACTATGCTTTATTGAAAGTTTAATACCAACAAGAACACACAAAAAGAACAAACAACAAAATACAATGTGCAAATACTCATCATACAATCTGACAGTGGAATGTAGCCATGACGTCCTACCCCAACACAGATATTCCCCCTTCCAATCCTCCCCCCCCACCTAAACCCTCCCAGAGCACAGTAGTTGAAAGGATGACCTGCAGCAGGTGAAACCTAAGATTGACATCTGTGCTGCACAGCAAACATCACCACCTGGAGTAGACCTGAATCCTCTGGCTTCCCCTGCAACCCCAAAGGTTACGCCACCCACCATCACTGTTAGCTGAAGGAAAAACCAGAGTAGAGAAAATCACCTCATTCCTGTCCACCTCCAGTAATTTATTTATTTATTAGCTTTTGTCGACCAGGTAGGTTCATTAGGCAAAAACCCTGCCTATTTTCAAGCACGACCTGGTAGAGTACAGTATACAGCTTTACAAAAAACAGGACAAAGGTAAAGGTACCAAGCAGTAGATAATACTGAAACCCATGGATATCCTCGCAAGGATAGTAGGGAAATCAGAAACATATATTTAGCAGTAGCCATCCACACAGGGATGGAAGGCAGGAGGGAATGGGAAACAAGACAAAGCAATCATTTATAAACAGTGACACAATACAAAACAACCAATTATTACAGTGACAATCAGTAAGCTAGCCTACAGAGGGCACTAAAAGAGGGGAGGGGTTAGGTACATTCATAAGAATCAAGTGCAAGTAGGTGGGAGAAAGTGCCAATAAGAGTGTGTGTAAGGTTTCTCAAGCCCATTTATAAAGGTCACCTTTGTGGTACATCACTGCAATGTGCTTCTCCACCACTAATGCCTGGGTTATCTCCATATACCACTCCCTGAAAGGTGGAGTACTCTCATCTAGCCAATGCCTCAAGATAACCTTTTTTGCTGCCAAGGAGATTAAGGCCATATAGGTCTTACACTATCTAATCAGGGATGTTGGAAAACCTCCCTTGATGCAAACCTCAGGAGTGAAAGCTTCTTCTAAGCCCAAAAGCAGATCCAGAAATGATTTAATGTTACTCCAGAAAGGCTGAATTTTAGCGCAGTCCTAGAGCATTTGTTTTAGGTCCCCCTCCAGAAGACCACAGCGGAAGGAAGCAGGCAATGGGGCCCTACCCATCTTGTATAACCTTGCTGGGGTAAAATATAAGTTATGTCAGATCCTAAATTGGATCCATCTGTACCAATCTCTCTTCACCAACTTGTAAAGGTTACACCAAATTGTTTGCCAGTGATGAGAGTCATAGTTCAAATTAAGTTTTTGCTGCCAGAAAAATCCTATCCCCGATAAGGTATGTGGTTTAGCCTATTGTAAGCAAGAGTATAAACCGGAGACAGGATGGAGTTGAAGAGCTCTGGAGAGGAGCTGATCTAATAGTCTGGCACCTGGGGGATGCCATGGGCTGGGTCCTAAATAATCCCTTAAAGCCATAGACATTTGTAAATACTTAAACCTATGTAAGACAGGAATCTTATACTCTGATTGTATCTCCCCACGCATTAACAGCTGACCATTCCTAAGCAAAGACCCCACAGTAGCCACTCGCAGAGGAGAGCAAAAGGCCTGTGAGATGGATCTGCCACCAGTTTGAATGTGTGGATTACCCAGTATGGGCTGGGTAACGGCCTTACTCCAGTCCACCCACAGATCAGATTGAAGCTATAAGCAAGACTTTAAAGACCAAATAATGGGGGTTGATCTAAGTGAAGGCATTAACATGGAAGGTTACAAGTATAATAGGCTACCAAGTTGTACACTTGCCTTTCAGCACATATTGGTCTCTATCTGGAACCATGCAGGTTGGTAATTCACTGAGGAACTCATGGCTGCCTTGTTACCACATTGTAACCACTTTGTGCTGTTCAGGGCTAAGTAGTATAAAAAGAAATCTGGAAGTCAGAGCCCTCCCCTTTCCTTCGGTTGTGTGAGTTTGAAATAGACCCATTGAACCGATCCTCCCTTTCACAGGAACTGGATAATAGACCTCTGGAGATCGAGAAACCAAGATTTCGATAGGAAAATTCCCATCATTCCCAAAGGATACAACAACCATGGGAGAACGTTCATCTTAACCATACTAACCCAGCCCCACAGGGACAGGAGTACAGCCATCCATCTCTGGAGGTCCAGCAGAATCTCCTACATAAGTGTGGGAAGAGTCACATTACTTAAATCTGCAAGGAACTGGGGAACCCGGACCCCTAAGTAGCATATCACCTTCAGTTCCAAGGACAGCTCCAATTTTTGAATCCCCATTACTATTCAATGGCATGAACTGGGTCTTTTCCACATTTAGCTTATAGCCCACTATGTCTGAAAAACTCTGTATCTCCCTTAATGCTGCAGCGATGGAAGTATTGGGATCTTCCACATGTAATAGGTAGTCATCTGGATAGGCAGACATGGCATATCTAATCCCTCCCATTCCAATCTCTTTCATGGCCAAGTTATTCTGCAAGTTAAGGAGAAGGGGTTCTGAACAGAGATTGAACAGAAGGGGTGGGGGAGAGGGGACAACCCTGCCGGGTAATCCTATGAAGATAAAAAGGAGCTAAGGGAAGCCCATTACAATGAATTTGAGCTGTAGGCCGAATACATAAAACTCATACCCATTTGCAAAAATTAGGTAATAGGCCAAAGGTTTTTAAGAGCTATAAATAGATATGGCCGGGAGACTCTGTCAAAGGCCTTTTCTGCATTCAAGGAGACCAAGTCCATGGGGACCTTACTCTCCCCAGATGCAGAAATCAGGTGGAGAAGTTTAGAGAAATAATCACTTGAAAGGTGACCCAACATAAAACCTGCTTGCATAGGGGAAATCAAGTCTCCTAACACCGATTTTAATCTGGTCACCAGAACCTTGGCCAGCAACTTAACAGCCAAATTTGACAGTGACACTGGCCAATAACTTGATGGTAGAAGCTCATCTTTGCCCTCCTTATAGATCAGAGAAATCCAAGCAGACATAAAGGAGATATCAGTCAAACCCTCTGAAAGCAAAAAGTTAAATAGATGAGTGAGATGGGGGGATATCTCATCTACAAACTTTTTATAAAATTTGTTAACAAAACTGTCCGGCCCTGGAGCCTTATTGGCAAGTAGTTGGCCAATCACCTCCCTCCCTCCCTCACCTCCCAATCATCTGCAGGGCACCCTAACAACACCTGCTGCCCCAGAGATAAACAAGGAAGGGAAAGGGCTTTCAAATACTCCTGAATGCTGGCCTGTTGCTCTTGCATGACAGGCTTGTCTGCTTATAGGCTGTTGTAATACGACCGAAAGGCCTCTACAGTGTCACATGGTTGAGTAGGAACCCTCTCCGATGAGTTTGGTCTAAGCCTGGGAATAACTCTCACTGCTTCTAATTGTTTAATCCTCCAGGCAAGCAATCTGCCAGCCCTCTCTCTCCCAATTCAAGATAAAATGTTTTAGTATGAAAGAGGGCAAGATCAGCTTTCTCAGCCAGCAAATCGTAACACTTCACCAGTAAAATATCCAAGCATTCCCAAAATTCCAGGGTTGAGGAGGGTGACAGTCAGTGTTCCATATTCCTAATCTCCAATATAAGATGGCCCTCCTCAGTCAAACAACACCTCTTACTCTTGACCGCGAGTCGGATACATTCTCCCCAAACCCCACATTTCGAAGGTCCCCACACCAAATCCAACTTGGCCACCAAGCCTCCATTCTCTTCCAAAAGAGTGGCTAAAAAGTACCAGACATGTTGGGTGGAATCTTTATCTTTAAGTAACTGGGAGTTAAGTGGCCATATCCCATCCCATTCCTCACTCTCTGCCAAACACATCACCAGCTATACTGGGAAATGATCAGAAATTACCCACGGTAAGATATCACTAGTGATGAGACCAGAAAAGGAGGACTTATTCAAAAGAAAATAGTCTAAGCAAGACAAAGTCCCAAGCGGTGGGGAATAAAATGAGAACTTCCTTCCCTTCTGGTTCAGAATCCATTATGGGTCCGTAAGCCTCAGCTGGTCCATAAAATCCTGGAGACCCCTTTGTCTGGGAGAGAGACCTTTTCTCTGGATAACTGACCTATCCAAGTCATTTTGAAATATGAGATTCTAGTCCCTGGCCAGGATAACTGGTAAATTTGGGATTCGGGAAGGAGGCGAGCTGAAGAGCCAGCTCTAAGAAAAACCTGGGGGAATCAACATTCGGCCCATAAACGGATCCTAAGAGAATCTCAGATATCCGTAATTGGGCGTGAATAAGGGTAAAGTGGCCTGATGGGTCCCAGTATTCCTGGATTAGTTGAAAGGGCAAGCTCCTTGCCACTAGAATCAGCACCATCCTTTCTTCGAGCTGGAACCTGCCTCAAAGACCCAGCCTACCCAGCTCCTCCTAAAGAGAGCAATATCCTACTGGGAGATCTTGCCAGACAAATCTGATCAAATTTTTTGATGGGGTAATAAAGTTTATTGATTAAAGGGGGGCAGTTGATGTGGCCTACCTGGACATCAGTTAGGGCTTTGACTCCGCTCCTCACCGTAGGCTAGTAAATAAGACAAAAGCATGGAGGTGGAACAGAAAATAACTAGATGGGTGGAAAACTGGCTTAAGTATAGAAGTAAGAGGGTGGTGGTAAATAGTGTATATTCTAGGATAATGAGGATGATGAGCATTGTTCCTTGGGGTCAGTACTGGGACCAGTCCTTTTTAACATATATATCAGTGATATATCAGTGGGACTTGAAGGGACAGTGTGTCTTTTGGAGTATGATGCAAAGTTATACAATAGGGTTGATATAGCAGGAGGGGCTGAGGCTATGAGGAGAGATCTGAGCACCCTAGAGAAGCAGTCAGACATTTGGCAGCTGAAGTTCAATGCTAGGAAGTGTGTAGTGATGCATGTGGGGTGTAAAAATCCACTGGTTGAGTACTCACTGGGGAGAGAGAACTGATAAAGCAAACAGAACAGGAAAGGGACATGGGGATTATAATCTCAAACAACATTAAGGTAGGAGACCAATGTAGTAAGGCAGTAGGTAAAGCTAATAGAATGATGGCATGCATAGAAGGGGTGTAAACATGTAGGAAGAGGGAGGTCTTGAAGCCTTTATATAAGGCCATGGTCAGACCGCACCTTGAGTACGCAGTACAGTTCTGGAGACCTAATTTAAGAAAAGTTCTAGATAGGTTGGAGAGGGTTCAGAGAAGGGCAACAAAGATGGTGCAAGGTATGCAAGAGAAGCCATACTAGACTAGATGGAGAGAATTAAATCTATACCCGCTGGAGGTTAGAAGAAATAGAGGTGACATGATAGAGACTTTTAAGTATATGAAGGGAACAAATAAAGTGAATGAAGGTAGCTTATTCAAAAGGAAAGTAGGAGTTAAAACAAGGGGTCAAAACTTAAGATTGGAAGGGGGAAGATTTAAGAGCAATGTAAGGAGATGTTATTTCACTGAGAGGGTGGTGGAACCCTGGAACATATTACCTAATTAGACAGTATGTGCAGAAACAGTGGAGGAATTCAAGAGGGTGTGAGTCAGACACGAGGGGTTGGCTAGTGGAAGGAGGAAAATCTTCCTGGGAAGTGGAGACAAGAAGGGGCAAGTGGGAAATGGGCAGACTAGATGGACCAAGATGGTCCTTTTCTGCTGACACATTACTTTGATACTATGATGTGATGCTATGCTCCTCCCTCTTTAGGTGGGGTTCCTGAAGCATGGCCACAGGAACCTGAAGTTTATATAAATGTTTTAATACCATATGCCATTTCTGTTTGCTCTGCACACCCCGGATATTCCATGATATAAAGTTATATGAAACCTTACTCATCACTCACCTGTATCCGGTAATTGTGGAGACCTGCATATGTGCCCAGGCCCTCGTCAAGCCATAACTCTGCAGCTTCTGGTCAATCACTTCAGTGTTCTGAGAGTACCCTCCCCCCATCCCACACCCCAAAACCCCAATGAATCCAAATCTGAAATTACTCCCCCACCCCCACTCACCCACCCTCATAACCACTCAACTAACCCCCTGTCCTAGTGACTGCTACTCCAAAAAGTCTTTGGTCCATGATGATGGAATCCATCTACACTGAGCTACCCTCCCTCTGCTCCCCAGCCCTGGTATTCCCCAGATAGAAACCACTCAGAACATAGCAAACAATTTGGAAATATACAACAACCATTATGTAAACAAGGCTTTAAATTAGAGTGAAGAATATCTAAGCACAGTATCTCTTCCTTCCTTCACAAGTCAGGAGGAACAAAAAATTGGTTACAAGCAGTTCGCAGGCCACTCCCATAGGAGGCCAGCAGCACACCACAGGGGCCCCACAGCCTATCCAGTAACCAGTACCCCCCCCCCACTAATCACCTGCCCAGGCGGACGCTAGATATAAGTAGCAGCAACTAACCCCATCCGTCTCGGGGAGAAGACTGAGGGACTTCCATGAGGACCAACTCTACCCCACATGTCCGAACAACAGGATCCCTGAGAAGACCGACCCATCCTCCACTCTAGTGGTACACCTACCAGGGCATTATTCACATCTGCACTTCACCATAGGGGGTAATATAATTAAGGAGGCTATATCTAGAGAACACCTCCTACTCCCTCATTCAGCAGCCCCATCAGTAAAATACAGGAGCTACCTCTGGGAGAGAGGATGGGGTATGACCCCTTCCCCAATACTGAGCTCCATAGTGCAGTATTTTAACAAAAGTACTCTTTGCTTATGACAGTGGGCTTCCTCAGAAGGGGAGAGTGATGAGCCACCCTCCCTACCCTCACGCCGAGCCACCATAATCCACCTTCAATTCTAAGTCATGGGAGGGAGGAGGCAGATCCCATAGCATCCTTATAGCCATAAAATGGCCACTCACCCCTGCAGTCCCAGGGTGTACACTAACCCGGACTACTTCCAACTGGAGGCACCAGATATGAGCAAAATCCCTGATGGAGAAGGTGCATGGGAATGCTAAAGGAACAAGAAAAGAACAAACTCCATATTCCTCCTGCCCTGTGATTCCAGTCTCCAGCCTTGGCAGAATGCAGCAAGAGGTCTCTCAGGGTCTCTATTTCTGGCAACCCATGGCATGGTAGCTATCGAGTCCCACTGTACTGTCCCAAACACTCCCCCAGAATAAGATGTAGACCTACCTTTAGCAAAGCGGGGATACAGGAAGAGATTGCACCAGCACCGGTCAGAATGCAGAGCCATGGTTTCTCAGGGCTAAAAGAGGAGAAAAACTACATTAAAACCATTGTCTGCAACATAAAAGCAACAAAACCCTTTTCCCCTCCTTTAACCCTCATACAAACCAAAGCCTCCGACCTAATGAGAGCCTCTGTAAGGCTGTCAAACTCAGTCCTTGTGGGAGCCATCAAGATAATTTGAAATGAAACCTTGTGTGGATAATCAAACTAAAAAAGGACTGTGCAGTGCAGTCCAAGTCCAGTCAACCCCCTTCAGGGATGACTATGAAGGTCTGCATAAATATCTCAGTTACAAATGCCCTATGCAAGTGGCTGAGTAGATCAGATATAGAAGAAGATTGTAATAAAGCAGATGGGACATCCCGATCTTCAGACTCCCAGCTGCTCTGACATTATGCAGCTAGATCGGACTACAATCCTCCATCGCACTAGGATTCCATTATAGTCTTAAAGACTCCATTCCTCCTCCACTGTGCAGCCAAGACTTTCAAGTCTACAAAAGAGAAAGTACTGAAACTCCCACTTTAGGTCCAGTCAGCCCATGATAGTATAAAGCCCCAAATGATCATCTTACCATAACACCAGTAATAAGGCAAAACAAGTCAAGTAGTCCCAACCACCAATCACTACTTTGGGCCAACGCCCTGCAATTCACTTAAGTGCTTGAAAAAGATCCAGGAAGAGTTTCAGCAGTTTAGCTTTAGCCAGATCACTTGAGTCAAAATATTTAGGGGAACCCTTTGATAGATGTTTTCTAACAAGCTGTAAAGCCTTTTTTCTCTCCCTACCCCTGCTCTACAAAATAGGCCTCTTCAAAATGATAAGCAAAAACAAATTCTCAGTCTTTACTTTCTTTCATCTAACTCTGGGCAAGGGCAGCTCTCACTATGGAGGATGCACATACAGCCCATGATGCTTTGCATCATGGGGGTATGTGTGATTTTGTATGTCACAGAAACAATAGTCCACTTTCCATTTACTTAACAAAGGGCAAATTGGTAGTGACTTCAGCCCTTCTATGGGCACTCAGTTAAATCTGGAAGTAGTGTGGGAGTGTAGATAGGGTTTTAGCATTTCTAAACCTTTCTCTGTCCAGCCCCAAAACAAGAAGTTTGTGCTTTGCAACTTCTGGTCCCAGGGTATATCTGACTGTGCCTATACACTCATCAGCAAGCAATGACAGATGCTGTGTTTGCCATGGTGTTCACTGCACTGAAAGCTGAGAGCGGGGTACTGTGCAAGATTTGTTTCTGATCAGAAACCTAATAAGTAGGATAACAGGGGGCATGCATATAGCATCTTTCTTTAAGTGCAGATCTGGAGTATCAATGACAAATCTCTGCCTGGGTGCACAGATTAATCACTGAAGGCATCTCTCTTACTCTCCTCCCCTTAAGCCTAATATATCTGCATGACAGAAAATCTTCTTGAAATAAGGCTGCTGACTTTTAGCTATAGTTGAAATACTATTGTAGAGCAGGCAGGAGGACTACTAAGGACCCTTGTCTGTGAAGACCCTTGGTAGCTAAAGCACAGATGGGATGGCTGGTTAAGGTTAAAGAGCAAAATATTTTTATTAAGAGGAACTCACAGCTTTTTTTTTATAACTTGTAACACATGAGTACTGTTATTTTATTTGTTTTTATTTATATTAGCTCAGAGCCAGTCTTAAGGATAGGCCTTAAGATTAGGTGAACTAGGTGGCATCCTAGGGTGTCCATTCATAGGGGGCACTGAATCACCAAAAACACATTTCCCTTTTCCCAAAAAAATCTTTCTTTTGCATCTCACTATGTGTTGCTGGCACATCTAGTAGCATCCTTCTACTCTGTACTCCCTTACTCTGCTGGCATGCCAAACAGATTTCAATTTTCAGTCAGTGCCAGCACTGCAGACAGCGATGGGTAGTCGGACAGTCCCATGACAGGCAGACCAGACAAACAGGAATGGTCAGGCATTTGGGCACGCTCTTAACTTCCCTGGAAGACAGAAGGGAGAAGCCGAGAGATGTGATGTGCTAGCCCATCATCGGCCATACCTCTCAACCTTTTGTCCCCCAAATGTGGAACATTGCCTGTCAGAATGTGGAACAAATGGGCAAAATGTGGAACACTTAATCAAATCTTGACCTAAGAAGCTCAAAACTCTTTTAAAATGTTGCATTTTTGCTCAGAAAGTCTGTTATTAATTGATTAATATATTTTTTGCATCATTCACTATGGATTTTTGCTTTAAAATGTTGACTTTGAATGTGGAACAAGTCCTCACAATATGGAACATGGAGCTTTTGTGAAGTAAAATGAGGAACGTTCCTCGTAATGTGGTACAGTTGAGAGGTATGTCATCGGCTCTTTGATCCAGAGTCATTAGCAATGGGTTGCAGCACTACACTGGTTCTGAGGAGTGGTGGGGGGAGGACAAGAGTTGAATGGAGGCTGAAATGAAGAAAATAGTCAGTGGAGTGGCAGGCAGCAGCAAATAACTCTTATAGTAAGAAGTGACTGGTGAGTCAGTGAGCAGAGCAGTGAGTGAGTTGCTAAATAATTTTTTAATTAAAATAAAGTGAAGTTGTTTCTTCTTTGTCTTTTCCCATCACAGTCTGTCATGCTGGTGTAGCTGCATAAAATCTGTCATCAGTCATCCTCAGCCTATTGTAATGGGGTCACAGTGGTGACACCGTACAGCACATCAGTCACTTCAGTACCAACAAGCTTCCTTGATGATTAAAATACAGAGTACCTGCATTAGTTCTATGGGCATTGAACTGGTTTTGTATTTGGGTTTGAAACTGATTGTGACATCAGCATGTTACCAGTATAAAGGAATGTCTGTCACACCTAGACTCTGCCCCATGATGAAGGTCCCTAACCAAAGTGCTGGGGAATAGTCTGATATATCTCTAGTGTCTGTTCCCAAATTAAAAATACTTTACATTTCCAGGTTGGACTGATATTTATTATTTTCCTCATGAGTGTACCATTCCTTGGTTGTTTTGTGTTCCCTGAGTCATAGAAATATAGCAGTTGTCTGCAGATAAGGACCACATGGCCCACCTAGTCTGCCCTAAAATCCCTACCCATGGTGCCACAGGAGACCCTACTTGGACTCCAGCTTACACCCACCACTTGCTTCTAAGATTCCCTTGTGTCTATCAGATGCATTCTTAAATCCTGTGACTGTTCTAGCCCCCACATCTTCCACTAGGAGGCTGTTCTAAGTATCCATCACTCTGTCCGTGAAGAAATACTTCCTCACGCTTCCTCTGAGTCTCCCCCTCCAGAATTGTATTGTGACCTCTTGGCCTCTAGCATCTTTTTCTTTGGAAAATGCTCCCTTGTTTATTCCTGTGAGGTATTTGAATGTCCCTAACATATCCCCCCTTCCCTCCTCTCTTCATATTTACAATAAAGCAATGGAAAAATCTGTTTCACTTTTGGAAAACTGTGTTCTCCATCTGCTGTGTGTGCAAAATTGTCGTTGTTTAGGGCAACTGACACTGTGATTACTGTAGGGGTGCCACATCTGCTAAGAGTGTACTGAAATGCAGGCGGGGGTACTTTTGTAAGAACTGATGGAGTGTTCAACTATGTTTGATGTGTGAAAGAAGTGTGGGTGCAAGTAACTCTGTGACTGCTGTAGGGGGTGCTTCATCAGCTGTGTTTAGGTAGTAATGTACTAAAGGGTTCTTCGCATCTGCTGTGTGTTGTATACGTACAGGTCATAGACATATATAAAGATGACAGATAAACAGAAACTGTGTAGAAGCTAATATTTAAGAAATGTGGTACCTTCATGTCAAGGAGAATGGAAGGAGAAAAGTTTGGCCTCAGTTGGTACTCCACAGGCCCAGCACCACACAGTTCAGGTGTGCCAATCCTCCCTAATGGAAAGTCTAGTTGACATGTATTAGGGTGCATTTTGGTGGGGGAGAGATTTTCAGAAAAAAATTTCAGTGGGGGGCACCAATTGCAAGTTCACCTAGATGCACCACAACCCTTAAGGCTGGCCCTACGTTAGCTATCACAGTTTTGTGAGGCAAACCTCAAAAAAGGCCAAAAACCAGAAGTTGCATGTATTAAACTGCACATCCTGATCTGACATACAAAATAACATGCCTGTCTGCTAGAATCAGCTAGAGGAAGCCTGGGAGATAAGGACATTTTCATAGTCTGCAGAAGCAGGGCATTTCTGCCTACATTGAAGAAACCTATGGAAACTCTGTCTCTAATGCAAAGACTGACACAGCTGGAGGACTGAAAATTTTGCAGTGTCTTAGATACTGTAAATTTATGTATGTACAACAGATAAGTTGAATGAGGTATGTCTGCAAGGAATGCATAATCATCACTCAACTCAAAGAAAAAAAATACTAACCTAGAAAAATAATTTTCCAACATAAAAGCAATTAAGTAGCTGGAATCCTACATAAACAAAACTGTACTCTCCTTAGTGGATCCCAGTGTTAAACATCATGAGTAACATATAGAAAACATCCCCTCACCAGTCAAACCACAGCTAGCTATGGGACTTGGTTCAATAGATAGTACTAATAAAAAATGCCCTGGGGAAACAGAGGGCAATGATGAATCATGGACCACTGTCCCAGGTACAAGATCCATCAAACCTGGACAGAGGGCTAATCATTTTACCATCCCTACAAACAGTGTATGTTCCAACCATTAAATAATCACCCCAGTGATATAACAGCAGCTCAGCATGAAGTAGATTTTACAGACTTTAGCAGTCCTCTGGATTATGTAGTATATGAAATGTCTGGAAAACGTATGCAACTAGTCCAAACACTAAAAGACAACAAATAGTTACACCACAACAAGTGGCTGTGCTAGGTGACTGTATTATCCGATACTTAGATACATATGAAATTCTGATAACCTAACAGAATTTTTGGGACTCATGCTGCTTCCCAGAAGCCAAGATAGCAGATCACGAAGATCAGATTCTCCAAAACTCTGGTGATAAACTAGTAGTCATTTGCCATATTGAAACTAATGCACTGGGAAAAAATAGACAAAGACATACAGAATTATTTAATGAGGCTTTGTGATAAACTTGAATGCAAAGGCTGCAGGGTCACTTTTTCTGTGATTCTCTCAGTATTATGAGCTATCAATGCGAGACAGACAGCAATAAAGAAAATGAACTTGTAGCTGAGAAGGTAGGTAGCTAGCACAGGGCTTACATTCTTTAGGCCCTGGGACAGTTTTGGAAATCATCCAGAGTTTTATAATAGGGACAGACTCTACTTAAATCAGAGAAGTGGTTGTCTCTTGGGGATAAGCCTGTATGCTGCAGCCAGAAGACTCTGGCACAATCAAAGGGGTCTATTAATTCCACTTCTGTTATTAGGTCATGCACATAAGCAGTGGGGAACAAAGGCACCCTCCTTCTGGAAGTAAGTTCTCAAAGAACAGCCCAAATACCACTAGTACACACTGGGTATTATCAGAACAAAAATGGAGCTGCTTTTGCTGGAATGCCAGAAGTCTCAAGAAAAGCAACATTTCTGAACTCATGAACCTTTTTTTAATTTTTGTTTATTGATATTTCGGATTAACACCTTTTGAGAACAAGCTCATTACATAGGTTCCACGTCGGTTAAAAGAATAAACAAAACAACATTAACAACAAATAATACAGTAACAACAGTTGGAAATACAGGTAATAGGTGCCTACAGGACTAGGCATACTGTGCTGGAACAATTTAGGATTTCATTCCCAATAAGTAGAAACAACAGACCAGACTAAATACTAATGTGTCGGGCTTGAGAGAGTGGGCAGGGAAGGTACAGGTGGTGATTAGCAGAGTGCAAATTATGATCAAAGCAGGATTCTAGCAAGGAGGGACCAGACAAGTGCAGGGAGGTGTGTAGGTTTAGCATAAAAGGAAGACAATTAGTCCAGGGGACCATGACAAGAAAAGGGAAACAAGGCCCGTGGGCCAGGCAGAGGAAGAATCGGGTTGGGAAAGTTGAGTAGCAAGTTTGAGAAACCAGACGGCATCTTACTGTGAGCAGTCATAAGTGGCCATAGAGACCAGGTGCTTCTTAAGTTTTTGCTTGAAAGCGCCCTAGTGCTGTAATGGAAACCATGTCATGTAGCAGAACATTTAACCACGTTGGTGCGTGGTAAGTAAAGGGCCTCTGGTTGAATGATGTGCGACAGTGGGGAACTTTGAAGACCATGCAGTCAGTGTTCCTGGTGGTGCGATAGAGTTCATAGTGGGTAAGGAGCTTCACTACCCCAGCAGAAGCCCTTCCCTGCCTTATCTTTTTGGCCAGAAGACAGGTTTGGTACCTGAGTCTGGCATCAAACTGAAGCCAATTAGTTTGTTTATACAGCTTGCAGGTGTGCATTAGTCTTGGGGAACTGGTAGCCAGCCGGCAGGCTTTGTTTAAAGCTACTGTAATCTGGTGGAGGGTCAAAGTCATTACTGAGCCATAGATTATGAGTCCCTAGTCAATGAGCGAGATCACTGAGCTGTGGTGACTAAACTGAGAGCCTCCTGGGAGAGACTTTGCTTGTGTAACAATCATGCATAACTGTGACATCAAGTTTTACAGAAACATGTTGGCAGGATCAGGATATTAGAATACTGTTTTAAATGGAGATATACTAGGGATGGGTGGGTACTAAAATACCTGACTACCAAGGCAACCCACAGGTACCTCAAAAGTACTCGGGGGGGGGGGGATGAAAACCGAGTAGTTGCGTCGGGTCAGGTAGTCACTACCTGACCAGTTTAACTACCCAATTACCCAACCCTGACCATAACACAAATCATGTAAAGACAGTTTCTGGGGACTATTACACTGTCTGTTAGGTGCCCCCATCCATTATACCTATGGGGACATTGCTGAGGCAGGTAGGGGAGGTACAGGCTCTCTTAACCAGCCAGCTGCTGTTTCAAAAAATTATACCCATTGCAGACAGTGCTGAGGCAGGTACGAGAGGTGCAGCTACTGTGAGTGAGCTTGCTGCTGCTTCCAAAAATTATACCCATGGTGGGCATTGCTGGGGCAGGCATGAGAGGTGTAGTAGCTGTTAGCAAGCTTGCTGCCATTTCAAAAAATTATACCAATGGTGGGCATTGCTGAGGCAGTACGAGAGGTGCAGTTGCTTTTAGTGAGCCTTCTGCTGTTTCCAAAAATGATACCCATGGAGGGCATTGCTGAGGCAGGTACGAGAGGCAGAGCTGCTCTGAGTGAGCCTGCTGCTGTTTCAAAAAATTATACCCATGGCAGGTATTGCTGAGGTAGGTGCAATAGAGGCAACTGCTCTGAGTGAGCCTGCTGCTCTTTCCAAAAATTATTCCCATGGTGGACATTGCTGAGACAGATACGAGAAGCATAGCTGCTATGAGTGAGCCTGCTGCTATTTCCAAAAATTATACTGATGGAAGGCATTGATGAGGTAGATATGAGAGGCACATCTGCTGTGATTGAGCCTGCTGCTGTTTCCAAAAATTATACCCGTGGCGGGCATTGCTGAGGCAGGTATGAGAGGTGCAAGGTCTCTTAATAAGCCTGCTGCTGCATCCAAAAATGATACCCTTGGTGGGTATTTCCGAGGTAGGTACAAGAGGTGCAGCTGCTGTGATTGGGCCTGCTTCTGTTTTAAGAAAATTATATAGATCAAACTTACACACTATAAACTGATGACTGACAAAAGAAACCTAAGACTAGTACCAGTGTAGCACATGTGGCTGTCATGGTGGCAGTGGTAATGGTTCTATTTGTTTTTTACACAACCTAATCATCATATTCAGTATCACAGTTTGCAGGCTGTTGTTCATTTTCAGGGTCAGACTCGCATAAATCAATGTTTGTGATGACTGGGAAATTGTCAGCATTCATTTTGAGAAATGTAAGCCTTTCCACATTTGCAGGACTTAGCAGTGTTCTGTGGTCAATAACTATTCTCCCAGCTGCACTAAATATACATTCTGAACATATGCTTGAAGGTGGACAACTGAGGTACATTATTGCAAGATTTGCTAGATGTGGACATATTGTTTCTCTTTTGTTTCCAATAGAGTAATGAATCTTCCTCAAGACCAATCACAGTATAGAAAGGAGGAGAAAGGGAACATTGTTTAACCAGGAATAGCACACTAAGTCGAAGCTTGTTTCCCGATGCAACCTGGGAGCACAAGGAAGTTAAGTTACTTGCTCAGAATTACACAGTATGCACCTAGGCGGCTGTGGGATTCAAACCCAGGTCTCCAAATCTGCAGTTCAGAGACTTAAACCACTGCGCTATACTGCCTCCTGCAGTATAGTCTACAAAGTACTCCCAAGATCATTGTGTTGAGTGAGATGGTTACCTGTCTGGCAGATGAACCTGCTGTACTTTCTGTACAGGATACCAGTCCATGTTGCAACAGGCGACTCAGAAACACTTTGTTTTTCTGATCCTGAACATAGGGGGCTGGATATTCAAACTGCACCATTCTGTGGCGCAAGCCCTTGCACTGCTCAAAATAGTTGCATGAGGTGTGACCGGGGTGATATTCAACAGAGTTGCACTATTGAGCAACTCCTTTGAATATCACCCCAGCCACAGCCACTGTGCATGCGAAGTGGAACTGCATCGCAAAGTGGTCAAGAATGGAACATTCAAGATACTTGATTGGCATAAGTTCCATTCTGCGCAAATTTCTGATATTCAAAGGTGACATGCAAATGGGGCCATAATTCATGCAAGGCACAGGGGGTCATTTGCATCTACTTATGGCCCCATTTGCATTCCATTAGCATACAGGTGCACCGATCCCTGATGACTTGGCCTGGCACCATGCCAGGCAGCAGCCGTCGGGACCAGCGCTTACCTTGATCACGGGCATAGCTGTAGAAATCCTCTCCCTGACTGGCACGATTGGGCATAACTGTTGAAATCCCCTCCCCGACTGGCCTGATCGCGGCAAACTGAGTAACCCCCTCCCCCACTAGCCTGATTGTGGGCAGAACAATTTAACCCCAAGAACAATATCCTGGTGGTCCAGTGGACCGTGAAGCCTGATCGTGAGCATTAGAGTCCACCCCCAGGTCCAAGTAGCCTGGTGATCTAGTGGCCCCCACCCACGGAGCCCCACCACCCCACCTCCCCGCCAGCTGGCGGGCGGCAGCACCACCACCTGCCGCCCGCCACCCACTGACAGCTGCTCAGTGGGCTGCATGCCATTGGTTCGACAAGAGCCATATGCGTGCAGCCATACTCTAAGAGCAGTCCAGATAAATGAATTTCTTAATTCACATACATGGACTGCCTTGTACAGTATGGGCTGCACGCCCATTGGCTCTTGCCTTTCAGAATGGGCATGCAGCCATCGAGCAGTCACGCAGCGGT
The DNA here is from genome assembly GCA_016271365.2 of Neoceratodus forsteri. Taxonomy (NCBI): domain Eukaryota; kingdom Metazoa; phylum Chordata; order Ceratodontiformes; family Ceratodontidae; genus Neoceratodus; species Neoceratodus forsteri. The sequence goes on from CM028136.1 coordinate 344,774,583, forward strand.
GGCAGGCGGTGGTGCTGCCGCCCGCCGCTGACAGGGGAGCAGGGTGGTGGGGCTCTGTGGGTCGGTGGGTGGGGGCCACTAGATCACCAGGCTACTTGGACCTTGGGGTGGACTCTAATGCCCGCCGATCGGGCTTCGCGGTCCACTGGACCACCAGAGATAGTGTTGTTGGGGGTTGAACTTGTTCTGCCTGTGATCAGGCTAGTGGGGGAAGGGGATTTCAACAGTTATGCCCGTGATCGGACCAGTTGTGGGGAGGGGATTTCAACAGTTATGCCCGCGATCGCCAGTTGGGGAGGGGGATTTAACTGTTAAGTGCCCGCGATCGGGCTTTGTGGGCATCGTTCACTTACAGCTGCTGCCTGGCAGGGCGCCAGGCACAAGTTGTCAGGGATCAGTACCTGCATGCTAATGGCATGCAATGGGGCCATGGCAGATGCAAATGGTCCCCCCCGTGTCTTGCATGAATTATGGCCCCATTTGCATGTCACCTTTTGAATATCAGAAATTTGCGCATGGCGCAATGGAACTTGCACCACCACATCTTGAATGCTCCACTCTGACCACTTGCGGTGGTGTAAGTTCCACTGCAGCATGTACAGTGGCTGTGGCTGGGGGCTGATATTCAAAGGAGTTGCTCAATAACGCAACTCCATTGAATATCGCCCCGGACACACCCCAGCGCAACTATTTTGAGCAGCGCAAGGGCTTGCGCCACTGAATGGTGCAGTTTGAATATCCAGCCCCCTTGATGCCCAAGAAGTACCTGTAAATGTCCTTTCCCTCACTGATGACACTGCTAACTGTGAATAATTTATAGATGTGCCATTGTCTGTGCCAGAGGTGCACTGTGATGATTCGGTAGGGGTTGACTGCTTTACATCAGTTAATGGTGTTTGTCAAGCAATGTCACATTTGGTTAGCAGAAGATCTCTCCAATACTCAATGTCTTCCACTGCAGGAAGGATGGCTTCAATGTTCCACTTAAAGCAGAGATCTAGCAATGTAGCCAATAAATAGGTGTCATTCTTAAACATGGCATTTATTCTCTGATCGGTTGACAGTGAGGAACTTAAGTCATCTGCCAGTATAACAGCAGTGGTGTCATCTTTTGACTGAAAGGATTCCTTTATGTTGTCAAGGAAAATGTGAAAAAAACTGATCTGAGGAAGATTTTGACTCGGAGTTGCATTGTCTGCACTGACAACACATGTGGCAGCCTCAAATGGCTCCAATAAGGTGATTAAAGATCCAGTAGAGTCCAGCTGCTGGAACTGAATGTGATATCTACTTTACCTGTTTGATTCTGAATGGTGTAGTCATGTGCAGCTTTTTTCTATTCAGGAAGCCTTTTCAACATGTACAATCTTGAATTCCAGCAGGTTGGAACTTCCTGCTTTAATGTATGCAAGGGTAAGTTGTTTGACCTCTGCAGCCCCTTCAGGATTTTTTAGCTTTCACAGAGTGACTGAAATGCCCACATATTTTCCTAGCAAGACCTAACAGGTTTTCAACATTTCTATTTCCATTTAAGAAACTATGGATGAGAAGAGTTAAACAATGTACAAAACACAGTATCTGTTGGTAGTTGCCGTCTCTAACAGCCTTGACTATGCTGGCTCCATTATCTAATAAATGAACCCTGGAGATAAGGAATACGGAGTAAACTATTTCTGGTATTGGTTTTGCAGCTCCTGCAAAATATTCACAGCAGTGTGGGTTTCTTCAAAAGCAGTGACACATAATACAGCCTGCTTCCTACTACTTATAGTAGAGTGGAAATGATTTATTTCTGACTGAAAACTTGCCCAATGAGCTGTAACAGTCGTGTAGTCAATTGGTTGCTGGTAAATATATCCACGGTTATGTGAACCTGCTCCACCTCAGAAAGTTTCAGCTGTTTAGTGACCACACTACACACCAAGTCATTTGTGAGAAATATGTTTGACAGGAAATGGTGTGCCATGGATCAATCTGGTTCATGAACTTGAGGAAACCTTTCTGGGAAACAAAAGCAAAAGAGAGCTGACAATCGGCCAACAGCTCTGCAATGGCTCTATTTAACAGCTGGCATGATGGATTCTTGCGAGTAAATTTTGATGTCCTTGCAACACTTTCTTTTAATGTTAGTTGATGAGAGTGATGAGATATTTTTTAATTTTGGGGGTATTGTACATTTCACACCTTTTTCACATGGACTACTACTGTGGGATTTTGCAGTACTTGATGGTGTCTAAAGAAAACAATTTATGTTTGTCTGGAAAGATTGCAAGAACACATCAAGTGATTCAGTGTCAATTCCTGCCTCCAGTTCATTGTCACTATGGTCACTGTCACCACCACCTCCACTACCGTCCATACCAACCACACTGTCCCGTTCCCTGCCCCACTCAACTGGGTGTTTTTCCTTTTCATGTCATATCATTACTGATGTTTCAAAATGTCCTGCTTTGCCACCATGACAGATATTCTTTTTGCACATACTGCATACAGCTCGAGAGTTGTCTACAGGGTCAGTATAAAATAAATTCCATTCTAAAGATTTATCCTTTGAGCTTTGTACTATGGTGCCTGGCACTATTTCTTGTACAGTCAAGGGACCTGAATGAAACCCTATACTACCATTTCCTTGTTCACATGAATTTGTCCAATTCATGGTCATCTTTGTATTCTTAGAAACATAGAAACATAGACTTTGATGACAGATAAGGACAACATGACCCACCCAGTCTGCCCATTTTCCTACCTATTGGATAAGCTGCAGATCCTAGTTAACCAACAGCCTACTTCATCCTACCCCCCACCAGAATTGCCTTATCTCTGTCCCATGCATTCCTGAATTCCCCACTGTTTTTGATCCCATGACCGCTTTAGGAAGGCCATTCCATGCATCCACCACCCTCTCCATGAAAAAAGACTTCCTCACATTGCCCTTGAGCCATCCCCCCTCTATTGTCAAATTGTGCCCCCTTGTTCTTGCACATCTTTTCTTCTGAAATATGCTACCCTCCTGGACTTTGTTGATTCCCTTGAGGTACTTGAAAGTTTCTATCATGTCCCCCCACCCTCCTTTCCTTGAGGGTATACATATTAAGCTCCTTTAGCCTCTCTCCACATGGCTTCTGGTGCAGACCCTGCACCATTTATTTGTCCTCCTCTGGACTGCCTCCATCCTGTCTATGTCCTTGTGGAGATGGGGTCTCCAGAACTGCATGCAGTACTCCAGATGGGATCTTACCAACTGTCTGTACAGAGGGATAAAAACTTCCTGTTTTCTACTGGTGATGCCTCTTCCTATACATCCCAGTATCCCCCATCCCTCCTTACTGCCTTCTCACATTGCTTGCTTACCTTTATGTCATCTAAAATGATTATGCCCAGGTCTCACATTAAGCATATGATTTTTTTTCTGCATTTGTCTCTCATGCCCAGCAGCGGCATCCTCTCCAGCCCCCTCATTGAAACTAATACAACATCAGTGTCAGAAGATTCAGAAGAACTGTAAGTGCCGTCATCATTGGGGGGACATAGCCTGGGCTATCTCATTCCTAGTCCCCACTATCACCATCATCTTTATCAGCATTTGCTGCCTCAGCATCTGAGGCTATATTTGAGGAGGATGCCTCCCCCTCCTTGCACACTGCTTCAGCAGCATGAAGTCTTCTGGCATATGTGGCAAAATGTTCAGTACCTCTATGAGTAATTCCTGTCAGTTCTTTCCAAAATTCTATGATCATTTCACTGGTATCATACATTTTTGGTTCAAGAGGACATTTATTGCCAGTCCTAGTGATGTTATTTTTATTATTGCCACTATGTTCTTCATTAGTGCTAGAATTCACATTGTCCACATAATTTTCAGTTGTATGTGCATCAGCACTGTGCTTCCTTTTAGTAGACTTAGTCTGGAAAATATGAGACATAGCAGACACAGCCATGGCTTTTGCTATGCCACAGACAGACATCACACACAGTGTAGCTATGACAGGGCTCAGGGCACCTAACAGACTAACAGACAGTGTAATACAGCCTACATGGCTTTTGCTATACTGCAGAGAGACACAGAGTAGCTATGTCACTGACAGGGCTCAGGGCACCTAACAGACAGGTTGTAATATAGCCTAAATAGCTTTCACTAAACAGCAAAGACAAACAGAGTAGCTTTGTCACAGACAGGGCTCAGTGCACCTAACAAACACTATGTAATACAGCCTAAATGACTTTCTTTATACTGCAGAGGGACACAAAGTAACTATGTCACAGACAATGCTCAGGGCACCTAACAGACAGTGTGTGATATAGCCTAAAAGGCTTTAGCTATTCTGCAGAGAGACACAGAGTAGCTTTTTCACAGACAGGGCTCAGAGCACCTAACGGACAGTGTGTGATACAGCCTAAATGGCTTTTGCTATGCTGCAGAGAGACACAGAGTAGCTACATCACAGACAGGGCTCGGGACACCTAACAGACAGTGTGTAATGCAGCCTAAATGGCTTTCACTATATTGCAGACACACAGAGTAGCTATGTCACAGTCTGGGCTCAGGGCATCTAACAGACTGTGTGTAATACAGCCTAAATGGCTTTCACTATGTTGCAGAGAGACATAGAGTGGCTATATCACAAAAAGGGCTCAGGGCACCAACACCAGACAGTGTGTAATACAGCCTAAATGGCTTCACTATACTGCTGAGAGACACACAGTATATGTCACAGACAGGGCTCAGGCCACCCATAGACAGTGTGTGTATATACAGCCTAAATAGCTTTCACTATACTTCAGAGACATATAGAGTAGCTATATCACAAACAGGGCACAGGGCACCATCAACAGACAGTGTGTAATGCAGCCTAAATACTATACTGCAGAGAGACACAGAGTATATGTCACAGACTGGACCAGGGCACCTACAGACAGTGTGTGTGTACTGTATCCAGATTAAATGGCATTCGCTATACTGCAGAGAGACAGAATAGCTATATATGGGGGGGTGGGGTGCTACAAGTCTTGATAGCTGAGAGGGACCTGGGAGTGGTGGTGGATGTCACGATGAACAACTCGGAGACTTGTAGGGGGGCAGCAGCAAAGGCCAACAGGATGCTTGGATGCATCGCTAGGGGGCTCACCTCCAGAAGGAGGGAAGTGATACTCCCACTGTGTAACTGCTTGGTGAGGCCGCACCTCGGGTAGTGCATGCAGTTTTGGAGGCCACATTTAAAGTGGGACATTGAGCTCCTGGAGAAGGTACAGAGGAGGGCAACCAAAATGATTTGTGGATTGGGGAATAGGACCTATGGAAAGAGGCTCAAAGCGCTAAATATTACACATTGGAAGCGAGAAGGGACCAGGGGGACATGATAGAGGTCTTCAGGTGCATGAAGGGGGTAAATAGGGGAGGAGCAGTCAGGGTGCTCCGAAGGAATGAGGGGGGGCAACTAGAGAGCATGGGTGGAAGCTGGAGGGGGGGAGATTCAGGGGAGAAAGGCTCAGGGCACCTAACAACAGACAGCATGTGTACAGCCTAAATGACTTTCACTGCTGTTGCAAGCAGCAATAAGTGCCTCCCTCCCCCTTTCTCTTTCTTTCCCAAGCGCTGCTGCACTTGATGAGCTCCACCCTGATTATTCCCCCTTTCTTCAGTCCCCAACCCTTGCTCACCCTTCCTTCCTGGACAAATGTTATGCCTTATGATTTTGTTTTTTGTTAGTTTTTGCAGCTTTTTGCCATGGTTGCAGTGAGCGCTGAATCTTGTTCCCTTGCCCACCCAACTCCAGAGCTAGTCCACACACTCACACCACAGACAGGGAACTCAGATACCAGCACTGACCAATCAGATTGTCAGGCTAGTGTCATGTGCTCCTGTCTGCTGTGAGGATCCCACAGACTGCCTGTAATGCCCGATTAGAGATTGGGAGGAGTCCAAGGACCTAATAGGCTGCCTGAAAAATTCCTTTTCTTAAAATTACCCATTACTCACCCTGTTACTCATGTCCACAGTACCCAATCCGCGAAGAACACTGTTAAGTCGCGAAAGGTAGTGAATTACCCGAACTATCCTACCTGGCCAAAAAACACTGATACCCAACCTACCTGCTCCAGCTATCCAATGGGTAGCCCATCCCAAATATATATTCCTTTTTTTCCCCCTTCACCAACCAGGCCTGTCCCCATACTGGCTCCCCCAGCCCCATCACCCAGCTTCTCATGTGCTTACCTTCCAACTCCATCCTCCACTTGTCTCACCCTTTTGGCAGGGGGCAGAAGGCTAGGCCTCTTAGCATCTGGATCATGTCCCAGACTGGGGGAGAGCCACATTGTTGGTGCAGGGCCAGCAGGAAGCCAGTACTCATCTTGCCTAGCCAGGTCTTTTCCACATTTCTGGTCCCATCCTTTGGGATGCAGGAAGCAAGAATGCACAAGCACACACTCATGATTGTGCTTAGCATGACACCAGCCTGTGTTCCTTGAGGCAGTATAGCGCATTTGTTTAAGGCTCTGAGATGCAACCCTGGAGACCTGGATTTGAATTCCACAGGCCCCATGTGCATACTGTGTGACCCTCAACAAGTCACTTAACTTCCTTGTGCTGCCAAGTCACACCTGAAAACAAGCTTCAGCTTAACGTGCCTCTCCTAGTTAAACAATTTCCCCTTTCCCCCCTCTCCTATGCCTCTTTGATTGCACTGCCACCTGTGGTCACCCAGGTGGCAATACAGTAGCGATGCTGGCAACCCTCACTTCCTGAAGGAGGAGGAGAGCATCCTCTGGGAAGTCAGCCCCCCCCCGGCTGGACCCCAATGACACATGCTCATCCTTGAGTGCGGGTCGCTAGTGTTGTGAGTGGTAGTGCTACTGCTGTGCAGATGGGCTGGCTCTGAATATACACACTTCAAAAAGAACAGAAAATAAAAAAGGAGGTGAATTTGCTATGTATGTCAGATCCAACATTCAATGTACTGAAACTAAAAACAACACAACTTGTTATAATGAGACTGGATCAATATGGATTAAAACCATAAACCTGGCAGGCAAGAAGATTACCATAGGAGTATGCTACTGACCATCATCTGGCTACCAGAATATGGCTACCAGAATATGCTGGAAGAAGTATGCAATATTGTGTTTACATATTTGCTCCTCTTGTGTTCAGCTTTATTGTATTTTGCCTTTTGACCTTTGCTATAATGCCATGTTTTTCATTGTAAACTCCCAAATAGTACCTGAAAATAGCCATTTATTTGGCTAGCATACTTACCTGGTTAATAAAAACTAAATAAATAAATATAACATAAGGAGTATGCACCAAGGGTGAGACAATGGTGATGGGAGATTTTAAAGCAGCAGTGCATTATAGTGGTGAAAAGTTTGACTTATGCTTTTTTTTTTTTATTTTAGATTGCCACCTATCTCCTGACATGTATGATACCATTTTTCCACATGATTCTGCTTTACCACTTTTTACAGTTAAAATAATAAAAGGAGTGCTCCTTTTATTATGGCATTGACCAGGTTTTTTATTAGTATTCTCTGTTGTTTTTGAGCACCCATTGTTTATGATCACTTTTCTTGTAACTGTAATGAACTAGCATGCTGCAGACACTGATCCCTGACGTTATGGGGCAACAAGTATACAAAAACAGCTAAGAATTCTCATGAAAACTTTGTTTGAGCTATATTAAAAGGGGCACTCCTCTTATTATTTCAAATGTGAAAAAGTGCTAAAGCAGTTTCAGAATGGGAAGGAAGGTTATTATACATGTCAGGAGATGAGGGACAATCTAAAATGTAAAAAAAAGCATTGGTCAAAATATTCAAAGCTATCGTGCACTGTTACTTTAACCCACCTGATATAAAACATGTTTTCATATCAACAACAGCAACAGTCTGGAAGGTAGACATATCTCTTGCATAGCTGGCTGCTTCTTGACCCAAATAGTTAAAGAACCAACCAGTTGGGAGAACATTTTTGATTTGATACTAAAAAAAAAAAATCCAGACCTCATAAAGGCATGTAAATTCACAGATAAGTCATGTTCCAGCAATCACAACATGGTGTCATTCGTGATAAATAAGAAAGATTACAAAAACATCTGGTCACAACAAGGCACGTAGCCCTGCATGTAACTATAAAAAGACTAATATGATATACTAACAGTAGAATTTGGTAGATAAGATTGGGAGGTTGAATGTGCTAACCTTAACATAGAGAAAGAGTGGATAGAACTAAAATGATCATTGTTATGGTTGGAAGCAATATCATGGTGCCAAACAGCTTCACCATCACATCGAATAATTCTCCACACATAAACAGTGAAGAAATTATCAATAAATGCCTGGGGAGTCATGTGATGTAGAGGATCGGATAGCAGCCTAAACTGTGAGCTCCCACTTCTCCTGAAAAACCTCTCCAACTTAAAGGAAAACTACACCCAAAACTTGAAAAAATATATGTTGTGCAGAGTGTTTTAATTTGTATGTGAAGTTCTAGTGTTTCCTTCCCTCTGACTGGTATTAGGAGTTTTTCCCAAATTAGCTTGCTAGCTTTATGCTAGTTTTATGACCCCTGGGGATCTTCATACCCAATAGTGTAATTGTATTTCTTGTTCCCACAGTGCATCTTGTCTCACGTGACTGTGGAGACCCAACATTCAGCCCACGCATGCCAAGCAAACTAAATATCTTGGAAGCTTTACAAGCTGCACAAAAATTACCAGCAGCAAAGTTTTTCAGGACAGTAAAACCTTTAGAATGAGGGTGGTCACCAAGCTGAATTCTACAGTTTTTAAAATATAGCCATCTCTATTGTTGTGAACTGATTGCAATGCAATGCTTTCTGCTGGATTTATGGGCTCTGCTACATCACCATTACATGAAACAAGGTGCATTATAGGACAAAGAAATGCAATAAACCTATTTGATATGGAGATATCCAGGGGTCATAAAACTACCCTAAAGCTAGCAGGCTAATTTGGGAAAAACTCCTAATACCAGTCAGAGGGAAGGAAACACTAGAACTTTACATACAAATTGAAACACTGCAGAGCATATATTTTTTAAAGTTTTGAGTGTAGTTTTCCTTTAACTTAAATAATTTGCACCCTACCTGACTCCTATTGCAGCCTTTAAACATCAGAGGGCTGTGGAAGAAAGCTGGGAGCTAAGGATGGACACTGAGGTGAAAATCCCTCCTCTGAAACACACCCCACCACCTACACCAGTGAAGGCCTACAAAAAATCCAGGGTCCAAAATGTTGGAATGTGTCTCAAGTTACTACACCACCAGGGTCTGTACTGCTCACGGAAGAGTGGTTCCTCTCTGAAATGACATCTTTCAAGGACAAACTTATATCAATCACTGAGGAACTAAACTCTATTAATGTGGCAATTGAGGATCTCTCTAAACGCATCAGTGACTCTGAAGCCCAGATTACCTCACTTGAAAAATGGTCTGGCCACATACAGTAGATCCCAAGCTAGTGGCTATGACACAGAAAACAGCATGCCTGGCATCCAGATTGGAGGATTTAGAGGGCTGGAGCCGTCACAACAGTGCTGTGATTATTGGGCTCCCTGAAAAGGAAGACGGTCCCAACCCCATAGTTTTCACACAGAAGCTGGTGCAGAAATTGTCAGGACCTTCCCCCTACAGTGCTACATATTCTATCGAGAAGGCACATAGGGCACTCCAACCCACACCACCACCTGGCTCACAACCTCGCTCCTTCATCTTCAGGTTCCTGAATTATCTTGAATGACAGCATTTTGTGACTCGCATCAAAGAACTCCAAGAGGTAACCTGGGAAGTGAAGCCTATAAGGGTAGTCCAGGACCTCCCTGTTTTGGTGCGACAAAAACGTGCAGCTTTCCATCCAATTGTGGTTGAAATAATTGTGGCTGGCCTTATATTTAACATGGGCTACCCAGCTCGGCTGCAAATCTACATTAAAGATGCATGGAAGGTTTATGAAACCCCCAAGAAAGTCCTGGAGGACCTGAGTTCCCTCCTCCCAGATCTCTTCACCAAAACATGAAGGGAATCCATGCTTCAATTAGTAATAACCGTGGTGAAGTGGAAATGTGCTGAATTGTTTGAATGTTTCTGCATTTCAAGATTTTACTATTCTAGATACAGGAAATATCACTATCAGATACAGGAAAGTGACTAGTGGTGCTCCCCAGGGCTCAGTCCTGGGACCCACTCTCTTTAATATTTTAATCAACGATATGAACATCTCATCTGATAATATCCTAACAAAATTCACTGATGATACCAAATTAGAGGGTAAAGTGAACAATAAGACCAATATAGAAATTTATTATCTGGTCTTGAATCTATAGAACACTGGGTACATATTAATAAAATGCATTTTAATGTTTCAAAATGTGCAGTATTACTGTATATATGGGAAAAAATAACCCTAAACAAGTTTACCATTTAAACAATACTCGCATTAGAGAATCAAATACAGAAAAAGACTTGGGGATACTGGTCAATAACAAATTATCTTCATCATCTCACTGTAATAAAATAGCTAATCAAGCAAATGTGCTTCTTCATAGGATAAATCACACTTTTATTTCCAAAACTGAACAATGTATCTTGTCCCTGTACAGGTCCTATGTTAGGCCATATACTGACTATGGTTCTCTATTTTGCAGCCCGTACCTACTCTTTGACATTAAAAGAATAGAACAGATTCAGTATAGGGTGACCAAACTTGTCCCTCATCTTTCTCATTTGGACTATAATACCAGACTCCAGAAAACTGGTTTATATTCGCTTAAACTTAGAAGATCAAGAGGTGATCTACTACCACTATTTAAAATTCTCCAATCACCAACATTAATGCAACTGGGTGGAATATCTTAGTCCAATAAAAAGATTGTAACTAGGTTACACAGCAAGCAACTCAAAGTTAATCGAGCCAATAACAATAAAAGGCAGAATTTCTTGACAATTAGAGCACCCAGGTTGTGGAATACTTTACCAAAAGATGTAGTTGACTCATTAAATATTATAACCTTTAAAAACAAACTTGACAAATGGCTATTTAACTAATATTGGGCTAATGTTCCACTTTTGTGGAGGACAATCTTGATGGGCAATTGCCTTCCTTTGTCCACAAAACCAAGTAACCAGGATCTACATTTATCAGTTTCTGCAGTTATTTCTGCATTTAGTAGATGGAGAGGGCATCCACAGCACTGTAATTCTGATCCTCTCTCCTCCCTCTTTCCACTAAAGGGCTTCACTGGAACTTTGATGCCCACTAATTAAGATCCTAGCCCCTAAAGTTTACCTGGGACGTAATTGGGAAGATCAGGTCCTAGAGCATAGGGTCTCGTCAGAAGCGGACTGATTGACGGTCAGGAAGGGCTTAGGATCAGTGCTGGTTATGTTGTCAACCCTACAGGGAGGACTGAGTACATTTTACAGCTTTAAGGACCAGTGGAATCAAGAAGAGGGATCTGCAGCACCATCTAGTGACCAAAGAGAATATAACATTTTCATTTCTTCCCATTAGGCAATCTCCTCGGTAATGGGCTCCTGCAGCCAATATTTTGGTTTAATTCAGTAATTTAATGATGGTGGAGCTATACAATTCTACCCAGGCTCAGCAGCAACTAACATAGTACCTGGCTGCCCTTTTCTGGTCAGATTTGTTCTTGAGTAAAGGAATTACACAGTTGCCTATTTTCCCAGCCACAGTCTGATCTCTGAGGCGACAGTTGCATATTTGTTTTATACCTCAGCGGTCACAGGAAGAGTTTACTTCATGATCTTTCAGATTGTCATGTCTCAGCCTTCCAAAAGGACACTCTTCTATCCATATTTTCTTTACCTTTACAATAGGGGTTTAGCAATGGGGCCACTAATTACGATACCAGAGAGGGTACAACATGTTTATTCTGGGATTTCCCCTTCGAAATTTTACCCAATTAGTAATCTAACCTATACTTCGTAGTTTCTCCTGGTAATTAAGGAATACCTTCTGTACCTAAGCTCCCTCTGATCTGACTGTCTCCAGCATATGAGAACTGAGTGGGAGGACTGGTACCCTTAGGAGGAAAGACAATGGAATAAATGGGGAGGACATTTTCTTTTTCAGGCTAGCAGAATTGAGGATGATAAGATGTTTTCATATTACACTTGTTCTAACTATTATCTGACTTGAAGTTTGTAACTGAACAGAAGGGGATATAAGAGAAGGAAGAGGGAAGAGTGGAGGTATCTGCATTTGGCACTGGATCATCGTGGGCCGTAATGAGCATTGTTTAGGGGGAGGAGGGTTTGTGGAGCATAATTTTTATTTCTGGGATCTAAATCTTTACAAATTTGGTTTACTTAGGGATGGAAGGGTGTTCAAGGGATGATGTTGGGTTAACTGGGAAGGGGGCAAAATGGCTATGTCTAGTCCTTACAGAAATCAGTTCCATCATAGAGAATCCATTCTGCTATTGACAGGAAATCCAGATGGCTAATGCATACACATTTGTCACCTTGAATGTAAGGGGAGCCCAATCAAAAGTGAAAAGGTACCAAATTATTAAACATTTGCACCACATGAAAGGGGACATAACTTTCTTACAGGAAACCCATCTGCTGGAGAGGGAAGGAAATTTGCTCCTGAGACAGCAAATTGGTCAGTCATTTGCAACTGGGAACTACTCAAATAGTAAAGAAGTGGCTATCTTGTTTACTCGCAGAGTCCCTTTTGTGTGCATTCAATGTCTGGGGGACCCCAAGGGGAGATTTTCCTTTCTTAGGGGCTTCCTAGATCAAGTGGAGGTTCTGCTGGGCTGTCCTTTTTTTTTTTTTCTTACAATTCTTTTTCCCTCCAGTTCACGATCCGAGGAGCCTCTCTCTGGCATCCAGCCGGATCCTGCCCAGCCCAAAGTCTGCCCTTCTGATCCTCCTCTCTCCTCTCCCTTCACCTCGCAGCTGGCACCCCCAACTTGACCCCTCCAGGGTGGGGCCACCCCTCCTCTTTGGGTGCACTTACATACTCAGACTCCAGCTGCGGGTGTGGGTCCCAAGCGGAGTAACATAAGAGGTCATACAGGATGGGCCTGGCTGTGGGCATGAGGGTTTGTGCCATCGCCTACCCCAAGGACCGAGTTTTTCCTTTGTTCTGTGGTCTCCCCCCCCTTGTGTGGTGCATGCCCCAATGCACTGGCGCACAGCAACCCTGCCTGCGTCAGCCACATGATCACGTCCTGCCTGGCATGCTGCAGTGCCCCCAGTCTCCACCGGGGGCCGCTGGCACACAGGCCATTCTCCCCATCCCAGGGAGGAAAGCACCACAAGGGCACTCGATCCTCAACCATTCCCCTGCTGACCCCTGGTGCCCGAGCTTGCTCCCAAACCCGGGTCACTGGCACAGCATGAGGTGTAGTGTCCAGCACCTCAACCTTCAGCACCACCAGACCAGCTGCTGGGCTGCCTATATGGTCCCAACGAGGATTCCTCCACTTTCTTTGCAGATCTAATTCCTGTGTTGTCTTATTTCCTTTCTTCCCCCTATTTTCATTGAGGGGACTGGAATCTCACATTTGCGCCTTACTTGGATAAGTCAGGGACAAGAAGAGTGGGGTTGTCCCCAGCACAGCATGCTCTCTGGAAACTGATGGACTCTTTAGGCCTCTGTGACCCATGGAGAGTACTCCACCCGGAAGCCAGGGAATACACTTTTCATTCTGCAGTCCATAGAACATCATGAAGAATAAATTACTTTCTTCTCAACAGAGCTTCCATAAGTGGAGTAGTGGGATCTGGAATAGCTTCCGGAGTCATTTCAAATCACTCCCTACCTTGGCTTAAATTTACTTTTACCCCCCTACAACAAAAAGACATGATCCATAAGCTTAATAATCAGTTGCCTAAGGAAGAAAATGTAGTTAAGCATATCAATGACCAGATAGATATATTTTCTGCTGCTAGTCTGAACTCGGTGGGTAAACTTGATTTAGTGTGTGGGGGGAGGCTTAAAATGTTTTCTCCATGGTGTTGTCATCCAATTAGCCTCTATCAGGAAGCACAAGAGGGAAGAAAAGTCAGAGACCTTACTTAAAAAAATTAGGGAGATAGAGAGCACTCTGTCACCAACAACCCCCAACCTTATCGGTCAGGAACTCCTGTTACTAAGAGATCAGTACGCAGAACTTTTAAGAGAAAAAGCTGAATTCGCTATTCTGAGAACTGGGGCTCAATATGCTGATCAAGAGGAGAAGGCAGGGCATTTATTATCCCTCAGGTTGTGAAAAGAGGAAGCCTCAAGACTAATCAATAGTATCACGGCTATGTCGGATGGGTCTGTCAAGACTGTACCCAAGGAAATAGCTTCTGAATTTGAACAATATTACAGAATGTTATATAGTAAAATGGAGGGGGCTTCTGCCCTACATAAGGTGGAAGAATACCAAGTTAGTATAACACTCCCAGTACTCACAGAGGAACAAAAGAACTTACTAATTTGTCCACTCTCAGATACTGAGATTTTAGGGGCAATTCGAGCACTCCCTGCTGACAAAGCTCCTGGCCCAGATGGTTATTCTCCTAACTTTTTTAAAGTGTTCAGAGAGGCTTTACTTCCCTGGCTGTCAAGGCTATTCATAATCTTTCTCTCTGGGAAAACTTCAGATAGATCCCTTCGGGAGGCCTTGATAGTAGTTATACACAAACCAGATAAGAAACCAGACCACGTCTCCAGTACAGGCCCATCTCCTTATTAAACTATACTGTATTAAAATTCTCACTAAGATATTAGCTGACAGGCTTGGCAAGGTTCTACCTACCCTAATAAGGGCTAAACAGGTTGGATTTATGGCTATACGCTCGTCAGCAGATCACATAAGAAAGTTAGCCCATATATTTTCTGCATCCAAGGAATCAGATTCTCCCTGAGTCCTGCTATCCTTGGACGCTCAGATAGCTTTTGACAGAATGAACTGGCAGTTCTTATTCTGTTCATTAAAGCGGTTTGGGTACCAAGAGCAGTTCATTAGTTGGATTAAAGCTTTTTGTTCCTCCCCAAGTGCTCGCATATATTGTAACGGATCCTCTCGCCTTCTTTCTCTTAGCACTCAGGAATCAGACAGGGACTTCCCCTGTCTCCACTTCTTTTCAAGCTTTATCTTGAGACCTTGCTTGCTAACATGAGAGAGAGAACCCTGCTATCCAGGGAATCCAAATAGGGACTCGGGAGCTGAAATTTTCAGTGTACACTGATGACATCTTACTACACTTATCATGCCTCGGTGACTCCATTTCAGCGGCATTGGACACCATTAACGAATTCAGTACCCTTTCTAATTATAAACTAAACTTGAGAAAAACGGTGATCATGCTGCTGAATGATAGAGTTCTCAAGACTAATTTAACTGAAATGGGACTAGCTTTGACCCCTAACAAGCTTAAATACCTAAGGATACTGCTCTCCAGAAGAGAGGAGGATTTGAAACAATATAACCTAGGCAAGTTAGTTCAGATAATTCAGCAGGATCTTCACTGGTGGAAGACTTTACTTCCATCTCTCTGGGGCAAGTAAACTTAATTAAAATGATCGTTTTGCCCAAAATATTTTATCCAATAAATATGTTAAACATCTGGCTCCCCCGTCCTGGTTTTAAAATCTGCATTCTATTATCTCAGCTTTTATATGGAAAGGTAAGCCCCCGAAAAGAGCAAATTTTAAGGTAGCAACTCAAAGATGAACAGAGGGCTCAGGCTGCCCCATTTTGGATTATATTACTGGGACAGTCATGCCAGCAAATATCTACATTGGCCTTCAACCTCCCTGAGAAATATGATTCCACATCTGTCCCTGTCTGGCTTTCCATGGAGCGGGAGGTAAAAGAAGCTACAGGTCTATCCCCCTCTGCAATATTAACATGTAGGCCCCAAAGACCTTCCTAAGAAGTTATATGACTCAGTCATAGCCACGTCAGTTAAAGTCCACACGCAATTAAGTACAATGTTGAAACATGAGCATAAAAGTGATATGTCTCAACCGACTTTTTGTAACCTAATTTAAAGACAGAGGGTAACCCCATTCAACTATCTTGGCTCTCCCAACTGGCAGATTTGAAAGTTGGGGATCTGATCAAAGATGGAACACTTCTCTCCTCTCCAGACATAATGTGTGAATTAAAATTGGCCACTTCCTTAATTTTTAAAATTTACCAACTTCACCACCTGATACAAAAGGAATTCACGAGGTATTTGACCCACTTCACTCAGAATAGTCTAATGAAGAACATGTTAGATCTTGCTGCCCAACCCCACGTTGTGTCCTGACTATATGCCTACTTTTACTCCATAGCTTATCCACAAGTGAACGGAGTCTTGGAGTACTAGACAGCACAATTTAGTCCTGGTTCAACTGGAACGGGGTGTGAAGGGACACTTACAAGTATATAACCCAGGACCAAATTCACCTTAAGCAATTTCAAATATTGAATAATCTATACTATACCCCTGTTAATCTCTTTAAAATGGGAAAAGCCCCATCATCTACCTGTGCAAGATGTGAAAGGCAGGAAAGAACTCCTTATCATATATTTTGGGAGTGTGAGAAAGTGGCCCCTTTATGGGAACTTATCAAGCAGAGGGCTGATACACTGCTAGGTATAAGTGAACATTTTACTCCTGAAATTTGCATAGTGGAGGACCTTCTAATCTTAAGGTAATAGAGCAGAAATACTTCATGACAATGATTTCCTTAACTGTTAAAAATCTGGTCCTCCGACATTGGAAGGAGTCAGGAGGAACATCTTATGCTGAATTGTTGCAGGGTATTCTGTCAAACCTTAGAATGGAACATTTAATTGCAGGGCTCCATAATCTGCTACCCTTTTATAATAGAATCTGGGGTAAGAACTGGAAGGGGACAGGATCAGTTGTGTTCCAGGACGGTAGCTGCTGCTGTTGTTTTCACAGGGTTCTTGTGGATTTTACTTGGTAGGTTAGTTCTTTTCTTTCTTACTTCTAAGAGGCTAGCAGGGTATTGTTTTGGGGGATGCTGGATGTTTGTAAACTGATTTGGTGGCTGTAAGTGGGGCTCATTTTGTGGATGTTTCACTGTGTAACAGGTTGCGCTGGTAGAGCCTATTTCTTCTGATTTAAAACCTATTTGGTGGATTTGCTTGGAGATGGTTATTTGAATTGGAGACCTATATCTGTTAATTTCAAGCCTATTTTGATGTGTTGTTAGTGAAGCTGATTAAATTGGAGACCTGTTTCCTTGGCAGCAAACATATTTTGGGGCTTTGACTTGAATTTTGATTCCTTGTGCTGACTCCATTAGCTGAAAAGGTTAGTGCATAGTGGGGGAGGGGTGTTAATGGTCTGGCCAGGTCTCTCTCAGCCAATTGACTGGAGGCAGAGCTGAATCAGGTTGAGGTGTTAGCTGCTTCGTCTTCTCAGAAAGAACTGGAAGGGGACAGGATCAGTTGTGTTCCAGGACAGTAGCTGCTGCTGTTGTTTTCACAGGGTTCTTGTGGATTTTACTTGGTAGGTTAGTTCTTTTCTTTCTTACTTCTAAGGGGCTAGCAGGGTATTGTTTTGGGGGCTGCTGGATGTTTGTAAACTGATTTGGTGGCTGTAAGTGGGGCTCATTTTGTGGATGTTTCACTGTGTAACAGGATGCGCTGGTAGAGGCCTATTTCTTCTGATTTAAAACCTATTTGGTGGGATTTGCTTGGGCCTGGTTCTTTGGCTGCTGGGCTTGGAGGGGAGACACAGGGCTGATACACTCTCTCTCGAGTCAAGTGTCTGCCCAGGACCGCCCTCCCCACCCTCCCTCCCAAGAAGTCTGCAAATTTATAGGGGAACACCTGCCCTGCAATTGGAGGAAAAGGCTGCAGGTGCAGCTCGTGTAGTTCTAGCTACTGGGGGTTGGATTTAAAGGCTGGGAGAGAGGAGCTTAGGGAGTTGTTCATTTCCCTTATAAGTTTAATGTGTTGTACTGCACCTAGTAACAGGGTTACTGGTGTACAGTGGGACTGTCTCTAAGATTAGTGGGTGACCTGATTAGGCAGTAGGGGTATCTTGGACTAGGGGGAACCTGGTGGCTCACCCAAGGAAACCTATTTGGAAGGGATGGAACCACACATCATTAGGGCCGGCATCTTTGGGAGGGTGGTGGGGTGCACAGGGTGTGGAGCAGCCATGATACTGGACTGGGCTTGGAAGTTCGGTGGTTGCCCAGTGTACCAGTTAGCACAGCTTAGGAGGAGGTTGCTGGGATTAGGAGAAAGCTGGGGAAGGGGTGGTGATATGGTTGGGGAGGGGCTGGGAATCTCACAGGGTTGCACCAAGCACTGGGGGTGAGGCATAGGGAAAGGAGTGCAGGAGAATACTCAGGGTCACATGGGACCCTGGCAGAAGGGGTCCAAAAGAACACTACCAAGGAAGCAGGCAGGTAACTGGGGACCCTCACAAAGGGAGGACGGAGGGACAACATTCTCAGGGAAGTAGGCAGATGGCCAGGGCTGGACAGAAGGAAGCAAGGCGGGGAGGTGGATCAGACCTTACACTCAGTAACCGCTTCAATTCTCTTCTTCTTCTGCTCAAGGATGAGGGGGGTGATGTAGCCACGACAGGGGTGGTTAGAGACGGAAAGGGAGTGGGAGTGGGAGGCAGGAGGCAGGGGCCAGATAGCAGGAAGAACAGGGGGGACCTGGAATGCAGGAGAATGGGGGAGCAGTGAATCAGAGCAGGAGGGGCAGGGGGAAGAGGGAGGAAAGCGCAAGGAGAAGGACCAGTTGGGAGGAAAGGTAAGGAGAAGGACCAGAAGTACAAGGAGGATTCAGTAAAGGGAGCTGAGGGTTTAGGCCAGGGGAGCACGATGAGCAGGAGGAACTAAATGGAGACAGGAAGGAAGGGAGGATGAGCCAGGCTAGTTTGTAGATGGGGAGAAGGACCAGTTGGGAGCAGTGAGGGGTGGCAAAGGTACAGAAGGATACTCAGGAGGAGAAGAGCATAGGATTGGAGGAGGGATGGCCATGGTAAATAAGGGAGGGGTGACATGTGGCACCCAGATAGGGGAGGAACAAGGAGCCAGCTGGGTGGAGGCCTGTAGAGGCTGAGGGACATGGAAGGGGGGAATGGAGGAAAAGGGTGGTCAGAGTGCTCCTGCTGGGGGATTCTATGATCAGGGGTATCAAATGGGATAGGGAGGGAGAAGCCTGGCCAGTTAGAACAAGATGCTTCCCTGGACTAACGGTGCACAGGGCTAAGCACGAGGTATATCAGCTGTGAAAGGATTGTGGGGACCCAGACATACTGGTCCACCTGGGTACAAATGACATTGAGGAAAATAGCGAGCTAGAGATACAGGCAAGATTCAGGGAGCTCGCAGGGTCTGTCATGACATAGGATGCACAGTTTCCTTCTCAAATCCTGCCAGTGCCAAGGGCTGGTGGGGGAACACAAAGGAAAATTAGGGAGATAAACCAGTGGCTCAGGGGTGGTGTGAGGCCAGAGGTATGGGTTGATGGGGGATTGGGGAGACCTGGGAGGATAAGGAGCTGTATGCTGAGATAGACTACATCTCAATTTGGAAGGAGGGATCCTTAAGTTGAAAATAGGGGGTTCATTGGTGAAAAGTGGGGTTTAAACTTGTGAAGAGGGGTGGGATGGGAGAAAAGTCTGTCAAGGGGGTGCCGATAAAGGAGGGACTCTGTCTCCACCCCCCTGGAGACCAGGAGGATTGCAGGAAAAGGCCAACTGGCAAAGTGCAGGCCAGGAAAACTGAATCCCCATGGGAACACGAGCAGGGGAAATGGAACTATGAGGAAAGGGTGGAAGGTAGTCCTGCTAAATGCCAGGAGCTTGGGCAATAAAATGCCTGAGCTCCGGGTGATGCTAACTGAGGAGCAGTGGATGTGCAGTGGTCACTGAGACTTGGGCCACTGCAAGACATGACTGGGACCTGAACCTGAGGGTTACACTATGTTCAGGAAGGACAGGGGGAGGAAGGGGAGGAGGGTAGCAATGATAGTCAAAAACTGCATTGGCATAGGGGAGTAGAGGCAGGGAACTGTGGAGGCGTTTGGGTCACCTTGATAACAAGGGGGGCAAGAGGTAAAAAATAGAGTGGTGTATAGACCTCTGCCCTGGGAGGAGCTGGAGGACAGTCTAGTGGCAGATGTTAGGAGACACTGCAGACTGGGCAGAGGAACGGTGGTGGTGTTGGGGACTTAAACATGCCAGGAACAGACTGGAGACTATGACATCCTCTGTGACCAGGGAACAGAGGTTGTTGGATGTCTTTCAAGACGCGTTCCTAACTCAGCGGGTGAGGGAACCGACCAGGGAGGCACTGGTACTGGATGTGGTCCTGGCAGACAGTGACCAGATTGGGGGCCTGGAGGTAAGGGACCCATTGGCGGGGAGTGACCATGCCACGGTCTGGTTCTACCTGGACCTAGGAGGGGTAGAAGGATGCACAAAGACAGAAGTAACCAACCTCAGGGGGGCGGATTTTAAGGAAATGGGAAGGATCCTTAAGGAGCATTTGGATGGGATTGGGTCAGACATGGACGCTGATAGTAGGTGGGAAATCATCAGGAGAGGGTGCAGGATGCTACCAGCACCTGTGCAAGAGTAAGAACTAAAAATGCGGTGGGGCCCAAAAACCCTGTTGGTGGACGGGGAGGGTCCAGGAGGTGCTTGGGAGAAGAAAGCAGCCTATAAGCAATTCAAGTGCTCAAGGAGTGAAAGGGATCGAGGGGGTATGAGCTGATGGCTAGAAGGGCCACTAGAGTGGTGAGGCGGCTAAGGCAAGGAAGGAGCAGAACCTGGCCTGGGAAATTAGGAGAGGAACAAGGGTTCTTTAGATACACTGGGAAAAACGAGGGTGAAGGGCAGATTAGCAGGATTAAATCAGGGAGATGGGCACAAGACCCAGGGAGCAGGCTGAGTACTAAATGAGTACTTCACCTCAGTTTTCACCAGGAAAATGGGGTGCTGCATCATACATGGAGGAGACAGAGATACTGAGGAGGGGGACCCTTACCGATCGGCAGGTCTGGGAGAGGGGAGGCATCACTGGCAGGTGGGGGGAGAGCTAAGCAGGGAGAAGAGGTACCGGAAGTGGAAATCACAGCAGAGAGAGTGAGGGAAGCCCTCAGCTCCCTTAAGATGGAGAAAGCACTGGGGCTGGATAAATTACATCCCAGTGCTGAAGGAACTTGCAGATGTCCTGGCGAAACCCCTGGCAGAGCTTTCACCATCTCTCTGAGGACAGGGTGGTGCCCCAAGACTGGAAGGTGCGCAGTATAGTGCCTATCCACAAGGGGGATCAAGGGAGGTGGCAGGGAACTACAGGCCTGTCAGCCTGACATCGGTGGTGGGCAAGGTGATGGAGGGCATTGTCAGGAGAGGCTAGGGGGACCTGGATAAGTCAGGTGCCTGGACGATGAGACAGCATGGATTCATCCTGGAAATCATGTCAGACAAACCTGGTGGAGTTCTATGACTGGGTGACAAGTGCCTTGGACCTGGGTAGACCAGTGGATGTCCTCTTTCTAGACTTCAGCAAGGCATTTGGCTCTGTTCCTCATATGGCCTTGGATAAGCTGGGAGAAATGGGGGTGGGGAACCAGATGATCAGATGGATGAGCAATTGGCTCCAGGACCGGACCCAGAGGGGCGTGAGTTGGTGGATAGTCTCATCCCCAAGGAGGGTCATTAGTGGGTCCCACAGGGATCAGTCCTTGGGCCCCTTCTGTTCAGCGCCTCATTATCTGACATAAGGACAGGAATCAGGAGTGAGATGAGTCTTTGCAGATGACTCGAAACTGGGGCGGTGGTGGATGGGGAGGAGGGAGGGTGGCCCTACAGGGGGACCTGGAGGCTCTGGAAAGATGGTCTAGAAAGTGGAAGCTGAGGTTCAATGCAGGGAAATGCAAGGTACTCCACCTGGGGGCCAGAAACCCAGGCCAAGTGTACACCCTGGGGATGCTACAAGTCTCAATGGCTGAGAGGGACCTGGGGGTGGTGGTGAATGTCAAGATGAACAACTCTGAGACTTGTAGGAGGGCAGCAGCCAAGGCCAACAGGATGCTGGGATGCATCGCTAGGGGGATCACCTCCAGAAGGAGGGAAGTGATACTCCCTCTGTATAACTGCTTGGTGAGGCCGCACCTTGAGTACTGCATGCAGTTTTGGAGGCCACACTTAAAGAGGGACATTAACCTTCTGGAGAGGGTCCAGAGGAGGGCAACCAAAATGATTTGGGGTTTGGGGACAGGACCTATGAGGAGGCTCAAGAGCTAAATATGTACACATTGGAAGAGAGAAGGACCGGGGGACATGATAGAGGTCTTCAGGTACATGAAGAGGGTAAATAGGGAGGAACAGTCAGGGTGCTTCGAAGGAAGGAGAAGGAGGAAGGGCCACTAGAGGCATGGGTGGAAGCTGGAGGGGGAAGATTCAGGGAGAAAGGAGGAGGTGCTACTTCACTGAGAGGGTGGTGGAGCCATGGAATGCACTGCCTGAGGGCTGGTGGCAGGACAGTGGAGGGGTTCAAGAGAGGGTGGGACAGGTACAGGGGAAGGGTTCTGGAAGCAAAATCCAATGCAGCAAGAATATCCAGAACTGGGACGGGAGAAGCCAGAGAAGGCGAGGGGGACAGCAAGGTCAGCACCCAAGGTGGGGGCTGACCAAACGAGCAGACACGAAAGACCGTTAGGCCTATTCTGCTGGCATTTTAGTATGTTAGTAAATTGCACACACTTCTGACCTTTCAGGTGCAACCTAGGCCCCCTTAGGAGGGGGATGCCTCTGCCACACTGTCTGCATGGTCTCTTGAAGGGCCAGGAAGGAGAGGAACCCTTCACAGGATTTAACTTAGCAACAGGATAATAGCCACTTTGCCAAGAGAGGGAGGGAAAGCTTTTTAGGGTATAGGGATAGTTGCGTAGTGGGAGGATGAGAGGGGGCTTGTCTTCTTTTCTTTTTCTTTTCTTTTTTGATATCTCTTGGGTAGTTATTAAGAATTGCACTAACAATGCTTTCTGTTGACATTCTTGTCTTTTCCTGGAATGTCAATTGAAATTGAATAAAGTATAATAAAGTATATCTAATTTAAAAAATCAATAAATGCCTTAAACTGGAAGTTAACAAGTTACAAGGATTAGATCAACTTAATACCCAAACCTTCTAAGAGAATTAGCACAGCAAATTACAGGCCCTCTAGCAAACATCTTCATTAGCTTGTCCACTACAGGTTGTGTCCTTTGAGCTAGCATTCTGCCATAGTGGATCACATCTATAAACAAGCATTTGTCAATGCTGAGAGTTCACTGTTGGTATTGCTCTTGTACATGCCTCCCTTATTTTTCTGTGTATATTCCTCTGTTTTGCATTTTAAGGGTGGGCGTTACAGTTGGAAATCCTAATGTCCTGGGCGTTTATTGGTATTTTTGCTCAAAAATTTCAGCATGGGCTTTTTGGGACACCACCTCATGAACAGTGCCAGTATTATTTTGTTACTCAATCCAAAAAGGTGATTTTGCACATCGAGTGTGCCATTTGGCGCCACAGGTGCGAAAACACATTTTGGGCAGGATGTGGAAAATGGCCACTTTACTGTTCATGAAGAGGTGTGAAGAAATGGCAATGTTGAAAATCTGGAGTGAAAATATTAAAAAGTGGTAAAGTTACAAGTGTGCATAGAAACTATGTAACACATGCTCATAACGCAGTTATTTTTTGGAATGTTTTCAGCAAATTTTTAACATGACCTGTCTGGGACCTCCCCTCATAAACAGTGGCACTGGAATATTGTTAATCTGTCCCAAAAGTTTATCTCACACAGCAACTGCACCATTCTGCACCACAGGTGCAAAAACACATTTTGAGAAGGACACAAAAAATGACAGATGTACTGTTCAGAAGGGGGTGTGAAAAAATGGCAATGTTGGAAATTTGGAGTAAAAATCTTAAAAATTAATGACGTTACGAGCATGCAGAGAAACTGCACAATGGGCACTCATAACACAATAATTTTGGGGAGTTTTTTCACCAAATTTGCAACAAGGGCTTTTTGGGACCCTACCTCATGAACAGTAGCACTGACATTTCGTTAATTGGTCCCAAAAGGTGATTCCATGCACTGACCCCAAAATCACCTTTCAGGACCGAGAAATGAAATGACAGTGACTGTGTTCATGAGGTGAGGTCCCAAGAACCCCATATTGAAAATGTGGGACCAAAACTCACCAAAATGGCTGAGATAGCAACCTAAAATGAAACCCCCCATTCATTGCCATTATAGGACTTAGCGTCATTTTTTCAGTTTGCAGTTGGCTTTTGAAGAGTGTAGACATGTTCCCGGTCCACTGAAGATCGCTGCTTCAAACCTCCGGAGGTAAGTTTGGGTGAGTGGGGGTGCGGGGAAGTGGGGTGAGCAGAGGGAGGGTGCAGGTTGGTGGAGGAGGGCCAGTGATGACCACGTGGGACTGTTTTTTTCTTTTCATGTTTAAAAATAAAAAAAAGACTTTGTGGGTCTGTTTTCTTTTCTTACAGAAAAACAATAGATGTTGGCACACTGGGGTGGGATCCCAGTGTGTCAGATCAATGCCGAACTGGGGATTGGGCACCCCAAGGTTGGAGAATATGGGGGGGGTGCATCTGACAATTGGGAGTAGGCATCTCGGTGTTGGAACCATGAGGAACCATTTACTTTCTTTTCAGGTTTAAAAATAAAAAAAAAAAAGACTTTGTGGGTCTGTTTTCTTTTTTCTACAGTAAAATGATGGATGTTGGCACACTGGAGTGGGCTTCCAGTGTTCCAGATCAATGCCGACCCGGGGATTGGGCACCCCGTGGTCGGAGAATATGTGTGTGTGTGTGTGTGTGTGTGTGTGTGTGTGTGTGTGTGTGTGTGTGGAGGGGGGCATCTGACACTGAGCATAGGCATCTCGGT
Source organism: Neoceratodus forsteri (assembly GCA_016271365.2). Classification (NCBI taxonomy): domain Eukaryota; kingdom Metazoa; phylum Chordata; order Ceratodontiformes; family Ceratodontidae; genus Neoceratodus; species Neoceratodus forsteri. The sequence continues at coordinate 344,799,518 of CM028136.1, forward strand.
GTTGGAATCAGTTCAACAAAAGCAGGGACAGGTCACACGGGGATTGAGCACCCCTGGGTTGGCAGGTGGGGGGGGGTTCACCAGAGCAATAACAGAGAGCGGGACATGGAGGAGGCAGGCAAGGAAAGTGCCTCCTCCCAGCCAGCGTGATTGATCACACTTACAGTAGTACCTTCAGGCATGCAATACCCCCAACCCATACAGAGCTTAGGCTGTGGCCTGCTCCTCATGGCTGGGAAAAACCAAGCAGGACATCAAGACTCAAACAGCTGTTTGCTCTGCGGTGACCTGCAGATGAAAGGAAAAAGCTGGCTCCTGATTGGCGCAGCTTTTTCTTTTCACGTGGAGACCATTGCAGGCAAAACAGTATCAGAACTCGCCTGACTGAGGATTGGTGTGATACTGTCGAGCCCCATGCAGAGCACTCCTCATTGGACAGACAGGGTCATAACCTCCAAAGCCTACTCTCCCAATGAGTTTGACGTGCATGCGCAAACTCAAAAAGGAGGGAGAGATCATGCAAAAAACTGCCATCCAATAAGCCTTACCTCAGTCTTGAGGAAGATAATGAAGTCCTTCATTAAGGAACACATACTGGAAAAATTTAAATTTTAGGTGGGATTATGGCCAGCATGGTTTTACAAAAAAAAAAGTCACATCTAATTGACTGTCATTCTATGAGCTTGTGAATAAAAATATGAATAGAAATGTACCCTCTTACATTATATTCTTTGACTACAGTAACATTTTCTACAAGGTCACTCATGTTAACTAGTAAACACATTAGCAAACTACAACTACATAAATTAAATGACTATGTGGGTTCAAGAATGGCTAAGGAACCGAAGATAAGTGGTATTGATAAATGGTACACTCTCATGAAATGTGGCGGTAAAGAGTGGAGTCTGTAAGGAATCAATCGTGGGACCCATTCTCTTCACCTTCTTTGTCCAGGACAAGTCAGGTACAATTACTGGATGGTGTTAAAAGTTTGTGGATGATACCAAAATTGGGGGGAGGAGGGCAGTAAATACCACTGAGAGATGTCAGTCACTACAGGATGACTTAGAAAAATTAGCAGAACGGTTTACTCAAAATGGCATCCCTTTTGACAAAGACAAATGTATAGTCTTAAATGGTATCTCTTTCAACAAAGACACATGCACTACATCTATGCTCAAAAAATAAAAGTTACATGTATAAATGTCAAGGGAATATCATCAGCAAAGTCGAGAGAAAGAGACTTGGGAATACCGATTTTAATTAATTTTAAAGAAAAGGTAAATTGCACAAAGATTGTGAATTCAGCAAATGGTGTTATCAACTGTATAAGATCGGATTTCACTTGTAGGTGCAAGGGGCTTGTTCTGCAACTATGCAGAAGCTTTGTTAGACCAAACTTCAACTTCTGCTTCCAGTTTTGGAGCCTATACTCTCAAGCAGAAATAAACTGTCTAGAAAGGGTCTGCCATCATGTCTCCAAAGTGATTGGTGGGCTATAAAATCCCAGTTATGAAAGAAAATTTACTTGTCTTGGATGTTTCAGCTTTAAGGTCAGGAGACAGGAAATTTATTTCTCATTTTTAAGATCATAAATGAAAAAAAGCTATTCAAGGATCTGAATTTCAAATTCAAGTGTAACAACTCTGTAACTAGAAGACACAGACTACAGTTATGGGGACAGGGTAACTATTTTAAGACTGAATGTTGCAATCTCTTTTTTACGTAAAGGATTTTTAATGCATGGAACATAATACCAGCAGATTTAGCCAAATACAGAATATTTGCCACATTCAAAAGGGCTCACAATATATATTTTTTAAGCTGTGAAGAAGGGGATGAGCTCAGTGGACTAAAGGCTACTTCTTTCCTAATTACCAAGTATAGTAACCTAGGATAGTGTGTTTCTATATCTGTATCTATATTCTTTGCAAAAACCTTTCTTAATACACCAGTTAGAGTAACTTAATGTTACAGAAGTAGGGAAATGTGGTGTTAGGGTTTCCAACCCTACCCCCAAACAGCAAAAGGAAAAAACATTAGGATACTGTAGAATTGCAAGGCTACGCTTGTAGTTCGATGGGCAGAGCAACAAACAACTCCCCCATCAGGCCTTTAAAGGCCGCTCCTTGTGGCTAGTCCAGGATCATTTCTTTTCTTTGCAGCCGGAGGCTCCGTTGGCCGCTCCTTCTCCTGCTCCCATTTCTCATTTGTCCTCATTTCACCTCCAGCTGCCCCCCTCGCCCCTCCCGTTTCTTTGGCTCTGCTTTTCCCCACTTCTTATTCTGTTCTCCTGCCATTCTGGTGGCTGCCCGGTCCTGTGGCTTGCTTCTGTCCCCCCCTCCCCGGTTCTCTCTCTTGATCTCCCACCTGTTCTACTGGGTTTCCCTGCTCACTTCTCTTGCTTGCCCTTGCTGTTTTCTTCCACTTCCCTCTCTCTCATCTACCTCTGCCCACTACCTCGCTGCACATGTGGTTTTTTCATCCTTGGCTTCAATGGAGTTTCAGTATGGCCCCTGTCTTCCTCGCTCCTCTCTCTCTCTCTCTCTCTCTCTCTGGGGGCTCTTGTGGATTGCTCCTGGCACTTCCCTGCAGCTTCTCAACTGGGACCGCCGCTCCCCTCCCCTCCTTCTGGGGTGCGATGTCATCCCTGATGAGCCCGCTTGACTTTCCGGCTTGTTCTCCAGGGGCCGATTGCATGTCTCTGTTTCTTCTGGCTTTGGTGTCAGTATCTACAGCATGTTCTGCTGTGAATCTCAACTCCTCTTCCACCTCTCTCTGCCTCCTCCAGCATTTCCCTAGTGGCTCGTCCCTCTTGAGCTTGCTCTCGATGTCTAGCTTCTCTTTTGGGGTTTTCACCCATGCTATTCATATAGCTCCCTGCTATGTATTTTCCTCCCCTACTCATCGGCCCAGCTTTGGCTGCTGGCTCACACCCTGTTATTCCCTCCTGCTTTGGTAGACAATCTTGTCAGCCCTCCTACTCTACTCCTCGTCCACTAGCTATTGTGGCTAGTATCATTCAATCTACTTTATATTTCAGTTTTATTCACTTTTGGTGTCCCAATGCCTAGTCCATGGCTCTCTGTTTTTCCCATGGCGGGGGACTGCTGGGTCATGGTGAGCTCTGTTGCTCCAGGTAGCCATCTTTAAAAGTTTCTTCCACTTGTACCAATACCTCCATTTTTCTGACCCTCCACATACTAGCCTTCTTCTGCTCCATATTGCTCATCTTGTATCACCCTCTTCTGTCAGCCTACTGTACCTTCATCTCAAACCTCACCCTTCCTATATTGACTTGCAGTTCCTCCTTCCTACCATTGTACCCCATTTTACTCCTGAGACTTTGTACCTCAACCATCAGCTACAGGCTTTGCCTGGCCATTCTCGTCTCTCCCATTCATGCAATTCAATCCACTCCTAATTCGACTTAGTAATGGATCCAGTTGGCATGTACTCCTTTGGTTGCTATTTGCAATCTCCTCCTCTGGACCCACACCAGGGTCTAAGCCACTCTGCCCAACCTCTCTGTAGGTCTACTTGCTCATATCGACTATCTAAGCATACTCCTCATATAGGTCTTATGCTACCTTGACTTGATCTGCTCTCTACTCAGAGACATGCCTTCCATGTCCATTGCTCCATGGCTCAGGGCTAGCTTGTAGCCAATGGTCTCGCTCTGCACCCCTGAAGTCTGCATCTAGAGCATGAGAAGCTCAGAGCAGGGTCCTTCTCCCTTGTTCTTAGTGAAAATGGCTTCACTCTGGGTGGCCCTTCAGTCATCCCTCACTTCGGTGACACCTCTGGATGTAGAATTTGTGACTTCAAGCTGTGAGGGGTGGGGCTTTCATCTGCAGGGCCCCTTTGACTGTCTGAGCAGGTTCGGAGGCACCCTCTATGCTATTCTCCATCTGACTGCCTCTGGTTCACCTGGTCTGTTTCGTAGGCTCATGTAGGCCAGCTGAGTGCCTCTGCAGTCATCTCTCTCTCCTCCTTTGCTTTTGGGCATCCAGTTGCAGAGACATTGCTTGCAACCCTCAAAAGCATTCCTGTTAGAAGGACCAGGTGAAAGCTTCCTCAAAATTGGAACTTCTTCCTCTTCCCTTGATCTTTCCTCCAAATTGCAGTAGCTGAGCTGTGACTAATCAAAATGTCCATCTACCTGGAGGGAAGGCGACCTAGGCCTTGGATCCCCAGAGGTTTCCTCCTCAAAGGGTATTTTTCTATTCCTCTGTGAAAGTGGTCATAATATTTAGATAGGGTTAGTGCTTTCATAGGTTCCGTAGTTAGTTTCCACTGTTGGATGGAGTTGGATGGTGGCCCCAGCTGTTCCCTCTCTCCTTAGGAAGTCCTGTCCTTCGGCATCGAGTCAACTTCCTTCCACTCATTGCCCTAATCACCTCCCATTCCTCTCTTGTTCTTCCCATCTATGTCTATTGACCTCCATTCCTGTCCTTGATATCCTCTGACTTCTAGCCTCCTTTGATGCTCAACACCCTTTTTGAGTATTCTTTTTGGGCTTCCTCCTAAGCTACCTTTAGCCAAGGGGATCATTCCTGTGGCACCTAAAGAGGTGGAACCATCCTCTAGGTTCCTCACCATCATGCCCCTAGAGGGTGGTATATCCCATGGATAGAGAGGCAACAGCCACAATGTATCTAAGTCACACAACATATATCATACCAAGTTGCGTAAGCACATCGACTTGCAAGGCTACACCTGCAGTTTGATGGGCGGAGCAACAAACTACTCCCCCATCAGGCCTTTAAAGACCGTTCCTCCTGGATAGTCCAGGGTCATTGTTTTCATTGCCCCAGCATCTTCCCCTCCTCCTCCAGAGGCATGTCTTTCTTTCCCGTGGGCTTCTTCCTAAGCTACCTTTAGCCAAGGGAATCATTCCCATGGCACCTATAGGGGTGTAACCTTCCTCTAGGTTCCTCTCCATCATACCCCTGTACTGGTATATCCCACAGATACAGAGGCAAACAGCCACAATGTATCTATGTCACACAGCATATATTGTACCAAGTTACATAAGCACATCGAAATATATTATCAGTGAGTGCCCAGAGCACTGTGTAAAGGATGTGATAAGAAATGACTATGGAGAAGAAATCCTGTAGTCCTACAGTGCTCTCATTCCAGTTTTTGCTATTTCTTATATTTCATGTTTTCCTATCCTGGGGGGATGGGATGCTGCCTACCTGTGTAATACAACTTCTGCCTGCAGGCTTTTCAAAGGCTGTTCATGGATCACTTGTATAACAATGGCCTGAACTCAGTTGGCTGGGGTTTGCAAGTAGGTGTTTATATGAGAGTACTTCATGTGGGGGGATGCGACAGCATTTCAGAGTCTGCAGTGCCTTTTGGGATAGTGTAGGGGAGGTGGGACTACATTTCCTAAGATTTCCTTGTTGTGTGTCTGCACAGTTTTAACAAACTGGTTTGTTCCAGAGGAAATAAATGATTTTTTTATATATTTTATTTATTATTTATTTATTCATTCATTTTATTTGATCTTTCGGAAATAACCTTTGAGCACAGTGCTCTTTTTCAAAGGTTCCACATCATGTCAAGAGGACAAAACACAGAAAAGGAAGTTACAGATAATGGCCCCGATTCTAGAAGGGTGTTGCAAGTTGCCGCCAAATGCAACTTGCACCACCCGCAACTGCGACAATGAGCCTGTGCCCTATTCTAGAAGGGGCAGGGTCTCTGCAACAAAGACCTGTGACTTGCAACATGTGGATAGGTACACCACACAGAGGGCGTACCTAGCCAGCATGTCACAACCTGCTGCCACAGGTCAGAAGTGTGCCCCCCCCACCTGTGTCCTGACCCCCGGGTCACCCACCACAAATGCAGCACGTTACCACCCCTGGTAGTCTAGTACCCTCCCCGAACAAAGTTAAATAAAAGAATATCTCCCCCATAACCCTGGAAGTCTAGCACCCCCCCCAATCTGTATAATAAATGAATAGATCCCCATATCCCTGGCAGTCTAGCGGCCTCCCCCTGAACTGTAAAATAATAAATAAAGAGATCCCCGTATTTCTGGTAGTCTAGCAGCCCTCTAGTGGACCCCCCCGAAGTGTAAAGTAATAAATAAAGAGATCCCCATATCCCTGGTAGTCTAGTGGCCCCCGAACTGTAAAACAATAAATAAAGAGATCCCCGTATCCCTGGTAGTCTAGTGACACCCCGAACTGTAAAACAATAAATAAAGAGATCCCCATATCCCTGGTAGTCTAGTGGTCCCCCTGAACTGTAAAATAATAAATAAAGAGATCCCCATATCCCTGGTAGTCTAGTGGCCCCCCCCCCCGAACTGTAAAACAGTAAATAAAGAGATCCCCATATCCTTGGTAGTCTAGTGGCCCCCCGAACTGTAAAACAATAAATAAAGAGATCCCGTATCCCTGTAAGTCTAGTGGCCCCCAAACTGTACAACAATAAATAAAGAGATTCCCATATCCTGGTAGTCTAGCAGACCCCCCGGTCTGTATAATAAAAGAATAGATCCCCATATCCCTGGTAGTCTAGTGGTCCCCTGAACTGTAAAATAATAAATAAAGAGATCCCCATTTCCATGGTAGTCTAGTGACCCCCACCCAGCCATGCCAGCCCACCCAGCACCCCCCCACCTGTCCCAGCCGGTGACTGGCATAGCCCACCTCTCACCTCCACAGCCAGACACTGACTGAGTGCAGTATTAGTGTTACTGCACAGACGTGCTTAGAAATTAATTTGGAGGTATGCGATGGTGACCGATGCTGCAGAAAGCCTGCAGGTGGAGCTGCCGTCCTGTTTAAACCTGCAACTTGAAAGTTTGAGGTGCCTGCAGGATTGTCTGTTGTAGAGCGGTGACTGAGAGCAGGATGGATTGGGAAGAGCTAAGAAAGTAGGTAGCGTTCGATCAGCTTCATCCTTGTTCCACACTTTGGAGATTGGATTTGCCCTTTCACTGTTCAGACTGCTCTAGATTAATTTGGTGTGGGACTGTAGGATAAGGGCTCCTTATTGACTATTTTTAGGGTCTAATCGACCCTATACCACTAACAATTCTGTTGTTTCAGTTTGCTTTTTTTCTTTTTTTTTTCTCTCATCTTAGAGAGTTAAAATGCAGTTCTAAGAAGAGGAATGAACAACAGATAGCCTGTAGTTTAAGTATAGTAGAACAGTCCAAATGGGCTCAATATTTTTTTGGGTGGAATTTGGCCTGGGGAAAATGGGGTATTGGTAAACCTATGCTACTGAACAAACCTATAATGGAGCAAGGGTCATACTAGGGCGTTTTGTTTTTCTTTAGTAAAAGATTAAGTATAGGTTTCAAGGGCTTACTGCTTTTTTTTCTAATTTGCTATATCTAGAATAGAAGAATGGGGGATTGGATAGGGCATGGAATGCTGTTTCCCTGCTATCACTAGATATTTTAGTGGGAGAGACCTCTTGTGGGGAGAAGGAGGTACTTACTGAGCTTCCGGAGCTTCTTTATCTTAGAATAGTAGGGGTATTTTGTAACTCAAGAAGCTTATGATGGAATTTATGGTTATAAGTCGGGTCTATTGTCTTCTTTTTATAATGGGATTTGGAGGGGCTCGGGGACACCTCGCGGCTAACTCATTCACGTCTCATTGTGATTAAGGAGGATGATCGGAGGATCGGGGTTATAAGGAGGGTTACTGGGGGAAAAGGGGAGAGACAGAATCCATGGTACATATAATAGGGTGGACAGAATGCAAGAGGGTGAAAAGCAGGGATACTGTTATAAATTATGGTATTGCTTAAATTTATCTCATGGAATGTTAAAGGCCTCAGGGGGAGGAAGAAAAGACTGGTAATATTACAATATATTAATCAACTGGGGGTGCACTTAGCTGCACTGCAAGAAACCCATTTACTGAAAGAGGAATTACATCTGTTGTAGAAAGGGTGGGTGGGCAAAGTAATAGGAGAAGGGAATGTGAAAGCACTGAGGGGTGTGGCGATACTAGTAAGGAAAACTTGCCCATATGTAATTACTCAAATCAAGACACAAGAGGATGGTAAGGGGTTCTATGTGTCGGGTAATATCTTGGGAAATCCATTTTCTTGTGCCTCAATTTATGGCCCTACCCCCTCTAAATCTGACTTTTTTTTACCTCAATGGAGGTTGATATGGCTAATCTCCCTTCCCACCCACTTATTCTAGCAGGTGACTGGAACCCTTGCTTGGATAGTGGGGTAGACAGGAGCCCTCCTTCTAAATGACCACCTTCTGCAGCTCAGATAGCTCTAAAAAGATTTATGGAAGTTACAGCATTAGTAGACCTCTTTAGGGTGTATACTAAAGGGGATACCGACATGACCTTCTATTCTGGAGTGCATAACTCACATTCAAGAATAGATTTTATTTGGTCAATGGGGCAGCATTAAGGGGTATCAAAGAACTGATTACTTTTAACAGAGTACTATCTGACCACTCCCCGATACAGATGCTTTGGGAGATAGATAACATTCCCCAAAACCATACTGATGGTGGCTGGATGATGGGATATTAACGGTTGATGATACTGTGTCTAAATTAGAGGAAGCACTAGTGGAGATTATCCAGACCCAAATACCGACACTCATGGATAAAAAACTTGCTTGGCCTACTTGCAAGGTATTATATGCAGGAATAGCTCAAGAATATACTGCTAGGAGGAATAGGATAAATAGAGCGTGGGAAGAATTTTTAACTGGGGCCATTAAGTCACTACTCTCTTTGGAGGGTTCCTCTAATGAATTGGATGAGGAGCTTAGAGAATTAAGAGATGACATGAGAAGCATGATGTATGTCAGGATAGATTGCTGGCTTGAAAGGTTAAATGCTAGATACCTGCTGCAGGGAGATGTGCCAGGCCGTTTGTTAGCCAGTAGAATTAGGTAATGGGAGGCGGATCAAACGGTTATGGCAGTGAAGTTTGGAGGGGACATTATTGCAGATCCTCAGGGAATGGCTGATGCTTTCACAGAATATTATGCTGAGACTTATTAAGGGGGGGGTTACTAGTTCAGAGGAAGAGATTACAGGTTTCTGGGTAAGATACCCTTGCCTAAATTGGACCAAGAGCAGGCTCAGGCTTTAGCAGCCCCAGTCCGAGAGGTAGAAATTATGGCAGCAATCAAAGCATTGCCAAATGGTAAGACACCAGGGCCTGATGGTCTATTGGCTAAATTTTATAAAGTTCACTTATTGACTATACTCCCTCTCCTGAAAGATGTATTTTTGAATATTATGAAAGCTGGGGTTCCCTATCCTCCTTTGTATCAAGCTTATATTACACTTATTCCAAAGCCAGATAAACCTAGGGATCTGCCTGGCAATTACAGACCCATAGCTTTAATAAATCAGGATATTAAAGTCTTCATAAGGTTACTGGCTAATAGAGTTTTAAAAGTTGCTCCTTTATTAATTAGTCAGGACCAAGTGGGGTTTATGCCAGGATGGGGGGCGCATGACACATTAAGGAAGCTGCATCATATCCTTCATTGGGCCTCCAAGTTAGCTATGGCTCTGATTGCACTTGATGCCGAGAAGGCATTCAATAGGGTTTCCCATGTTTTTCTATTTCTTACGATGGAGAAAATGGGCTTCCTGGAGAGCCTTTTCAGAGGCCTTAAAAACCTTTATAGCGCCCCCACTGCTAGTGTTTTGTGCAATGGCTACTTTTCTAAAGAGTTCCTTCTGTTGAATGGGACTAGACAGGGTTGCCCCCTGTCACCAATTTTGTTTAATATTTATTTGGAACCAATATTAAGGGCACTCCACATGGAGCCTGCGGTTCAAGGAATTAAGGTTCATGGGATGGAGCTTAAATTTTCGGTTTTTGCCGATAACATAATGTTGCATTTATATAAACTGGCTGAAAGCTTCCAAAAAGCCCTGGAAATAATTAGGTAATTCTCAGAGGTTTCCAACTACAAATTAAATTTAAGCAAAACACAAGTTCTTCCCCTTACCCCGTATACTTATAGAGCAGATTTTGAACACTTGTAAATAAACTGGACCCCAATTAAAATTAAATATTTGGGTATCTGGATTAAGGCTAAATCAGAAAATGAGGTGGAAGAAAATGTTGGCAATCTTTTGACTATAATTAAAAAATATATTTTAAGGTGGAATAAACTCCCCCTGAACTTCACTGCCAGACTGGGATTAATTAAAATGAATCTCCTACCTAGATTGTTATACCCAATTCATCTGTTACCTTATAATATTCCTAAAGGAAGGTTTATTAATATCCAGAGTGTAATCTCAGCATTTTTGTGGAATTCAAAACCCCCCAGGAGAAAACCTGCTGCCCTATGCCTTCCCCATCTTAAGGGAGGGATTAAGCTTCCAGACCTATTTTTATATTATGTCGCGGGACAACTAGGTTTAATGGGACGGTGATACAGAGCCCAGGAAGAAGGGGGATACATCCTAACATGGCTCCAAATCGAGCGATGAATTCTGGAGGACCTGAAACTTTCCCCAGCAGTTTTGCTCTTTTCAGATCCAGAGGGCATACTGTACCTAAAAGGGGAAAGCAGACACCAATCGTTAAATCAATGGTGGCATGGTGGAATTTTTTAAACCCCACACAGAGAAGAGTTCAAAGGAAAGTTAGGGATCAACCCATATTGGGAAATCCTAACCTTCATCTTGGGGGACAAATAATCAAAGAGCATTGGGCACCACAATTAGCTGATCTGAACTTAACAGATTTTATAGTAGAAGATAAGGTGATCCTACCTGCTCAGACTAGGGAATAGGACTTTTTTAAAAAGATTCAGATTACGAATATGGTGCAGCAATTTTTAAGAGATAATAAGAATGTGGGTCAGAGTCCATTTACTTGGGATAATTTGAGTGAGATTGATTACTCACAACACCCCCTCTCCAAAGTTTACACTGTGCTGTTAGGCTTTGTGAGCTCAGACTCCTTGGCTCAAGTTTTATATTGTGGAAAAAAAAATATAACCCCCCCCTCCCGCAGCCTGACCGGAAAGAGATTTGGAAAAGTGTTAAACTCCTGCCCATACCGAAATATAAGACTATGCGATTTTTTATTTTCTCAAACATTTACTGCACCCCAGCTAAGCTATGTTCTAGAAGACTCAGACAGACAGATCTGTGCTTTAGATGTGGAATGAAACCAGGGGATCTGTTACATGTGATGTGGAACTGTCCCAAAATACATTCATTATGGGTTCAAATTGGTCTTAACATGGATCCATTACTAAACTATTCGGAGCATATTAAACTAGAGATCTGTGTTTTGGGAGATATGAAATCAGTTGTGAGAGAGTCAGCTAAGCATCATGTGGCATTGATGTCCGCCCTGGTTAAGGCATTTGTCCTAAGACATTGGAAAAGTGATCTTATTTATAATTATGATCATTGGGTGAGAGATGTGTCACATATCTTCGATAGACTCAAAAGACAAATGATAATAGAAGATAAAAAGAAAATCTATGATAAAAGATGGAGGGTATTAGAGGCAGTGTATTCAATACAACTGAAGAGTGCTCAAACCCAGATCTGGCTGTCTGATTGGGATTAGCCAACAACTATTACTTAAGAAAAAATTAAAAGGGACTATGATTTTATTGATGTGTATAATTCTGTGTCTTATAGTACTTCTCCCAGTGAGGTGTATTACTCTCTTTAGATAGTTCTTGGTGTGGTTATATTATGTCTGCCACATCAAAGAGTTAGGATGGGTTATCTCTCTCTCCTAGGGACACAGTTTTAAAGCCCAGTCTAAAGGGCTTACAGCTACTTTGAAATTAAGGTTAGTAATAAAGAGGGATATTTAAACTGGAAGTTGATTAGGCCCATAGCTAACTTTGAATTGATAGAATCCAATATCATTTTAGTAAGTCAGAGTCAATTCAGCAGGTATAATACATTAAAACTGTGTATGTAAATAGTTAAGGGGATGTATATAGTGGCCACAGCCAGTTTGGGGATGTGGGACTGGGGTCAGCCTGGGATATGTGTGTGTATGTCTTCTCTGTTGATATCACAAACTTTAATAAAGAAGTTTGAAAAAAAATGCTGGTATAACCTATGTTGTCGAATCTCCTCCGGGGGTTCTTGTACAATCCCGATGTGGGCACTTTGTGGCTGCCCTTCTAGACTGGGGATCAACTGCTACCGTATACCCCCTAGTGCCATGTTGCAGGGGGTTTATGCAGCGTAACAGCTGTTTGGCACAATTGGCCTGCAACATGTAGAATTGTGCATGTCGCAACTGCTGGCGTAAGTTGCTACATGTGCCATTCTGCTTGGCGCAACTGCTGTTACGCCAGGTGTAACCCTTCTAGAATTTGGCCCTATGGGTACACAAGTGCTGAGGCATGAATAGAACAGAACAAGATATAACACCAAATAATCTATTTACAATTTTGGGCTAATTCATACTTATGTGTGGCATTTCGTTTATAGGTTTGACATAAATCAGTGCAGCTATTCGAGATCAAGTATATCACAGGCAGCATAGTGAGTGCTGTGTGCTCAAGTCACATAATTAGCAAGATGTAATGCAGCCAGGAGGAGGCTTTGTCATTTTCATGAAAAGAAGGGGAGAGGGGGTGGGAGTAGGGTTAAAAATAAATGGTGTTATACAGGTAGTTGAGAGAGGGGGCAAGATGCCATCCATAACATGACCTTCTTGTGAATGAGCTTGCTCAATGGAGTCTTTCCTGCAATAAACTTGAACTTGAACATAACAGACAGAAAGAGGAGGGGTTGGGACCAGGGAGAAGCTGATAGCATTAGAAACTGAAAGGAATGGGGAGGAGGGGAATATCAGGGAAGGTGGGTGGTGGGGTGGCACACGGCAGTATGCAATCTAAATGTCAGGATTTGAGCAACCCATGCCAGTAGTGAGATATGGAGGGAGGGAATCCTTAGGGAGGAGGAGAAAAGGTGTCACACCAGAAAATAATGCAAGGACCTATAAATGGAAGGCTAGACCTATAAGTGGAAGGCTATCCCCCTCAATTTCAGTGTTGGACAGAAAAAATGAGGGGCACAGTGTGGTGGAGGCAGGATGCACAGATCAGGCCATTTAGTTATATTTGTTTTCTCTTTTTATTCTGTGTCTGGTAGTGTCTGAGATACAGTTTGCATTTAAAAGGCTATAGGTTTGGTCCATTCTAAAGGGAAGAGCTGCACTTAATTAAATATTAACAGTGGTCCATTTATGGTGTTTCATGGTGTTTTTACTGAAGTATTTTATGTTAACATCCAGGAATGCAGGAGACAAGAAAAGCACCTTTGTAGAAATTTCTGAGAAGCCAAGGTTCTGGGTTTACCTGTTCCTCACAGGAGTGCTGTCTTTTTTGTGTTGTTTATTATGTGCCGATTATGTTACAGTACTTTTGCATGTCCTTTGTTTTCCAGATATGCTTTTCAACCACTTACATTTGTGTGACCGTACCATTGATGGGTGGGGGAAGGCTGAGTCAGCAATTTTATTAATGTACTTCATACAGTACAAAATCATACAGTAACACTTGTACATAGTAAACTTCATAAAAGGTTGCATTGCACACACACAACATTATACAGAACATTTTGCCAATTTATAATCACTTACGAGTTGCATGCCTTTCCTCAGTAACCTCAACGGGCAAAACCATTTTTATGGTGGCTTGCCGCGCTTGCGCGGCAGTCAACATATTGGGAGAGTGCAGCTTTGGGGGCACGGCTGCTGTTGGGTGAATGCAGGGCACGCATCAGTAGGTGAGTCCCTCATTCCCCAATAAGCCAGCATGCTAGCGCTGACACCAACATTATGTAAAATGGACAAAACTTCTAAACAAAGTGCCGCTGCAATCAGAGACAAGCTCGTCATGCAGCGTCACTTTGTTTAGAAGTTATGTCCACTTTACTACGTGCCGCCACCCCCAGTACAGGGTGCCACTCTGGGAGCCCACCCCAGCATGGCAACTGATGCCATGGCTGACGGGGGTGCCCAATCCCCCATCGGCTCCACGCCCCCCCCAGCCATCCTTCTGCCACACTGGGAGCCCACCCCAGCATGGCAAACATCCTGCATCATCTTTTTTTTTTTTAAACCTGCAAATTAAAAACGGTCCCATGGCGCTTCTCCTTGCCCCCCCCCACAACCCGCACCCATCCACTACGCACCCTACCTCCTCACACCCACCACCTCATACTTACCTCCGGAGTCTGGCGCAACGATCTTCGGTGGACCGGGAATACATCTGCACTCTTCAAAGCCGACTGCAAACTGAGGAAATGCCGGTAAGCTGTATAATGGGCTAGATAGGGTTTTTTCAACTTTGTTGCATATCTCAGGCATTTTTTGGAATTTTTGCACCAAATTTTCAACATGGGGTTTTTGGCGCCCCTTCTCATGAATTCTGTCACTGTCATGGTGTTTATCGGCCTTGAAAGGTGATTTCGCAGTCACGGCACGAAATCACCTTTCGGGGTCCATTAACGAAATGACTGTGGCGGTGTTCAGGAGGTGCCCTCTTAAAAAGCCTAAGTTTCAAATTTGGTGGAAAATCAACAAATGCCTGTTTTAGTAGCCATGTTGCAGTTGCTGTTACGCGACGGCTCATAATCTCGCCAAAGATTCACAATACTTTACTGCTGGATTTTCAGCATTGTCATTTTGTACACCTGCTTGTGAACAGTACACCTGTCATTTTCCACATCCTGCCTGAAATGTGTTTCCGAAGACTTCTGGCGGACAAGCGAGTCGCAGTGGGAACGGAAGTTTGGGGCCAGATTATGAAAATGACAGTGACACAGTTCATGAGCAGAGGACCTAAAATGCCTATGTTGAAAATTTGGTCATGATACTCCATGAAATAACTGTGTTACGAGCATGCATTGGCAGATTGCATGCACGCTCGTACCGTCGTGCATTTGTGATATTTTCAGTCTGGATTTTCACCACTGCCATTTTTCCACACCTCTTGATGAACAGTACAGCCGTCATTTGACATATTGTGCCCAAAATATGTTTTCACACTTCCGGCGCAGAATAGCGTGGTCGCTGTGCAAAATCACTTCTTGGGACACTTTAAGGAAATAACAGTGACACTGTACATGAGCAGAGGTGCTAAAATGCCTATGTTGAAAATTTGGTGTCGAACGCCCATAAAATGGCAGTGTTGCAAGCGTGCATTGCATATTTCCCACACACCATAGTAGCTTCGCAAATTTGATATATTTACATGCCACATTTTCAACACTGGCATTTTTTTACACCTCCTTATGAACTGTGCAGCTGTCATTTCTCACATCCTGCCTGACATGTTTTCCCGCACTGCAATACCAAACACCCAAAGGGACACCCTAATGCTTGTCACTCTCTGCAGGGTGGGGGTGGGTTGGCATCAGTTCAATACTTCACTGCCATTCCTATGATGCATCTGTCTAACTCCTGCACTACCAATGCCAGCAAGCCAACATTCGGCATTGGCAAATGCTTGTTCAATATATAATAGATCTTCTGTAGTGTGGACATTTTACTGTCATCCAAACCTCTTTCATTCCAGTGATGAGTGCCTGCTTCGTTCTTGGCTTTGTCTTTTGACAGATGCGACTTTTCATGGCATGCCATATCAACTCTATCAGATTCATGTCTGTGGACCTACAAAAGACAGTACTAAATTAATTGTTCTGCAAATCATCATCTAATGTTATAGGTGTTATATAAAAAATATACACAGAAAATAATGTACTGTTTTACTCTGGTGGTGTTTTGTTCAGTACTAAACAGTGTTAAAGAAAAATGTTTTGGGTCATTGTCCAGATAAAAGCAGTGCCCATCAGGAAAATTTTTATGGATGGACTTTGTAGTAGCCCTCATTATAGTATGATCCCAAAAGAAGAGCCCAATTATAGTTCCTACAGTGGGTAACATAAAGTTGATATGATTAAGTGAACAAAATACAGTATATGAACATTACAACTATTATACGGCAGCAAAGTTAACTCACCCTTAAAGCAAGAGACCAGGCCACAACCTTACTTTGAAATTACAGCCCAGTCATGAATTGTCAGAGGATGCTTTTGCTTGGCTTCATGGAGTCATGTTGTCCACTTTTCATAAATGCCACTGAAGCAAACTGTTGTAAAGAAATCATCTCATTCATACAATGGCATCATGAAAACTGCCCTTTGACTTTTTGCATTGCCTGGCCTGCTCTTCCCACTTCACCTTCATCACATTTTGTATCATCAGGAAAAGTTGAGAAAGTACAGCTTTGCACAATGAAATTACGTGACTAGGAAAACACATGTGCTATACTGTGATCTCCCATATGTCCTGCCCATGTGTTGGCACATCGGCTCCGCTGAAGTTATGGACATGTCTACCCCATGCTCCCTGCTCATCAGCTCAGGCACCCTCTGATGGCATAATCATTACCTTCATTCAGGATCTTATCCAAGAAAAGTATATTCACACTGTGAATACAAAACATGAATTATATACACTTACTGTGAAAACTAAACTTACAGTACAATCATGTATTCAAGCTACATATGTACATTACTGCACGTAGTACAAACAATGGCACACACACAGGGATAAGATGGGTGGGCTCTTTTCAAGAGTGTGCAGATCCCACTGTCCATTATGTTAATCCTACTACTCTGCAGAAATGCATGTGTATTCTTCATGCTGGTACCAGAGGCATGCATTCTCCTTATCAGCATGCTAATCTCGGGTCTAATATTTACCATTTTTCTGGAGACAAGAAAACAAAATTATGAACACACAGTGAAGAAATGTATTACACTGTAATGCCTTTCAATAAATGTACTCTTCTGTGGTATTAAAACATAAGAAGTGTTGTAACCTGTACAACTCTGCTCATAGCCTTGTGATTCCCATCTGAAGTCAACCCACATAGCCTGATTGTTGGTAAAGTGGCAAGTGCCAATGCTTGCAGTATTTAGCATTAAATTTCAAAGAGGATAATATCACTGCCAAACCTGACCAATGTTGTTGCAGCCCTCACCTTGGCTGGCATCATTCACAATTATTTCACATCTAACTTCACTTCAATATCTGTTAAAAAGATGGTTTAGTCCTAAAAGTAAATTAAAATGTAAATTGTTTCACTTATGAACTGCCTTATTTAATCTTATTTTGATGGAAAAGGCATTGCACTATGGGAAATATTCTGTTACTGGAGTTGCTGAGAAACTATGGAAAACACTAGGCTTGTAGAATTGAACTCCTGTGAGAAGAACTTGGTCAAAAGCTGCTGAGAAGTACCAATGCAAGTTGCACCAAACAGCCACTGGTGGCAAACACTGGTGTGCCTGGGACCCTGCACCGGATTTTGGTAGAGGAGGAGGTCCCAGCACCAAACTCCTGATAGTCACCACAAGCAGTCCCATGCATCAAAGAACTGGTGCAGGGGAAGGGATTGATGGAGGCTGCTGTCAGCTTCTGGTCATTGTAAATCCTGGCCCCTAGAGTACTTGCTACTGCCGGTGGTATGAAAGACAAAGGGCAGAGAAAGACAGAACGTGGACTACCATAGCTGTTGTCAATTTTTTTCTGCTTATCATAATTTCCCTGAAGGTCAAGAATATCCCCATATGGGAATAATTTCCATCATGTGCAGCTTTATAGCTACCAATCAGGAAATAAATGAGCATAATGCAAAACCTTAGTACACCTCACCTCCATAAACTATACATTCTAGCAATGCGTCTACAAAAAGCTGCCAGTGAAAACTTGTATACATATATGGCAGAGGTACTGTACATTTCCAACTGATTGCAGAGTTGTTAGGACAAAATACTGCAGGAGGGATATACACTATTGCATGTGATCAATAGAGAGGGTCAGGGTGGTCCACAAAATCATAAATTTGCATCTTTGTATAATTGGCAGTAACATGCACCTTCCTAGAAGAGCTGCCAATACTGTCAATATGTACCAAAAATGCAGTTGTTTAGTAAACAAGTACACTGTCCACTTTTTAAGGGGGTTGGTTTGAAAGGTGACTGTCTGAACTGGGACTCATTTCATACTTTGGCAATTAATCTGTTTCTGGAACCCTGTAAGCTGATGACAGTAGCTGAGGGGGTGATTTCCAGGATTATTCTTGCTCCAGCACTCTGATTTAAATACATTCACTCATAATATCTTGCCCTGAGGTGGAGGTCAGTGAGAGGACCCTCCATCTCTAACTGGGCAGTGAAGAATGTTTTGCTTCTGAATCTGTGTTCAACATTTACATTAACTCTGCCCCATCTTTATTGGGCCCCATTATAAAGGGATCTATGGGTAGTGCTCTCCTGAACTGAAATAGCTGCCCTCTGTAGTTTCTTGCTTCTTTTGGGGTGTTGGTTTTGGGGTGTGGGGTTTTAAATGTAATTGAGTATCTATGTGGTGAGACTGGTTAGGGTAAGTTCTATATCAGTTGTGTGGCTGTCTGTGTGACTGGTATTTAGCTAGCGGTATATGGGGGCAATCTGGTGGGACAGTAAGTGTCTGGGGAGGTCCATGAGTCAGAGATGGGCTAGGATTCTATACGGGGCATCCAAGCTTCTCGATCTGTGGCCCTTCACTGACTTGTCAGTTTCCACCACTACAGCATGTCACTATCGGGAGGTCGGGATTAAGAGGTCCCACACTGACCGGGTATGGCAGGGCACCTTGTACCTTGCGGATGGGGGTAGGATTCAGAATATTAGGTGTAGAAGGCACCCTGGGCATCAACAGGATCTAGGGAGAGGCCAGACATGTTTGGTTCCCATCCCCAGGGTTCCCACCAGACTGAGTGGACTAGTAACCAGAAGGGCTACACTATCCATCAGTCCCCTGAGGGCAGTGCTTTGCAATGCCAGATCAATCAGGAACAAGACCGCAATTTTAGCAGACTTCATTTACTCAGTCGAGCTGGCTTGCATCATTGAGACCTGGGTGGGGGATGATGCTGGTCTGGTTTTAGAGGCTGCCGTTCCCCCCTTGGGTACTTGGTAGTGCACTTCCCCAGAGTGGTGAACAGGGGCGGGGTAGTGGCCATCGTTTTAGATCTGAACTTGACTTCACCATGCACCCAGTGGGAAAACTGGGATCCTTTGAATGTGTGGCCATGCGTGGGGTTCTTGGCACAGAATGCAGGATTCTCCTAATTTACTGGCCCCCTGGGGTGGTGGGTGAATTCCTGCAGGAGGTAGCTGACTTCATTATCAGTGAAACGTCGGAGTCCCCCAGATGTTTAATTCTGGGGGATGTCAATGTTTGGGCTGACGACAAATCATCAAGGCAAAATTATAACCTCCTCCAGATGATGTACTCTCTGGGCCTGTCGCAAGAAGTTTCTTCCGTGACCCACCAGGGTGGCCATATGTTGGACCTGGTTTTCTCACTGGGGCTTGATGTTAGTTACCTCAAGACTGATCAGGTCATTTGGTCAGAACATTGCATGGTGGAGTTCTCATTTGGAGCCCCCCTGACAGCCCTCCCCTTCCAGAGATAGTAAGCTACTGTCCTTTGAAGGGCTAGACCCCGCAGGGATTTCTGGCAGTAGCTGATCTACCTAGCATGGGTAGTGCATGTGTAGGGTGTATGAGTGAGGCTGATATCGCTTATAATAGGGCGATGTTGGCAATGCTCTACTCTCTCACACCAATCTGAGTATGACCCAAATCTTCTCACTTGAGGTCCCCATGTTTGGTTTGAGAGGGAGCTCAAGGCAATGAAGATTTTGGGTCGGAGGTTAGACCGCTGCTGGTGGAGGTCCAGGTTGGAGGTGGACAGACTGGCTCTGTGCTCCCATTATGGTGAGTATCAGGGGGCAATCACCTGTAAGAAGGCAGAGTTCCTGTCCAGAGAGATTGCTGCCAGGAAGAATCGACCAATTGTGCTCTTTCGGACTATGGACACGCTATTAAACCCAGCCTGTCTACAGCTGAAAAAAGCCTTTTCTGACACTTTATGTGAATGGTTTGCTCTCTTCTTCTAGGACAGGGTGTCCACCATCCAGCAGGGCGTACTGCCAGTGAGCCATAACATGGCTGACAGTGGCCACCTTAGGTGTCATGAGAGTGCTCCGCCTGGTTTGGGGGAGTTTAAACCAGTGGAGGTATCTGAGGTCACTCAGGTTGCTCTCAGGCTGAAGCACACATATGGAGAACTGGACCCAGTGACGATGCATTTTTTAATGAGATGTGTTGATGCCATTTGCCCAGTGTTCACCTTGATTGTCCAGTGCTCTCTCTCAGAAGGGGTCTTCCCAGATGCCTTGAAGGGAGCACTGGTCAGACCACTTCTGAAGAAACCATTTTTAGACCCTGACATCAAGTCGAATTACCGTCCAATCTCCAACATCCCAGTTTTAGGGAAGGTTGTTGAGAATAATAATAATAATAGCTTAATTTATTATGCATCTTTCAGGTTTGTCAAGGAGCGTTACATACAATTAGTAAAACAGGAAAAATAAAACAGCTGTATAAAAATATTCAATTAAAAATCCAGTATTCAGTATTAATAACTAGGAAATTCTCGGTGCCATAAATAAGTCTTTAATGCCTGTTTAGAGCCCCTCCATGGTAGTGCACTCCCAAAGCTGGTAGGATGGAGAATTCCAAAGGGCTGGGGCTGCATACATAAATGCAAGGGGCCCCTGATGATTTTAAAAATACCCTTGGAATCTCTAGCAACCCCTCATCAACTGAGCAGAGCAATCACTCTGGGCAGTAAGGGAATAGAAGCTCTTTCAGGTAGTCTGGGCCAAGTCCACATAGGGCTTTATAAGTCAGTAGTCCGACTCTGAAGGTGATCCACCACTGAATCAACAGCCAGTGCAGTTCGCGCAACACCGGTGTAATGTGATATGTCTTGGGAGCCCCTGTCAACAACCGGGCTGCAGCATTCTGAACCAGCTGCAGGCAATGGATATCAACCCCCGGCAGACCTAAGTAAAGGGAGTTGCAGTAATCAAGGCATGAGGTCACAAAGCTGTGTATCAGTGTTGGAAGATCACTGGATGGAACAAGGTGCTTTATCCTAATGATGTTCCTCAGGTGGTAAAAGGACGACTTGACAACTGCCAGTTGTTGGGTTGTGGTTGTGGTGCTTCAGCTTGAAGAGCACCTTGTGGCCTTTGATTCTTATGAACCTCTCCAGTCAGGCTTTCGTGTGAGGCATAGCACAGAAACCGCATTAGTTTGGGTGCACAATGATCTCCTCGGGGCTACAGATCGAGGAGAGGGGACAATTCTTATTCTTCTCGACCTTTCCTCACCTTTTGACATGGTAGACCACTGTGTGTTACTTGACTGCCTGAGGAAATTTTGTGGACTCACTGGCACTGTCATCTGCTTGTTCGAGTCCTATCTCATGAATAGGAGGCAACGGGTAGTGATGAGGAATTCCTCCTCCTCCCCTAGCCTCCTGTCATGTGGAGTACCTCAGGATTCAGTCTTGTCACCAATGTTGTTTGCCATGTATATGCTGCCCCTGGGAGGACTCATTAGGAAATACAGTTTGGGTTTTCATTTCTATGTGGATGATACCCAGCAGTACTTTCCCTTTGCCCCAGGACATCCAGTGCAGTGGAAGTGCTTAATGAATGCCTTGCCAAGATCAATGACTGGATGGCCTCCAGCTGGTTGTGACTGAACCCCGATAAGTTCGAGGTACTGGTTGTGGAGTTGAACAGAGGGCATGATAGGATGGCCTCTGGCACAGAAACAGATTTGTTCCTGGGGTCTGTACCATTGAAGGCCTCCTCTACGGTGTGTGATCTTGGTGTGACCTTTGACAGTGGACTGACATTTGAAGCTCAAGTGTCATCCGTTGTCAGGACCAGCTTTTATCATCGTAGGCATATTGCCAGGATAAAGCCCTAGTTCTGCCCTGGACCTTCCCACCTTGGTGCATGCCTTCGTGACATCAAGGCTTGACTACTGTAATGCACTCTACCTCGGGGTCTCAGGGGCAGTTGAAATACTGTCACATCACCCCGGTGCTGTGTGAACTGCACTGGCTGCCAGTCAGGTGGAAGACCATCTTCGAGGTGGGCTTGCTCACCTTTAAGGCCCTACGTGGGCTAGGCCCTGGATACTTGTCTGATCTTCTTATACCTGCTGCAATGGTCCACTCCCTCCATTCCTCCTCTAGGGGCCTCCTTGCGATTCCCAGGATGAGGCTGAAAACTGCCAGCCACAGAGCACTTAGTGTCCCCGTTCTGTGGAATTTGCTTCCACCATCTGTATGGGAGACTCATTCAGTTGAAGTATTCAAGGCCCGCCTCAAGACCCACTTGTTCAGTCAGGCCTTCCCAGACACTGTTTATTAGATCTTATGCGTTGGATGGCCCCTTCTAGCTACTGGCTTTAGCTTAGGCCTTGTCTGTCTATTTGTATGGCCTGCTTAAATTTATTGCTGAAATTTTTACTGTTTTATTTTTGTGGATAGTTGTTTTGATGTGTACAGTGCCCAGAGCCTCTGGGATTGGGCGCCTGGAAAAATAAAATTTGCCTTGCCTTGTCTTTGTCATCAGTCCACTGACAGATATTCAGCTAGTACTCCTGCAGGAAAGAATGAGTGCTGCATGACTGACTGGGAAGAAATTTGTTCCAGAGGTCTAAAAGAGGTTGTAACAATTTTTTTTTTTTTTGAAATCACTCTTTATCCTCCTCGCAGCCTGCCTCCTCCGACCCTTCAGTGATGACCCACAGACATCCCACTACCCGGAACCCTGCCCACACAGACCACAAGTCCCCATGGAGCCACGGTTTACCGGGCGGGGACGAGGTGGGGGATCTAACCCCGTAACTTATATTTCATCAGTCTCGTGGACTGTTGGGCCGGCACGGGCACATCATGGGCATGTCCTGGGTCCCCACATCTTCCCGGATGAGGCAGGCTCTTTTCTCGGTTTTCTCCCTTCCCGAGCAGTCAACGACCTCCCCTGACATCATGACGCGCGCATCGACGTCCATACTGCTCAAAGGCCAACCAGCCAATCCCAGAGGGGCTTGCACTTCCTCGAGCCTCCACTCGGGGTCATGCAAGTGCCGGATTGCGGCCGAATCCCTCCCCGGAGTAGGCGTGCTGTCGTCGGACGCTCAAGCCTGTCTCCCCCCGGCCGACCCACCGACTAGCCGAGTCTGCTCCCGAACCCGGGTCGCCGGCGTGGAATGAGGTGTGGCGTCCAGCGCCTCAACCCTCGGTGCCACCGGGCCGGGTTGTAACAATTTTATGTCGCCAGCAACATAACACAGCTTGTGGTGCTGGCTGGAACTCTGAGTGCTGGAACTGCATTTTATCATCTAGTACATGAGATACTGCATGATACAGTACTACATAGTACCACCACTGAAGATGCGTAATTTTTCTTTTGCCCCTGTTAACCTGGTGACCTGCAAAATGCCCATATTCTGGGAGATGCTCATCCAGATGTGGTAGAGTTTTTTTGCAGTTCCTTGAGCTATAAAAGAAGGTCATCCACAAATAGTGATATAGGAATACCTTATGCTAGACCCCCATTAAGTTGAAGTCCCTCAATTTCTTGCTTGGCATGGAGCACCATAGCCAGTAACTCTAGATAGAGAACATAGAGCGGTCAGGAGAGAGGGCACCCCTGTTGTGTTTCCTCAGATAACTCAAATACTCAAATTGTTGAGAAAACCTACCATTGGTCATGACTTTTGTTTGTGGGTCAGTACACAGTGCTTTTACTCAGTGAAGAAACATAAGGCCTATGCCAAATATCTCCAGAGTGTGAAGCATGAACCCCCACTACATGCTGTCAAAGACTTTTTCTGCTTCTAATGCAAGGATCCCTGCATTTACCATCTTCCTCCTTTGCCCAGTGCAAAACCACATTTATTGTTCTGATGTTGGTTTCACCTTGCCAGCCCTTAACAAAGCCAGACTGTCCTAATAGATCACTACTGGTAGAATTTTTTTTTCAAAAGCGCTTGGAAAAGTGTGTGTGTGTGACTGGAGGTGACTCTCTAAAACAGTTTTTTCCATACACTCTTGATGCCGGTTCATGTAAATTTATTTCAGATAACCTCGACATTATGTGTCATATCATGACTTCTTCAGAGGAACTTTTTCATAGTTCCAAAAACAGCAAGACATAACAAAATTAATATATTTTTATACAGCTGATCTTCAAATTCACTTTGAAGAAATTCATGTAGTATTCTCTGTACTGAGCATATGCACTCCTACCATTTTACTCTTTACAAAACTGGTTAATTGTGTGCTAGTTTTTTCCTTTTTACAAATTTCTTATAGTCTGCAGGCATAACAACAATAAAATTATCGTTTGCTTCTTTTTATAAAATGTTTATAGTCTGCAAACATAATAACAATAAAATGATTCCTTACTCCATGTGCTTTCTATAATTCCACAAAGTTCTGTGATCCACTGAAATGATATGTGCTTCCACCACCTTGTGATTGTTATTTTTCACCAAGGTGCCAAGTGGTGAAAGGGATCCTGTTGCTAAGCTGGACACTCACAGAAATATTATTTCCAGGCAATTTAAAAAAAAATACCTGAACCTTGCTAAATGGGTGCTGTTTACCCTGGTTCAGCTATTAGTTTTTTTTAAATACATAATTTTTTATGAATTTCAATGTTTTTACATTTAAAAAAAGAGGTGGCTGCCATGGTTGTTTTTTTTCTTACAACAATAAATAACAAGTTATTCTGTACTTACATTCCGCATTATATCTCTCTGTTTGCATTACCATTGCACTGTTTGTTTAAATGTTCCCTGAGTTGTTCTTATTGTGTACACTCCTTCCCATGAAATGTGAACCACAGAGGGTGCAATTCCCCTTCTGTTGTACTGTATATGCCATGTACTTGACATGGAACCTTTGCAAAAGAGGGTTTGCTCAAAGTTTTTTCCGAACAATGAAATGAAATTATTTCTCACACCAAGTAAATCATGAAAATATGCACTCACAATTGGTGTTTCTTGACTAGTCGAGATAGAGAGTTATCCAAAAAATTAACTTTAAATCCTTTTATGCTGAAACCATATAATAAATTTTCATGAAACCTTGAAAGCAGGGTTATAATGACATAGATTTACATATAGCCTTCTTTTATTTCACATAGGCGCCTCCGGTACAGTTTCGGGATGAGAGAATCTAAGAGCCCCATTCCATTTTTTGTTTATTATAGAAGGACTTGCCTTCAGGGTTTCAGCTTTTTATTGGTATTTTTACATTGCTGTGTGAATTGGATAGGGGCTGAACTCATTTATGGTGCATACCACCCTGTCAGCATTAGTTAGATGGTTTAACTTTATTATTCTGGCCTCTTGTCTCTCTCTCTTTTATGTTAATTTCTATTTGAAAGGCCTGTCTCCTCTTGCTCTGTATAGGACTCTAAGGATTTACTGTTCAGATTCATATTTGTTAATTTTCACTATACCGTTATAGTCATAGATCACTCTTAGAGATTATCTCCCAGATGGAGGTAGTTTTCTTTGGGGGGGCGCTTTGGGTGTTTAGCAGTGGGGTGTTGGTGGAGTGAAGTTGCATCATGGGCTGGGTATTATTAGGAGTTCAGTCATTAGAACTGGGGGCGGTAATTTGTTTTAGATGGTTTGTTTGGGGTTGGTTAACTGGTTATGGGGGTTTAAGTAATACAGACCTCTCTGATGTCCAGTTTAAATTTAAAGTCTTGACTAGTTCTGAAAGAACTTCTAAAACTGAAGGTGGACAAAGCAATGGGGCCTGATGGGATTCATCCCAGAATTCTAAAAGAACTAAGGAGAGAACTAGAGACACCACTGACTACCCTTTTTAACAAATCATGGGAGGATGGTGTGGTACCTAAAAACTGGAGGGCAGATGTGATTCCCCTTCACAAACATAGGAGCAAAGCAGAGGCAAGAAACTACAGACCTGTTAGCTTGACCTCAGTGGTAGGGATAATGATGGAATCTCTTCTGAAAGAAAGAATTGTTGAGTACCTAGAGACCAGCAGGGCACAGGGCCCAAGGCAGCATGGATTCACAGTGGGAAGGTCATGTCAGACAAATCTAATAGATTTCTTTGATTGGGTGATCAAAGTAGTAGACCAGGGAGGGGCTGTAGACATGGCCTACCTAGACTTTAATAAGGCATTTGACACAGTCCCACACAAAAGATTAAACAAATTAGCCAGCCTGGGAACGAGTCCCACGGTGGAAGCCTGGGTAAAAAACTGGCTGGACAACAGGACACAGATGGTAATAGTAAATGGAGTCCACTCTGAAGAAAGGGGAGTTACTAGTGGGGTACTGCAGTGTTCAGTACTGGGTCCAGTACTTTTTAATGTCTTTATAAGTGACATTGCAGAGGGACTGGAAGGAAAAGTATGCCTCTTTGCAGACAACAGAAAGATCTGCAACAGGGTTGATACACTAAGGGGGTGGAAAGAATGAG
The DNA here is from genome assembly GCA_016271365.2 of Neoceratodus forsteri. Lineage (NCBI taxonomy): Eukaryota > Metazoa > Chordata > Ceratodontiformes > Ceratodontidae > Neoceratodus > Neoceratodus forsteri. The sequence goes on from CM028136.1 coordinate 344,825,947, forward strand.
AAGGGACTTGGCAAGGTTGGAGGAATGTTCAAAAGTATGTCAGCTTCACCGGCCCAGCGGTGCTGAAGGCTGAGGTGCTGGATGCCACATCTCATGCCATGCCAGCGACCCTTGTTCAGGAATGAGCACGGGTCACTGTGAGTTGGCAGGGAGGAGATGGATTGAGCATCCAGTGGACTGCTCTCCATCTCCTGGGGGGGGAGTGCAGCAGCCAGTGCACTCCTGACCTCTAGCGGAGACTGGGGCTCAATGGCACAGTGCCACATGAATGGGGGCGGGGGACATAGCAGACGCCTTACATGGGCACACACAGGAGTATGCGTGAACACCGTCACTGGCGTCATTGCATGCCATGCTCCCACAAGGGGCGAAAAAAGTGAAAATAGTGGCTCCAGGTTGCGTGGCTTGATGACCTTCAGCTGGCACACTGCTCCTCGGGGTCCACCACCTGTTCCGGATCCATGCCTGGCAGGGGATTATGGGGTCCTTTGTCTCCCCATGATGGGGGTAAGCCGTTGGGGGAAAATTCAAGGTGGGGGCCTGAGGTCAGTGCGGGCAGTTGGCGGCAGGAGGAGGATTGGAGGGAGAGCCAACCGGGGGACCACAACTGAAAAAAGTGAAGTAAAAAAAAAAAAAGTATGTCAGCTTAGATTCAATGCAAAGAAGTGCAAAGTAATGCACCTGGGAAACAAAAACCCAGGGGAAGAGTACACAGTGGGGCAGTATTAATAGCAACAAAAATGGAAAGGGACCTGGGGGCAGTCATATCAGATGACCTAAAGGTAAGCAAGCAATGTGAGAAGGCATAAGGATGGGTGGGGGGATACTGGGATGTATAGGGAGAGGAACCACCAGTAGAAAACAGGAAGCTGTTATCCCTCTGTACAGACAGTTGATGAGACCCCATCTGGAGTACTGTGTGCAGTTCTGGAGACGCCATCTCCACAAGGACATATACAGGATAGAGGCAGTCAAGAGGAGGGCAACTAAAATGGTGCAGGGTCTGCAACAGAAGCCATATGAAGAGAGACTAAAGGAGCTTAATATGTACACCCTTGAGGAAAGGAGGGAAGGGGAGATATGATAGAAACTTTCAAGTACCTCAAGTGAATCAACAAAGTCCAAGAGGGTAGCATCTTTCAGAAAAAGAGATGTGCAAGAACAAGGGAATACAATTTGAAGATGGGGAGGGACAGCTCAGAGTAATGTGAGGAAATTTTTTTTCACGGGGGTGGACGGATGGAATGGCCTTCCTGAGGAGGTTGTCGGGTCAAAAACAGTGGGGGAATTCAAGAATGTATGGGACAAACATAAGGCAATTCTGGTGGGGGGGTAGTAAGAAATAGGCTGTTGGTTAACTAGGATCTGCAGCTTATCCAATAGGTAGGGAAATGGGCAGACTAGGCGGACCAAGCGGTCCTTATCTGCTGTCAAAGCCTATGTTTCTATAGTATTAAGTGGGGCTTCACTATTGGTTGGGGGGTGTTTTGGGTGGGTGCACGCTTATTCTTGGAGGGTAATAGTTTGGGGAGGGAGTGTCTCTCAGCAGAGGAATGGCTCTTATGTTCTGCCTTTTTCTGTCTTTTTCTTAGGACCCTGTGAGTTTGGTTTAGTTAAGTTAACCATCATATTCAAGTATTAAGTACGCTTCTTGGAATGTGAAATGTGCCCACTCTAGGGTGAAAAGATGCCAAATCATCAAGCACCTGAAGCAGTTGCATTGTCAGATTTCTTTTTTATGAGAAACTCATCTACTTGCCTCGGAAGGACTTCTCTTCCGTGGACAATCAGTTGGGCAGGTATTTACCACTGGCAATAGTACAAATAATAAACGGGTAGCTATTTTAGTCTCCAGGGAGGTCAAGTCCCATTGCCTGCAGAGTCTTGATGATCCACAGAGGCGTTATATTTTGTGAGAGGTCTTTTTGATCCCACTGAAGTGTTAGTGGGCCGTGTCTATGGGCCCAATGTTGATACTCCCTCTTTTTTCACTGAATTATCTGCCCTTCTAGCCCCTTTTCTCTCCCTTCATATCATACCAGAGGAGGACTGAAATCTTTTGTTTACTCCGGATTTGGACAGGACTCACAGAACACAGGTGGGTCTGTCTCCAGCTAAACACTCTCTCTGAGATATGGTGAATACTATGGGTTTTTATAACCCCAGGCGTGTTTTATACCCGTCCATCTGGGAATACACATACTACTTCACAGCTCATAGGTTTTGTTCTCGTATAGATTATTTTTTAATAAGCTGGAGTGTAGTGGAGGGAGTGCTGAGCAGTCAGATAGCTCTACGGGTCCTCTTGGACCATTCTTCAGTGTGATTAGTGCACAGGATTTCTTCCCATACTCAGAAAGACACCATCTGGAAGTTAAACAACCAGCTTTTAAAGGATGAGAATATAGTTGCCAAGCTCAAGGAATCAATGGAGGTTTTTGGTCGCTCAGAACAGGGGTACTACTGCATGGGGGGGACATAGAATGGGGTGCCCTTAAGTGCTTTCTTCGAGGTGAGTTAATTCACTTGGCAACCAAAATGAAATGCAACAGGGAGGCCAAGGCTCTTCATATCCTTACCCATATCAAAACCCTGGAGAAACAGTTGTCTCCTACATCCTCGGCGGAGGATCATAGGGAATTAGTTACTCTTAGGGACAAATATGAGGAGTGTCTGAGAGAGAAGGTCAAGTACACCATCTTTAAGACATGCTCCATATATATTGATCAAGGAGAGAAGGCAGGTCACCTCTTTGCTTTGCGTCTTCACAGGAAGGAGGCATCTCACAGTGTCCCTTCTATTACATCCATGGTTGATGGCTTCACTAAACTATCACCCCGGGAAATAGCTGGTGAATTTGAATCCTACTACTTGTCTCTCTCTATGGTCCTCCTTTAGACCAACCTTGGAACAAGAACTTGTAGGCCTATCTGGATGTGATACTCCTCCCTGTATTAATGCCTGCACAGCAAGCTCTCCTAGAACAACCAGTTACTCAACAAGAAATCCTGGAAGCCATCCGGTCCCTACCAGCTGATAAGGCCCCCAGCCCGGATGACTTTTCTTCCAGTTTTTGCAAGGTCTTCTCTAAGGAGTTAGTTCCCTTGTTACATTGCTTTTTTTTTTATATATATGTGAATTTGGTGTTTCAAATACCACTTTACTCGAGGCAATGATAGTGGTCCTCCTCAAGCCGAGTAAGCCTTCGGATAGTCACTAGCTATAGGCCCATTTACTATGTGAACTGCAACATTACATTACTGGATAAGATTCCGGGCTGCCAGGATTAATAAAGTTTGGGATGGGCTCATCAGCCATGAGCAGGTTGCCTTTATGCAATTCCACTCTTCAACTGATCACCTTCGTAAATTGTCACATATATCCTCTGCGTCCTGGGAGGCTGGAACCCCAGTGGCCCTGGTCTCCCTGGACATGGAGAAAGCTTTTGACAGGGTGAATTGGGCCTTTCTCTTAGCCACCCTTAGTAAATTTGGTTTTCCATCTAAATTCATTGGATGGATTAAAGTTCTTTATTCCCTCCCCAGTGCTAAAATCTATTATAATGGGGTGTTCTTCTCATTTTTCCCTTGAGTTTTTGGGACTCAGCAAGGCTGCCCCTTATCACCTTTATTATTTAATATATATTTAGAGCCTCTGTTACTCAAGCGCAAGAGCTCCCCCACTCTTAACAGGGGTTAGGGTGGGGAACATTGACATGTTATTGTCTGCTTATGCAGATTACATTTTGTTACATGTCACTGACCCCCAGTCCTCTATTCTCGTGGCCTTGTCAATCACCAAAGAATATGGAAGGTACTCTTGCTATAAACTTAATATTGATAAGACCGCAGTGATGACCTTAACCCCATATGTCTCAAAATCAGACATTATGAATATGGGATTGAACTGGGCCCCTTCGAAGCTTAAGTATCTGGGCATAATTCTTGCGAAGAGCATTGCGCTATTTAAAAAGCTTAATTTAGATGAACTGGTAACTGCTATACAAAGTGATTTTAAGAGGTGGTCCTCCTTACTGCTCACTCTTTGGGGTCAGTTAAATACTGTTCAAATGAATGTGCTTCCCTGCATCTTTTACCTTCTCCATGCTACAAATGCTATACTCCCCTTATCTTGGTTTCAACATCTCCATAGAATTATCTCAGACTTTATTTGGCAAGGTAAACCTCTGAGATGGGCATATAATCACTTATCAGCATCCAAAGCTTTAGGAGGACTTTGGCTACCTAATTTTCTATTATACTGTCTCACCAGCCATGCTAGCAAATATTCCTGCTGCCGTATCCGAGCATCAGAGGGTATGACTACTTCTTATACCCCAATTTGGCTGAAATTAGACAGCCCTCTAATTATTGATGATGTTTTCCCCTTTCCCTATTTCATATGTCTCTCAAGTCTCTGCCAGTTAACCTTTGAGACTCTGTCGTGGGCACCACCTTGTGAGCATATACACAGTTATGAAAGCAAGCATGCTGCAACCTCCTTCTAGATATCACTCAACCAATTCTTCAAAATCCCAATTTCAAAATGAGTGGGAAAGGTTTGCTGGAGACTTGGCTACCCCAGCTAGAAGAGAGTAGGGTGTGTGATTTGCTTCAGGATGGTCAACTTCTGTCTTGTCAAGATATATTAGCTCAGTTTCAAATACATACTAAAGCTGTTTTCAAGGTGTTCCAACTTCGCCATGTTCTACTTCAACGATTTGGTCCCATGCCTTGGTTAAGTAACTGTAGCGAGTTCCTGCAGTCCCTCATTGATCTAGCTGAACCCCCACACTCGGTGTCACATATTTCTGCCTTCCTTTATCCTATGCTGTTCCCTAACATCACTGGATAGTCTTTATATTGGTCCTCAGCTTTTCCACAATGTACCTTTAACTGGAAGAAGACATGGAAAGATCTTTATAAATATGTTTCCAACGAATAAACTTTGTCTTACCCAATTCTATACTTTTACATAATATTTACTATACTCCTTAAAGTTGACTAAGATGGGTAAACTGAGCTCCTCTATTTGTAGAAAGTGTGTGCAAGCTGAGGGCTCTTTATTTCATGTCTTATGGGACTGTGTTAAAGTAGTTCCCTTATGGGCTCAGATCAAAACCAGAGTGGATCCCCTTTTAGGTTTCAAAGGGCTTTTTGAGCCCAAAGTATGTCTCGTTGGAGATTTTTCTGGGTTACAGGTGCGGGGAAGGAAGCACCATATAGCCATGCTCTCTTTATCTGTTAAACAGGTTGTCCTTCACCACTGGACTGATCAAATATTGCTTTCATACCATGAATGACTGCAAGAACTTTTGTTTAATTTAAGGGTTGAGAAGATGATAGCAAGTTTCTGCAATAGAATGGGTTTATACGAAAAGAGATGGAGTAGACTGCACACCTTATACTATCTTCCTTTTCCTGGAGTGATACCAGCTGTGTGATGTTTTCTATTTGTCATCTACATTCTACTTTAATTTATTTGTATCGAGGGTCTCCTATGTTTTCCATTTATGGGTCATTGTGTTACCTTTTGCCATCTACTCTGCTTATGGGGGCTGGGTTGGGAGGTTGGGGGGATGATTGTTCTGTGTTTGTTTTATAATGTGTTGGCTTGTTGTTTATACTTGTAAAATCTTAATAAAGTATACTGAATAAAAAAAATGAAAACTTGAAAGCACTACCTCATTACAGGCTTCTTTTACCCTAAAAGTTTTATGAAAAAAAAAATCTGCACCATCTAAGCTGGGTGTGAGAGCAACAAAACAAAAAACGAATGTTAAGTATAGGAAACCAAACACCATTTTTTTTCCATGTTCCATATCTTGAAAACCAAACACGATGCCATAACAAAACTTGTTATGACTTAAAACTCTGATACCCAGACCATGCATGCCAAATATTTGGCTATGTTGTCAAATGCTGCCAAAGTTATTAATGTGCAAAAAGTAGGGGTTAGCATTAAACAGTCTACTGAACTCTAACTATAGGGAAAGGCTAGCAGGGTGCAATGAGAGAGGGAGTTCTAGAAGGAGAATGGAGGAGGTGCTGCCATTGTATCACTCACTGGTGAGACCCCACCTGGACTACTGTGTCCAATTCTGAAGGCTGCACCTCTGCAAGGACATTGAAAGGGTGGTTGCAGTACAGAGGAAAGCAACAAAACTGGTGAGAGGGTTGCACAAGAAGCATATGAAGAAAGGCTGCAGAAACTCAACATGTACTCCCTGGAAGAGAGAAAAGCAAGAGGAGACATGATTGAAACTTACAAGTACCTCAAAGAAGTGAAGAAGGTGAAAGTGGAGGGTCTATTTCAGAGAAAGGAAGGCACTATAACGAAGGTACATGCAAAGAAGCTAAGGTGGGGAGTTTAGGAGATATGTGCAGGAATAGTTTTTCACAGAAAGGGTGGTGGATGACTGGAACAGCCTGCCAGAGAAGGTAGTTGGGGAAAAGACTGTGGGGAGCTTTAATTATGCATGGAATAGGCAGGGAATATATTAGGTAAAGGAACAGGGGGAGGGAGTGATGCCTATTATCAACTGGGGCAGTGGTGATGGAATAGGACATGACAAAGGGCAGACTGGATGGGACTAAAGGTCTTTTTGTACTGACAAAATCTAAATTTATTTAGTGGTGTTATTATAGGCAGGGTCAAGGTGGCAGACTGGATGGGCCTAAACTTCCTTTTTGTGCCGACAAAATCTACTTTGCACTACCAGCTTTTTACCTGGTGCACTGGGAGATCAAGTGACTTGCCAAGGCCACGTAGTAAGTATTTGACTCTAGAGAAGTTTGAAACTGTGATCTCCTGTTTCACAAGCAACTGTACTACAAACCCTGTTTCCTACAGGACCGAATTCAACTTTAATTAGATGTTGGCTGTATTACATTCCCCTTATTCTTTACCTACAAAGATATTTGCATGAAAACAGGATTCTCTCCTGTGGGCCCTGTGTGAAGAAAGGAGATCACATCTGGTCCTGTTTGGGGAATGGGGTGGGCATTAGGGTTCACAACCCCAAGCAAGATCCCACCACTGATTCGCCAAGACTCCGGAGACCCAAAATCCCAATGTTTTGTTCCTGTTGCTTCGGGGTGGGGGTGGGGAGTTAGGGCTGGAAACTCTAATGCCACATTTCCCTATTGGTGCATCAACAAAGTGTTTGCAAAAATTTCCTAGAAACATAGAAACTGCAGGCAGATAAGGGCTGCTTCGCCCATCCAGTCTGCCCTTTTTCACTGTGATCAATTTCGCTGCAGACCTGTCTAGGTCTATGGCACTTTCTCTTCCACCCCTTTTCTATCCCTTCTGATTCCCTTGTGCCTATCCCAGGCTGGCTTTCTTGAATCCCATCACTGTTTTCATCCCTACTACCTCTACTGCAAGACTGCTCCAGGCATCCACCACTCTTTCTGTTAAGAAATATTTCCTCGCATCTCTCCTGAACATACCCACCTGCAGCTTCATATCGTGAGTCCTTGCTCTGGAGCACCCTTTCCTCAAAAAAATACCTCCCCTGTACCTTATGTACTCCTGTCAGATATTTAAAGGTGTCGGTTATATCTCCCCTCTCCCTCCTCTCCTCTCCTCCGGGGTATACATGTTTAATTTCTTTAGCTTCTCCTTCTATGGCTTTTGATGCAGACCCTGTACAATCATTCCCTTTCTTTTTGTGATAGTAGAATCTATCCTCATTTATGCAGCTCCATTTGGGACCTATGTGAACATATGCAGACACACAGGGCCCTTTGGGAAATGTCCCAAGGGAAGACTTCATCCACTGACAGAAGTGCAAAGCTCTTGCAAGCCTTGCACTTCCATGCAGTGACAAATGTCAAGAATTCATGGGGCTGTCTGGTGGGCAATGAAGGCCCTCTGGTCAATGTACTTCCTTATGTCTGGAGATACAGATGCACAGGACAAATAGTCCATCTGTTAGCAAATGCAGAGGGCCTTCTGCCACCCACAGGTGCAGTGGTGCAGAGCCCTATGCCAAGAGAAGTGCTGTCTTCACTATATGGTACCAAGGCCCATGCGGGCAACTCTGCAGCTTTCGTTCCCTGGCTGGGGGGAGTGTCGCATAACAGCACCATCCTAGCACCCTCACCCAATGTAGCTGAGTCGCTGACCTTGCCCCCAAACTCAGCTCATTAGCACAGAATCACAAAGCATACCCACTTGGGTGAAGACTGGCACTATGTACAAAGTTTCTTAATAATTATAATTTCTTATATTATTTTGACCCAAAATTTTCAAGATAGTCATTTTATGACTCCTCTTAGAAACATGGCATGTGGCATTTATAGTATATTTTTTGAAATGTCATTTCACACCACAAGTGCAAAAACATGTCTCGCCCAAGATTTAAAAAATGGCACCTGTCACATTTATGAGGTGGTGTGGAAAAAAATGGCTATGTTGAAAGTTTGGAGTAAAAATACTGAAAATTAGTGAAGTTATGAGTGAACATCAAAATATTGCAATGTGAATTCATAACCTAGGCATTTTACCGTATTTGTACACCAAATTTTCAGCACAGACTTCTTATTAATCCACTTCATGAACTCGGTAGGTGAAAATTATCAAATCCCAGTCAAAACATCATTCCACACCACAGTGTGAAAACACATTTTGGTAAGGATCTGAAAAACAACAGCTGTCATGGTCATGAGGTGGTGTGAAGAAATGGCTACATGAAAATCTTGGGTCAAAATATTGAAAATTACCAAAGTTATAAGCAAGCATAGAAATATTTCAATGTACACACATAACAATGTCATTTGTTTGCATATTTTGACCCCAGATTGTCAACATAACCTTCTAATGACCCACCTTATGAGCAAGGGTGGTGAACATTTTCAAATCCTGCCCAAAATGTGAGTTTACAAAGCAACTGTGAAATCACCTTTCAGGCCAGATTTGCATAATTCCATTATGATTGGTGATGAGATGCAGTCCCAAAAAGGCCATGTTAAAAATTTGGGATATGGCCAGCCCGCTAGCACAGGGGCATGTTGCTGACCAGCGGTGCCGACGACCTGGGTTCGGGAACAGATCTGGGTTGCTGGAGGGCCAGCTGGGGGAGAAGGATCGAGTGTTCCATGACTGCTTTCCTTCTCTGGGAGGAAAGTAGAGTGTCTGGTGTGCTACAGACACCCAGTGGAGGCTGGGTGTACTGCAGCACCAGCACCAGCACGTTGGGGGTGGGGCAGACACTGGCCGTCATTGCATGTCTTTGTCCCCATATATGGGGAAAAAACACAACTGCCTGCTGCATCTATGAATCCAGCCCCTCTGCCTTAGATCAGCTTCCAGGGCCAGCTCCCCTGTCCTAATATAGTATTGTGGCACTTAGGGATGGTGCTGCAACCCCACCCTGGTGGGTAAGCCAGTGGGCTTTGGGGCAGAGTGGATAAGTGGAAGTGGAGGTCAGAGGGGTCCATGACTTGGCAGATGCAAGGAGGCAAGGGAGGCACACAAAAAAAATTGGTATACAAATATTCAAAAATGAGAAGTTATGAAAGAGATCAAATCCCATTGAAATACATTAAACTGGAAATACCTCATTTTCTCATATCACAGTCCCCAGTTCCAGCAGCAAGACATATCTTCAATTGAAGAGTATATCTATATCATGGGACATGTTCAAGTAAGTGAGTGTGTAGGGTGGTGTATACTGAGTGGGAGGTTGGGGTGGGGTGGGTGAGGGATATGTGTGTGGGGGTCAGATTGGTGAGGGACCATTTTCTTTCTCTCAGGTAAAAAAAAATCATTGAGGGCTGATTTTCTTTATTGCAGGGGACAGTCACATTCTGACACTGGGGATTCAGCACCCTAGTGTCAGGCTACTGTTCAGGAATACTGGGATGGACACCCCGGTGATGCCATGCATATACTGAGAATGGTAGCAGACAACCTGAAGGGAGGGGGTCAACAGGAGCAGTACCAGGGGTTGGCACCCTGGTCCACTAACATAAACAGTGGAAAGGGGGGGCTATACCTGGGGGGAGTGGGGGAAGAAAGAAGTGGTACCAGAGTGTGCACCCTTGTCTGCTTAAGAACATTTTTATTTAGTTAGGTAGATAGAGAAATAGATGATAGATAGATAGATAGATAGATAGATAGATAGAAAGAAGGAGACAAAAACACAGAGAATAGTGGATCAATGTCTCACTGCTTCAACTGAAGCCAGCAGCATAATGGCATCTATGGCTTCAGCATTTAAAAAAGTCATGCTATTCTCATACAGGGAATGAGTGTCAACAGCTCCTCTTACTAAACTGGTATTTCTGGCCATTATTTTAAAAAAAAAACACAAGAATCTAGCTTAGCAGGTCCCATTTAGCTAGATTTAGGTATTTGCTTTTTTAATTACACAATTTTTATGTATTTTCCATGTTTTTTTTAGTTCAGAGGGAACAAGATGGTGGCCATCAATGAAAAAAAAAAAAATTTGTGCTGAGAGAAGTATGTGGTGAGAAAACAGAAATGGTCTGCGACATGGAATTTTTCATGTCGTGTCAGAACGTTATCCAAAAAACTTTACTCCGCATGCTCAGAACAGAAAAAAAAAATTAAATCCTTATAACTCTGGACCATGTAATATTTGTTCATGAAACCTTCCTAAAGGCACTACCTTGACACATCATGCTTCTACCCTGAATGTTTCAGGGGAAAAAAATTATATTCTGTGTAAGCTGCACATGACAGCAAAACAAAAAACATATGTTAAATATAGGAAACAATTATGGGCCCAATTTTAGAAAGACTTGCGGATGCCGCAAGTCCCCAGTGCACTGAACATGCAGCACAGTGGGCTTACGGCATTCTGTTGGCGCCAATCACAATTCTGCATTGGTTGCATCAAATGCCAAAAGTTATACCAGCTCCCCTCTGGTCTAACTTTGCACCATTTGGGGACCATTTTGGGCTTACACCAAAGCTTTGGCACAAGCTGTGTAAGTTGTGGAAAATGTCACACCCGAGCTAGATGTACTGAAATTGGGCATAGGTTTCTGCAAACTGTTTGGCACACCTGTGCCAAACACTATGGTTGCCACAAGCCCTCCATCAACCATTGAAAATTGGGCCCTATGTCTGCAGAAAAATTACATATGCAGATCTCAGAAACTACACAAGCTGCCATCACAAAACATTCCACATATTTAGATCTTGCCTACTAGAAAACACTGTTGCAAAGTCTGGGAGTTTAATAAAGAACCTGTTACTCAACCCTAAATATACTGATGGTACTGTACCAGTATATTAACTGTAAGCCTGGGAGTCGTATATATTTATTTGTCTCACAACTGTAGCCCTGTACTTATATGTATATGCAGTCTACCCCAACTACCCCTCCCCCTTCCCCAGGTTGCAACTGAAAAGGAACCTCAGGGCTCAATTTGCTTACCTGGTAAAATATGTTCTAAATAAATAAGTAAATTTACACTCCAGAAGGAAATAAAATAGAACAGGGTAGGTACTATCAATATCTGTGTTTTTTGATGGACCTTTCTGGTTCTGGGAACTTACATGTAAGTACATTTCTACAAAGGTTTGGGATGTGTGTGAGTCTTATGTATCAGCATAGGGAGTGTTTCAATTTGGAAACTTAATTAAAGATAATACAAACTCAGATTTTTCCAATGACAGACTATGCTGACATACTCTATGATCACTGTGCCAAGGATAAATTATCTAAACATGACATGCTTTAGAATTGATTGGCATGATCTATCCTAAACAATCCTTATGTTACATATTGATGTCAAAAGTACAATTAGTTGGGCTCGATCTCCTTGGTTGACTGACACAGACTAAATAAAATGGTGTTATTCTTGGATGCATCCATGGAGATGGCCTAGATTATTTGTTGGAACATTTTGTACTCAGGGAAATGCATATGTTGTTAAGGAATGCTGCCCTTCCAGAGTTAGTGGTCCTTGGGCCAATACACTTAGGGCTTCTTACTTCTTTAACGGCATGATACCTCAGGTGTGGAATTCATTGCCCACAAAATTTCTACATAAGGGGGAAAAAACTCCAATCTCCCACTCAAATTAAATCATGGTTCTTGTCATTTCCTCAGATATGTGATGAATATAAATAAGTACATAAGTAAGTAAGCTTTTATTTATACAGCACCCAAACCTGGAGGCTCTGAGTGCTTTACAGAGAAGTGCAAGGACATACACTTTTACATTTTACATAACAGAAAAATACAAGTTTCAGTAATTACCAAACAGTTAAAATCAGAATAAATTATAATAACTTCACTACTGCAGCTAATTAAAAAAAGCTTTTTGAAAAAGGGGTGCCTTGAGACCCCTTTTAAAAACCTCCGCCGATGGGACTTCCCTCAGAGATATGGGGAGCGAGTTCCAGAGGGCTGAGCCAGCCACCTCAAATGCTTGGTCTCCCAAGGTTTTCAGCCTGGCCCTCGGAACCACTAGAAGGCTCTTGGTGGAAGAGCAGAGCAAGCGCATCAGGAAGGCAGGGGTCAGGACGTCACTCAGGTAGCCAGGGCCTGATTCATATAGGGCCTTATAGCTGAGCAAGCCCACCTTGAAGCTGATCCTCCATCTAACATGCAGCCAGTGCAGATCACACAGGACTGGGGTCAAATGACAAGACCTGGGAAGGCCCATCAGCAACCTGGTACCTGCGTTCTGCACCAGCTGCATTCGATGGAGGTTCCCTCCACTGACCCAGAAGTAAAAAGTATTACAGTAGTCTAGTCTTGATGTGACAAATGCATGTACCAGTGTGGGTAGGTCACCAGACAGAATTAGGGGTTTAATCTGGGTGACATTCCTTAAGCAGTAGAAACCACTCTGGATGATGGCTGACACCTGAGACTCAAGCGTTAAACCTTCGTCAAGGATGATGCCCAGATTTCTCACTCTAGTGGCACCCACCAACAGAATAGGATGAAGGAACAACCCTGTTCCTGATCAAGTGGCAGCCACATTACGCCAGCAACCAGGCTCAATCACCAGTACCTCTGTCTTGTCGGGGTTCAGTTGCAGCCAATTTGAGGACATCCAATCTTGGCTCTCAGCCAGGCATTTATTTAGCAGTTCTATGGCATTATTTTTCCCGGGAGCAAAAGACATATACGGTTGGGTATCATCTGCATAACAGTGAAAACCCAGACTGTAACGTCTAATGAGCTCACTCAGGGGTAGCATGCACACCGTGAACAACATCAGAGACAGGATCAAGCCTTGAGAAACTCCACAGGGCAGGGTCTTCGGGCCGGAGAAGAAATTCCCCATTACTACCCCTTTGCATCCTGCCCATGAGATAGGACTCAAACCAGTTGTGAGAGTACCGGTGAGTCCACAAGGCTCTCTAAGGTGATCCAGAAGCACAATGTGGTCCATAGTGTCAAATGTTGAGGCGAGATCTAGGAGAACAAGAACTGACCGGTCTCCTCTACCTCTCACCCTGAGGAGGTCATTTTGTACCCTAACCAATGCCATTTCAGTGCTATGCCTTGCCCTAAACCCAGAATGGAATGGCTCATAGATGTCAAAGGCCTCAAGGTGTGTCTCAAGCAGCAGAGTTACCACTTTCTGAACAACCTTCCCCAAAAATGGGAGGCTGGAGATAGATTGATAATTCAAGACGTCAGGGTCGAGAGATGGTTTCTTCAGATGGGGCTTCACCAATGCCTCCTTCAAGTTCTAAGGGAAGAACCCCTCTGAGACTGAACCCCTAATCACCTCAGCGAACACTGGACCAATGGACTCAGCACATCCCAGTAGGAGATGAGTTGGGCCTCAGTGCAATTCACAAAAGGCAGGCCACAACTTTGAGATTACCCGTACGACCTCCACCACCCCCACTGGCCAAAACTCAGCCCAAACAATAAGAGTGCCTCTGCCTACACAAGGCCCACCACTGTGGGGCTGTTCTTGTCCCATTGGGGAGATCATGGACTGGATAGAGGACACCCTGTCAGAGAAAAACTAAGCAGACTCCTCATAAAAAGTGACTGAAAATGATCTTTTCTGCTGCAGACATACAGGATGAAGTAACCTGTCCACAGTCCAAAAGTGCAAAGCTGATCTGTTCCTCCCTGCTGCAGTCTCCCTTGACAGAAGCTCTGCTTTCTTATGGTTGATTGCCCTTTGATATTCACTGTAGTGAACTATGGAAGCCAGTTTATCCTTCTCAGACCGGATCCTCCGCCAGCAACACTCCAACTTCCGACCCTTGATCTTCATCACCTTGAGAGCCCCATCAAACCACGGGAGTCTTAAGCGAGAAGACCTGGGTCATATACAGATCATTGCAATGGCATCGAGTGCATTGGAAACAGCACTATTATAGGCTGTCACTGCCTCACTCATGCTAGCTGTACATGCAGTACTCACACCAGTAAAGACCACTACCGCAAGTAGTCCCTCTGGGGACAATCCCCTCAATGGGCGATAGCAGACCATCTCAACAGGGGAAGAACTATTGGAGGGGCCCCCAAATGAGAACTCCAGTGCACAATGATCAGATCAAATGACCAGCTCAATCCTGAGGTCAGTGATCTAAAGCCCCAGTGAGAATACCAAGTCCAAGGCATGGCCTTGGTGGTGAGTCACAGAAATAACAGCTTGTGCAAGACCCAGAGATGTCACTAACTGGAGGAAGTCTAAGCAAGATTGCTAGAGTTCATTGTCAACCCAGGCGTTAAAGTCACCCAGAATCAATCATCTGGGCAACTCCAACACCTTGTCAGTGATGAAGTCCGCGGCTTCCTGCAGGAATTCTCCCTCACACCCAGGAGGACAGTACACAAGGGAATCCTGCAACCTCCACCTGGACCCCTAAGTACAGTCATATAGTCAAACAGCAAGATAGAGCTCACTGGGTGCATGAAGAAGCTTAGCCTGGACCTAAAACAGATGGCCATACCCCCACCCCTACGTTCCCTCCTCAGGCAGTGCACTACAGAGTACCAAGCCAGGAACGATGGCTCCAAAACTGGCTCTGCATCATTTCCCAACCACGTTCCAGTAATGCAAGTCAGATCAACAGAGGAAATCAAGTCCACCACAACTGTGGTCTTGCTCCTCATCGACCTGGCATTACATAGCACTGTCTGAAGGGGACCAGTGGAGACTGCAGGCCCACAAGCTCCCTGCCTACTTGGTCTGGTAGGAGCACTGGGGATGGGCATAAACATGTCTGACCTCTTTCCAGGCACCGTTTCACCCCTTGACACCTCCTGCTCCTAACCACTCCAATGCTGCTCACCACCGCTGTACCTCCAGCTGTCTGTCGCCATCCCACTTGTCCCCCGCCAGTCCCAACCTCCTGAAAGGGGTGAAGGTCATGCAGCAGAGACACTGACTTGATAATACAAAGGGGCCTAGAACACAGGCACACACTACAACTTTTACCTCAATAATTAAAATACATTACTTAAAATTACTCCACCCTTAAATAAGCCAAATCAACAACCAATGACTTACAGAAGAAAATAAGATTACCCCCACTCACCCTCAGTCACTACACATACAAACAAACAAATTCAGTCAACCAAATTTTAACACATGCTGTAACTAAACAAGCAAAAAAAAAAAATTCAGTCACTTACCTAAATCACGTACACAGCCAACCTCTCTCACAACCCCCAATAAAATTACACCAATACAATAAACTTTGTAAGGAGAAACCTGCAACGAACTGCAGAGGAGAAATCCTAAAGAATGTCCTAGAGTTTTTTAGAATGCAAGGAGTTTCAAACAAACTATATGCATTTAAGTTAAAGCCAGTTTTGTGAGGAGGCAAAACATAGCAGTGCTCGCACCTAGAGAGGCAGTGCTCCCACTTCACTACGTGGAATACTTTGCGTATTGTCCCCCAATCCACGCAGTGCTCAGCAACGCAAAGTGAATTATTCCACCTGTTAATCTGAACATGAAGTGCATTGTTTCCAGTGGACTTTGTGTTATTTCGTCTTGTATTATAGCCTTCCCCTTAATTTTAATGCTAAGTGCCATTGATTTTAATGGACTTTGCTTTGCTTTGCCTGTTTATTGCTATTTGAGGCTAATTTTGCATTGATTCATGGGATGGCAGGTCACATGGGCTCTATATTGTCTTGCACAGCCTCAGTTCTGTGCAGTGTGTCTAGTGGAAAGATGGAGACAGTTTGCTCTCACAGCTCTGAGAATCAAACCATTGAAAAAGCTTTAAAAAATCACTTTTAACCGAATTATTTTGTCCCAAATTTAGTACATCGACTGCAGGAAACCCTCCTGTGCTTAGATCATCAAGTGTTCATTGTTTTTGTGTACATTTTGAATGTTAATTTAGAATACTCAGCCAGTGTACTGACAGACATGTTGAAGTGTGCTTCAGGGGAGGGGCGTATCTGTGGTGGAGTGAGATTCACATGAGAAAGGTAATCTTTCTGTTTTGTATTAGTAGTGTGTGTTAGTATTTGTGTGTTTATGTACACACAGTAATACTTGAAGTAATTTTTGATAATTATTTTCTGTTTGTTGTGGTGCAGTGCATATTTTCATTCTGTTTAAAAGATTTATGTAGTGTACTGCACTTACATTTTCTGCACATTACCTGTAGTGTATGAGTGTGTGCGTGCCATCAAGACAGACACATTTTATTGTGCCACACAGTAATCACCACACTCTGAATCAGCTATCCATCTGTTGTATTTTTTACTGCTTCCTTCTATCTAGCTAGTGGACTGCTACTGCTGCAGCCCCACCCCCACCCCCCATCAACCCATAAAGGTATAATTTATTTTTCAAGTTTTGGATTTATGTGACCACTGGTTAAGGTGTTTTTGTGCTTGTGCGACTGCATCTCTTTATAGTGTGCAATCTGCGTGTGTGCGTTTGCATCTGTTTAGTGCCCAGTCTGCATTTATAAGCCACAGTTGTTGTTTTTTGGCTTCTCATCAACTCCAAATTTCAGAAATCTCAATTTGTTGTGAATTTTCTGTGTCATCTCAAAACATGCCTGCAAAGAGATGCGCATGCAAAGATGCTTCTGGCCATGGCACTGCTGCCAGTGGCAAGAGTGCACATGGGTGTGGTAGTATGCAGCAGAAGTGCATAGCTGATGCCAGTAAAGGGATTTCTCTATGTTTTTTCATAGCGCAATCAGTAGCTTCAGTCATGGTTGGAGATGCTGTTGTCCCCGCTGGTGGTAGTGAAGTTGCTGATGGCATGAGTATTGCCCCAATTTCAACCTGTGACAACAAGTTAACCAGTTTCCCAAATATTGTGGAGTCTAAAGCTTAATATGTCTAATCGCAAGGAAGGGGAGGGGGGGCATGATAGAAACTCTCAAGTACCGAAAGGGAGTCAACAATGTACAAGAGGGTAACATCTTTCAAAAAAAAGAGATGTGCAAAAACAAGGGGGCACAATTTGAAGATAGAGGGGAGACGGATCAGGGGCAACATCAGGAACTATTTTTTCATGGAGAGGGTGGTGGGTGCAAGGACAAACAAAACTAATGATCAAGGTTATGGTGCGAGAGCAGCAGTTGAAGCATATCAATTATCTGGAGTTGGTGCACCTCCATGTGCTCCAACTGCTGCTCCACTTTGTCAATTCGGTGGTTCACATGGTCCAACTTAATCTACATCATGCCCAATTAGCATGTGTGGCAGGTATTCATGCTGGGTTGCCACCGCCACCTGCAGGTTGTGGAGCAACCACTTGCTCCATGGCTTGCCCCCATTTGACACCACATGCAAGTGGAGGCCGTGTTGGCACCTGTTCCCCAGAAGAGCCCTGTTCGGCAAGCTTGGCCTGCCAATCTGCATGGTAGTGGTTGTGTAGGTGAGTGCGCTGACCACCTGTGCCCAGACAACTTCATTTGGGGCCACGGCACACCACCTCACCACACAGATTGCACTTCACTATACTGGTGTCCACAGGCAGTGCAGTGAAGAACTCCCACACTAATGAGCTGTGGGGAGGACTGGGCACAGGTGGGGGAGGGACCAAAGATGTTGTTGCTGGCTGCTGCTGTTGTTCAGTTGGAGCCGGGGTGGGGAAACCTGCTGCTGCTGCTGTGGCTGCAACTCCTCCCTCAGTTCCTGCTGAGCCGCTGGCACAGGAGCCATGGCAAGTGGTGGCACTGGTGCGGGGGTGCTGGTAGGTGACACCGGAGGTGGTGCATCCATGGCACCACTACCTACTGCTTCAGGGAAGGAACCACTAGCTCGGAAGGTGCCCCAGTTCAGAAGTGGGGTTTATGTATTTTTGCTATCGCTCTCTCTCTCTCTGTCTCCTCTCAAAGTGGGGTTTATATTTTTTGCCATCTCGCTGTCTCCTCTCAAACACAGCTCTTTCTCCCACACTAGGTAAGTTGAAAGTGAAAGTCTTTCACTCTCTTGCATGATTAACTTCCTGCCTGAAACATGTGACCTGCAGCCTGTGAGCTATGTGATCTGTGTGCTGTTACAATGCTCACTCACTCCAACTTTAAAAGAAAATAAAGTGAAGTAACAGAGTCATCATAACGTGAAGTCATTATGACATGAAGTGGCAAAGTATTGCATTTCAATGGGCACTTAGCATAACTATGTTGAGGTAGAGTGGGCCACTTCGCCTCTACTACACTAGCAAAGTTAAACTTCACTGTATCTCTACTCCCACCATTGCATGAATGTTATGCACCACAAACCAGTACAGGGAAAGGAGTCTTATCAGGAACGATGTGCTCTCACCACTCTGCTCCAAGATAGAAATAGGAAGTGAGACTCCTTCTGCTTACTGCAGAGCAAGCAAGCAAGTCACAAATCTGATATTTAGAGCATTAGCACATTTACATAGATAGGGGCTCTCACCACCCTCTCCACGGAACTAGCAGTTTTCATAAATGACCTGATTTATCAGAGAATAGACCATACTCACAGAAGAGCAGATGTACCAGCCAACAAGCAGTGAAAGGCCAACAGCAGCTCCCAGTTACAAAAAGTATCTTCGGGCACACAGCCCTTCAGTTGTTGCTTGACCGACTCTGACTCCGGTCTCCAGACATCTCCTCCATGACTCCTTGGCCAGTAACAGTTTCGGCAGCACAGCAGTTCTGCTCCCTCTCTCCAACTGCCTTCTCTGGTCACAGCCTGCTCTTCCTGCAGTTCCATTCAAGCTTCTCTCACAGCTACCACTCCCTTCCAGACAGGAAAACAAATGCCTTCTCGATGTAGACACCACTGTCAATGGTCAACGGCAAAAAAAAAGAATCAGACTCCTTTGCAGGATGCTAAGGTTTTCTAAAACTAAGAATACTAATTCCTATTCTAAATCACTATAGGACCCTATCCAAAACTCAAGTCCCTACATCTCACCACTAACCTCACTACTGACTTACTATAAAATGTTAGCTTACTAAAGTTAACTTACTTAAAA
This sequence comes from Neoceratodus forsteri, assembly GCA_016271365.2. Taxonomy (NCBI): domain Eukaryota; kingdom Metazoa; phylum Chordata; order Ceratodontiformes; family Ceratodontidae; genus Neoceratodus; species Neoceratodus forsteri. The sequence goes on from CM028136.1 coordinate 344,845,347, forward strand.
TAATATATGTAAAACTAATTTAAAACACTGTCGTTCACTGGAAAAACTTAATCAGCAAACTGAACTAACTAAACTCAGGATTCTCCTCTCTATTTTGTTCAATTCCAAAGTTCACAGAGGAATTTAGAGTAGATTTGCATGTGCTTAACTAGAGCACAACTAGACGGCAGCCTAGCCTGGTGGCCATCTTCCCTCTAGTTGTCCACTTCCCAAAGTAAAGGGAATTCTTTAGGTATTACCTGACTTGTATCGTTAGCTGTGCATTGCAACTTTATTCTTTTTATATAAAAATCATGGTTTTAATTATTGTATAATGATGGCAATATGCTAACATATTTTTATGAAAAATGTTTTACATACCTAAAAAGTAACCATTTTTTGTAACAGACTGTGATGTGTACATAATGAGGCATTATTGTAAATGAGTGTTGCTCAATGACTTTTCCTTGAAACTTCAAATTTGATCATGTCTGCCTCTTGAGACCTATGGCTGTATCTTGCTAATAAGGCAGATGTGATTGGTAATGACTGCACATTGGCCACCCCTGATATTGTGGTCCTTCCCAATGACTTCCCTCTCCCCCCACCAGGGGCCCTTTGGTGAACACTGAAGTGAAGTACCAGGAAGTCTACATGACAACTAAGGTAAGATTCCTGATAAGCTGTAGTCATAGCTCACACACTGCAAGAAAGCAAGGAGAGTTAGGGCCACGCAAAAAAAAAAAAAAAAAGAAACAAAAACTATTGCATAGGTGTAACACCCTATTTTGGGAAAGGATAAAAAAAGATTCAAGTAAGTTAACAGGTGGGAATAGGTCAAACACCCTATCTAGGGTAAGGGAAAAAATGGGTTAAAGAAAGTAAAAAGGTGAAACACCTCATCTAGGGTAGGGGTCAAAAAGGGATTAGAGTAAGCAAAACTAAAACTGGCAAGGTAAACAATATCTATGCTGGGAGTGATGCAGTGCAGAGGCTGTGGGGCAGCAGTCTTCAGAGAGACTTTCTGAAGACTGCGGTGCTGCCTATTTGGGTACACCTCTCTGGGCTGAGGGTGGATGTTGCTCATCTCCAGGCCAAGTTTGCTAGGATTTGGGAGGCCTCCTTCTCTACTCAGGGACCATCAAGTCTGCCACTGCTGCCTCAAAGGTTGCCAGGGAGGAAGGACAGCTGGACTATGGTGGGCTCAGGAAGGGTGAGGGTGGTGGATCAGAGGCACATTCTCCAGTCGGTACCACTACGCAACTCATTTACCAGTCTGGTGGGGGGGACTGTCCCATGGAGACACCCACAGTAGTGTCCAGGGAAGACATGGGGATCCTCTGTAGGGGAGGCCCCAAGGAGGATGTCAGAGGACCCCAGATGAGGAGGAAGCAAATCCTGGTGTGGGACTCGATTGTTGGGGGGGTAGATTTTGGGACAGGAAGGGAGAGGGGAGGAAGGTTAGGTGCCTACCTGGTGCCATGGCTTGGAGGGATGGGAAGCAGATCCTGAGGTTGTCAGGGAAGCAGGACAGGAGGGAGAGCTGGATGTCACTGTCAACCTTGGGACCAATGACCTTGCTGGGAATGAGGTTGGGAGAGTGCAGAGGGAGTTCAGGGATTTGGGGCTGGGTCTTAGGCAGGTAGCATGCTCAGTGACCTTTTCTGAGATTTTGCCTGTCTACAATGGGGGGAGGCTAGGGTACTCCATACCAAGAGCTTCAACCAGTGGTTGAAGTATTGGTGCAGGGAGATTTGTTTTGGCTACATTGGGGACTGGGGTCCCACCTGGAGGGATAAAAACCTATACAGGGGAGAAGGCTTGTATCCATCTGAGAGGGGAACCACAGTCCTCAGTGGACAGTTTAAATGCTACTTTGGCAACCATTTAAACTTGCCAAGGGGGGGTGGTGAAAAGAAGAAGGGAGACATAAACAGCAAGCTGATGTAGTCAGAGGGAAAACCCTAAGGGAGCGATATTCCCAAGGGTTTCTACTAACAGGAAAAGCAGAAGAGTAGAAATGAAGAGGGATGGGAATGAGGGCATAGGGAATAAGTTGAGTAGGCAAAAGAGGGACTGACAAAAAGGGTGGTACAAGAATTTGGAAGACCATGTGCACAAATGCTTAAAGTCTGGGAAATAAAATCCCAGACCTTGTGGCCATTATAGCAGATGCTAACCTGTACATTGTCACCATTACCGAGTCATGTTGCAATGAGAACCATGACTGGGATATAACCATACCAAGCTATATTCTGTTCAGGAAGGACAGTGATGGCAAGAAAGGGGAGAAGTGGCTCTTTACGTAAGGCATAGCATAAAAGCTACAAACATACAGGGAATACAGGGATGGGCGGAGGCATTCTTACCGTAGAGACAGGAAATGAAACTGCTATTTACACTGGTGTAATCTACAGACCTCCAGCATGGGGAGGGGGGAGATGAATAAGATACTGGTGGATGCCATCCAAACAATGGCAACCAGGGGTGAGGTGCTGCTGGTGGTGGACTTCAATCTGCCAGATGTGAACTGGAGCATCCCAGCTGCAGCTTTAGCTAGGAGCAGGGACATCCTGGATTCCCTGCATGGGGAACTCCTTAAGCAACGAGTAAGAGAGCCCACTCACGAGGGAGCAGTATTGGACCTTGTGAACACCAATGGGAAAAATGATGCAGATGTCATAGTAGGTGGCCACCTAGGGACTAGCAATCACTGTATGGTGTGGTTCAATATACATACAGTACCAGAACTGAACCACACAAAGGCAAGGGTCCTGGACTTCAGGAGGGCCACCTTTACAAAGATGGGGGAATGCCTCAGGGATGATATTGATATTTAAGTCCTTTAGCCTCTCCTGTTAGGGGTGTTGATATAGACCCTGCATCATTTTGGTTACTCTCTTCTGAACTGCCTTCACTCTGTCTATGTACTCAAGTACTCAAGGCTCCAGTCTTACCTGTGATTTATATTGGGGCAACATGACTTCCCACTTTCTGCTGCTGATCCCTTTTCTGTGCACCTCAGCATCCCTGTAGCCCTCCCAACTGGCTTGTCACACTGTTTGGCCACCTTTAGATCATCCAATATGATTACCTCGAGGTCTCGTTCCTATTTGGTCATTGTCAGTAATACTCCACCCATTCTGTACCCTGCCCATGGGTTTCTGTGGTCTAAGTGCATTATCTTTCATTTTTTTGCATTAAACACCAGATGCTATACCCTTAATTACTCCTCCCGCTTTTTCAGATCAATGCCCATCCTTTCTACCCCACCCCCCGGAGTGTCCACCCTATTGCAGATCTTGGTATCATCAGCAAAGAAGCAGACCTTCTCTTCCAGGTTCTCTGGTATGTCTTATAAAGACATTAAAGAGGACTGGTCTCAGTGTTGAACTTGAGGTACCCTACTGGTCACCATCCCTTCCTTGGAGTGAACTCCATTTACCACCACCCTCTGTCTCCTACCCCTATGTGTAACGGTGTTGAAAGCCTTGCTAAAATCCAGGAAGGCCATGTCCACCGCTCCTCCCTGCTCCAACTCCTTGGTCACCCAGTCTGACTTACACAGAAATTCCACTAGCGGAAGGTTTTTTTTTTGCACATCTCTAGCAGCCAGTTACACCTTTAAAAATCAGTGGCTACTAAACATGATGCTTGCTTACAAGTGCAGTATTTGTTTGAGGGCAAAATATTTCATCGTATAGTTTTCAGAAAAAATATATTTGTGACATCCTTTATTCATCTCAGTGTATTTTTAATTTTTTCAGATATTTTTAAAACAGCTGTTATTACTAATCTTGTAATTAAGAGGAATCAAGCCTCTCATTGTCGGATGTACGTACAATACACCAAGGAAAGCAATGACAGCACTAACAACACTTACAGATACCATACTCACTCTGTCAAACTGCAAGAAAGTTATCCTAGGGGACTTCAATCTAAACTGGGGAGAAAAGCTACACAGGGAAGTCAAGACCAACCTAGAGGGGGCAAAATTAACACAGCTGATAATTGAGCCTACATGCTTCAACCAAAAGACTGGCAACCACACCACCCTAGACTGGTTACTGATGTCCATCCTGGACAGGGCCAAAATGGTTGGAACATGTGCAGACACACTTAGTGATCATTCCCTTATCTTTCTGGTATGGAGGAACAACTTTCACAAACAACCCCCCCGAACTCTCTGGACTAAAAATTACTCCACATTAGACACAGGCTCCTTCCTTCAATCCCTAGGCGAAGTGGATTGGTGCCAGGCCCTTGATACTCCTAGCATAGACGAAGCCCTCAATGGTGTTACCAAACACTTTCTGTCAGTAGCCAACAAGCATGTACCCCTAAATGATTAGGGTCAAGGGTCAGGATGCCAGGTGGCTTAACCCAGACCTAAAGAGGAAGATGAAGGAGAGAGACAAAACCTGGGGGAATTACAAACACTCAAACCTTCAACTAGACTGGGTAAAATATAGAGAAGCCAGAAGTAGCTGCAAAAGAGAACTCAAAAAAGCAAAAATACGCTACCTGCATGGACTGCAATCCAGGAACCTATCAAACTCAAAGAAGTTCTGGGGGCAAATAAACTCCGTACTAAAGGGTGACAAGAGCAAGGGAAATGGGGCCATGAAAGTGAATGGGACACCTCTTTCCACCCCATTGGACATGACAAATACATTTAACGACAACTTAGGAGCCTGAAACCTGAAGGGGGCTCTGGGCATGACAATCTTGAGCCCAAGCTGCTAAGACTAGGAGCCCCAGTCATAGCAGGACCTGTAACCTAGCTTTTTAACAGGTCTGTGACTGAAGGGAAAATTCCAGCCCTTTTGAAAGTAGTACTAGTGACCCCAGTACTGAAGAGTGCACCACATGGGGACGTCAAAAACTTTAGACCTATCTCAATATTCTGCACCTTAAGTAAGCTATTGGAGAAGGTGGTCTACCAACAGGTTAATGATTACATGGAAACACATCACCTTCAAGCGGACCAGCAGCATGGCTTTAGGAAAAGAAATGGCTCTGAGACGGCTCTGATAAGCTTTACAATGGACGTGTACAAAGCCCTAGATCAGAATAAAATGCTAGGTGCAGTTTTCATCGACCTGACAAATGCGTTCAATCTTGTCAAACACCAGCTACTACTAGAAAGATTAAAGGGGCTAGGCCTGGACAAGCATGCCCTACAATGGTTCATAAATTACCTCCAAGGCAGGACACAAATGGTACGCTGGAATGGAGCTAAATCTCAACAGCGCCCAGTATCTGATGGAGTCCCACATGAGTCAGTCTTAGGCCCCCTTCTATTCTCCCTGTTTGTCAATAACTTACCCCTTCACTGTGGCTGGGTGAAGGTCATCTTATATGCCGACAATGCAGTGTTGTACAGAACTGGGAAAGATGTGGGGTCCCTAAACCTAGAGCTGCAGCAGGACCTCACAACCCTTGAAGCATAGTGCCAAGAAAACATGCTGGTCCTAAACAGCAAGAAGACCAAAGCCATGCTCTTTGGCCCAAAAAAAGCTTGACCCAGACAGATCAAACCTCCTGTCCCTCACCACCCTAAATGGGATGGTGATTGAGGTAGTACACAACATCAAGTACCTAGGGATGTACCTAGACCAGGAGGTTACTTACAGGAAACATATGGACTACCTTACAAAGGTAGTAAACCAAAAACTGGGACTCTTCTACTGGCTAAGCCCCTTCCTGAGCAAGGAAACCAGGAAAGCAGTAGGGAACGGGACAATACTACCCACCCTTCTCTGCGGAGTTACCCTGCTCGAGACACTGAGGCTCATGGAAAGGCAGCACCTGAGTACACTATACCATAGGGTTGGCCGGTTTTCAGCCAGGGTGTAATGGATGGTGCAGCACTGCAAGGTGCTCCAAGCCCTGGACTGGCCATCCCTCGAAGCTAGGCTGGCATATCCCTCTTTGTGCCTGGCTTTCAAACTACAATAACCTGGAGCCCCCTCAAGTCTACGAGACCTGCTCTTCCCTAAAACTAACAGGAGAGAGCTCAGGTCTACCGATCAGAAACTACTTGAAATACCCAGAGCCAAAGCATCCCTTGGCCTTCGTTCTGTCAGGGTGTCCCTACCTAAACTTTGGAACAATCTCCTGAGGGAGCTTCAAGACAGCACTTCCCCTTGGGGGTTCAAGAAAGCACTAAAATCCCACCTGGACATACGGGCATGGTGCTGCTGCTGCTACAGTTGAGGCTACGCAAAGGCTCTCTGAACAGGGTGGCAGCCACAGATCAATAGACACAGGAGGGATGGTATGCTTAGGGGGGTAGGATGCTAGGGCGCTTATCTAGGTGGGTTATGATTTAATGAGTCTTTCTTTCCTTGTTGTCCTAACAAAGGGTTCAGGCTACTGCTTGGAGTCTGTCTACAATGTACTACATGCTGCTATGTGTATTCCTACTGTACTTTGTAGTCATTGATTCACTGTATGTATCATAGCTTGGTCTTCTTCTCCCTTAGGTACATGTAACTAATCCCAGGTCGCCCCTGAAAAAGGAACCATCAAGGTCTCGGTGGGCCCACCTGGTTACCAAAATTTGAAATAAAAATTTAAAAAAAATAATAAAATTAATGACTCTAGTAATTAAAGATGGCCACCACTAACAGTTTTTAAAAATATCTCCTGTTGAGGTTACATTTTGAATGTACAGTACACATTAGGATAATACTGTTAATGTATAAAGGTGGTGTTGCCACATGTTTCTGATGGCAAACAGCATAGAACCAAGTCAAGGTATTTAATTTGTTTATGGTGGGCATGACAACAGAGCAGAAACTCTTAAAAACTTTGAAATCCCATGTCTCAGTTCACAAATGAAAGAAAATGAAAAAAAAAAATGGATATTGTAATGTTGCCAGAAAAAATTACTGAAAAAAACTAGCCTGTAACTAACAAATACTGCTGCTTTAAGTGACCATCTGGCTACTACATTTTGGGTGCTTACCCTGTACAGTCGCATGACAGGACCATACTTACAGGATCTTTGGCCACTAAAAGTCCTAAATCAAAGGTGCTGAATTCTGCCTGTGAATGTCTTCCATTTCCACTACACATAGATGTCTCTTCTGTCTAATAAATGTAAGGAAAACAGATCAAAAGTGGACAGCCTTCAGCACATTAAGTTAATTAGTTGGTTATCATGGCAGTGCAATTTGTAGAGTATTGCATTGTTATGCAGCGTGATTTCCAGTCCCTTATAACAAGGATTAGGAGGAACATGGAAGCCCATTGGTTTAGACTAGAGCCCCTGCGTAGCCATGCATTAAGCAGCCCTGTTATTGCATGGTTTTGCAGAGTGGCTCAGTGAAGTGTCCTCTGGACTTATTTGTCCTGGTGACCTGAAAGCAAAAGGAGAAAGAAAGCCATTTAAAACAGCAGGAAGCGGTATGGTGAAGCAGGGCACAGACCCGGAAATATACCTGGGCAACAGTCACAGTAACAGCCCAAGTACCATGTACCTCTTAACACGTGTTCTAATGTAGGAGCAAGGTCATTGCGATTCCCAGTTCCATTCCCCAGACTGCCAGTCACCCCCCCCCAAGCAAGTATTTCAGAATACCTCCCCATAGTGTAGAAGACAGGAGCACTGTGGGGAGAGGAAGACACAGAGACAGGGAGAAGTGGCCCATGGTTCAAACAGTTGAGATAGTGAGGGGCAGATGGTGAGTGGTTCAGTGGGGTGAGGGATGCACATAGAGACAAGGAGGAGAGAGAGCACTCCGTTGTGCAAAGGTTGGGGAGTGTAGAATACCGCGAGTGTGTGTCTCTCTATATCTCTATTGCTCTGGTGTCCTGTACAGTACATGAGCAGTGAAGGACTTTCCAGGACACAGTCACCAAAACCAAGTGTCTGTCATGGTCAGTGGCAAGTGTATGCTCCCCCCCCAAAATCTACGAGAGAAGCAACAAGCATATGAGGGAGTCGGCTGGGACTAGTAATGTCTCCCCCCCTCCCAAGCACCCGAGACAGAGAGAACGCAGTGTCAGCTATGGTACAGCTGTGACTTTAGATAGAGCTTTCATGGTGTGGTGCACTGAGAGACCAAGTGAGTGAGAGATAGAGAAAGAGTGACAGCAAGAGACAGAGACTGAGCTGCCACGTCCCCCAGTTAGTGTGTGTGTGTGTGTGTGTGTGTGTGTGTGTGTGTGTGTGTGTGTGTGTCTCTCTCTCTCTTTCTCTTCTCTCTCTATCTGTCTCCCCTGCCATCACCAAACTGGGAGTCGAAGCTGGCTTCAAAGAGTACATCCTGCAAAGCAGGTAAGGAGGAGCATCAAGTCATTGAACAGCATGAGAGAGCAAGCGAAGTGGGGAGGAGGGAGGGAGCCCAGTCAGCTGAGGTGCAATGGAATAACGAATGGGCATGCAGCAGTATATTCGAGTGTGTGGGGGACTGTTTTCAAACATGTCCCAGTGAGCACTGTCAGTGCTGAATGCTTTGTGCCTGGGTGTGGGTGTACAGTGTTCGGGATATTTTAGAGAGGGGTGTACTTGCATGTTGCACTGATGTTGTCAGAGTGTAAAGAAACTTTTACATGCTGTCAGTTGGCTGTGGGTGTCAATTCTGAGTTTTTTGTTACTGTGCTGGGACATAGAAGCCGTGGCAGATGAGGAGAGAGAGAAGGAAGGGCAGAGTGACAAATAAGTTTCTCCGGGCAGCACAAGTCTCAGTACTGTAGTGTGCATGTCATTTGGGGGGGAAGCCTTCAGCTTGATGGTAGGTAATGTACCACACAGTATTGTGAGCAAGACATGTCACAGATCATGTCAGTAGTGTACCTGTGACACTTATATGTGCATAAGAGTAATGCAGTATGCGGTATCTTTTAGGGACTGTTTTGCAAGGTGGCAGGATTCATGACCTTTGTTGCTATTTAAACAGCAAAAAAAACAAGATTCTGAAATTTTTTTGTTGTTTAAACATAACAGATGTTATAAATGCAATAACCCACTCCAGGGTATGGGGTTATAGGGATTTAATGCACAGAAGGGGTGCTGTGAAGACACTCGACCTGTGGCCTCTTGCCTCACAACTCACCCAGCCATGCATTAAATATACAGTAATGTATGGGGAAGTGTACTTAATGAGAAATTAATGGCTGCCTGAGGTGTGGGATGCTACATAAACTCCGAGGGCGAAGCACACTTCCCCATAGTTTATTATTTATAATTGCTGAGCAGCAATTTTTTCCAGCTCTGTGTCTGAATCACACACACACACACACACATACACACACCCACACACCCTGTCTATCTTCCCATTCATCTCTTTTTTTCTTATAGTTTTCATTTTTACAGTTGCTGTTTTATTTATTTTTTTACTTTGGGCAGATTTCTGTGTTGCAATCGAGATCGTCTTACCTCAAGGAGCGAGGTCTGAGCCGTTGTTCATGGCGGTTGTCCTCTACGGCTTTCAAATGGTGGGCTCAACCAGTTATTTTTGAAATGTACAGTAGTTGACATGACTGTTACTTTATTTTTATTTTAAAAAAGGCGACGAAGACTTTCGGTCTGGCGACTCCTCACTATGCGAATGAGGAGCAGCCATGTTTGCTCAAGAGTGGAAGCCCGCCCAGTAGGACATTAACAACCAATCACAGAATGGTTGTTGTTGACTGACTTGGTGCATGCTCGCCATTAAAACCCACAGGTTATAACAGCAAATTATAACTGGCTCAGCCCATTGAAAAATTGCTGACCAGTTATTATATCCCCATAACCCCATACCCTGTCGTGGGTTATTGTTACCTGTTTATGAGAAAAAATGCATATGTAGGAGGTGCAGAACTCCTAGTGTCTCAGCACACACAGTGAGACCCTTTGCAGAGCTGTTGTGTAAGTTCTGTTTCCTGTGTTTATAATACAATCAGCCTTATCTTAAATATTGAAGGCCTAGTTGTAAAATTGGCTGCAGCTTAATGAGGCAACACTGTATAAAGACATGGAATGAAGAATGTTCATTAAAGCTTTAAACAGCCTGTGACATCTCTTGGAACTCTCTGTAAAACATAATATTTACATAAAATTCTGCTTATATTACTCATATTTTCAATATTATCTTTCCCACCCTCTTTATTCCTGAGAGCTGCTTGAAAACAGGATCCTTGTCCCACAGATTTCACTGGTGCTCCTGTTTGTCAACATGTGATGTCACACTCCTCTATTTATGAGTCACAACTGTTTGCTGTGGAAATGATTATGATGTCCATATCAGGCAATTATTATATAGTGCATACACAGGCAACAGGAATAGATGAAATAGATTAGGTTCCTGTTTCGATGAAGATTTCCTTAGTGATATAAAATAAAAGGAAGGAAAGAACTGTAGGAAATACAAATAAAATTATGTAAAAGTTCCATAGATTTTCCAAAAATATCATAGATACTTTAAGTTTATGAAGGGAAAAGCCAGAGCATGAATAAATGCCTGCAATGTGTATGTGTTTAAAGACAGAGAGCTGGAGTGTCAAGCCCCCAACACAACCATGGAAAGGGGATCCAGCCATGTCTGAATTGGAAGAGTTGTTCCTGTGCACCTCATAGACATTTTCAAAGGCTGCAGCAGGTCTACGACATTTGCTGCTATTTGCAGCAGCTTGTGACAAAATAATGACGCATGGATCGTTTAAAACAGTTATTTTCAGCCTATATTCTGGATCTGATGTACAAGCCAATTTAAAAGGTGATATCTGTTCTGACAAAGCCACGTCAGTCTGACTTGCACAAGGATTTGCATACCCATGATACCTTGCAATTGAATTAAGACTTTAGAGTATGTGTGTGGTTTGCAGAGAGGTACAAAAACATTTATTGTGTCCAATGCACTGAAGTTGTTAGACCACTTAATAGCTACTCTAACAGTATGAACATAAATCTGCTTTGGAAGTTGGGTGGTGGGCTATAATGGACCTGCTTCAAAAATACCGCTCACTGAAACAGACAGACAGACCAGGGTCAAAAAAAACAAATATAAGGCAACATTTGATAGCACAAAATTTGATCAGCCTGATATCTGTTACGTAAACTGATTAACCACACGTCATCCTTAATTTCTGTGGATCAGCTTTATCTGATGTGAAAAGATTATCTTGTACTACAGTATCAGAAAGTTAGAAATGCTGTAAACAACAGGTAAGGACCCCTTCTTGAAATGCACATACCACCAGCCCCAACCACAACCACACCCACACTGTAGTTCTCATAAGGTTTTATCTGTCCTAGATGTGGGATCCATAAACCTCTCCCCTTTCCTACATAAAACTTCATCTCCCACCTGTCTTCCCAATCCCCAGGGTGTCACGGTCCTTTTGCAGCATTTCACACTCTTCCTTTGAGTCCACTGCTCTTGCCAAATTGATTTTCCACAAATTTAGTAACACTTCTTGTGACTCCCTTATCCAAGTCATTAATAAAGATGTTCAACGAGAGTGGTTCCACAATACGCATCAGTAGTATGCCACCCATGACCTCCACTTTACAAAGAAAGGCCACTTGGACTGTGATGCTTTACTTCCTGGATCTTAGCAAGTTTCTGATCCATCATCTTATGTTACCTGCAGTCTCTTGATTTCTCCCTTTGCATAATAGCATCTCATAAGGTACCATATTGCTCAAGTCTAGGTATACAAACCATTTTTTTTTCTACAGCATCTCCTTGGTCAACCCTTCAAAGTTTGGCATGCTTCGTCTTTTTAAACACATGCTGACTATCCTTATCAAACTGAACTTTTATAAATGTTGTACTATCCTTATCTTATGACCCTGAATGACATTAACTCTGAGATGTAAAAGGTTATGTTTGGGGCACCCCAAAGATCAATCCTGGGTCATCTACTCTCTTCATTTATTATAACTCATCTTCCCAAACAGTGTTTAATTCCAAGTTCACATGAATGTTGATAACACTGTCATCTGTAACTGTGCCTCCTCCCTTACAGAAATAAAATGCAACCTACAGTTACATTTCAATCGAAGTGTAACTTATTTACCAAAACCATGTTTATTCTCGACTCAAGAAAAAATTATGACAGTGGTCTGTGATTTACAAACTTTGATAAAAACACAGCATCGTATCTTGGAAATTACTTACATCAGAGGGTATCAGCCTTTAAACAAGCATTTGTCAATACCGAATGTTGCTTGCTTGTATGTGCTGTTTAGGTATTTGAAAGTGATAGTACTGTGCCTAAGAACTGTCATGTGCCCCCCCAAGACATGCACTATGTCTTTCTGTTCAGTATTCACAGAAGAGGGGGAGGAGCAAGGGCTACAGCAGTACAGCAGTTGCCAAGAGGGTGAAGAGGTGGACAATAGCCCATTTATAGGCAAAAGAGTCCAGCAGGAGCTCACTAAATTGACGGTGGACAAAGCGATGGGACCAGATGGCATACACCCAAGGATATTCAGATAACTGCAAAGGGAGATAACGGTACTTCTGGCAGCCATGTTCACTGAGTCATTCAACACAGGGGTGGTACCAGAGAATTGGAGGAGGGCACATGTGGTCCCTTGACACAAATACGGCAGCAGGGAGAAGTTGGAGAACTATAGGCCGGTCAGCCTCACCTCAGTAGTGGGGAAGATCATGGCGACATTGCTTAAAGAAAGGATAGTGGGACATCTAGAAGTCATTGGAGCTGAGAACCATAGGCAACATGGATTCACAGTGGGGAGGTCATGTCAGACAAATCTGGTTGATTTCTTTGACTGGGTGGCAGAGGAAGTAAATCAGGGTGTGGCAATGGACAACGCTTAACTTGATTTCAGCAAAGCCTTTGACACCGTCCCACATAGGAGGCTGATAAACTAGCTGGGTAGGCTGGGCATAGGGGAAAGGGTGGTATACTGGGTTAGAAACTGGCTAACAGACAGGAGGCAGAGAGTGGTTTTAAATGGGGTGCAGTCTGGGGAGAGGGGTAACCAGTGGGGTGTCGCAGAGATCGGTCCTGGGGCCAGTCCTGTTCAATGTCTTCATTAGTGACATTGCAGAAGGGCTGAAGGGAAAGGTCTGCCTGTTTGCAGATGACACCAATATCTGTAACACAGTGGATACCCCAGAGGGGGGGTGGAGAAAACGTGACGGGACCTGGGGAAGCTTGAAAAATGGTCTGAGGACTGGCAACTGAAGTTTAATTCAAAAAAGTGCAAAATTATGCGCTTGGGACACAGAAACCCTGGGGAAAGCTACATGATTGGGGGAAGGGGGAGTTGCTGACAGTCACAAGGAAGGAAAGGGACTTGGGGGTTCTTATTTCAGATGACCTGAAAATGTCGACGTAAAGTGCTAAGGCAGCTGGGAGGGCCAGTGACATGCTAGGGTGCATATGCAAGGATATCACCAGCATAAGGAGGGAGGAAGTGATGCCATTATATAAAACCATGGTCAGGCCTCACATGGAGTACTGTGTGCAGTTCTGGAGGTTGCAGCTTCGTAAGGATATTAACAGGCTGGAGATAGTCCAGAGAAGGGCAAATAAGAGATTTATCAGGAGAGATTAAAGGACCTCAATACGTATTCACTGGAAAAGAGGAGGGAAAGAGGGGCTATGATAGAAAAATTCAAGTACCTCAAGGGTATAAACAAGGTGCAGGGGGGAGACATTTGCCAATACAGGAGGAGCACAAGAACAAGGGGGCATGACAAGAAATTGGAAGGTGGAAGGTTAAGAGGGAATGTGAGGAAGTTCTTCTTCACGGAGAGGGTGGTGAACGTGTGGAATGGTCTGCCTCAGAAGGTGGTGGGAGCAAGCACTGTGGTTGGATTCAAGCATGCTTTGGACAGGCATAGGGGAACCATAGAGGTACAGCAGTGAGTGGATCAGAAGCAATAATCCAGTACAAGGGCTTACGGGCAGACTAGATGGGCCAGGCAGTTCTTATACTAACATACTACACACTAACATACTATTTGCCAGCAGATTAGGCCTTACGGTCTATTGTGTCTGCTTGAACCTCAGATCCCTAGTTGGGTGCCGAGGTCCTCCCCGTGTTCCAGAAACCCCTATCATCCATCCCCACCCCCTTGACAGGTCATCATCTGATACATCCACTTTCTGTGTCTGTCCCACCCTCTCTTGAAGCCTCCACTGTGGATCTCTGAACCAGCTCGCCAGGCAGTGCATTCCAGGGTCCACCACCCTCTCAGTGAAAACCTCCTCCTCTTTTCCCTCACCCTTCCACCTTCCAATTTCAAACCATGCCTCTGGTGACACCTCCCTGCTTTAGTCTAAAGATCCCCTCCATGTTTACTCTATTTATTCCCTTGAGGTACTTAAAGACCTCAATCATGTCCCCCCGTCTCTCCTCTCCTCCAATGAAAACAGGCAGAGCTTCTCAAGTCTGTCCTCATAGGTCAAATCCCCTAGTCCTCGTATCATCTTAGTTGCCCTCCTCTGTACCCTCTCCAGGAGCTGTATGTCCCTCTTTAAGTGTGGTCTCCAGTACTGTACACAGTACTCAAGGTGTGGTCTAACCAGTCCATTGTAACAGCGGCAGAATCACTTCCTTGCTCCTAGAGGGACAGGGTAGTGGCAGGTGGAACACACACAGACACTCTGTCTCCAAGCTCAGACACTGCTGACAATTTCTATGTTTCTATATCTGTGTCTCTTTCTCTTATGAATTACAGACAGACAGAGAGAGGCACACAAGCATATGTCGCTTGCATGTGCTATTCTCTATTATGTCCTCCCTAACACACTACTATCCATAGACACACAGAGAGAGTACACAGCACACATTGTATCTTCAATGCTGCTCCCCCCAGTATCTCTGTCTGTCTGTCTATCTCTCACTGTTGCTCTCCCTGTCTCGCTTTCTCTATGTCGCTGTCTCTCTAAACACTGAGCTCCATTCTAGAACGTCTGGGGGGGGGACTCAGCTGCACTCTCTCACTCTCTCTCTCACTGGGATGAGGGAGGTTGGCAGAATGGGACACAGAGATCTTGTTGTATGGGAGGTGGGAAAGCAGCACACAGGTTGAGAGAGAGGCAGAGAGAAGAGAGAGAGGGAGAAAAGAGAGAGAGAGAGAGAGAGAGAGAGAGAGAGAGAGAGAAAATACACAGGTCTCTCCTGCACACAAACTGCAGCACTGTTCTGTACCGGGGAGCAAAGGGAGGCCACAGACAACAACATCCTAATGTTTTCCCTCTTGCTGTCTCTCAGGACATTTCAGCCATGGTGCAGGTGTGGAAGAGTGATGATGCTGTCTCTCACTCTCGCTATCGTCTGTGCACTGAGGGTGGGGAAAGGACAACGGAGCAGCCACAGTTGGGGGGGTGCCAGGAAAGGAAACTCTGGGTGGCCACTGTCATGCTCACTGTCTCCTCTGTTCTCCTGTATTACAGCCTGTCAGAGTGCTCTATACTGCTGATTGTTTCCACTGTTTCTACGGACAGAAACATAAACAGACAGAGAGAGATGCAGCACATTGCCGAAACTTTGGCACCTACTGTCACCCACAGTCTGTGTCTGTCTCTCTCTCTCTCTCTGTCTTACACGCCATACCACACAGCTGCTGTCACTCTAAACTACCTTTCTGCTCACTTGGACTGCTGATTATCTGCAAGCTGGACAGGGTAGTGGCAGGTGGAACACACACAGATGCTCTGTCTCCAAGCTCACAGGCTACACAGCTGCCATGCGTGTCTTGCTGTCTTGCACTGTGTGATGTTTCTGTGTTCCCTAGCCACAACTTGTCACACAGACACAAGATTGCCATACCATTGCCTGACAGTATCTCTGTCCCGGTCATGCTCTCTCTCTCTCTCTCTCTGTGTCAGACTGCACAGTGGGATCACTTCACCTGGCTTGTCCCCATTGCACTTCACCAACTTGGGGACATAATCTGTCTGTGCCACTGGACTGCAGTCTGAAAATGCAATCTGACTACACACAGCATGGACTGGGGCCTCAGAAGCTACAAATTGTGCAGGATGGTACTAATTTCACCGTGGGCGCAGTGCCCAGTGGTTCGCGGGGTGCCTGAGTGTGTACACAGAATTTGTTAACTGTGCTCTGGTTGCACGTAGGTCTGTATTATCACACTGTCGTGCTACCACACAGTCAATCAAATCCATTCAGAAGAAGAATTGTATTGATTTGCTTTAAGAAAAAAAGTGTATTCTTAGAGTCATGGGAATATTTGGAGCTCTATCGAGTATTCTGCTATTCACAAAATGCATGCTCAGTCTCAGTCGGCCATCCACTCTGACTTTCTGAGCATATCAGGTTTCAGCTCTTACAGCAATGCTTGTTCAATGGAGCACGAGGCAGCTTTGTGGTGCATCATTTAAGCTAAAGCTTCTCTGGTTCCTCCCATAATTTGTGAGGCCGATAGCATCACAACTTAGCCAGTCACATTAGCGCAGTCAGTGGAGCCTGGCTCAAAGAAATGCAAAACATGAGGAGACGGGAGGGTCAAAGAGACAACAAGGGAGAAATGAGGTATGGGGAACACATAAGACAAAAGGTGTGTGCAGGGGAGGAAGGAGAAACAACAAGGAAAACGGAGCGATTGGGGGGGGTGGCTTTATGTATATGAAATGGAAGAAGTGTTCTCTCATTGGAGCACTTCATGTGTTTTGAGTGCACAAAGTTTCCACCCATAAACTGTAAACCATTGTCATACTTAGCTTGCATGATAATTGGTCTGTCAAGGATGAGCACAGTGCAACTTGACCTGCATTGGGCTAGTCAGTGACACACCTCTGCAATGCCATTCTTTCTAGCAAAACATTTCTTGTGCAAGAGCAAGCAATGTAAAAAGGAAGAGAAAGGCAGACAATGGATGTAAGTAGGGAGTAGATTCAGTATTCTGAAACTTTGATAGGTGGAGGAGGGGAAGGCCCTCCGCCCCCGAAGCCACCTCACAGTTCAGACCAGTACCAGTATGTTTGCGTGCCTTGCAAATGAATACAAGCATTTGTCAATGCCAAATGGTTGCTTGCTGGCATTAGCAGTGGAAGTGCAGGAGTTAGACAGATGCAGTATCGAAATGGTAGTGAAGTATTGAACTGATGCCAACTCCACCCCCACCCTGCAGAGATGGACAGGCATTGGGGTGTGCTTTTGGGTCATCGCCCATAACGGTCATGACATTTCAATTCACCCTACCTTGCAGACACTTACAAGTGTTGAGGTGTGCCTTGGGGAGTTTGGGCTTTATACTAACCTCATTCCATAAGGAAATATGCTGAAATGGGTGCAGTACAGGAGAATGGGGTGAACTCTGAGGCCAAAGAGTCCAAGGCGCACCTCAATGCCTGTCACTGGCTGCAGTGTGGGGGTGGGCGTGGAATGGCATGAGCATTACTGTCAACAATCCTAAGTCACACCACTGACGCCTGTCAGTCCCTACAGTGTAGGGCGTTATGGTTGGAAACCCTAACACCCTGCGCGTTTCTTGGTATTTTTACTCCAAGTTTTCAACATGGGCTTTTTGTGACTCCACCGCACGAACAGTTACACTATCAGTTCATTATCCGAAAGGTGATTTTGCACAGTGACTGCGCCATTTGATGCCACAGGTGCGAAAACACATTTCAAACAGCATGTGAAAAATGACAGCTGTACTGTTCATGAGGAGGTGTAAAAAAATGATAATGTTGAAAATCTGGAGTAAAACTGGTAAAGTCACGAGCATGGGTAGAAACTGCGCAATGCACAACCGTAATTATTTTGGGGATTTTTTACACCACATTTTCAAAATAGACATTTTGGGACCTCTGCTCCTGAACAGCATCACTGTGATTTTCTTAATCTGTCCTGAACACTGATTTCCCACAGCAACCATGCTATTCTGCGCCAGAAGTGCGAAAACACATTTTGGCCAGGATGCGAAACATGACAGCTGTTCTCTGTTCATAAAGAGGTGTGGAAAAATGGTGATGCAGAAAATGTGGAGTGAAAATATTACAAATTCGTGAAGTTACTAGGGTGCGTGGAAACAGTGCAATGCATGCTCGTAACACAGTCATTTTATGGACTTTTGGCACCAACTTTTCAACATAGGCATTTTAAGACCTCTGCTCATGAACAGTGTCACTTTGATTTTCTTAATCTGTCCCAAACATTGATTTCACACACCGACCATGCCCTTGTGCCCTACATGCGTGAGATGTGAAAAATGACAGCTGTACTGTTCATAAGGAGGTGTGATAAAATGGCAATGTTGAAAATCTGGAGAGAAAACATTAAAAATTCTCAAAGTTACAAGTGTGCATTGCGCAGTTCCCATGCACGCTTGTAATGTCAAGAATTTTCTATAATTTTTGGGAATTTTTCACCAAATTTTCAACATAGGGTTTTTGGGGGCCTACCTCATGAACTGTGACACTGTCATGTCATTAATAGGTCCCAAAAGGTGGTTCTAAGCAGTTCTTGATAAAGCATCATTTAGATGTGAAACGTACGTCGATGAGGGGTGCTTTTTTGTATTCAATAAATATTGTTTTAAATGTGCCCTAGCGTTGGGCTTCTTTTTATGTGGTAGAGTTGTAGCCGATGTTCTTATTGTTTGCAGTTCCAAGCAGTGACTGCGAAATCTCCTTTCAGGACTGAATAACAAAATAACAGTGACTGAGTTCATGAGGTGGCGGCCCAAGAACCCATTGCTGAAAATTTGGTGAAAATTTCCTAAAAATGGCTGAGATATTCACTTAAGTTGAAAAAACACTATTTATGCCATTATACAGCTCACCAGCATTTCTTCAGTTTGCAGTCAGCTTTGAAGAGTGCAGATATGTTCCCAGTCCATTGAAGATCATCACGCCAGGCTCCAGAGGTAAGTATGGGGTGTGAGGGGTGTGGGGAGGTGGGTGCACCGAGGGTGGGCACAGGTTGGCGAGGGGGTGCCACAGACAGTGAAGGACCATTTTCTTTATTTTTACAGGACAGAAAAAAAACACAGAAAAAGGACACCGTGGGACTATTGGCATGCTGGGGATGAGTGCCCAGCCTGACACCTGGATGTTTGTTGGGGAAGGGGGAGTGGAGCTGATGGGGATTGGGCACCCCATCGGCCATACAGTGTGCCTGGGGGGGGACGCATGAGCCAAGGGGGACTGGGCATCCCCTCGGCACACCACAAATGGGGGGGTGCATCATGCCGACGGGTATTGGGCTACCCTGTTGGCAAATGAACTGGGGAGGGGGCATGCCAACAGAGGGATTGGGCCCCCCAATGGCTTTTAGACCTGGGAGAGGTGGGCAGTGACTTTCTGTCAGCTTCGTGGGGACTGTGAGAGGCCGACAGAGAAGCAGTCCCCATGGGGATGCCACACAATGCAGCTTTTAATTGGCTGCTGCAGTCAGGAACACCCTGCAGCAAAAACAGCTGATTGCTTAGTGACGGGGTGCTCCCTGATTACAGTGACCAGAGTTTCTTTGACCACAGTGGCATGCTTATTAATGGCCATCATCGACAGCATGATCCTCTATTTGCCGAGGCAGAGACCAGCTCCAGAACAGACTGCTGCAATTCGGCACAACACTGCCACACCTCCACAACCCACTTGTGAAGGCAGTTGACGCAATGTATTTCTTGCACATGCATGCAAGCAACACAAAAATACTATTTTCAGTTACTTGGGGGTATGGCTTGATCCCTCAGTAACCTTTGAAAAACACACTGACCACACAGGGGATGGGGCCACTGGGAATTCAGCCCTCAATGAAGGGGTGCTCTGCCATTGGTACCCCAACCTCCTTCAATGTGAAAGTTCACCACCTATGGGAAGTGCAAATGGCAAATATGTGGGTTCCCTTCCCACACTGTGGGGGGGTCAGAATTTAAATGGCAAGTCAAACACTTTTTTTTTCTGTCACAGAAAATGCAAGATGTAGGGATGTTGGGTTTAAAAATCCACAGAAAATAGTTCAAAAATGTTCATACATAACTAGTCCAGGCATTCTAGCTAACTGGACTTGGGGGTCTGTATTATCAAAGTTTAAACACAGTGTAAATGTTTCATTTCCACTCAGCAAGGATCTCAAGCTGGTGCTCACTGTGTTACCACATGAGGAGTATTTCTGGGCAGGCCATGTCTTATCTGGAGCTGTTGGCAAATGGCTACCACCACAAATCTGTTCTGTGCTGGTGTCTTCTCACTCAGAGACTGGATTCTGCAGCTGGTACTGTGATTCAGGAATCAAGATTTTATGTTAATCTTAAAATCTTGAGTTACTGTGAGATGTTCAGAGTTCAGAAGTAAGGGGTGGTGAATTTATGGCACAAGGATGCAGACAAAGTAAAGTGCCAATATCCAGAAATGTGTCAAATCCATAAAAAGTGTATCAGAAAGTGCAACATCAAGCTATACTGTTCCTGAGTATAGACAGACAGCTGTCAGACAACTGCAATTTTGAACTCTGCAGCTATAAGATGTTGGCAGTTCTCCACCCTCTAACCAACTTTCTCTGATAGAACAGAGTGGGGCTTATGCTCCTGTGGTATGCCTTCCCCCTACAGGCACTCAAACTGCTAACTCTGAGGAGTTAACCATTTATGGTCTGGATTTACCAGTCTTATCTAGGAACCCTCAAGGATCCTATGAAAAGGTACGAGACCCCTCTTTTGCCACACTAGTTTTATATTAACTCCCTATCAGTCTTAAAAGTTAGGACAGCTAAAATGTTTGCAACTTGGAAAGGGCTACAGTAGTTTTGCATGGGTCATAGTTTGCAACATTATGTTGCAACACTTATGTTCTCATGATGATACTGTATTGCACTTTACTGTAAATGTTTCATTTCTCCTGTGTAATACATATTGTATTTGTGACATCTTATTACATTGCTGTCTATATTTGAATCTGTAACACTGTTGACTCCATCATGTATGTATTTAATTCATTGTTCTAAACTGTACTGTTTAATCCTAAATTGATTGTAACCTCCCCAGTCTTGCCTGAAAATAAGCATTTGATTTCCTAGTTCACCCCTTTGGTAAACAAAAAGAAAATAAACTTCTGTCGACAGAATTAAGTAAACTATTTGGCAAAAGAATATTTGTCTACAAAAGGAAGTTAGAAGTTTGACAAAATGCATTTTCTTCACAGAATGAAGTTAAGAAGTTGACAAAATGCATCTTATCCACAGGATGAAGTCTACAGTTTGACAAAATACATGTTATCCACTGGTAGAAGTTAACAGTTTGATCAAAGTCATTTTGTCCCCAGAACGTAGTTAGATCGGCAAAGCATTTTAAAGCAGCAGTTCATATTAGTGGTAAAAATGTTGACCTATACTTTATTTTATTCTAGATCGCCCCTTCTCTCCTGACTCATGATACCATTTTGTTCCCATTTTGAGTCTGCTTTAGCATGTTTTTACAACTGAAATAACATAAAGGGCACTCATTTAATATGGCTCAGTCCAGGTCTTCATCAGTGTCTCATTGTTTATGAACACCTATTGTTGCTAAGGTTAACTAACATGTAACAGATAGTGCTCCATGACCTTATGGAACAGTAGAGGTACAAAAACAGCTGACAATACTGATGAGAACCTAGGGATAGCCATGTTAAAAGGAGCATTCAGTTTAGTACTTCAAATGTAAAAGTGCTAAAGCACACTCAAAATTGATAAAAAAGGACAATCTAAAATGGATTGAAAAGGTGTGCATTACAATTTTCATCATAGTATGCACTGCTGCTTTAAGTTGGCAGTTTGGCAAAATGCTGTTCATCCACAAAATGAAGTCAGTAGTTAAGCAAAATGTATTGCATCCTGAGTGTCTTTCTTATTTTATTTATTTAGCTTTTGTTAACCGGGTAAGCACACTAGACAAATATGCCTACTCACAGGTGTGACCTAGGAGGTTACAAGGAAAATTGCAAGCAGAAGCAGGTATTATAGAATTCCAGAGTAAAACAACAGTCAGGTACAACATAAGGGAGGCAGATAAAAATGTGACATGGCAAAGGTAAACATTTTGATAGCCAGGTATAGAACATTCACATAACCAGAT
This sequence comes from Neoceratodus forsteri, assembly GCA_016271365.2. Classification (NCBI taxonomy): domain Eukaryota; kingdom Metazoa; phylum Chordata; order Ceratodontiformes; family Ceratodontidae; genus Neoceratodus; species Neoceratodus forsteri. The sequence continues at coordinate 344,867,321 of CM028136.1, forward strand.
ACCATTTGAGAACCATGATTATATACTCATGAATACAATGATCACAAGAGAAGTGACTGGAGAGGACAATAAAGTGCAGCGCAGTGCAGAAAGGGGACATAATACCTCAGGTAGAGTGACAGCTTGAGGCAAGTTTCAGGAGGTCCCAGTAGGAGCTTTTGAAAGAGGTTTTGGAGGAAGAGGTATGTACATAGACAGGAAGGGAGTTCCATAGCTTAGGTACACATACGGTAAATGCCTGGTCACCCATTAGGGCACAGGTTTTTAGCAATCGGAATACTTGGGAGCCGCAAGACCTTAATAGATAAGTAGAGTTTGCAGGCTTGAAAAGCTCAGCTAGTACTGGGATACTGGGGGAGTGGCTGTTCTGACAACATTGTCAATGAAGTTACCCATTATAAATGTTTGATAGTTATCAGGGGATAGCCATGCAAGTTTCCTGTATAGCTCACAGTGGTGAGTGAGACAGCGGCAGAGAGAGCAAAGCAACATATATTATTATATGCAACATCCCATTTTGATAGACTGAATTTTGAGGCATGAATGAAGGTCATGAGCCCATAGCAGAGTTTGGGGAAAATTACCCCCTTAGCCAAGACAAGACATGTTGCTGGAGTAAGGATGTTTTTGGTTCTATATGACAGGCTCAGCTTACTGTTTGCAGCCCTGCATACATTATGTATATGCAGGGACAGGTCAAGTTGTGGGTTAAGGGTAAACCCAAGTATTTAAGGGAGTCAGCAATACTCACAAGGGAACAATCAGCTCCAGTGACTCTCAGGGATATAGGATATGCTTTGGATTTGGCCAGGGATCCAAAAAGCATAGCCTGGGTTTTCTTTTCAGGTTAATGGCAAGCTTATAGGCCTTTAGCCAAGACTGCAAGTGCTCAAAATCAGCATTGAGCTGACAGTTGATGACACTGATGTCTTAGTAGTGGGAAAGGATCACCAGGTTATCTGCATACAGTGTAGTACTACCATGGACTGCGACCAAGCGCCAAATCATTCACAAAAAGGGAAAAAAGAATGGGCCCTAGGTTAGACCCTGAGGAACCCCAGTTTTAACAGCAGTGGGCTCCGAGTAAACCTTATTGAACTTTATAAGTTTCTGCCTCTCTTGCAGGTAATTAGTAAACCAGGCCAGGACAGGGGGAGACAGGCCAAGGGACCAGAGTGCAATGCACGGGAGAGTGTGGTCAACTAGATCAAAGGCTTTGGAGAGATCAACGAAGAAGGCTTCAGTCAAATTGCCTTGATCAACAGCAACTCTGATCTCAGAGGTAACCTTGGCCAGGGCAGTGTAGGTACTATGACCCTTTTAAAAACCATCTTGTGCTGGGATAAGTTGGTCATAGCTTTGGATATAGTCCATGAGCTGAGTAGCTATCACTTTTTCAAGCAGCTTGCTGATAGCTGTGTTGGTGCGGAAAGTCCTGATCAGATTTTTTACAGTAACAGAGGTGCAAATGAGTCACAGACATGTTGCATATTGGTAATAAATCTAGTTTATTACACCAAAAGGAAATCACTGTTGCCCTAAACAGTTCTTACCATAAGACACTGGAAGCCGAGCCTGGTGTTCCCCAATACCCCAAGAAGTGTAAGAAGGGAATAAGCAATACATTACATTATATACTGTGATAATTACTATGGTAACTATTCGTAAGAAGCAGTGCTAGATACATAAAATAAGCCCTATTGGCCAAAGGTTAGATGGCTCTACAGTGTTATCGAGTCCTGTACAATATGTGCTAAGTCAGCTACATCATAGAACAATGAAGGCATACATGGTACATGGAAAACACAGGATGCGGTGCAATTATACATAAATCCAAAAGATGTCAGTGCCGACTACAGTACAAGTCTGCTCAGCATGCTTTCCTGGTAAAATTCTTACATAAATAAATAAGTTGCATTAAACTTTCCCACCATTGAGCTGGTTTAGCATCGTATTTTACAGTTGACAATGCAATGACAACTCAAACTGTATTATTTTTCAGTGTTTAATCAGCTCTGGAGCAATGTGCATAAAATGCTTTTGCAACTCACTTGGAATGCATCTGCAGTCCAGCCACAATGCAAAGCAAAACTGAGTTTTAACTCTTAATAAACAGTTTGTATAAGGCTTTGTGCTGGATCAAGCAATACTCGCAACTCAGTCAGAAATGCCAAAGTAACTCATTGGGGGAACAGTTTAATGTGACTTGTACTGTACATAATACCATATCAGAGGATTACAAAGAAACAGGTGACTTGGCCTACTATGTGCAGTTTCCATACATAGAGAAAGTATGGAAGCGCAAATCATAATGTACCCTGACACCTACACTTGTATGGTAAGTGTCTATGCCCTATAAGTTAGTATAACATATGCATAGTATGGTTTGTCTAAGGTGCACAGGTGGAATGCCAATTAGGGTGTAAGGACCTTGCATAACAGCTGATAAAATAGCTATGGGGCAGTAATTCTCAAGATTTTTTGGATCACCTTGTTTGAATTCTGAAACAATCCTAGTTGTTCCATATGTCAGGGATGTGCCCAGTAATAAGAGATGTGTTGAAGATATGGGTAATAGGTTGGGCCAGGAAAGGGGCCCCAAGGCTGATAAGTTTTGGCTTCATGTTGTCCTGACCAGTGCTGGTGTGGGGTGAAAGGCCAGCAAGGAGTTTCTGGATTTCACTGACTGAGATGGCCTTGAAATAGAAACGTGGAAGGGAGGTTGGCTCAGGCTGGGGGCCGCAGGATAGACTTGGTTCATTATGGTCAGGGAACTGAGAGGTGTAGGCAGACAGGTCTGAAACCTGAGAGTTAAAAGCATTTGCAATTGTCAATGGGTTGCTGCAGTTTACACCACCAACAAGCATATCAGTAACATGGGTTTTGGAGGAGCCACTAACAATACCCTGAATGTTTCACCAGAAGCTCCTCAGGTCTCTGGCTGAGGATAGCAGTGCGGATTTACATAGTTTTCTCTTGGCAGAATGGATGGCTTTTTTGCAAGTGTTTCTGAGTTTTCTAGTTTCTTGAAAGGCAGACACATCATGGGAGGCCTTAAATTTAGCCCAGCATTTGTCCCTTGACTTCATGAGGGAGAATAAGCCACCTTGGAGCCATTTGGTGACCGTGCCCCTCGCTCTCATTTTTTGTGAGGGGGGGATGCTTTTTTTTTGCAGGGATGAGAATATAGCAAAAAAGTTGTTGAGGGCAACTGAGGTGCCATTAGTGGCTAGGACAGGTGACCAGTCTGTGTGTTTCAGATCTGCATGGAAGGATTCTATATTAAACTTAGAGAAATCCCTCATTTGGATGACCTTGCAAGGAGTTTTAGGCGGAGAGACTCTCCAGGCACAATAGGTAGGGCTGTGGTCAGAGACCGAGTCAGGGAAAGTACCAGATAGGATGGTCCACTCAAGCCTATTGGTCAGAATCCAATCAAGGAGGGTGCCTTCCCCCCAATGGGTAAAAGCCTGGTTGGTTCAGTAATAAGCTAAGTGAGAGCAAGGCTTGCTAATAGAGGTTCATATTATTTGACATTGCAACCTGTCCAGTTTAGGTTAAAGTCACCGAAGACTAGCAGTTCACTGGATCACACTTTAGGACTTACACTGTCAAGAAAACAGGAAAGCCCTTGCATGCCCCCTTTTGGGGGGTTGTATTCACAGACTAGGTGTAAATTGCTTGTATTATCCAATAGGAATAGGGCATGGAGGAATTCACAGGACACATTAAGGTGACTCTTTTAGTAAAGCAACAGGCCACCACCCCTGCTTTTTCCTGACACGATCCTGCCTCACCATGTTATGTCCTGGAAGAGCACACACAGAATTGGGGGTGACAGGCTTTAGCCATGTTTCCATGACCCCCCTAGTATGTCTGGATCGTAGTGAGCAACCCAAGCTGAGAGCTTGGCGAGGTTAGGCAGAATGCTATGGACATTCTTGTGGGCAAGTTTTATGACCTTTGAAGTAAGCCAAGTGGGGTGGGATGTGGGCTGAAAGGTAGTTGAGGTAGTAGCAGGCCCAGGGTTAAGTTCAATATTTCCAGCCAGGATGATAAGCAGAAGCAGAATTAAAACAAGACAAGGCAGCATATTTTGCTTCTTATTAGACTTAGGTTCAAGAATTACATGTTTGATCAGGCTGGTAGTATAGGAGAGAGTCTTTTATTTCAGACACCAAGTAGGGCAAAGACTTAACTGCTTAGCAGCTATCAGATTAGAGGAGGTATAGTCATCTCCTAATTGGTAGAGTTTGGGTTGCAGGGAGCCACAGATGGAAAGAGAGAGGGCATATAAATAGCACTACTAGCTGGGAGGCAGCAGGCTGAATGAGACCAGACTGCAGTCTTGGAGCCTGCAACAGCAGGGTAACTGTCCAGAAATGACAAAGTGGTGCCACGCCCAGTGGATAAGGAAGGGCAATTAGCAGGTAGTACTATGTACAGATTAGGTAGGGTAGCCAAACTAGACAGATTAAACTATTAGCCCCAGTGAACCTACAAGCTAGCAGCAAGTCAGGTGACCCAGATTACTTAATATCCAGACCAATAGTGAAGGGTTAGGTGGGGAATTTACACTTCCCCTAGTAATTGACATACAATGTAACACAAGAGAATGCTAAGATGGTAGCCTAAGCACAAGATAGTAACCTAAAGTGTAGGTCTACAGTGCTGGGAACAGTGCAGGGATTTCCCTTGATAACATGAAGTGCATTCAGTCACAGTAGGAATCACCACCTGACAGCTACAGCAGGTCCAGCTGGGGACATAGGCTACCACCAATCCTGATCCCTCTGGGAAGAGCTATCGCCGATTTAACTGATGTGGAGGTGGGGAAGTGTGAGTGGGAGAAAAAGTACAAAAGTACAAGTATCTGGAAAAGTATATACAAGTACCTGGAAAAGTACAAGTACCTGACACAAGTCTTTTTGGAAGAAGAGCTCAGAGGAATGCAGGAGCAGAAATTGGTAATTTAAATGAATAAATGCGGCTGCGATGAGCTGGCAAAAGTAAAAATCCCCCATCATTCTCACTAGCTCTGGTGATTGCGTTCTGCCGCAGGAGTGTAGAAACAGCCTTTAAATAGGCTGGCAGGTCAGAGGGAATTGGCACTTTTTTTGTTTGAATATTTTTCAGTCCAACAGATTCAGACAAGGTGGGCTAGCTCTGTCGAGTTTAATTGACCCACCTGGCACAATTCTTTTTGGAAGAAGAGCTCTGAGGAGCTCCAGAGTAGAACTACACACACTGCAATATCCATCCCATTACTATAAAAACCCTCAATATTGACTCCCACTCCCACCCCAAAATTTTGTATCTGCCCCACATCTATCCCACTACAAGATCAGCCTCACAGCTACACAATATTGTGCTCCACTGCTAACCCACTCCTCAGTATTTGTCATGCAGCTATCTCTTATTCCTGTACCTGCCCCACAACAATCCCACACCTAAGTACCCTTTTGGTAACTACTTCTCACTCTTGAATTTGCCACAGTACTTACCCCTTACACTTAAATCCCTGTATCTGCATATAGTGCTGCTCCCAAGTCTACTTTACCTAGACTTGATCCTCTCTTTCACTCCTTTTGTTGGTTTGCCCTTGATAAACCCAAGCATACTCATCACTGTATCTTGTATTTTGCCCTCTTTCTCCCCTCTTTTGATGTCAGGTGTTTCACCCACTGTATCTCTTTTATCTCTAAATATTGGTTTGGCTCTCTCCCCCTCATATCTTACCTCTCTTCCCTCCATACCTAGTTCATCCTCCTACTCTCTTCGTAATGCTTGCTCTCATTCTTTTGCCCTTCCTCAAATGATATTTACTGCTGGTCAGGCTGCCTTCTCTTTTTGCTTCCCTAAACTATGGAATTCCCTTCCCTCTTCTATTCGCTCTACTAAATCCTTTCCTGCCTTTAAAGCTCTCCTTTGTGAGTTCTCGACCCACTCCTGTAGTTACTTCTGATATGGGGTTTTGCCTTATCATGTCTCCTCTTCCCCTGTATCAGGTATCCCCCCTGTTTTATTTTGATGAGTTGATATATAGTTAATTGTTCTTTGTACAGTTCTACAATTTATTGCTTGGTGCTTTTAGGCAATTTTATTCTTAGGAATATTTGTCATGTTTTTCTTGCCTATACTTATTCCACAGTATGTATTTAATTTTTTTTATTTTTATATCTGCTATTTTTTCCATTTGTCCCATTCCTTCCTCAGAACACATCTGGAAATGAGCTTTTACCAGGTCAGTATATCTTTCCTGATAAAACAGTTAAAAATCAATCAATCAATCAATCTGTCCCACAACTACCTATTGCATGGCACGAGTACCTGCTCCTCAATTAAACAACTTCCCAGTAGCTTCCTCACAACTACAACATACGACACTATCTGACACATAATCATTCACACTCTGTTTTCTGCTCTTGCAACTACCCGATACCTCCTGGGTCTGACAATAACTACCCCATACCCCACTATGCACCCTTCAACTACCTCTCTTCCCTGTATCTGCCACTACAACTGCACTTACCAAGCATCTGATCTCAGCTAACCCATACTCCTGAGACTGCACAACCACCCAGTACACCAGTATCTACCCAACAACCACCACTACACTTCTGCACCTTTACCAAACACCCCAATATTTCCCCCACAATTATACCACAACCACCCCTTTCTCTGGTATCCATTTCTCAACCACCAAATACCCCAGTTTCTACCACATAACCCTTCACTTTAGTATTGTTCCACACCCCATAATCAAGTTTCTGGTCTAAACTATCATTCACTTTAGTATCTGACCATGACTACCTATACTGTGGTATCTATGCAATTACCCTAGACTCAGCCCCTCATCTACTCCATATCCTAGTATCTGCTACAAAACTATTCCACACTATATTATCTGTCTCACACCTATGCCTCTCTAGTATTTGCTTCAAAACCACTACATTTCCCAGTATCTAGTCCCAATACACAAAAGTGGCAGTAGGGAGGAGGCTAGCAATTACAGGCCGGTCAGCCTGACATCAGTGGTGGGAAAGTTAATGGAATCACTGCTGAAGGAAAGGATGGTGGAATATCTTGAATTCAGTGGGTTAGAAGTCCTGAGGCAGCATAGTTTCACAGGGGGGAGGTCATGTTAAATGAAACTAATAGATTTCTTTGACTGGGTGACCAAGGAACTAGATCAGCGGAGCAGTGGATGTGGCCTAACTAGATTTTAGTAAGGCTTTTGACCCTATTCCACATAAGAGATTAGTAAACAAGTTGGGTAGCTTAGGTGTGAGCCCGGTGGTGGTAAACTGGATAAGAAATTCATTAGGGGATAGGCGACAGAGGATGGTGGTAAATGGAGTTCACTCTGAGGAAGGGAGGGTGACCAGCCACATGCTTCAGAGATCAGTGCTGGGACTGGTTCTCTTTAATGTCTTTATAAGTGAAATTGCAGAGGAGCTAGAAGGGAAGGTCTGCTTCTTTATGGATGACACCAAAAATGTGCAATAGGGTGGACACTCCGTATGGTGGTGGAAAGGATGAACGGAGACCTGAGAAAACTAGAGGAGTGGTCAAGGGTATGGCAGTTGGGTTTCAATATGAAAAAGTGCAAAATAATGCACTTAGGGCACAGAAATCCACGGGCAGAGTACACAATGGGTGGAGTGCTATTAACAACCACCACACAGAAAAGAGACCTTGGGGGGGGGGAATCATGTTGAATGATTTAAAGGTGGCCAGGTAGTGTGCAGTTGGGAGGGCTAGTGGGATGCTGGGGTGCATAGGGAGGAGTATTACCAGTAGAAAGAGAGTGGTGGTGTTGGCTCTTTAAAGTTAACTGGTAAGACCCTACCTAGAGTGCTGTGTCCAGTTCTAGAGACCACAGGCTGGGTTTTCAAAGGCCAGTGAATGACACAGTGTGTGTGTGTGTGTGACAAAAACAACTGATGCAAGGAACAAAATGCATCAAAACTTACATCAGTTCTGATTTTCAAATGGTGCTTGCATCAAAAAACAGGTCTGCATGCACCAGACTGGCTTGCACCATGCTTGCACTGAAAAAATGCCTGTGCCATGTTGGAAGGGATGCCTGCATCACTGAAATAATGCACCATCCCCTTATTTGAGATTTTCAAAGAATGTGAGTCTTGTCCTTATGACTAAGATGCATTTTGCTGTTAGACCAGCCAGAGCTGGTCTAACAGACACTAGAGCATATAAGGAGGCCCACAGTAGGCAGGCAGACCTGCCTATGGTACTGTTAAGGGCCAATATTCCCCTGCAGGGCTAGTTTAGAATTTTGGGGGAGCTTAGTCTTGGCCATTTCATCTGCTGTATTTGCGTCATTCTCATTCCTTGAGTCATTTTTTTTACTCAACTTGCACCATTTTTTTGACACAATGTGCATCATTCTCATCAAAGTTCCAGTGAGTGTACATATGAAGGCTGTTTTATCTTTATTTTTAACCTGATTAAATATGAATCAAGAGAAGAATGACTGACTTCTGCTTTCTTCTGTGAGTAGAGTGTTTTGAGATCAGCTTCACCATGAATGTAATTTTGTTGATGTAGTGGGCCTCTTGTATCAGTCTGGGGAACTTTGCCACAGAGAATGCTTTTCTTGCAAAATATGACTCACAGTATTTGGTGCACCTGAATCTGATGCAATGTGGTTGTTTGACGCACCTTGTGTCAATCTAAGGGCCCTTTGAGAATCTGGCCCCACATCTCCAGAAGGACATAGACAGAGTGGAGGCAGTCCAGAGGAGGGCAACTAAAATGGTGCAGGGTCTCCATTAAAAGCCCCATGAGGAGAGACTAAAGGGCTTCAGTATGTATACCTTGGAGGAAAGAAGGGAGAGGGGAGATATGTTAAAGAATTTCAAATAACTTATGGGTATAAATAAGATACAAGAGGGCAGTATTTTTCTAGGGATGCGTGACTTGACCCACAATAAATCAGAAGCCCCCAGATCCAAAGCAGTCCAACAGACCCGGATCAATAAAAGCCAAGGTACAATTTGTACTGAGTCCAGGTCCATCAGCTGCAATTTAAAAAATTTGCTCAGTTTCCTTTTTGCTCTGAACTGCAGCCTGTAGAAGGAGCTAGGTGGTGATCATCTGGAGCCCGGCTGGCTGGCAGCCACCTGATGGCAAACTGCCTAGTCATGCTGGTGACTGTCCGGTTGGCATGGAGTGCTCGGGGGGGTGGAAGAGACAGGAAGCAGAACAGCAGGATGGAGAGAGCTGAGTAGTGGCTAATGAAAAAGCATGCCTGGAGCCCTGCAACAAGTGGAGGAGATTAGAGGACATGATTGGCCCATCCAACCAGACTGATAGGTCAGGCAGCCTATAGCTAAATGGAGACTGCCTGTCACTGCCTGTCAGTCCTGGCTATTGGCTGGTGCTGTGGGTGGGCAGAGTGGGAAGGAAGCTCTGTAGCTGTAGCGTGGCACTGCCTACAGTCAGGCACCATTTTGAAGCTAACAATCAGAGAGCACAGACTTGTGCTTTCCATCTTCTTGTTCTTGATGACTCTTTTCTTGAGTTGTTGTCTAAAAAATAACAACAAACTAGAGTGGTTATAACTTTTTGTGTGTGTGCTCATGTTGTGCTTTCCTTTTTTATAAAACAAATGGGGACTATAAAATAAGGAAGAACAAAAACAAAAGGAGTAATATATGTGAAAGGGGTAGGGGAAGGGAGAGAAAGATTGTGGGTTGGGCGAGGGAAATCTCGGCAAGGGGCCAGCTTGTCTCACTTTAATCTACAGTAGTAGAGAAAGAAGTTAAAAAAGAGCTGAAAAGAAAGAAAAAAGATACATCAATGAAGTTGTACTACTACTACTACTACTACTACCACTACTACTACTACTACTATCTGTAGTACTACTAAATAAACTACAGTACAAGTCACATTAAACTGTCCCAATAATAAGCTGATTTAGCATTGTTTTTTATGGTTGGCAGTGCATTGGCAACTCACATTGCATAGTTTTCCAACACTTAATCAGCTCAAAAGCAATGTTTATAAAATGTTTTTGCTACTCAGCTGGCATGTACCTGAAGCCCAATCACGATGCAATGCAAAACTGAGCTGTAACTCTTAAGAAGCAGTTTATGCAAGGTTTTGTACTGAATCCAAAAACACTTATGCAACTCAATCAGAAATGCTATAGCAACTCATTGGCAGAACAGTTTAATGTGACTTGTACTGTAAATCCCAAAAGCTGAAATGAAAGAAATAAAAAATACATTAATGAAGTTATATTACTACTACTACTATTTATAATCTACAGTACTACTAAGTAAACTGAAGTAAATCCCAAAAGCTGAAATGAAAGAAAAAATACATTAATGAAGGTGTACTACTACTACTACTACTACTACTACTAGTACTACTATTATGTAACAACAACAAGGGTGGTTTGATTTGAATGAGACAGTGACTCGGTGTGGACAAGGTCAGATTGAACTGTTACTAGACAGATTATGATCTGCTAGTTAAAAAAAATAATACAGTAAAGTTTTGTTTTTTTTCAGTAAAGGAAAGACCTTCTTAAAGTGGATGAGTCAGGGGTGTAGTTAGAATAGTGCAGGGGGTGCAGTCTCACCCTGGCCCGGAGTGTTTAGGGGGCCCTTGAATTTGTTTGCTCACTCACACTGCTGCAGCCAATTTTATTTTTGTCTTTTTTCTCTGAAGCCAGAGCCAGCCTTGTCTTCCTCACCAGTGTGGGGAGGGGGTGTGGTTGCTATGTGATGAAAATGTAGCAAGTATGTGTACCACATGACTCTCTAGCACCAAGAGAGTGGAGTCACGTGGTACAAGAAAGAAGAGGAAACAAGTGCGCATGCCTGTCAAATTGTGCGCCTCCTAATTGGCAGTTCAAGTAGTGTGTGGGATGGTGCGGACTGAAAGAGTAAAGTAGCAGCATCGCAGCCTGGCCCTGGCCTGCAGTGAGTGTGTGAGAGGGAGTGGAGTCGAGAGACAAGCCAACAAGGTCACGGTGGTAATGAATGGTCGCAGGCTTGAGGCCACAGCAGGGCAGCAACTAGGTAGGATTAAGGGTTCATTTATGGATACTGCTGGGCTAATAAATGAAAATAAAACTTCAATCAATCCTCTCAGGCTCCGCTCCCTCCCAGCTAACGTGATCCATTAAAAAAGTGCCTTTGCTCAGCCAGCTTGGGGGGGGGGGGTCAACTTAATGGATCCTGCTGGACTGGCCTTGGCTAATGAATGAAAAAAATAAAAATTCAACCCTTGGGCTCCTCTACCATCTCCCTCCCAGCCAGTGTGATCCATTAAAAAATGTACCTCTGCTCATATTCACTGTTGCGGACTGTGTTTTTATGTGCTCATGTCCTCACAAATCTCCATTCCTCAGTGGCTTTTTTTTCGGAATTTGCTGTCATCAGTTTCAGTTTGATTCAAAACTACCTTTTAAGCAACTCCATTTTATTACTAAGGGTATCTAGATGAAAACTTGGGGACTGATCTTCAAAGAGCCGTTTCTAAATTCCTGCATCTGTCTAGGGCTGTGATGACTGCAGGAGTGTCAGGGACCCTGCACACAGTTGTATAAAAGGAGTGGGTTCTGCACAAAAAGCCCAGAAGTTGCTACTGCTGCAGGCTAGTGACCAACATTTGGTGCACCTGTGGGAATTGCTGCAGGGATCTGCCCCCCAGCATAGCAATGGAGAGGCCATGAGGGTTGGGGGATGAGAATCTGTGTGGCAGGAGGGAGCCCGGGCACAAGGATCAAGGGTGCCCTAGGGGATGTTGGGGAGGCAGCGGGTGTGATAAGAAGTGATGTGGCCCCTTTGAGTGTCCTTTGCAGACCCATACACCTGATCAGATGGGACCACATTGTGGGGGATTGCCAGGGACAGAAAGTGATATAGCTCCAGGTGGGCACAGCCCTGGCAGCTGTCCCATAGAAGCACTAAGGAAGAACCCTGTAGGTGGGGGGCAGCCTACCACATTGTTGGAGTGTGGGTACTAGGGGGACTGTGACGGTGCCTGGAGAAAGGTACCCCCCCCACTAGTAGCCTGCAACCTGCAGCTCCAGATTCCAGCCTACTGGGTTTCACCTTTTTGCACCTGTGCGGTAGCTGCTAGGGCTGTGACCACCTGGGGTCCTGTCACTTTCCATCCCTGCCAACCTTCCACAATGTGGTCGTATCTGATCAGGTGCATGGGTCTGCAAAGGGCACTCCTGATGGGTACCACATCCCTCCCTGTCATGCCAGCAGTCTTCCCAATGCTTCCAGGGCAGCCCATACCCATCTGCCCAAGTCCATCATGTTCAGATTCCCCTTCCCAAATCACCACAGTGTGTGGCACTAGGGCAAGTCCCTTAGACCACCTTCTAGATGCTGTGAGTTGAATCCCTTGCTGCATCCAAGGTGGGGGTTCCAAAATAGCAAAGCAGTGGATGTTGCAGCCCCGCCATTATGCAAACCCCCTTGCAACCTGGAACATGGGCACTTCTATCACAAGAGAGCGAAACTCAAGAGGTTTATAGAAGCATCCCACACTGAGGGTGTGTATAAAATTTTGAGTGACACATCCACCCTTGTTTTGTTTATTATTATTATTATTATTATTATTAGTAGTAGTGTATTAATTATAAGTTTGAGTTCTAATTATTTTAATGTGGTCATTATTTGGATTTGGTTGCACTGAGAGAAGCATGAGTGTGATTGACAGGCAGTGGATACAACCACTTATTTGTGACATCAAATTACAACTGGATGATTGTAATCAAGAGAACAGAATAGGAACACACACTGGGATGGTATGCACATAGATACATTTAAAATATACAAAGCAGCAAAATCCAACACTCTTCACTGTATGTCAGAAAGATGCAGCTCTCAGAACTGAAATTAAAGGCCAACTTTATTAAGTGCTAAAAAACTGAAACACACCTTAACACATTTTGGATTGTAAGTCCTTTTTCAAAAGTCATGACAAGCAAATCCAAATAATGAACACACTAAAATTATCAAAACCCAAACTTATAAATAACGCTCTACTACTACTACTGTCGGCCCTGCCACTTTGTTAAACAAAAGGCTCAGAAACAGAAATTGTAGTTCATTTATAATTTGTCCAAAGTGGTTAACATAAACTTAGCAAGTTCTTGGATCTCAAAATGGGAGAGGAGGCCTGGGAAGGGGTGGGGCCCGGGAAGAGGGGGCCAGAGGGGGGGACTCAAAGAGGGGCGTCTAATAACATACTTTTGAACCCTGGCCCTATGGGAAGTTGCTACACCACTGGGATGAGTGAGGTTGTGTGTGTGCCTGTGGCAGCCTGTGAGGTCACCCTGGTAGGGAAGAGGAACTGAGACAATAATCCACATAAACCATAAACATAAGAAAAAAGCTGCATATATTTTTTTAAACTGAATAAAAAACATAGTAGTAACACTAGCTAGTAGCTAGCTACAGTGGTGTGTGGCTATGAGAGCAAGCCTGTCCTGGCCCCTGAGAGGGCAGAGGAACATGGGTACATCTGAGGTCTATAAAAAAACTACATTAAGGAAAGGCATTTTTTGTGTGTTCAAAAAAAAAAAAAAACACCTAGCTACTGTGGTGGAAGGAGGAATGTGACTGTGAGGGTGAACCTGTACTGAGTGGGCAGAGGAACTTGGAAACAACTGAAAGGACTACATACATCTGCAGTATTGCAACAGTCGAGAAATATTTCCTTGTGTGTAATAAAAAAAACTAGCTACTGTGTTGGAAGGGGGAATGTGGCTGTGAGGCCAAACTTGTACTAAGTGGGCAGAGGAACTTGAGAACAACTGAGAGGACTAAATGAAAAGAAAATATCCATAGGAAAAAAAAAAAATTCTGTACCATTTAAAAAAAATAAACCTAGCTACTGTGGTGGAAGGGGGCACTGGCTGTGTGGCTAAGCCTGTACTAGTGGGATGACGAACTTGGGAACAGCTAAGAGGACTAAATAAAAAGAAAACACATACTGGAAAAAGCTTTTTTGCATGTAACAAAACAAAAACCTGGAAATGTGCACCAGACAGGGCGAGGCAGAGGCCGAAATGCGGAAAGGTATGGGAAAACCTATGGTATAAACAACATTGCACAATCTGACTGGTAAAAGACCAGTTGCTGGAACTTCATCCAGTAGCAGTAGTGGTTCTTCCACAATGCTGTCCAAACAGACAGGAAAGGCCAAAACTACCTTAATTAAAACTAAAGGAGCAGTCAGCACCACAAGGAGTGGCAAGCCAAGATATGGTACCTATGTGTACCGTAGTACCAGTACATATTTAAATAAAATGGAGGAGGAGAAATCTTGCTGTGATGAGAGTAATGATTATGAAATGGAGGATGTAGATGAGGGAGAAAAGCAGAAACAAATGGAAAGCCAGAATGAGGTAGAGGTGGCAGCTGCACAGACCCAGGATGAATGCGATGATTTGGACTTCGATGAGATGGGCAGTTTGGGCATGAACAGTGTGGCGCAGGTGCAGGAGAAACCAGATGAGTGGGGCAGTGCATTCAGATTTAGATTCTGTTACTGGCCTGGAGGGGCTGTTGGATGATGATAATGGTGAAACAGAAAAAGACCATGACGGACAGCTTCCCAGTGTTGAGAATGAACAACCCCAACACAATGGAAGTGACAAAGGAGGACAGTATAGTATGACTGGTAATAAAACAAAAAAGGTGACATCTTATGTGTGGTCTTACTTTTCTCAGGCTGCCAAAAATGAGTTATGAGCAGTTTACTCTATATGTAAAAAGACCATCAGCAGAGGGAGCAAAAAAGGTGCTTTGGGTACCTCAGCATTAAAAAGACATTTAGAGAGATATCCCCCATTACGTCTCAAGTGTGACTTTTTGGTCAGAGAGAAAGAAGACGACAGGCAGGCAGAGTTAAGTCAGACTACACCTGCATCTGTTATATCAAGTGATAGCAGCAGCAACCCTGCTGCTTCAGTTGTACTGTCAACTCTTTCTCAGTCTTCTTCTAGAATAAGTACTACAAACATGTGACAAGGTACCTTTGTAAATTAGCCCGGTACTGAGGATCGTCCATGAGGTCGTGAGGGCCTCTGCTCCTGCCCTCCCCCGGCCCCGCTGTCACGCAGAAATGAAAGGTACCGGGGACCATCCATGATGTTGTGAGGGCCTCTGCTCCTGCCCTCCCCTGCCCCCGCTGTCGAGCAGAAACGAAAGGTAATTAAATGCAATCCTGGAAGCTATACTGAGGCTGCCTGCATGGACAAAACTGAATCTTCCTAATTTGGAACAGTGCTTACCTTGAGTCCTGTGGCCTGGCAAAAGCTGCTTTTGGTCACTCGCTCCTTCGACTCACTGGCTGCTGCTGCTGCAGAGGCTCATTTTTGAACTTAGCGCCATTTTGGGTTGGGGCAGATGTGCTGATTGTTTTTTTAACCCTGAAAAAGCCAGCAGTGTGCCTTTTAATCGCATCTTGCAACGTGCCTTAATTACAGTGCTCCTTTTAACAGAATCTTACAAAGTGCCTTAGTTGTAAAATTGTTTAAATGCTACCAGTCTAAAGCCAGCAGTGCTCCTTTTAATTGAATCTTGCAGAGTGCTTTAATTGTGAAACTGTTTAAATGCTCAGTCTCAGCTAATCCAGTCCTCTCCCAAGGGGCCTCGCTACAGCCTTTTGCCCTGTTTTTACTGCTAGTCTGAATGAATCTTGCAGAGTGCCTTAATTTGTAAAACTGTTTAAATGCTCAGTCTCAGCTAATCCAGTCCTCTCCTAAGGGGCCTCGCTACAGCCTTTTGCACTATTTTTACTGATAGTCTGCTCTCCTACATGTTAGATCTGATGTTTAAATGTTTTAAAGCTCTGAGACAGTCTCTTACCTTTGGGCTGCTCAGAAAAAGGTGATCTCGCTGCCGACAGTCCCTGCACCCTCCCCCTCCTTCCCCACTACTTAAAACTCTGGTCTCACCTCCTCTCTCTCACTTTACAGGTACTGGGGACCATCCATGAGGTTGTGAGGGCCTCTGCTCCTGCCCTCCCCTGCCCCCACTGTTGCGCAGAAACGAAAGGTAATTAAATGCAATCCTGGAAGCTATACTGGGGCTTCCTGCACGGACAAAACTGAATCTTCTTAATTTGGAACAGTGCTTACCCTGAGTCCTGTGGCTTGGCAAAAGCTGCTTTTGGTCGCTTGCTCCTATGACTCGCTGGTGGCTGCTGCTGCTGCAGAGGCTCAGCTCTGCCCCGCCACCCCCACCACACCCTTGGTCATCACTCCAATTTATAGGCACTGTGATGGTCACGTGAGCAGAAAATACCTATCAGCTCACTTTGTCATCTGCAAGTTATACTGTCTCTCCACAAGGGGCTCCCCTGTTGTTTTGGGACACTTAACTATCCTAGAGAAGCCTTTCCTTACAAACAAATATTGCTGCTGCCTAATACCTTCCCTCTCTCCCCGTCTTAACTAACTAATATCTATAACCTTTGCCCTCCAACTAGGGATACTAGCCTGAATCAAGCTACCTGCTGTTTTCAGCTTGTTGCTGTTTCTTTTCTCTAAGGGGACTCCACCCATCTATAAGGACAATATGATCCCTCCATATGGGCCTCATTTGATTTGAATCCTACTAGGACCCACTCCAGATGCACAGAGCTGTACCCCGGTCTCTCACCTTAGGGGGAGCGATCGGCTGGGGACCCTACTCCCCCCACATACCTTCCGGTCACCTGGGCAGGATATTGCTAGCCCTTGGGGGGGATATAGAACCTAATCCAGGTCCCTACTCCCCTAATCTCACCCTCAACAACCCCTTAAACCCCTTGTGGGTTGACTCCAAAGGGCTCAGACTTGCTCACATGAACATCAGCAGTCTAAGGCACAAATTTCATGACCTCGAGGCATGGGCTGCACTCTATAATCCCGACGTACTAGCCGTGACCGAAACCTGGCTTAAATCACAGATCCTCCCCTGTGAAGTGGACCTAGTGGGCTACCTTACCTTCAGAAAGGACAGGGTGAGGAAAAAAAGGGAGGAGGGGTTATCATTTATGTCAGCACTGCCCTGCAAGCATCGCAGCTCGACTACCCACCTCTCTGTGGATCCCTAGTTGAAACACTATTTGTAAAAATCCTCCTTGGTAACACCAAGCCCCTCACCATAGGGTGTGTCTACCTCCCACTCCAAACTGCTGCTTCATCCCTGGAATTCCTAACAAATCACCTTGAGGAGTACACCATTGGGGAGGCCATACTCCTCGGGGATTTCAATCTCCACTGGCCATCCCTGGTCTCCTCCTCTACCAAGAACCCAATACTTGGCTCTCCATTTACACAGGTCATTGACCTCCCCACAAGACATAACCCTAAGACTGGTAACCACTCTCTCATTGACTGGGTCCTTGTCTCCTGCCTGGGCCGTATTCTGTCAGCAGGGATTATGTCTGACTCCTTGAGCAACCACTCGCCTATCTTTTGCAGCTGGTCCTATAAGCCTCCAAAAATTACCGCTAAGGTCATAGAAGCGAGGAACTATAGTAGGTTTGCACCAACCAATTTCTGCTCCGACCTGAGGAAAATCGACTGGGACCCCATTGTCTCCCTCCCTACACTTGACGAGGCACTTGAATATTTCACCCAGGCCTTCTTGTCTGCATCTAATATGCACGCCCCAATAAAAAAGCTCAGGGTACAGGGAAAATGCCATAAATGGCTGAGCCCTAGCCTCAAGCATTCCATGCTCCTCCGTGACAGAGCATGGGGCACCTATAAATCCTCTGGCAACTCATCAGACTGGGAGAAGTACAGAGAGCTGAGAAATCAGTGTAAAAAATCCTCAAAACAGGCTAAATCCCAGTACCTAAAAGACCTCCAAAAAAGTCACCTACATGACCCCAAAAAGTTCCGGGGCCACATAAACTTACTCCTCAAGGGTTCCACAAGCAGTCAAGCTGACTCCATCCTAGTGGGGGATTCACTGACCAATGTTCCATCCATAGTTGCTGAGGCTTTCTGTGCCTCCTTCTCTATCCCAAATGGGCCCCCCTCCCTGTCCTCCCCAGGTCTGCCCTTTACTCCAGAGAGGTCTGGGTGCACCCAAGGCCTCAATACCACCTGAAGCTGATCAATCAGTCTGAGGTACTACCTCTCCTAAGCAAAATTAATCCTACTTCCTCTCCGGGCCATGACCAGCTAGAACCTCGCCTGCTGAAGGCTGCTTCCCCGACTATCGCCCTTCCTGTCACCTTCCTCATCAATAGGTCGCTTCTTGAAGGAATAGTCCCAAAAATGTCGAAGGTAGCGACCATCGTCCCCGTCCACAAAAGTGGGCCCGAGACAAAATGGGAAACTACAGACCAATCTCCCTTCTCAGCCCCCTTGGGAAAATACAGGAAAGACTAGTTTCTAACCAGCTTCAGGACTACCTAGAGCAGCACCTTCTCATGGCTGATGTGCAGCATGGCTTCAAGAAGGGCCATGGTACCGACACTGCGCTCATCTGGCTTACAGCGGACATCCTTGCTGCTATGGACCAAGGCTCCCCAATGGGAGCCCTCGTCATTGACCTATCCAAGGCCTTTGACCTTGTCAACCATAATCTCCTCCTCTCCAAACTCCTACTCCTAGGACTGGATGACCACTCGCTTTCATGGTTCGAGAGCTACCTGAACGACCGTACCAAAAAAATCCGCTGTAGGGGTACCCAGTCTGGACCTAGACCCCTTACCTCTGGGGTATCCCAGGGCTCTATCCTGGGCCCCCTGCTCTTCTTACTCTTCCTCAATAATATTGAGGGCAATTACACACTCAGCAACCTCATTCTTTACATGGATGACACTGCCACATACTGCAGTGACCCACAACCTAGTGTCATCTCCACCAAACTGCAGGACAGTCTCTCAACTCTTGAGGCCTAGTTCTCCTCAAACTCCCTAAAGCTCAATGAAGAAAAAACTAAAGCCGTCCTATTTGTTTCTAGATGCCTGGGCTCTGACAGAAGTGAGCTGCTCCAGATCAGCACTATCCAAGGAAAAAGAGTTGAAGTCATGACCAATTTCAAATACCTTGGGGTTTATCTTGACCCAGAGATGACCTACAGAGCCCATATTGACTCCATAACCCAGTCCGTCCACCAAAGGCTTGGCCTCCTCTACCGCCTGGGTAACTCCCTTTCCTGTGTCGCACGACGAGCAATTGCCTGCTGCAGTCTCCTCCCCTCCATCCTATATGGTGCTCTTCTATTGCAGTTCCTCCATGAGACGGAACTCAGTAAACTTACCGTACTCTACAACCGAGTGGCTCTCTTCACCACAAACTCCTCCCCTAGGAGGCATCACTGTGATGCACTTAAGGACCTGAACTGGCCCACTCTGCGGCACAAACTAGCCTACTCTACTGCCTGCCTTGCCTTCAAATTCTCTACTCTTGACCCCCCTCCCCACCTTCGTGGACTACTCTCCCCCAAAGTACAATGGCGAACCCTGCGATCCTCTGCAAATCACTCCCTAGACATCCCTCAGATCCGTTCCAACCAAGGCAAGCGCTCCTTCAAATATGCTGCCTCCTACCTATGGAACTCCCTCCCAGCTAGCTTGATTGACTCACCCTCCTTACCCAGTTTAAGACTGGACTCAAAGTATATCTCCTCGAACTCAGCCTCTGTGGCTGCAACCGTTAGCTCCCTAGCCCAGGTCTCCTTTCCGTCACTCTGCCTTAATCCCTCCTTCGTCCCTGATGAATCTCCTAAACAAGGATGTCAATTATACTGTTATTGTCTCAATTCCCTACTAATGGTGTGAAACTTGATGTCATGTATTGCTTATAAGAGCCTGAATATGAACCTGTTGTTACCCCTGTAAACTGATGCTGATGTATATTTGTGTACCTATTGTAACTATTG
Source organism: Neoceratodus forsteri (assembly GCA_016271365.2). Lineage (NCBI taxonomy): Eukaryota > Metazoa > Chordata > Ceratodontiformes > Ceratodontidae > Neoceratodus > Neoceratodus forsteri. The sequence goes on from CM028136.1 coordinate 344,887,210, forward strand.
TAAATAATGCTATTATGCATCTTTTTCTGTAACAAATTCCAGGTCACCCCTGAAAAAGGGATCTCTGGTCTCAGTGGGCTTACCTGGTTACCAAAATCTAAATAAATAAATAAACCAATACTTCAAATAACTAAATAAATAAATAAAAAACAGTCCCCTTTTGCCCTTGTCATCATGCAGCACTCTTAATGTTGGCCATCTGAAAACTTCAACTGCAAGAAGACGGCTCACGGTTTCAGAAACAGTTTGTTATGCGAGGTCCCTACAACCAAATTGGCATCTCACTGTACACCTTAGACAAACTTCTATGTTACACATAATACACATATGCCATACTAACATATGGGGCACAGACACCTACCGTACAAGAGTGTCAAGCTATATATAATGATTGTAATACACTTTACTTTCTCTATGCATGGAAACTGCACATAGTAAGCCAAGACATTCCTGTCTTTGTCATCTGATATTACCTAGTCTGCACTGCCATCTTTTGGATTTATGTATATTTGCACCACATCCTGTTTTCCATGTACCATGTATACTCTCATTGTTCTAAGAAATAGCTGACTTAGCGAATATTATATAGGACTAGATAACGCTGTGGAGCCACCTAACTTTTGGCCAATTGGGCCCACAACATGTATCTAATAATCCTTCTTACTAAGGGTAACCATAGTGATTATCATAGTATATAATGTAATGTAATGTATTACGCATTCCCCTCGGAGACCTTCTTAACTTCTTGGGGAATTGGGGAGCACTAGGCTTGGCTCCCAGCGTCTTATGGTAAGAACTGCTTAGGGCAAAAGTGATTTCCTTTTGGAGTAATAAACAAGTTTATTACTGATATGCAACTTGTCTGTGATTCATTTGCATCTTTAATTATCACCAAGAACCTGATCAGGGCTAGACACCCTAACAAGATGAACATAAAGCTAAGTACCAGCATACTCATCCCGAGGCAACTGCTATAACAAAACTACTTTCGGAGATGATAGCACTGGATTTACAGCCTCACAGAATTGTGGAGCATGTAGGATTCGCAAGGCCTTTGAAACACCTGTCACAACAATACTATATTCCATCCAGAAAATATTTCTCTACTGTTGCAATATCATAGATGTATGATTTAGTAAGTGCTAAACTGAAAAATGCTTTAAAAGATGCAGTTGCTCTGGTTGTCCACCTGACTACTGACATATGGGCAAGCTGCCAGCCAGAACCATTTATGTCGCTGACTGCGCATTGGGTATCATTTACTCCTTGTAGTTACACTGACAATTCCCCTCTGAAACTGGCTTCCCTTCACATCCAGTACATCCCACAGGATCACACAGCTTCCAACATCCTGGATGAGCTCAATAGAGAGTTACAGTACTGGCTTACATCACAAGGGCTTTCTCTAGGTTTTATTGTGTCTGACAATGGTTCAAACATAAATAAAGCATTGTCTGATGGGGGCTTTGTCTACATTTAATGTTTTGCACACTGCCTAAATTTGATTGTGCATGCATTTATGGAAGAGGACAGAGATGAAGCAACTGAAAGAGACTTGCCACCTAGAATAAAAAAAAGACATAGCACATAGAATGATTAAAAAAGTCAGAGATAATGAGAAACTCTCTAAAATGCTCACAGCAGAACATTACATTATTGCAACAGTACTAGACTCATGGTACAAGATGAAACACCTCTCATAGTATTACCCAAATGTGTTCCAAAACTGCAGAGAGAAAGTCATTCAAGAAGTAGATTTGCTTTTGAATAAAAAATCATGACAACAGATGCAGTTCCCTGATCCATTCCTCCTGCACCTTCACAGCACTCTCTTCTCAGTCAGGCTACAAAACAGTTAGCTGCTGCCATTCGTTCTACTGTGCACCCAGCAGTCATCTTTGGGGTCACTTGGATGCTGTCATCCTTGAAAAATGATCCCTTCCTTCTCCATATATCACTGCTTCTGCCCAGGCCAGGGTTGACTGTTATTGGCAGAAAAAGGTATCAAATGGAATGAAGATCCCATTAAATACTGGCAAAGCAAGGAGCCTGTATGGCCTACACTTGTGTGGGTAGCCTTGAAGCACATGGTCTGTTCCCCAACCAGTGTATTTTCAGAGCTACTCTTTAGCTGTGCAGGAAATGTGGCAACAGATATACAATCTAGGCTACTACTAGAAAATGCTGAAAAGTTAACATTTTAAAAGAAAACCTTCCATTGACTAGTTACACCTATGACCCAGAGGCAGCAAATACATTTCACAGTGACCTCAAAGATGATTACTTGGAAGAATAGAAAGATCACTGTTTTTTCAGAAAAATAAACCAGTACTCAAGTAAACCCATATGTGGCCTACACAATTTTTCTACCTGATGGTGCAATGTTTTCAGCATGTCCTAACAAACTTTGCTAATTTTTGGATTGACTGGTGGCACACTTTTTGCAGCATGTCCTAATTGACTTGTGTAACTTTTGGACTGCCTGAACCTGATGGCACACTTTTCACATCATGTCCTAATAGACTTGTTTAATTTTTGGACCGCCTGAAGTTGGGACTGATGGTACAATGTTTTCAGCATGTCTTCCTCATGTGCTTTGCTAATTTTTGGATTGCCTGAACCTGATGGCACTCTTTTCGCAGCATGTCATAATGGACTTCTGTAATTTTGGGACAGCCTGAACCTGATGGCACACTTTTCGTATCATGTGCTAATAGACTTCTCTAATTTTTGGATTGCCTGAAGTTGGGACTGATGATGGCACAATGTTTTCAGCATGTCTTCCTCACTTGCTTTGCTAATTTTTGGATTGCTTGAATCTGATGGCACGCAATTCAAAGCATGTCCTAATAATGGACTTATCAAATTTTTGGACTGCCTGAAGTTGAGACAGATGGCACAATATTTTCAGCATGTCCTCCTCATGTACTTGGCTAATTTTTGCATTGCTAGTACTTGATGGCACACTTTTCACAGCATGTCCTAATGGACTTGTATAATTTTTGGATGGTCTGAAGTTCAGACTGATGGCATAATGTTTTCATTATCATCAGGTTCAGGCCTTTGTTGTCCACAGACGGGGACCTGGACCCAGGAGGTTGTGAGGGGCTGTAACAGAGCAACCCTCCCCCAAGACGAATCACGAGGGACCGATTGCCCTCCTCTGCCCAAAGCTGCAGCGTAAGTCCCAAGCCACTTCTGCTCCATGGGATCGCTTCTTCCAATTCAGGATTTGGACCCCGCCGGCGCTGTTCGCCGGCTCTCCACCGCCCCCACCACCACCCTTGGTCAACTCTCTGCTTTATAGTGGTGGCCACGTGAGTGCAAAAACCAATCACCCTACTTCTCCATAAGCAGGTTATACTGTGCAAAAGCTAGAGGGCGCACTAATTTCTAAGCTCCTCACAATCTGTCCTCAACATGTTTTCCAGCCGTCTTACATTAGTACAAGCTTCTTTTATTCTGGCACTGGCTGCCTTCCCACTCCATGTTTCAGAATACAGCAATGCCCATTTCCCCAACCCCCACGATACCAAGCCCCGCAGCTGTACTGAAAGTGGATCGTCACAGACTAAACCACCAACCCAACCCACCCCACACCTCGCTAACTCATACAATGCCCTTCTTCTACAAGCAACTTTAGCCAAAGTGACCCAGTCACTCCCCATACCCTGCAAACCCCTTAAAAACCCAGACAGCGCACATCACTCAAAAATTAACTATAAGCGTCTCCAGCTAGCTGCACTCAGGCATGCACCCTACTCCTATTATTACTTGCCGGAGATATCCACCCTAATCCAGGGCCTCTCTGACCTCTTTAAAACAGACAGGGTAGCGAGGTCTAAAGCTAACCTCATTAAACATCCACAGCCTACCAAAAGTTAACCCTATTACAAGGTTGGGTAGCTCAACACTCTCCTGACATTATTGCCCTCTCTGAAACCCGGCTCACACGAAACGTCCCAGACTCTTCAGTTTCCCTATATAACTATACTATTTTCAGGGATGATAGAGTGGACAAATGGGGAGGAGGCTGCACCATATATGCCAGACCACATCTACAACCATTACTCGTCCCCCTCCCACCTCCAACGCATGGGGCACAAGCTATTACAGTTAAAATCACAGTAGGCTCCCATGGGAAATCCCTGTACATAATGGCGGTTTACATACCCAATAACCAAAAATTAGTCTTCGACTCCATAATGGCTAACATAGCGCTACTCCCCCTAGAAGTGAAATCATCATCCTAGGTGACTTCAATATTAACTGGCTCTCTACCTCAGCAGACCCCTTCAAAGACGCGGCTACAGCACATGACCTCACCCAAGTCGTTCTGACCCCCACCCGGCTAGACCCAAGGACTGGAACACAAACCCTCTTGGACCTAATATTAACAAACGCTCCCAACCATCTTACCAATGTCAAGGTCCTACCAGATTTCCTTAGTGATCACTCCCCCCTCTCCTGCCTCTGGTCAAACAAGTGCCCTACCGCTCCACCCAAAATCTCGCTCCAAAGGCAAATTAAAAAAGGGGCAATAACCAGGATACTCCACTCTCTCTCTCTCTCTCTCACTGACTGGTCCACTGTCCACTCAGCGCAATCCATGGACCAGGCACTCACCTCTTTTATCAAAATATTCAACACAGTATGTGACAAATATGCCCCTCTCGCAAAAAAGTTCCTAAAATCCAGATACACCCCGTGGATCACACAGCCCCTGCTGGACCAGATGCACCACAGAGACAACCTCTGGCACAAAGCACTTTACTCCAAATTACCCCACGACAGACAATTATACAGAGAGGCCAGAAACAACTGCACCAGGGCCATAAGGCTTGCCAAGGCAAACCACTACAATCAAGCCCTCACCTCAACCTGGGGCACCGGTAGCAAATTCTGGAGCAATATCAAAGAACTCTGTGGGAAAACCATTAACCAACCACCCACCCAAATACTCTCAAACGGTGCCCTCTCTCAAAACCCCACTACAATAGCCAATGTCCTGAACAAGTCCTTCACAGACCGTAGCCAAATCTTCCCAACCACTTTCTTTGATCCACCCCCCAGTGTCCCACCGAACCCCATTCCCAGTCATAACCCCGCACCTTTTCAGTTCAAAACAATCTCCTGTACCCAGGCCAAATGCTATCTGGTACATGCCCTACAGAATAAAAGGTACAGCAGTGACTCTGTAGACCTAAAAATAATCCGTCTAACACTAGACGTGACCCTCCCTCACATCACCAAGATTTTCAACCTCTCACTCCACCTAGGGCAATTCCCTGCGCTATGGAAAAGGGATATTATTACACCTATCCTAAAAAAAGGTGACCCTACGGATCCAGGTAATTACAGGCCCATTACGTTACTCCCCCCTCTCTCTAAAGCCCTAGAAAGAATCGTATCAGACCAAATCACGGAGTACCTCACGGAGCACTCCCTGCTTTTCCAAGAACAACATGGTTTCAGACACGGACACAGTACCATCTCAGCACTCCTAGAATTCACATCTTACGTGCACGAGGCTCTTGATGGGGGTGATATTGCTGGAGCAATCTTCATCAACCTAACCAAAGCATTCGATAATGTCAGCCATGACCTCCTTCTATACCTACTCCCCTCCTTCAACCTTGCACCAGGCACATTATCCTGGTTCAAGAACTATCTAACTGGTCGAACTCAACAGGTTAAAATCAATACCTCCCTATCCACTAAAACCCCAGTCCTATCAGGTGTACCCCAAGGATCTATCCTAGGGCCCCTACTATTCATTCTCTTCCTGAATTCCATCCCCAAAGCTTGCAATGGGAAACTTCTGCTCTATGCAGATGACGCAGTAGTCTTCTGGAAAGACAACTCCCTTAACTCCCTCCAACACAAGCTGCAAACCTTCTTCCACGAACTAGAAGACTGGTTCACAAACCACAGGCTAATACTAAACCACACCAAAGCAAAATACATGATCTTTGTGCACCGTCAAAGCCCCTATGTAAGACCCCACCTAAACATCTCCAACAACCAGGGCCTCCTAATTGAACAAGTCACGGATTTCAAGTACTTAGGCATCACCTTAGACTCATCTCTCACCTACCACACACACATCAACCAACTGTCCTCCTCACTAAACACTAGACTAGGGATTCTCTATAGGCATAGACAATGCCTCCCACCGCATGCCCTTCGTCTGGCAGTGACCAGTTCGGTCATATCCTTGATAGACTACGAATAATAATTTACGGGACGGCTGACCTAACTGCTTTGAAGCAATTTGACCTTACCCTCAACAAAGCCAGCCAATTGATCACCGGAAGCCACCACCTAACCCACACCTCATGCCTCCAAATTAGCGGACTGGCTGACCTTTAAAGGAAGGCTTAAATACCATACCTATCTCCAGGCTAAGAAAATCCTGCTGAAAGCTGCACCCCTTGGCCTACACTCCTTAATACAAACTAACACCATGGGAGCACCCAAGGCACCTAACAAACGTGCCCTATCCATGTCCCCACCGAAGGACTAGCTGGGCAAAGATCTTTAGCTACCGTGCACCCACCTGCCCAACGAACCCCATCTACTATAACCCTGGTGCCAACCCTAGGCCAATTTAAAACCAAAACCATGAGACACCTCTTAGCCTCAGAGAAATGCAGCTGCAATTGAATATCTATCCCCTCCTCGACGCAGGGTACTAATTAACCCCTAGTATTAACCCTTAACCTCAAATGTAGACTCTGAATGTGGAAAGACAGCCCACACATCATTTGGTGGATGCTTATCCTGCCCAGGGCTGTATACAACTAAGCATTGCAACTCACTTTGTGAACGTCTGTTGTTAACTTGTAAAGCAACACCTTGTAACATTAAGCATTGATGCTTGTTCACATGATTCTGTAAACTGTTGTCTAGCATAACTGCTTGTTTGTCCTGACGTGGAGCCTTTGCAAAGGAGTCCTTGACTCAAAGGTTGTAATTCCGAAAATTTAATAAATAAATAAATTATGTTCTGATTTTTGGATTGCCTGAACATGATGACACACTTTTTTTAGCATGCACTAATGGACTTGTCTAATTTTTGCATTTTTGGATTACCTGAATGTAGGTCTCTGTCCACTCAGTACAGGCTCGGCTCACAGCCACCACAGTAGTTAGGTCTATGGACTCCTAAGGACATGCAGTTATCTTTTTTTGTTAGGGGTCCCCTAAATGTGTCATCAGTTTTGGTGGGTGGGTGGGTGGAGAGGACCCCATGCCATAGAAAATAACTGCATGACTCTCAGTGGTGCAGAGAAGGAACAGGTGCAATAATAACAAACTGATATCCCTTAGGTGGAAGTAGGCTGTTGGTTAACTAAAATCTGCAGTTTATCCAATGGATAGGGAAATGGGCAGACAGGGCTGGCCAAGTGGTCTTTAGCTGCCATCAAATTCTATGTTTCTGTATTTCTATGATATATCCATTGTATAGTGTATACTACTAAATGGGAATGGGATTCCTCTTCTGAGGTCAGACAGGTCAGCAGTTTACAGTTGAAGCATTAGTACTACTGACTCTGAGACAGGAAACATACAGGGGTCAACTGCATGACTGCCATATTCAATTGACCAGCACATCAGTGCTATAAACTCACAGTTTTCATATCTGGTAATGCTGATTACAATTCTATGTGTGTGTCACAGATCTCAGTGTCATTTTATGTAATTATATAGCAGATTTGCAATTTTCATCACATTTCACAAAAAGTTCTGATTCGAATCAGAACTAATCAGAACTTTGGCCTGGATCCTGATCCTGATAAAAAAGGGTAAGGACCTTTTTGGGTTCACCCAACCCTATATCTTTCAAAGGAAAAGGTGCTTAAGAACAAGCGGGCTTGCTATGAAGCTGTAGGGGGTTAGATACAGGAGAGACATGAGGAAGTACTTCACAGAAAGAGTGGTGGATTCCTGGAACAGCCTTCAAGTCAAGGAGGTGGGGATGAAAACAGTGGTGGAATTCAACATGCATGGGATCAGCAAAGGGAATCATAGTGGAAAGGAAGGGGGTGGGAAAAAGATCTGTAGATAAGACACAGTCTGCATTAATGGTGTAGGTAGGGAGAAATGGGCAGACTGGATGGGCCAAGTGGTCTTCATCTCCTGTCAAATTCTATGTTTCTAGCTACCCAAACCCTCAACAGGCTACAGGTTTGGGGATGGTACTGGGGTTTTCTTTGTTGTCTGTAATGAACTGCGGTATGATGTAGCTCTTGCCTGACACTGAAGAGTGGAGCCGTAGATATCAGGATGCTGGAAAGTTGCAGGGCATATCATTGTAAGGTAGTCCCCACACATCAGTATCTACACCACAACTACCTCAGCTAGCAGAATCCACCCTGCAACTATGATCATAACTTCCTAACTGTCCCACAGCTACCTCTTACCATAGATTCTGCTCCATAGCTACTATTCACCACAGCACCAGTTCACAATCAGCCAACATCTAAGTGTCTGCTGAGCATTCCCTCATCCTAGTGTTCATCTTTCAACTGCTCCTCCAAGGCATGAAGGTTGTTTTTTGAGGCAGATAATGGGGTATGGGATATTTGTCTAGCAGGCACTGGGGTGTGGTTTAGTTAAAGGGCAGATGTTTAAGTCAGGGGTAGTTGTGGGGCAGAAACAAAGATATTGTGGGTAAGGGACAAATACTGGGTTTTGGAGCATCTGTATAACTGTTAGACAAATAAAGGAATGTGGGTGGCTGTAAGACAGATACTGGGTTGTAGCGATGATTGTGGGAGGGGTACTGCTACATCTTAAAGGATAGATACTGGGGTGTGTGCCAGTTAAAATGCTAAATTTGGGGGGTGCAGTTGCGGGGCAGATACTAATGTGTGGTATTTGTGGGGCAGACATCGGTGTATGGAGACGTACACAGGATAGTTAATGTGCAGATACTAGAATATGGGGATATTGTGAGTTAGACACATAGCAAGAGAGAGTTACAAGCAGATAATGGGTTGAGGTACTTGCATCTGACAGATACTGATTTGTGGGGTTGTTGTGGGGTAGAATATTGGGCGGTTTGGGGACTGATACTGGAGTAGGGGTAGTTATTGTGCAGATACTGGGATATAGAGTGGTTATGGCATAGAAACATAGAAACATAGAATCTGATGGCAGATAAGGACTACTCGGCCCACCTAGTCAGACCATTTCCGTACCTAATAGATAAGCTGCAGATCCTAGTTAACCAACAGCCTAATTCCCCCTACTCCCACTAGAATTGATTTATGTCTGTCCCATGCATTCTTGCATCCCCCCACTGTTTTTGACTCCACTACCTCTTCAGGAAGGCCATTACATGTATCCACAACCCTCTCTGTGAAAAAATACTTCCTCACATTACCTCTGAGCCATCCCCCCTCATTCTTCAAATTGTGCCCCCTTGTTTTTGCGCATCTCTTTTTCTGAAAGATGATACCCTCTTGGACTTTGTTGATTTCCTTGAGGTACTTGAAAGATTCCATCATGTCTCCCCTCTCCCTCCTTTCCTTGATGGTGTGCATATTAAGCTCCTTTAATCTCTCTTCATATGTCTTCTGGTGCAGAAGCTTTACCATTTTAGTTTTCCTTCTCTGGACAGCATCCATCCTGTCTATGTCCTTGGGAAGATGGGGTCTCCAGAACTGCATGCAGTACTCCAGATGGGGTCTCACCGACTGCCTGTACAGAGGGATAACACTGGCTAACTTATATATTAATCTTTTGTGTGGGACTGTGTCAAATGCCTTGCTAAAGTCTAGGTAGGCCATGTGCATAGAGCCTCACTGGTCTACTACTTTGGTCACCCAGTCAAAGTAATCTATTAGATTAGTCTGACATGACCTTCCTGCTGTGAGTCCATACTGCCTTGGGTCCTATGCCCTACTGACCTCTAGTAACTCAACAATTCTTTCCTTCAGAAATGATTCCATCATTTTCCATACTACTGAGGTCAAACTAACAGGTCTGTAGTTTCCTGCCTCTGTCTTGCTCCCACTTTTGTGAAGGGGAATCACATTCGCCCTCCTCCAGTCCTCAGCTATCACACCATCCTCCCATGATTTGTTAAAAAGGTTAGTCAGTAGTGTCACTAGTTCTACCCTTAGTTCTTTTAGAATTCTTGGATGAATCCCGTCAGGCCTCATTGCTTTGTCCACCTTCAGTTTTAAGAGTTCTTTTAGCCAGCCCGTCGGTGCAGTGGTTGGATTTCCGCTTCTGACGCCAGCGACCCAGGTTCGGGAGTGAGCTCGGGTCGCTGGAGGGCCGGCCGGGGAGAGGCAGCTTGAGCGTCCCACAACTGCTCGCTGTCTTCAGGGAGAGAAGAGGCTGCGACCCAGTGTTGAAGCAACCACTGGTGGAGGCCAGGGGTAGAGCAACACGTCAGGATCATTGGGGTGGTGCGTGACAGACGTCGGCTCTTGCTTTGACGTCCGGACGTGACGCACCTTAACAAAGCCAGGAAAATTGCTCGCTGGCTGCCGGATGATGGCTCTCTGTTCCCTGAGGGCCTCCAGCACCTTCCCAGGGCCTCCTGTTCCTCAGCAGCATCCCCGGGCCCTAGAAGTATGTGCTGGGGTCACGCCTCTCCCCCCGGTGCCTTCCCCCTCGGAGGAGGGGGACTCGCCCAGCGAAGGGATATGCCGGGATATCCCAGGGGTCAGCTGCAATATGAGGATCCGAGGAGATCTGGGTAAGGACAGTAGAGGCTGGGTGGGAACTTGGTAGAGCCTGAAGGAGTGGTGGACCAGTGGGCACGGGGCGGAAAAATAGATTACACAAAAAAAAAGAGTTCTTTCAGAACCCCTTCTTATGTGAATGGACTGGTATTGACCCCCCATCCAGAGTGCTTCTATTCTTTGGTTTAGGTACCTTTCCGTCCTCTTCTTTTATGAATACTAAGCAGAAGTATTTGTTAGGTATCCCTGCTTTTTCACTGTCACCCTCTGCCCACCCTCCCTTCATTAATCCTCACTATCCCTCCCTTGGTCTTTCTTCGCTCCCTAATGTACCTATAAAAGGTTTTATCCCCCTTCTTAACTGAGTTGGCTATCTTTTCCTCAGTTTGGGCCTTTGCTATTCTGACTGTCTTCCCCCCTTTCTTCTGCTTTAACTAGTACAGTTCTCTGTCCTGCTCCTTCTGTGTTTAAGTATACTTCCTGAATGCTACCTTTTTATGTTTGCTTACACGCATGCACAAGAAACATGTGACAGCTTACTGGAGTAGCAGATTGTGGAGGTGCAGCAGTCTTGTGGCAAATGCCACCACTGCTTTTTGGGGCTTGTCTCTGTGGCATACATGAATCAGCACACTGTCTATCACAGCAGCTCAGAAGCATGCCACAAACTTGAAAGAAATTCACCACTGCAATAAGAGAGCACCCCATCATTACAGGACATGCCTTGCCTGGTATAAAATTTCAATAAATATTGTGGTGGCTGTTGCTGTCTGCCTCTTAATGCTGATGTTGGGGGTGTCCAATCCCCCTGTCAGCATGCTCCCCCCAGTTCATTTGCTGATGGGGAGCTCAATCCCTGTTGGTTTAATGTCCCCCTTGTTGGAATTTGTATGCTGAGGTGGGTGCCCAATCCCCCACGGCATCATGCACACCTAAACACAGACACGCTTTCCTTGCCGATAGGGGGCCCAAACCCCGTCAGCCTCCGTGCCCCCCAAAAACACAGGTGGCACACTGGAGCCCACCCCAGTGTGCCCAACGTTTGTCAGAATTCATCTGTAAGAAAGAAAACGGTCCTGTGAGGTCCAGTGTTTGGTTTGCTTTTTTTTTTACTACCTGAAACAAGAAAATGGTCCCTCATAGTCTGTGGAGCCCTCCTCCCCCAACCCGCACCCAACCTCTGTACACCCCTTCTCCCCGCACCCCCCTCACCCCATACTTACCTCCAGAGCCTGGCATGATGATATTCGGTGGAGCAGGACTCTTCAAAGTCGACCGCAAACTGAAGAAATGCTGGTAAGCTGTACAATGGGATAAATGTAGGAGGAGGGCTCAACTTAGCTGAATATCTCAGCCATTTTTGCAACTTTTGGCTCCAAATTTTCAACATGGAGTTCATGGGACCCCACCTCATGAACCCAGCCTCTGTCATTTCATTATTCGGTCCCAAAAAGTGATTTCACGGTCACTGTGTGGAATCTCCTTATGGGACCAATTAATGAAATAACAGTGTCATTGTTCATGAGGTAGGCTCCCAACAAACCTATGTTGCAAATGTGTTGAAAAAATTCCAAAAAATGACTGTGTTATGAGCGTGCATTGCGTTGTTCCCATGCACGCTCATAACTTCGAGAATTTTTAATATTTTCACTCCAGATTTTTAACATTGCCATTTTTCCACACCTCCTTATGAACAGTACAGCTGTCATTTTTCACAGCCTGCCCAAAATGTGTTTTTGTACATCTGGTGCACAATGGCGCAGTTGCTGTGTGGAATCAATGTTCAGGACAGATTAAGAAAGTCACAGTGACACTGTTCATAAGGAGAGGTCCCAAAAAGCCCATGTTGCAAATCTGGTGAAAAAAATTCCAAAAAATGACTGCGTTACCAGTATGCATTGTGTATTCTCTACGCATGCTCGTAACTTCACCAATTTTTTATATTTTTACTCTAGATTTTCAACATTGTCATTTTTGCACACTGCCTTATGAACAATATAGCTATAATTTTCACATGCTGCCTGAAACATGTTTTCTCACTTGTGGCACACAGTGGGTGTGGTCACTGTACGAAATCAACGTTCGGGACAGATTAAGAAAATCACAGTACCGCTGTTCATGAGTGGAGGTCCCAAAATGCCTATGTTGAAAATTTTGTGTAAAAGATCTCCAAAATAATTGCATTACAGGTGTGCGTTGAGCAGTTTCTACTCACGCTCATGACTTCATCAATTTTTTTATATTTTCACTCCAGATTTTCAACATTACCATTTTTTTACACCTCTTCTTGAACAGTACAACTGTCATTTTTCACACCATGTTCGAAATGTGTTTTTGAACCAGTGGCGCCAAATGGCACAGTTGCTGTGTAAAATCACCTTTCGGCTAATGAACTGATAGTGTCACTGTTCATGTGGTGGGGTCACAAAAAGCCCATGTTGAAAACTGGGAGTGAAAATGTCAAGAAACCCCCAGGGTATTAGGGTTTCCAACCTTAACGCCTTACCCTGTAGGGACTGATGGTCATCAGGGTGTGACTTGGGATTGTCGACAGTAATGCCCATGCCATTCCACCCCAACCCTACCCTGCAGCCAGTGACAGGCATCAAGGCGTGCCTTGGACTCTTCAGCCCCAAAGTTCACCCCATTCTCCTATACTGCACCCATTTCAGCATATTTCCTTATGGAATGGGGTGAGTGTAAAGCCTGAACACCCCAAGGCACACCTCAGCACTTGTTGGTGTCTGCAGGGTAGGATGAGGTGAATTGGTGTGAGCGTTCTGGGTGACAACCCAAAAGCACACCCCAATGCCTGTCCATCTCTGCAGGGTGGGGTTGGGGTTGGCTTCAGTTCAATACTTCACTGTCATTCCTATTCTGTATCTGTCTAACTCCTGCACTTCCTATGCTAATGCCAGCAAGCAAACATTCGGCATTGACAAATGCTTGTTCTCCTTAACCTTCCCCACCACCTCTTTTGAGAGTCATAGTGTTTTTTTCATTTATTTTGTTTTGTTGATTTGCTTCACACAAAGGCTTGTTGCCTCTGTAATGGCTGTTTTGATTTTTCCCCATTGTTCTTCCACCCCTCCTTCTTGCCCATTTGCTAGTGCTTTTCTGAGGCACTCTCTCATTTTTCCCAAGTCAGCACTCCTAAAGTCCAATACTTTTGCTTTTGTATGGCTTGACTCTATGGCTGTGTTTATCGTGAACCACACTATTTGGTGGTTGCTTGTTCCCAGATGGCTACACACTTCTAAATCTGAGATTGTTTCTCCAGTGGATGGCAGTCGATTGTGGGATGTGTGGTATAGTTATGGGGTAGATACTAGGGTGAAGGGTGTTTGTGGAGCAGATACTCTGAAAAAATGCATTCTTTCACACTCCTTTATTATGTGGACAATGTGTATTTTGTCAAGCTCCTTAATTTATTCTGTGGACCAGCTGTATTTGGTCAAATTGTTAACATTCTGAGAACAAAATGCATTTTTGTCAAACTGTTAACTTAATTCTGTGCCAAAAAAATTATGTCAACCTCCTCATAGAATCATTAGAATCATAGAATTGTGACGGCAGAAAAGGACCACACTGGCCCATCCAGTCTGCCCCATTTCTGCCCCTACACCCCCCTCCCCTGCCAGGTCCTACCCTAGCCCCAATATTCAGCCCCATATGCCTGTCCTATACTTTCTTGAATTCCTCCACCAATTTCACCCCCATCACTTCTTTTGGCAGTCTGTTCCAGGGCTCCACCACTCTCTCCATAAAGAAATGCCCTCTCACATTTTCCCCTGTATCTTTTTTCTTGCAGTCTGAAGTTGTGCCCTCTAGTTCTGGACCCCTCCTTCCTCTTAAGCAATCTCCCTTCCCCTAACTTATTGAGTCCATTAACATATTTAAATATTTCAATCATGACTCCCCATTACCACCTTGCCTCCAGTGTGTACAGATCCCGTTCCTTGCACCTCTGCTCATATGTCTTCCATTACATACCCTGCACCATCTTGGTTGCCCTTCTCTGAACCCTCTCCATCACATCTATATCCTTGCAGAGATGTGGTCCCCAGAACTGAACCCTGTACTCCAGTTGTGGCCTCACCAAAGTTTTGTGAAGGGGCATTATTACTTCCCTCCTTCTGCTAGTAATGCCCCTACCTATGCATGCCAACATTCCAATGGACTTTCCCACCACCCTGCTACATTGGATGCCTACCTTAAGGTTTGTGGAGCATCTGATCCCCAGATCCCCCTCCTGTTCTGTTTCTTTGATTTTCTCCCACCTAGGGTGTACCCTGCTCATATGTTTCTACTCCCCAAGTGCATCACAGTGCACATTTTGGCATTATATTTTAGCTGCCACTTCCATGACCATTCCTCAAGCTTCTTTAGGTTCTCCATCATGTCCTCTGAACCCCTCCAGTGTCCACCCTATTGCAGATTTTTGTATCATCAGCAAATAGGCACACCATTCCTGTCAAATCCTCCGCAATATCGCTAATGTAGAAGTTGAAGAGAATTGGACCCAAAACTGACCCTTGTGGCACCCCACTCTTTACCCTTTCTGTCCTGGAGTGCACCCCATTTAGAACCACTCTCTGAGTTCTTCCTGCCAATCAAATGCCCACCCAGCTTGTTATTTTCCCACCCAGCCCCAGGTTTTCCATCTTGCTCACCAGCCTCTTATGAGGGACAGTGTTGAAGGCCTTGTTGAAGTCCAGATAGGTCATGTCCACTGCCCCTCCCTGGTCAATCATCTAGGTCACCCAATCAAAGAACTCAATTAGGTTCGTCTGGCATGACTTTCCCTTCATGACACCATGCTGTCTACCATCCTGCAAGCTAATCTCCTCCAGCTAACCCACCATCCTCTCCTTGATTAGTGCCTCCATTACCTTCCCCACCACAGATGTGAGGATGACAGGCCAGTAGTTCTCCTTCACCTTCCTACTACCTCCCTTATGTAAAGGCACCACATCCACCATCTTCCAGTCCTCTGGCACTCTCCCGGGATCCAGGGACAAGTTTAAGAGCCTTGTCAAGGGTGTGACCAACTCCTTCTTCAGTTTCTTGATCGCTCTGGGTGCAACCGGTCCAGCCCCATTGCCTTGTCCACCCTCATTCTATCTAGCTCAGGCCTGACACTATCCACAGAGAATGGGCTCTGATCCACCCATCTGCCCTTCTTTCACTTTTGACTTTAGCTCAGGTCCTCTATCATCATCCTCCTCCTCCGCCATGAATACTGAGCAAAAGTACTCATTTAATACCGATACTTTTTCAAAGTCCCTTTCCAATGTTATACCCCCCTCAGTCTAGCAACCCCCTTCCTTGCCCTCCTCCTTTCCCTCTCATATGTAAAAAAAAGTGTTACCCCCCCTTTGGCTTTTTTGGCTATTTTCTCCTTAGTATCTGCTTTTGCCCTTCTGATCTTCTTTCCTGCCAGACTCCTATTTTCCCTATACCCTTACAGAAATAATTACATGAAATGTTTTCATGCTGCACACACAAAACTACCCAAGTGACATGCATGCTGCAAGAATGATTTAAATGTTAAGTTGGAACTGATTGCAAGCATATGGCATGTGTGCAGTAAGCAAGTGTGGAAACCATGATTTTTATGTTAAAGTGGGAAAGACTGCATGCATGTGGCATGCAAGCAAAAAGCAAGTGGTCACTGATAACTGCACACATAAAAGTTACGTGACTTGCTCAGGATCACACATATGCAAGTGGGTGTTGATGAGATTCAAACCCAGGTCTTCATGCCTCCAAGTCTCCTGCCTTGCAGTTCAGTGCCTTTAACCACTAAACAAAACTGTCTGTACACATATGGCTCACTTGCAGTTCAGTACATACTGTACCTGAATACGTCTGCATGCATGAAGCATGCTTGTAGTCACTGTTATGGTTTTAAGTTTTCTTTTCTTCCCCTCATCTTATTTTCAGAGTTGAACTATAGCATAGAAACCAATGGAAACACATGTGGTTTTTCCAACCCCCAATACACAAACTTACCCACAAAACCACTTAATTACTTTTGTCTGGCCTGTACTCCTACTATTTTCTCTCCAGAGTTTTGAATGCTTCCACGCAAAGAGACTTTAAGGTGCAAATACAAAACTAGCAATAACTTGGCATGCACCCACATGGCCAGTTCTCCTCATGCACACACATTGTAGTGGGTATGGCCATGCTGCTACAGACCACCCAACAAGTATAGATAGAAGTAAAAAATCTCTTACTTGAGTACTAGGGAGCCAGAGGCAGGAGTCTTTAAGAGGTAATGCCCATGGGTCAGAGTGCTGAAGCGTTCCCTCTTGAAATGAATGGAGTTATTTTTTTACTATTATTTTATACATTATGATGGTGAGTTGGAGAATAATGAAGACCACTGTTCTACTAACAAGGCCCTTGTTAGTTGAGCAGTGACCTTCAGTAATCTCCAACTCTCCATCAATAATGTATAAAATAGTAATAAAAAAATACTACCATTCATTTCAATGGTGCACACCCCTGCAGACTCCTTTGCTTATTGTCATAATGTGCCTGAACATGGGGATGTGAAAGTCAGCTTCACTGGGGGGAGGGGGCATAAGCTAAACTATAGTGGGGCTCCAAAAATCTGTGCATACCACACCGTTCAACTGTCCATGAATGCAAGGGACAGTTCTAGAATGTCTGTAACATCTCTAAAAGATACAACTTATTTGTTTTGACTAAAAAAAGATATGCAAAGCAGAAAAACTTTAAATATATAAGATTCATCTGTACTAAGCCTGAAGCAGTGCATCAGATTTGGGGTTAAACCCACCCAATTATTAACCATTTTTTTCCTGGTTGAAGTTCTGCTCCCTCAAAGAACTTTGTCCCAGTTTTTCTCCCCGACTCCATTCCATTCAATACCCATCCTCTGTGGATCACGAAGCCACACAAAGGTGAAGAAATGTGAAAAACACATCAATATTTCAATCCTTCCTCCTTCCCCAATCCCCCAGTAAAAAAAAAAAATATTTACTTTTACTTATCCGGCCATATGGCCAGAACCTGCAGCCTGGCATAGTGTGCCACCATCCCAGTTTTCAGTCTGCTTCCCCCTGTCCTTCCGCCAGATGCTGGATGCTAAGATCGATCATCACAGGTCCCCAATGTGGTTCGCGACAAAGTCACCTCACCAACTGAACTCACCCAACCTGGGTTGCTTGCTTCTTACTTGGTTGCTGCTGTGGCTGCTGCCACATTGCACTGATCAAGGCCTATGAAGGCCACCCACACTGCTGTTACCACTGCTGCTAAGCCTAGCTTGCTGCCCTGGGGGTCTGTGCTGTTTTTTTTTACAAGGCGAGTCTTGTAGAGTAAGTAGGTAGCCTAGTTTTGAGTTCGCTTCTAGCTCACCCTCTGCCCCTTCAGCCTCCAGGGGAGAAAGAACTCATTAAGAGTAGACCAACAAACATATGCTGCCACAACACTGCTATTGAGAGTTCAGTGCTCACTGACTCCTCCAAGCTGTAGTGTACAGTCTGTCTACTCTGTGGCGGGAAAGACAGTGTCACACCTGCAAGACTCATGCACTCTTTCTTGGCTGGAGCTCATCCACATCACATGTGATTGTGCCACAGCTAATAGGTGGAGAGAGTGGACAACACAATACAGACATAGTCTAGTCTGGAGAGTACCTGCAGCATGAGCACACGCAGGCCAGGTGGGCACTTATTGTGCAAGATTAAATTCAGATTTAAAGCCATTATTGCCACACCATAAGAACAACCCAAGCACAAATATGGGGGGACAACTTCCCCCTCTGCCCTACCTAAATGGCACCCCTGCTAAATGGTAGAAATTCATTCACATGTGCTATAGATGCATAAACACTGGGGGCAGATAAGGGCCTATGGCCCACCCAGTCTGCCCATTTAAGCTTGTAAGTTCACTTTATGTTTTTCTAGAAGTCTGTTGCCCCTTACCCCTGACCTCCAGAATTCCCTTATGCTAATGCAATGGTTTGCACTATGTTCTCAGGTACTGTATCTCTATGTTTCATGATGTGTCCTGATCATCATGTGGGTTACTGTCCCTCATTGTCCCTCATTTTGATTGTCCATGTCCCTCAGTTCAGTGACAAAATGTGAGGTATGGTGCATGCTTCCAAGACCTTACTCAGCACAAAGAGTGCTGAGCATGGCCATAGTGCATATGCTTAATACAGAATGACAAAGGGAAAGGACGTGAGATGAAACAGTCATGGAAAAACACATTTGTGGCACTAAATATGCATAAAGGATTTGCATTGTCCAAAACAAAAGGATAGGCTTCACAACACAGAGGCCCCTCTTCATACATTCAGAATGGGGGATGTTGACTGGCTATATTCTAGGCATTTAATGCAGTAAGCAAGCAATACTTTACAAATTAATGGTGATTTAATGACAGAAATTGAAAGACATTAAACAACTTTCAAAAGGAGCAGAATTATTGAGTTTACCTAATTTTTATGGTAATTCAAATAGAATTGTATTTTATTGACTCTAATTGCAAGCAGTAGTATAAGAATTAGAAACTGATGTATCTTTCTAGATGAGATTTTCACTAGCTTAGCTGCTGCACACATGACAAGTGTACAGCATGTGAACCTGACGTGATGTTTAAATGATATTCACACTAGCTTAACTGCTGCACTAATGTCAAGCGTGCAACACATGAACCTGATGTAATTTTTAGATGTTCACACCACCTTATCTGCTGCACACATGTCAAGCTTGCAGCATGTGAACCTGATTTGGTTTTTAGACCTGGTTCGCTTACGATCACTTTGTGTATGCAAACTGCATACAGACATTGCACAATTAAGCATGTGGCATGCATTCTGCATGTACACAGCACACCTATATTTCTGTAAGGGTATTCTTCCCTATCTTCCTCATTGAGTGTCCTCTTAATTTTTCTGAAAGCCCTCCTCCTTTCCCTGACAGACTTCGTAACCTCCTTTGTAAACCAAAGTGATCTTCACACCCTTTTACTCTTGTTAACCTTTTTTATGCACATTTCTGCTGCATTCAGTACCTCTCCCTTGACAGCTTCCCATATCTCCTCCACTGTCCCATATTCTCTGTACCCTCAATTGTGTACCTCACTCTTCTTCTCATCTTGTCAAAGTCGGTGCATCTAAAGTCTATGACTGTAGTACTGGTTTTACTTGTCTCCCTCTCTGCCCAAACCCTAAACCTTACCATGCTGTGATCGCTGGTGCCCAATGCTTCTCCCACCTGCACCTCGTCCACACTCTCCCAATTTGTCAGGACCATGTCCAGCAGGTTGTTGCCCCTTGTCAGCTCCCTAACTAGTTGTTGATGGAATACCTCCTGCAGCACAGCTAGTATCTCTCTGCTCTTTGTTGAGGCTGCATCCATGATTTCCCAGTCTACATCTAGGAGGTTTAGGTCCCCTATCAGTAGTAGCTCTGCTTTTTTGGCCAGCGTTGTGACTGCCTGAATTAACTATCACCCTCCTCCCTCTGTGTCGGTGGCCTGTATACCACCCCCAGTCGCAAGGATTCTCCAGTCCTCCAGCCTAGCGTTACCTACAGTACCTCAGTATCCCCATACTCCTTTCATCCTTCAGTTACACTTTTGTCTTCCCTGATGTATAAAGCAACCCCCCCTTCTTATCCTCCCTGTCCCTTCTAAACAGTATGCACCCTGGAATAGTCATTTCCCAAGTGTGTTGCTCTATCCACCAGGTCTCGCTTATTGCTACTATATCTAGTACTTCGTCCCCTTGATGGCCTCCAAGTCCCCCATCTTATTTCCTAAGCTTCTGGTGTTGGCTGCTAAGCCCTTCCACCAGGTTCCCCCACTGTACTGTCCTTCCGTCATCACCCTTATGCCCAGTAATTTCGCAATATCCTGGGGGGGCTGGTAGCCCCCAATGTCTCCTGCCTTGGGGTGTGGATTTTTTCCCACACCCCAATCTAGTTTAAATTGTAGGTTTCTTCTATGAACTCCCCTAATTTGCTTTTATGTACCACCATACCCTCCCTATTCAGGTGCAGTCTGTCTGGAGCAAATAGGTTCTCATCCCCCATGTTGAACCCCAGTCCCCTTCTAACCCATATCCCATTTGCTCACCTCACCCCACCAGCCACTCATTGAACTCCTTAATCTTCAGCCTCCTATTGGTAGCCTTTGGTTCTGGCAATACCTCAGAAAAGGCCACAGATTAGAACCCCAAACTGCTGCAGTATCTAGCGAGTGCTCTGAATCTCGCCTGCACCTCCAACAGGCTATGTCCTGCCAGGTTGTTTGTTCCCAGGTAGAACATCAGGTGTGTTTTCTCATCCTGCTGTTTTTCCCTTGAGGAGATAAAGTGAATGACCTCTGCTGCCAACATGCCTGGCAGGCACTCAGCCCGTACTGTGCTTCTCTTGTCCCCCTTGCCCTCCCATCTAATTCCTTTTATTAAAGAGTCCCCAAAAAGTGGGACCCTGCTCTCCATCCCCTTCAGCTTACATTTCCCTGCTATGCTTCTCCCAACCCCTTACATCCCATTTTCTTCCCTGTTTTCATTTTTCCCTTTGCCATTGTCAACTCTTGGAGTACTGCCTTCCCCTTTTGCTACCCTATCATCGTGCCCCCCACAGGCATTTTCTGCTAGGACACCCACCTCTGTCCCACCATCTGCAAGATTTATTTCTCCCCATTGATATGCCCCAACTGTGCCCTGACTGATTTCACCTGAGAATGTCCCCCTTTCCCAGCCCCGTCTAGCACTGTTCCTTCTGATCCTGAGCATGCTGTCTTCCCCTCCTTTAGGGTTTGCTCTTTATGGGGTGAGTCCACCCTGCACCCCTTATTCCTACGTTTTCTCTCTTTGTCTTTACCTGAAGGGCATCCCCTTTCCAACTTACCGAGCCTTCCTCTGTGCTTGCTCCTCCTATTTCCCTGATGTATTCATCATCAACATCAACGCCATTTTCCTGATCCCCCCATTTAGTGCCTCTAGTGGGACATATTGATTGTTCTGCTCTAATCTCACTGCCTGTATCCCTCTGGTCAATGCTACTCCCCTTGGTCCCTCCTCCCTTGCCCTCTTTGCAGGCTTTGGACCTTTATACTTAATCACCTGCCTTCCCCTTGGTTAATCCTGAGTCCCTTGCTGCCTCTATCTAGGACTACTGTATCCCCTCTGGTGCCTTCCCCTGCCTCTCTCTCCTTGCTTCTGTACTCCTAAGTTTTCTTCCAGTCCCCCTCCCATCTTCCCCTACCTGTTGCTTTCCTTGCTCTTTGTCCCCCTTTCACTGCCACTTGTCCCCCATAGCTCCCCCTCTAATTGCTATAGCTCCCTCGGTGGGACCAATCCGGTCCTCCTCCCTTCTACTCCTCTATCTTTTCCAGCTTAGTGTCCATCTCAGGTATCTCACCTCCTCCTCCTCCTTCTCCCTTAGCTGCACTAGCTGCCTACGTACCATGTATCCCTCCATTTTCCAAACTATATCCAGTACCATGGCTATACCACAACCAGTGCACCCTATCACCCTCCCAAAGATGCCCCCAGCCCTTGTAGCCTGGGGACCATGCCTCAGAGCTGCCCTCACCCAGCTCCATTGACCCCTTCAATTTGCTTGCCCATCCATTTCCCCTAATGCCTTTCTTAAGGTTTTGGTTTGAGTCACTAGGGTGGAAATTTTCCCATTCAAAAATATCAGTATCCAGCCCCTGTGACCTTGAACTTCTGCAGCTTAAGATTTAGGCCACCAAGCAACTTCCACATTCTAAGTACTAGACACCACAGTACCTTATAAGAAGTTTTATTTACTTTTTTATTTCTCTTTCCTTTCCTGCCTTTGTTCTTCAGTACCGAATTTATAGGGCTGACCAGGGCATGTTAGGGGCTGTACCTGGCTGTACTGTCCACCAATCATAGGGTAGCCCCTTCCCCATAAAAGAGATGCAGCTGGGGGGGAGGGTGGATTTGGGCTCTATCCTGACTCTTGTGAGAGTCAATCAGCCCTTTGCTTCACCTCATGAGACTCCTCTATTATCCAACCCTGAAGATTCTCAATGGCTTTGAGAGTGAATCCCTCGTCACTCCCCACTGCAGAGCTCTCTCCTGCTGGACAAAAAGTCAAAGGCTGCAACCCAGAATGCACAGGTAATATAGATGTGTACTGCCAGCCACTAACGTTCCTGCAGAAAAAATGTCCCCTTACTCTCCTCTACTTTGAAAGTCTGCCATATACAAATAGCAAACAAGCAAATCCCCTTTGTTGCTCTGCTGCTCCCACCAGTCCACTGCTATTGCTTTTCCCCTCTGATCCCCAACTGAAGAAAATAAATGGCCTTGCAGACCGGTCTTTACTTCCCATTGATGATCCACCCGTATATGCTCCTCTTGGCTCCTTCTCCTTCACAGCAGCACTCCCCGAGGTCCGTCACCACACCACGCCTGAGAACCATCACCACACCACACCACGACCCCCGCAGCCTGCTATTAGGGATGCAGCAAATTAAATTCCACCAGTGAAGTGCTGGTGAAATGGCCAAATTCACCTGGCAGAGCAACTTGCACAATTTTTCTGCCTAAGTAGGAATTTCGCCTAAGTGAAATTTCACCTTCCACGGTGAAATTTCGCCTTCTGCAGATGAAATTCTGCCTTCCAAGGGTGACATTTCACCATGGAAGGTGAAATTTCCCTGTTCCGCCGGGTGAAATTTCGCCACTCCAAAAGGTGAAATGTCGCATTTCGCTCCGTGAAATGGGCCGCATTTCGTGGATTACTCTGTGAAGCAAATTTTGCTCACTTTGCCCATCTCTACCTGCTATTCCCCTGCCACACTCCCTCCTGACTCCGCTCCATCTATATTCATTCCTCCTCTCCTCCTAACTTCATTCTATGGATGGAATGCCTTTTATCAAACTGCTAACTTTGTTCTGTGCTCATAATGGATTTTGTGAAACTACTCACTTCATTCTATGAACTGAATACTTTTTGTCCCTCTCCACTCTCTCTCTCCTTCCTTCTTTCTTTCTTTCTTTCTTTCTTTCTTTCTTTCTTTCTTTCTTTCTTTCTTTCTTTCTTTCTTTCTTTCGCAAGCAGGCCTATGGGCTCCTAACAGTATTCTGTTTACAAAATGTTTATAAATGGCATCCCATAGTTTTGGCACCATTTAGAGGTCTTAGTTCAATTATTCTGGAAGGGGCCCCTTACAACTCCTCTGCCTGCTGTGGGAGTTCCCCTCTCCACCAGGTCCCATTAAATGTGTAATATGCCTTCATCACTGTAGGAAGAAATGTGTTATTAAACTGCATTCCTTCTAGTAAGAATTGATGCATTACTTTGACTGGCAACATGTCCCTAGTCTCCAATATGCATATACATGTTTAATTTCTGTCTCTAAACCATTTTCTAAATTTTCAGAGTTTTGGTGTGCTGATATCAAGGCTTTATCTAGTCACCACAGGACTATTTGTTGAGCTGCAGAAAAAAAAAATCAGCATTTAGTCTTTTTATCAAAAATGTATTTCTGTAAAACAAACAGAATCCATTGTCCCCCCACCCACCCCAAACATCACCACCACCAAACGGAGTCCAACAGGGCTGGCAAATCTCTTATGATTGTTTTCTAGTGTCTTACTTGCATTCCCTCTTTGTATTATGGTTCAAAATGGGCTTAGTTTTCAAGATTTAGCTGGTGTGAATGTAAGTCCAACTACCTAGGCAAGATAATTCCTTATAGGCCTAGTACCTACTTGTAAGTCCCCCATTTATGGAGGCTTGCCTGTGGGGCTCTCGGGCCCTTGCTGCTCCAATTCAGTTGGCTCCTGTTGTCTTCCTCCTCCAGCCCCCTAGGAGTACAAAATGGGGGACCAGCAGGGCACACCACCAGTTTTCTTATGGTTCTGATGGGAGTCAAGCCCTGGTTCTCTGACAGAGCCAAGTGGCTACAGCCATTTGTTTTGTGCCATGATCCCAGCCCAGGACTCAACAGCTGGCTCAGGGCTGGGACTAAGGACTCCACGAGCACCATTGGGCATGGATTCCACACTCCCCACAACAAATTAAGAAGTGGGATTAGGAGCAAAGCAACCAATGCCAGAGTGTAAAAAAGTGCATGTATGCACCTACTGGTGCCGGAGCTCTGTTTCAAATTGGGCTGCTCACCCAAATTGGAATCTTGGTCATGGGCTCCAGGTTAAGCAGGATGTAAACAAAACTCACTATCAGGTGCATTTACAAAGTACTTCATGGCCCCAGTGCAACAGTACCAGAAAGACAAAACCAGGTGGCTTGCAATTTTGGATCTGTGCATGTATGGGAAACCACCAAGCAGGGCTGTAACTTCACAAAACAATAAGGTAACACTATTGCCCACTAGGTTCTGTCCTAGTCCCAGTGCTAGTGTCAGGGTTGGGACCTTCCTCCAACAGCTAGTGGGGTTACAAAAAAGGCAGCAGGAAGCTACAGAACATAAATAAAAGAGCTTTTTAAAATTCAAACAAGCATAACTCACTGCCGTGCTGCAAGCTGACTGCAATACACCATGGTAAGGGCAGTGGAACACTGTGATGTGGCAGGAAGCCACATCCAATCACAGCATACTGGAATCATTACAGCAGCCAATTAGATGTTGTATTTCAGCTCTAAAAAGATTGAAAACCCTGCTCTTGGGTCAGTTTGTGAAATTCAGCTGACAGATACAGGAGGTGGACTGTGGAACTGAAGACCCCTCTGTCAGGCTCAAAGGTGTCTGGTAATTAATAGAAATAAACTTTAACTAATGAATCTTCAAGGTGGAGGCTGTTTGCAAGAAACACCATAAGGGGAAAGGCAATTGAATTTGGAACAGAGTAATCTGACCACAGTGCTACAAACTGAGATCAAGTAGAACCATTCAGATAATAGTCTCCACATGACCCATGCCTACTCCAGTTCCAGAGGAACCCAAAAGAATATGACACAGAGGGGCACCTCCTGCCTGAGTGTGACCCCTGCAGACTACAGATCCACAAAAGTGATATGTATCCCTCATCCACTTCCCAGATGAGGGTATCTGATCCTCCCACAAGGAAGGGTTTGTAGCATTGTTTCTGTCAGCAGTAGTGATGTGGTGAAGTTTAACTTCGCCAGTGAAGTTCATGTGAAGTGGTGAAATTCACACTTCATGGAGCTTAGCAAAGTTTTCCCAGACATGAGAAACTTCAACTTCACCCAAATCACGAAGATTTGCCACAAAGTGTGCAATTTCATGGCCATAATTCCACACTTTGTGGCAACATTTTGCACTTTGCAGTCAATCCACACCCCATGAATTATACAAATTGTGTGAATTATGCTTTGCAAATTGTGCAGAATTCACAAATTTAGTTCACGGAGCAAAGTCTGCAGACTTCACTCATCTCTAGTCTCCTGCAGCAACCACCTAGCAACAGTTGCCACTAATGGCCCTGGGAGCAAAGCCAATGAAAGGCTTTTTGGGTGAAGGTGACCACAGCCAAGCCCCTTGAAAGTCCCTTGCAAGGCAAATATCCACCTGTCATTTGTTCCTGAGTAAAGCTGAAGTGTCACCAAGATCCAAAACAACATGGAGGAAGATATAGGTCTGCATAGTTTCAAGCCACAGATAACAGAATCAGACACTTCGTCAAAGCAGAAAAAGGAAGGCTACAGGCTAGGCCTGGGAGAACTTGATGACGTTCTGACCCTTATTAAATGAGAGCTGGAACATGGTGGAGTTCTGATTTGTTCTGATTATTCATTTATTTAAAAGTTGATAACTGGGAAAGGCACACAGAGCCAAGGCTCATTTCCAGGTGTGACCCGGGGTAGGGGAGAGGGACATACAGTAGTATGCATAGTATGCAATTAACACAATAGGATAACAAGGAAAGAATTTACAACACATTTGCAATATACAGGTATTTACATCGTTGTCATTGTGTAAGCATTTCTGTTACATGGGATTGTTAACCAGCAGTAATTAGATACATGTGATGAGAGAAAATGGCACAATAGATTTATACATAGTGAAACTAAACTGCAATAAATAATTTGTACAATGAGAAGTGAACATACTTAATACATAGAGCAATGTACAGGCAGGCAGAGTGGCATTAGTTTGTTTGTGAGGCCAGGGAAGTTTTAGATGGGCAGGAGAGGGAGCAGAGACAAGGGGGAGCGGAAGAAGTCTGAAGTACCTCTTTAGGGATGCTGCAGTTGGCAAACTGCATACTGAGAGAGGGAGGTTGTTCCAGAAGGCTGGGAGCTGACAGGCAAAGATAGTTTCCCAGAGAGTGAGTGAAGATGGGGTAGAACAAAAGAGCGATGATCACGAGAATGCAGCAAATAACCTGAATTTGAAGTGGGGGTTATCAGTGAAGAGAGGTAGGAGGGAAGAGTGTTTTGCCAGTATTTGGCAATAAAGGAGGCACAGTGCACAAGGTGATGGTTTGCGAGTGGCTGGAGAGATACGGTTTGGTAGAGGAGGCAGTGGTGAGTGTGGCAGGGGAGATTCGTGATGAAGTGGCAGAAGGCATGAAATAGAAGATCTAGCTTGGTGACAGTTGATTGAGGAATTGAGTTGTACATCATGTCAGTGTAGTCAAAGGACTGGAGGATGAGCTTGGAGATTATTTCCACTCTGCTGGGGAATGAAAGACTGTCCTTATGCCTCTGCAGTAAGCCCAATTTGGGGCAGAACTTTCTGTGTATTGCGTCAAGGTGGAGGGAGAAGTCTAGTTTGGGGCCTCTTAGAAGCCTCAGTAAAATGCTGGGCTGTGTTGCTTGTGCAGTGAATTTAAGTTGCCATTTAGAGTGTAATGAGTGTACCTAATTGAATTGCAACAGTTGTTGTGAACATGCAATTATTCCTTTTTCGAGTGCTGCTGATTCTGGATGTTTGTTTTACTTTGGGATCTAGCCAAACACCCAGATATTTACAAGAGTCCATGACCTCTATATTCGTGCCATCTAGGGCATAGAAAGAGGGGGGTGAGGACAGTTTGGCTAACTTCTGTGCAGTACCAAATGCCATTGCTACTGTCTTCCTGGTATTACAGTTGAGCGATTTGGCCTCGAACCAGTGTAGCATGTTCACAAAATCAATCACTCAATCAAGCAATCAATCAGTCAATCAATCTTTATTTAACCAGGTGAAACACCATTGAGAAGAACTTCTTTGCAAGGTGGACTTTGGGCTTGAATCAGTTTGGAGAATGGGCTTGATTTGCACAAAAGAAGGTCCTGATGCAAAGATTACCATGTTATCAGTGTACATTTGAATGTGTGATATGGAGCAGATGGGCGGTAGGTTGTTTACGAATATGGAGAAGAGTATAGGTCCAAGGATCGACCCCTGAGGGACACCAGTTTGGATGGGGGAAGGATTTGGTGTCACCCAGCTGCATGTACTGGTATCTGTCAGAAAGGTAGACCTTGAACCACTCGGTAATTGAGGGCAAGAGACAGATGGAAGAAAGATTGTCCAAGAGGATTTTGTGGACAACCTAATCAAAGGCCTTGGCTAATTCGACAAAAATGGCTATGGTCAGATGGCCTTTGTCCATGGTGGTGTGGATATGATTAGGTAAGTGGAGAAAGGATAAGGAAGTGGAGTGGAGACTCTGAAAGCCAGATTGATAA
Organism: Neoceratodus forsteri; assembly: GCA_016271365.2. Taxonomy (NCBI): domain Eukaryota; kingdom Metazoa; phylum Chordata; order Ceratodontiformes; family Ceratodontidae; genus Neoceratodus; species Neoceratodus forsteri. Next base: position 344,915,545 of record CM028136.1, read on the forward strand.
GGGGTCTGTATGTCACCTGTGGTCAGAATGGCATTCGGTCTTTTAGAGATAAGAGATTCAAGGATTTTAGAAAGGGAGGGGAGAAGAAGGATGGGCTGGTAGTTGCCTGGAATGGAAAGATCACCCACTTTATGAAGATGGAACACTTTGGCTTGTTTCCAGGTCTTGTGGATGGTGCTGGTTAAGAGTGAGAGGTTGAAAAGATAGGTGATGGGTGGGACTATGTCAGGGGCAGAGATTTTCAGGAGGTTTGGATTGAGTCCATCGGGACTCTGCTTAGAGGGGTTTAGGCATTTGAGAGCATGCAGTACTTCTGTAGGGGTAATGGGAGGGAAGGTGTGAGTGGTCCCGGGAGGGGACATGGAGTATTGGTTGGGTTGGGGAGGGAGAGGAGGGGAGCTGGTTGTCTGGGGAAGGAGGTGTGAGTGGATCCAGGAGGGGACTAGGAATGTTGGTAGAGTTGGGGAGAGGAGGGAGGGAGGGATAAGGGGGGAAAGAATAAGGGTAGGGAAAGGGAAGGGACAGGCTGGAGGGTGGTCTCACTGAATTCAAGAAGCCTAAGGAATAGAACAGAGTTACAGGCTCTCTTGGCAGTGGAGGCGGTGGACATTGAGGCCAGCAAGGAAACATGGGCCACCCAGTATCAGGACTGGGATATGATGATCCAAGGGTTCAGGTTATTCAGAAAGGATAGAGCTAAGGGGAATGGGGGGGGGAGTGGTGATCTATGTAAGGGAAGGGATAAAGTGCAAAAGAGAGTAAGGGGAGGAGGGGAGGAGGGGAGGACAGAAGCACTGTGGATGCAGTTCTAAGATGCGAAGAATAGGACACTGAGCGTGGGGCAGTGTACAGACCATGAGCTCAGGGAAGTGATCTGGATAGGAAATTAGCTGAACAAATAAGGAGGGTCTGCAGGAAGGGGAGCACAGTGGTGGTGGGGGACTTCAACCTACCAGGGGTGGATTGGGGCACCCCAACCACCATGAATGCAAGGGAGGGGATTCTGTTAGAAGCATTTCAAGACAGCTTCCTGACACAGCTGGTCCGGGGCAGACTCTGTTAGAAAGGACTATGGACCTTGTACTGGATAACGGGGCAGCTGCAAGGAATCTGGAAGTGGAGGAAACACTGGCTGGGAGTAGAGATGCAGCAAATTTAAATTCCACCATCGAAGTGCCTGCGAAGGGGGCACTTCATGTCGGCACTTCGCCACATTGAGTGCCCCATTGGAAAGGCTCACTTTGCCTTGTTATTATTACTTGACGTTGTCATTCTGCTTTAAATGCGAAGTAAGGTGGAGTGACAATATTGGCAGCACCCCACCCACACAGTTACCAGAATTAATGTGCATCCCCAAAGTGCTACTGTCTTGTGTCCAGAAAACTCCACAGTGCTGAGCTGATGAAGTGAAATGAGAGCATAACAAGAAATGCAAAGTCTCCCAGAATTAATGGCTCATTCAGTCATGTGCGTAGTGGTCACACACAGAGTCACCAGGATTAATGTGTATCCCTAAAATGCTACTGTCTTGTTTTCAGAAAATTCCCCACTGCTGACGAAGTAAAATGAGAGTATAACAAGAAATGCAGTGTCCCAGAATTAATGGTGCACTGCAAACGCATAGACAGATTAAGACTGCGCTGCGCACTCAAGGGATGCATACGAAAAGGCACAACAACACCTAACCAGTGCTCACTCACAAGTCACAAATCCAAATCTGGAAAGGAATACCTTTCAGCAGTTGGGGGATTAGTACACAGCAGTAACAATCCACTACCAGTAAAGATACCACAAAGCAGTATAAAAATTATTGCAGGTGCGGTGGATAGCAGGTTCACACTGCTGCAATTACTCTGTGGCACAATCAAAGGTGTCTGATCTAATGGCACATATCACACACACACTCACACACACACTACAAGTAATGCATAGCAAATTGAAAACCGTTAGTAATATTACCAAATGTTTTAAACAGACAAATTATACACTGCTGCACCACAACAATCAGCAAAAGAATTTCAAGAATTACTGAAAATATTACTGTGTGTACATAAACACAGTTATGCAAGAAAAATATAACCAAAACAGGAAGACTGCCTTTTTCTCCCGGTTAATGTACCAAACCACAAATACGCCCATCCCCAAAGCACACTTCACAGTACACAGACTGACTGTTCAAAATTAACATTCAAAATCCACACACAACAATAAACACTCGATGATATGAGGACAGAAGGGTTTCCTACAATTGATATACTAAATTTTGAGGAAAAAAAATGACTCAAAAAGGCATTTTTAACAGTTTTTAGAGGTTTGGAATTGCAGAGAGCAAACTGTTTCCAGCTACCACTACACACACACTACCCAGGCCAGAACTGAGGCTGTGCAGAACAAACTAGAGCCCATGTGACCTGCAATCCCATGAATCACTGCATAATTTCATTTGAAGCTCAATTACAAGGCAAAGTGAGGCAAATTACATTGATTTCAATGTACTTTGCTTTAAAATTGGTGGAGAAGTGGTTTAGGGATGGCAGAATAATGCAAAATCATTTGTTTCAATGGACTTCGCATTCCTCATCATGAAGTGAAGTACTCTACTCCACATTGCGGAGTAATCTGTGGATTCCGCGTTACTCCATGAATCACTTTGTGGAGCGAATTGAGGCCACTTCGACCACCACTACTTACTGTACTGTAACTCACATGCTGTACAGGAAGGAACGTGAATGTCTAAGGCTATACTTCCCTGATGACCTGTAGCACAAAACTCCCCAACTTAAAAATTCTTATTAATGAGTACAGTGGTGGGGTAGTAAAGCCTGAAGAGATACTACAAAACAAGCTTACAATACATCCAAGTAACTAGTAAAACACTTAATTTTGTAATTCGTGACGTGATCATGAATTATGATTTGTGACTACATTTGTGACCGTGATGATGAAGAACATGATTTGGTGTGAGATAACCAGTATGGAACTTTATTGGGAATGTGAGTGCCTATGGTGGTACTTCCCCGATGAGCTGTAGCACAAAACTCCCCAACTTAAAAACTCTTATTAATGAGTACAGTGGTGGGGTAGTGAAGCCTGGAGAGATACTACAAAACAGGCTTACAATATACCCAAGTAACTAGTAAAAAAATGTATTTTGTGATTTGTGATGTGATCGAAAATCGTGATTTGTAACTGCATTTGTGACAGTGATGATGAAGAATGTGATTTGTATCCTGAGTGACTCATTATGATGGTCCTGACTTAAAAACGCATATTAATGAGTACAATGTTCATTCAGAATTATGTACCACACTAGTCCAGTACTCTGAAGAGAAGCCAAAGAAACAACTGTGACTTAAGTTACAGATCGAGATTGGGCCCTGAAGAGATACAAATGCACAGACTGATTAAGATTGCGCTGCACACTGAAGAGATGCAGATGCAAAGGCACAACACCTAACCAGTGCTCACCATCAGAAATTTAAATCTGGAAAAGAATACCTTGCCAGTTGGGGTGGGCCATGGGGAGGGGGCAGTGTACTGCAGTAACAGCCACTAGTACTAGTACCAGTAAAGATACCACAAAAGTACAAAAATCACGCAGCTGTGGAGAAGAGCAGGTCCACATTGCTGAAATTACTATGTGGCACAATAAAAGGTGCCTGATTTGATGACATGCATCACCCACATACTCATACACACACTAAGTAATGCACAGCAAATTGAAAACTTTAGTAATATAACCACATATTTTAAACAAACTAAAATTATGCACTGCTGCACCACAACAGTCAGCAAAAAAATGTCAAGAATTATTGAAAATATTACTGCGTGTACATTAACACAGTTATACAAGAAAAAAATCGCCAAAACAGAAAGAACTATCTTTTCTACAAGTTAATCTACCTACACCACAGATACGCCCCTTCCCCAAAGCACACTTCCACTGTCTCTCAGTACACAGACTGAATGTTGTACATTAACATTCAAAATCCACACACAAACAGTAAACGCTCAATCATATGAGCACAAGAGGGTTTTACAATCGATGAACTAAAGTTTCAGCAAAACAAATTACTCAAAAAGGCTTTTTTAACAGCTTTTAGAAGGTTTGAGTCACAGACAGCTCTCAGAGCAGACTGCCTCCTACAGCTTCCTTTACACACTATGCTGAACTGAGGCTGTGCAGAACAATCTAGAGCCCATGTGACCTGAAATCCCATGAATCACTGCAAAATTCACCTTTGGAGCATAAAAACAAGGTGAAGTGAGGCAAAGTACATTGTTTTCAATGTACTTCACCTTAAAGATTGGTGGAGTAGTGGTTTGGGAAGGCGGAGTAATGCAAAGTCATTGTTTTCTATGGACTTCGCGTTACCCATTATAATGTGAAGTACTCCACTTCACGTTGCGGAGCACTCCGCGAATTGGCCTTCACTCTGTGAATCACTCTGAGGAGTGAATTGAAGCCACTTCACCCATCTCTAGCTGAGAGTGACCACTATTTGGTGTGGTTCATGCTCAACATGGGGAGGGAAACAGGAGGCAGGGATACAAGAGTGATTGAGTTTAGGGGGCAGACATTAAGAAGACGGGGGATATTTTGGGCAGGCACCTTGCAGGTATGTAACTACACATGGATGCAGACCAGAAATGGGACATCATAAAGGAAGGGCTGGTGAAAGCTATGCACTAGGAAGAAAAGCAAGGAGGGGGGAAAAAAAAAGTTGGCTGACACAGGAGGTTATGGAAGGGATAATGGCCAAGAGGGCAGCATTTCAAAAGTACAGGAAATTGGCAAGGGATGAAGATAAGGATTGTACATGGAGAAGTCCAGGGAGGTTACCAGACTGGGCAGGGTGGCCAAGGCACCCAGGGAGCTGAGACTGGTGCAGGGGATCAAAAGTGGAGAAAAAGACTTCTTCTGCTACATCGGAGAGATAAGAAGGAGCAAGGATCAGCTGGTGAGGATTAAGAAGGACGGATGGTGGGTGGAAAAAGAGGCAGAGCAGGAAGAGGCACTGAATGAATACTTCTGTTCTGTATTCACGCAGGAGAAGGGGGGCAGATACCCCAGGTGAGTGGGTTGGTGGGTGTGGGGGGAGGAGACAACAGATGTAGGGATTACAGAGAGCAGGATACTAGATGGATTGAGGGCATTAAGGGTGGGCAAAGCTCCTGGTCCTGATGGCATTCACCCTAGGGTACTAAGGGAGTTGGCAGAGGTCCTGGCAGAGCCACTGGCTGACCTGTTCAATACCTCCCTGGACACGGGATGTGTACCACAGGACTAGAGAATGGCCCATGTGGTGTCCATCCACAAAAGTGGCCCAAAGGATGAACCAGAAAACTATAGGCCAGTGAGCCTCACATTGATAGTGGTAAAGCTCATGGAGACCATCCTAAAAGAGAGGCTAGTGAGCTTCTTAGAGGAAAATGGTCTCCAGGATGGTCAACAGCATGGGTTTGTCGCTGGCCAATCCTGCCAGACAAACCTTGTAGAGGACTACAGCTGGGTGATGTGGGAACTGGACAAGGGCCATGCAGTGGCTGTCCTGTATTTAGACTTCAGCAAAGCCTTTGATTCAGTGCTGCATGGCAGGTTGAGTGGGAAACTGGAACACGTGGAGGTGGGACCAAAATGGTGAAATGGAGCATAAACTGGCTAAAGGGAAGGCAACAAAGGGTGGTGGTGGGGGCCCTCTCATCACCGAGAATGGTGATGAGTGGGGCACCACAGGGATCAGTACTGGGACCGGTGCTGTTTTGGATTTCTATTGCAGATATCTCACATGGGATCCAGAGCAAGACCAATCTGTTCACAGACTATACCAAGATGGAAGTTGTGGTTGATGATGCGGAGGGGTGGAAGGGGTTGCAAGAAGACCTGACTAAGCTGCAGAAGTGGGCAGAAACATGGCAGTAGGGGTTCAATGCCAAGAAGTGCTATGTTCTGCACTTTGGAGCCAGGAACCAGGGGAGGGATTATCACTTGAATGAGGTACAGTTGGGGAGCTCCACAGAGAAGGACCTAGGAGTGATCATTATGGGGAGCATGAACAACTCTGGTCAGTGCAGGAAGGTGGCAGCAAAAGCCAACAAAATGTTGGGGTGTATTGCAAGAAGGATCTCCTCCAGAAGGACGGGGGTTATCCTGGCCCTGTATAGATCATTGGTCAGGCCCCACCTAGAGTACTGCGTGCAGTACTGGGGTCCATTCCTGAAGAAGGATATCAGATTGTTGGAGGGGGTGCAGCAAAGAGCCACAAAGCTGTTCCAGGGATTGGAGAGCAAGCCCTCCAAGGACAGACTGGGAAAATTGAATATGCATTCACTGGAGGAGAGGAGGGATGGGGGATATGATCGAGACCTTCAAGTATCCAAAGGGGATAAACAAAACCAACACAGAAAGGATTTTCCAGATAAGAAAGGGGATGGACACAAAAGAACATGGACTGAGACTGTAGGGGGTAAGATTCAGGAGGAGATGGGGAGACATTTTTTCACTGAAAGAGTGGTGGACAAATGAAACACCTTACCAGACAAGATAGTGTCCTGTAAGACAGTGGGCAGTTTCAAGAGGGGTTGGGACAGGGTAAGGGATACTGGGAAGAGGGGAGCAGGAGGGGCAGCTGTGAGATGAGGTGCTAGCTGCACACTTGAGCAGATTTGATAGAACATGAGGCCTGTTTCTGCTGGCAATTTTGTGTGTTCATATGTCCTGGGGGGGAGAGGGCAAGTGGTGAAGAAATGGTTTATAGAGGAGGCGGGGGATCCTGGATCATCTCGATCAGTACTTTGGGTGAGTGTGGGGGTGGAGTGAGAAGAGGTACCTAGTAGGGAATGGAACATCTTCCAGAATGCTGCCGGGGAGGGGTGGCTGTCCTCTTGCTGCGATTTGAAGAAACTAGCTTTGGCAGTACATACAGCCTTGGCACAGGCATTCCTTAGTGATCTGTAATTATGGAGGTCAGAGGCATTAGAGGAGGCTGTGTAGACTCTCCAGGTGTGGTCTCTGGATTTAAAGAGTCTCACCAGATTGGGTGAGATCCAAGGAAGGTGCCAGCACCGTAGTCACAACCTTTTGGGTGGGGCGTGGTAGTTCCAAACATTCAAAAGGGTAGAACTGATGGCTGCCAAAGCAGAGTTGCTATTGGGTGCAGTGAAGACTCCAGACCAATTGGCCAGGAAGAGGTTGGCCAAGAGAGCCTGCTGGTTCAGTGACCTTAGGGGTCTGAACCACATGTACCCTGGGTCGGGCAGGGGGAGGGTGGGACTTCCTACAGCAGTGGGTGATACAGTGGTCACTGAAGGCATCGGGGGGGGTACTGGCTGAGGAGAACTTTTGGGAGTGAGAAGCTAGAATCCAATCCAGGATCAGTTCTGATTATTTATAAATATAAAAAAAAATGCCACAAAATGCATAAAAGTGGCCAAAGTCAGTCATATTCAACACAGAGGCAAAAAGGAAATAATTTAATGTATGATTTGTATGCAAAATTACAGAAAAACTGATAAATAAAAGCAATAACTGCTAGCTGCTTCATAACTGGGTTGTACTGGTGATATATCATGCTCAGGCCCGTGATGTGAGTGTTGGGGGAAAAGAGAGAGAGAGCGACAGACAGGCAGACAGACAGACAGATGCAAGCACTGTTTTGTCTGTCAGCCTGCCTGCCCTGTACAGTGTACACGCACTGCACAGCCACACTGAGGCCAAGATTAATTTTTTTATTTCTGATTTCTGTGACTGTAAAATTTCTCTTTGGCCCCCAGTAGTCTCAGTCTCTGTCTCTGTCTCTGTCTCTGTCTCTGTCTCTGTCTCTGTCTCTGTCTCTCTCTCCCCTTCCCTTCTCCTCTGGATGGCACAAGTCAAAGATTTATTTTTCCAGCCTGTTCTTGCCCTGTGTACAAACACAGTCACACAGGGACCAAGAATAAACTTTATTTGTGATTTCTGTAACTAAAACATTTACAGTATCTCTGGCCCCCAATAGTCTCTCTCTCTCGCTCTCTTTTTCTCTTCTGGATGGTGGCACAAGTCAAAGACTTATTTTGCCAGCCTGCTCTTGCCCTGTGTACACACAGCCACACTGGGGCCAAGAATAAACTTTATTTGTGATTTCTGTGACTATAACATTTCTCTTTGACCCCCAATAGCCTCTCTTTCTCTCTCTCTCGTTTTCTCCTCTGGATGGTGGCACAAGTCAAAGATTTATTTTTCCAGCCTGCCCTTGCCCTGTGCACACAGACACACACCGCACACACACACACACACACACACACACACACACAGCCACACAGGGGCCAAGAATAAACTTTGTCATTTCTGTAACTATACGTTTCTCTTTGGCCCCCAGTAGTCTCTTTCTCTCTTAATTTATCCTCTGGCACAAGTCAACAATTTATTTTGCCAGCCTGCCTTTGCCCTGGGCCTGTACGCACAACTCTCCTCTCCCCTCTTTCTGGTATTCAGTATGTTCCAAACCCACATAGGATAGGCTACAGGACTAGGCTGTTTGTGAGGTATTACTTACCAATCTCCACTCTGAGAACAAGACCGACAGCTGATCCAAGAGTCACCAACTGACCAACCACAGCAGGGTTCCACCATGCTGCAGTGTCACGAATTGCGGTTACTGTCAGTATAGTGACAGCACAGTGCTGTCAATTGATATTGTGCCATCACTGGGGAAAAGTGTGTTTTTTTTGTGGGGGGGCTTTTCCCCCCGCACCCAGCGCACTTTAAATAACCAACTCCGAGTCACAGTTGGCTCAGGGAGGGGAAGAACACCCCAGAGACATTAGCATCAGGAACCCTTTGGACAATCACAGCTAACTGTCGATAACGTCGCTGTCATGGTCTTTGCTGTTTTCCCATTGCTGTTGTGAAATGATACCCCACAGCAGCTGCAGCCATGCTCAGATCTCCACCACACTACAAGTAACTGTAATGTGTGGTTCTCCTGCTCCTGGGCTCAGCTCCACTCCTCTCCTTTATCTTTTTGGTCCACCTGGTGCCTTCTGTTTCTCCTTACCCACCTCTGTGGGGTGCCAGGCATGCAGAAAAAAAGCCCTGCTTTCCACAGACCCAGAACCAGACTTCTGCAGTGAAGTCTGTATTTATCTGGATCCATGGATTCAGTGTTCGATCCGGGGATCTGGATTTTAGGCAGAACAGTCCACCAAGCCCTGCTACAGGCACCACAATCTGGATACCAAGCAGCCTTTGGGCCAATGAAGAACTATATACTATTATTGTCAAGGCAAAGCTCACAGTTATATGCATGAAATGTTGGAGGTGTGAAGGGTGCTATCATGAGTTCTGTCTTTTTAACTAATAAAGTATATAGTTTTTCATCAAACCAAAGATTTTTTGGAATACAGTTTGTGGCACCTGTGGCTCGGCTTTTTCTGCTGTGACTCAGTGCCACCAAGATCCAGTTCTGCACCGCCGAGTGGTAAAGAACGAGAACCATCTGTTAAAAACCTACAGAGCTGTGAGTACTTTAGAGCTATGGATCTGGGGACTTCTTCAGAGGATGGGGTAGTTAGATAGATAGGAAAGGGGGTCAAAGTCCTGGGCAGGGCTGTGTAATCTGTTAGGCCGAGGCAGGGGGCCTGCATGGTCATACAGTCAATTCCAATTTGGATTACAAATAGGGGCCCCTTGTTCACTTCTTACAATTTGATTTAGAGTTTTGTTGTTTAACCTGACTTCAAACATGTCAATTTTTCACCATGCTAGTTAGCTACCAGCAGCCTGGTGAGGTACCCATCACAGTGAGAGAGAGAACTCTCATTAAGGCTTTTGGAAGGGGCATAACCTGGGTGCATCCACATTTTTGGGAATAGGACTACCAAGGTGTGAGTTACTGCCAAGGGGCAAGTAACTGTTTTTTCAATTGCCAGAGTATAAGAATTCCCCCATTGCTTCCATTTTTCCCTCATGTCCCCATGTCCTTTCTTGCCCTCCCTTTACAATAAATTGTTAGTTTATGCATTTTACTTTTGTTGTCCTGGATATCATTATTGAGTCCATTGTCATTGTTTGAGGGTACTTACAAATGTGTAGAAGGCTTAAGCTGTTTTTTCCTGGGGTGGTTTAGGATTCAAGCTGGTATCCTGTTGCACTGATACCACAAATGTAGGCACTGAACTGTTATTGTATTACCCCGCATTGTCCTGCTCAAAAATAACCTAGGCTTTCCCTCTTCAGAGTCAAAGGGAGGAATGGTGGCCTCCAAGGGCACCGGGTGGCCATTAAGACAGTGCCACTACTTATTTTACTACTGCCATGAACCACAACAGACAACAAGAATGACATATGAAATGTCAGTTACAATGCTACTTATGACTGCCTTGATGTATGCCTTTACCTGGCTGTACTTACACACTATCTCTTATTACATTACTTTCCCCACAGTCACAGACCCCTCCTGTCTGGCTCCTGCCCTTGTGAACATATTGAAATCATGTCCTGAAATGCTTGGCACATAGAAATTTTCAGGGGAGATCTGAAAAGTCCAACATTAGTCCACTAAATGTTATTAACAAAAGCTCTTTGTGGCTGCAGAAGCACTGTGGCTAGCACTTAACTGAAAAAAAATACATTTTTGTACTGCAGACCTACTGTGACGAGCACTTGATTGAAGAAAGCCTTTCAGAGCAGCAGACTAATGCACTGGGCACTTGGTTCAAGAAAGTTTTTCATGGCAACAGACCCACCAAATGGGCACTTGACAGAAGAAAGTCATCGCCCCATTGAAAGATATCCCTCTCTCAAGAGGTGGTCAGGATCACCGCAGAGCAATAGCTCCATTAAGGGAGTGGGCAGGACAAGTGCTAAGCTGAGGTTCACTTAAATGATGCCCTAACACCCAAGGTGTGGACAGGATCACTGCCAAGTCATTGCATCCTTGAAGGATGCCTCTTCTTATGAAGGGACAGGCAGGATCACCAAAGAGTTGAAGCTCCCTTAAAAGATGTCCTCTCTCCTGAAAGGATAATCAGGATTGCTGCCAAGCCATAGCTCCTGTGAAGAATGCCATTTTTCCTGAAGGGGTGTATTGGATCACCACCAAGCCATGGTCATTGAAGAATGCCTCCTCTCCTAAGGGAGTGGAGAGGATCTTGGCAGAATAGTGATGCACCAAATTCAAACTTCACTGGAAAAGTTGGTGTGAAGTGGGTTAACTTCATCTTCATGAAGCATCGCAAAGTTCCCACTCCCAGTCCCAACTTTGCACTTCACCACTTTACCAAGTTTGCCTGACGAAGTAGTACTTTTCTTGTTCCATGCTTAGTGGCAACTTTGCCAGCAAATTCATCAGTGAATTTGTCACTATATGTGGACTTTGCAGGGAAAAAGCATCACTTCACCTGATGAAATCTTCATGAAGTGGCCACTTTGTGCTATATGAATTTGGAAAACTTAGTAAAGTGTTATGCAAAGTGACATCTGCAACATTGCAAAAGGCATGTTTTTTCTTCCAGTGTCCACCACAGTGGGTCTCAGCCCCAAGGGGCTCTTACAGTGGTGATTCTACCCCACTCCTTGGGAGATGGGTATCCTTAAACAGAGTGCTGGCAGAACTTCTGTCTAGCTCCTTGGTAGAAAAAGTGAATGCACTGCAGCTGCAATTCTGCCCTTCCTCTCAGGAGAGAGGGCATCCTTAAATGTAGCAGTGGCTCAGCAGTAGAGATGGGTAAGATGTTCACAGAGGAAGGGGAAGGTGAGGAACCACAGATAAGTGACAGGAGCATCGAAGCAAAGGAGGTGAACGCTAGTCCATTCACAGAGGAGAAAGTTCTGAAGGAGCTCGCAAATCTGAACATGGACAAGGCAATGGGGCCAGATAGGATACATCCAAGAATACTAAAGGAGCTCAGACAGGTGCTGGCTGCACTTCTGACAGTTCTGTTCAACCACTCACTGGAGATAGGAGGGTCCTGGAGATTTGGATGTAGTCCCACTTCACAAAAGTGGCAGCAGGGAGGAAGCTGGCAATTACAGGCCAGTCAGCTTGACCTCAGTGGTGGGGAAATTAATGTAATCATTGCTGAATGAAAGGATTGTGGAATATCTTGAAATCATTGGCTTACAGGATCCAAGGCAGCATGGATTCACTGGGGGGAGGTCATGTCAAACAAATCTGATAGATTTATTTGACTGGATGACCAGGTAAATAGATCAGGGTGGAGTGGTGGATGTGGCCTACATATATTCCAGTAAGGCCTTCAACTCAGTTCCACATAGAAGACTAGTAAACAAACTGGGCAGCCTGGCAGTGAGTCCAAAAGTGGCAAACTGGGTAAGGAATTGGTTAGGGATAGGCATCAGAGGGTGGTGGTAAATGGAATGTCATACTTGGTTTCATACTTGGTTCGATAGACAGGCAGAAGGCCATAGGCCCATAGTGTCTGTCTCCCGTAATATCAGAACATTCTTTCCTTGATCATTGTAATAGGTGTTTATCAAGTTTTGATTTAAAAGCAAGGAATGTGTTTTCATCCACAATCTCCTTAGGCAGTTAATTCCAGAGTGGTATAATACTCTGTGTGCAGAAAAATCTTCTCAGGTTCCTTTTAGGAAATATGAGTTTAAGCTGTTGGTTGTGACTTCTCAGAAAGTTGTTTCTTTCTGCTAAAGTTATTCATAAAGGAATTATCCTTGATTAGTTTGCACATTAACAGGAGATCATACCCACTGTGCCTCAGTTCCAGTGGATGTAGTCCAAGTATTTGTTGTCTTGACTCGTATGATTCATCCCTTATGCCCTCAATCATTTTGGTTAGCCTCCTCTGTACCTGCTCCAATCCCATCATGTCCCTCCTTAAATATGGGCTCCACAGAGGGGTACAATAATCCATATGTGGCCTAACCAATGATTTAAACAGAGGAACTATGCATAATCTGTTTCTGGAAATGAAGGCTTTTTTAATACACCCAATAATTTGATTACTCTTATTTATGACCTCATTACAATGTACGCTGAATGTTAAGTCATTGGAGATTAATATCCCCAAATCTCATTCTCGCTCTTTTTGTAATAATACCCCATTTAACCAATAGTTACTTAAATTGTTGTGTTTGCCAAAGTGCATAACAATGGACTTATCGATCTTAAAAAAACATGCCATTATTCTGGGCCCATTTCTCCAGTTTCAACTGATCTTGCTGAAGTTGATGGGTACCGTGCATGTCCCCAACTTCTGTCGCTAATTTGGTATCATCTGCAAACTTAAATACATGTACTGTTTATTCCTGTATGCATGTCTGCAACAAATAATGAAAACAGTACTGGCCCCAGAACGGATCCCTGGGGAACACCACTTGTCACACATTCAACATCTGACACATGTCCTCTTATTCGTACCATCTATGACCTATCAAAGAACCATGCATCTATCCATCTAACCAGTGTCCCATTTAGTCCTATCTTTGACATTTTTGTTGTTAGTATGTCATGCGGTACCTTATCAAAAGCTTTTTTGATGTCGAAGTATATGACATCAACTGTTTTTTGGTTATCCAAGCATTTACTAATTTTTTCATAGAACACTAAGTTGCTCATGAGACAAGACCTGTTTCTCCTGAACCCATGCTGTGTCTCATCCTTTAAGTTTTTCCTCTCAATTTCTGCCTCTAGCTTATGTTTAATAATGGATTCCATTAACTTACATCCAATGGCCATTAGACTTATAGGTCTGTAGTTACTTGCTGCAGTCTTATCTCCTTTTTTGAAGATCGGAATCACTAATGCGGTCTTCCAGTCATTCGGCACTTCACCTCATTTAATAGACAAGTTGAATAATTTGTGTAGTAGGTTGTCAAGCTGTGAACTAACTTCTTTGAGATGTCTAGGATGGAGATTGTCTGGGCCTGCTGATTTTGATGGGTCTAATCCTCCTAATTTCCCAACAATTTCTTTTGTTATACTTGTGGGTATACTATTGTCCTGATTTGATCCAGTGTTAGCATTGTGCTTACTATTTACAACTTTAGGTATTCTTTGTTCATAGCTGGAACAAAAATATTTATTAAGGGTCACTGCCTGGTCCTCTGGATCTGAATATTTCATGTTTTGGGAGAAAATGGGTCCTATAGTTCTGTCTGGTATTTTATTTTTTTTTTTCCATTAACATTTTCTTTATTTTAAGCAGAGATAGAACACACATACAAAACATTGCCAGATATAAAGACAAAGTGTGATTAAAACATTGCAATCAAAGTGAAACTTTTCTCTGAAAACCCCCTTCAACATTACCAAACTATAAACCCCCTAAACCCTCCCACCCCTATCCCCCCGGAACTATCTACTATACCCTCCCCCACGAGGCACACGAATCCCTTTATCACCGTGACAGGGTGCATTCAAGAGTCAACAGAAAAGCAAGTATAGAATAGGGCCCAAATCTTATCAAAAAGGGGTAACTGATTATGCAGGATAGCAATCATTCTCTCAACCCTTAAAAAAGCAAGGAGTTCTGCCAGCCATTCAGTATAAGAAATTCGCGCCTTATCTTTCCAGTGGCGTAGAACCAATTTCTTAACTATAACTGAGATCAAGGTCATATAATACTTCCTAGTTCTGACCGGAAAAGCAGACATTTCCCCCAACAGGCAGACCTCAGGTCTAAACATGTCCTCTAACCCCAATAGGGGATCTATCTTATTCTTAATCTCAAGCCAAAGGGGAGCAACTTTAGAGCACTCCCAAAAAATATGAAGAAGGTCCCCTACATCAGCATCACATCTGTAGCATTTGGGATCTTTTAACAAATTCAAATCTGTGAGTTTCTGGGGGGAATAGTAAATGTTATGTATTACTTTAAATTGTACAAGCCTCAGTTGATCATGCCTGATAAACCTGTGACATGCTTGCCAAATCCCCGTCCAGTCTAAATTGATATTGGGAAAGACTGCTTCCCAGTAAGAACGAGGGCGGCCAGGCTTGCCAGGTACACCCAATGAAACAAAGCTAAGTAAATCTTTGAGATTGCCTGAGGGACCCCAATCAACGGTCGTATATCAGTCAGAAACGAATGCCGCGAGGGATGGACTATCTTCGCTTCAAGTTTCTGCAATAAGGCATGTCGAAGTTGATATACTTTGAAAATATCTTTGGTAGATAAATTAAATCTATTTATTATTCTCAGGGCCGAAATTAACTCCCCTTCTTCGGTGAGAATATCTTTAAGGGAACAATTATCCAACAAGCTCAGCCAGTCCGCTCTAATGGTGTTATTACCTATCAAAACCGTGGTTACCCCAAATTGGTTGATCCCAATCCTTAACATGATCATATTTGATAAGCCCACAAAGCTGAGTATGAACTTCACTGCAACCCCAATTGGAGATTTTTTCAACAAGGGGAGTATTTTGAAAGTGGAATAAAAAGAGCTACTGGGTTTATAGTATATTTATTAAATAAGTTCAATTCTAAGTTCACCCATAAAGGAATATAACCTGATCCTAAAGTAGGATCTTTATATAAGGCCCACTTACCATATTTGCTTCAGCTGCGCTGACCAAAATAGAGGCCAAATGAGGTAACCTCAACCCACCAACTGATTTGGTGCAGCTAATTTTGGTAGGCCATCCTGGACTTTTGTGCGCCAAACAAAGTCAGTTATCCTGGCATGGAGCTTTTAAACCAGGACATGGGAAGGAAAATGTCTAACCTACTCAGAGGATAAAAAGCCTCGGAAATATGTTCATTTTAACTATATTTATCCTCCCCAAAGTGATAGGAAGCTGAGCTCACCTTTTAAGGTCCAACTCAATGGCGTGAACCAAGGAATCTAAATTCAATTGACGCATACGAGCTAAATTTCTAGTTAGATAAAGGCCCAAATATTTAAGGGACTCAGAATTCCATCCCAAGCCCAGTTCTGTTATTTCCTGTTTGAATAACTTGTTGTTAAGAGGGTAGACCACTGTTTTATCCTGATTTAGCTTATAGTTTGCTACCGACTGAAATTACTTATTAAATTTAACAAGTTTGGAATGGACTTGGAAGGCTTCGAGACATATACTAAAAGGTCATCCGCATACGCAGTGACTTTGACCTGCAGACCCCATATTTTGACACCCTCTATTTCTCTGGTGCAAACAATACTCCTTATGAGGGGTTCTAAATATAAGTTAAACAAAAGAGGGGATAAAGGGCACCCCTGCCTAGTACCAACAAAAAGTTGAAAAGGGTTGGAGATAGCTCCATTGCAAATGACCCTCACTGATGGATTTGAGTATAGTGCCTTGAGCCAGTCCAAGAACATCTCCGGGAAACCAAACTTCCTCATTGTCACGAATAAAAAACCCCAATAGACCCTATCAAAAGCCTTCTCGGCGTCCAAGGAGACCAACGCCATCGGGAGGTTAGCCTCCTCGGACACCGAGAAGACATGAGCCAACGTCCTAAAGTGATCAGCCGAGGACCTACCCTTCATAAATCCCACCTGTTCATTACCTATTAAATTAGGCAAAACTCTGTTAATCCGATCAGCTAACAACTTGGCCAAAATTTTTAAATCGTAGTTCAACATTGAAATAGGTCTATAACTAGCCGGATCTGTAGGAGGTCTGTTAGGCTTAGGAATTAAAACTATGAGCGCTTCTGAAAATATTTTATCCAGTTCCTGCCCTGAGAGAATATAGCAAAATAAACTAAGGAGCAAAGGGGCCAATTTCGATCAAAACTTTTTGTAAAAGTTGGCCGAGAATCCATCCGGGCCAGGCGTTTTATCTGCAGGAAGATTTCTAATAGCCAATTCTATTTCCTCTTGTGTTATATCTGCAGTCAAACCTAACCTCTCAGATTCATCCATTGCAGGAAGATCCAAACCTTCCAAAAAGGAGGAAATCTGAAGCTCGGTTGGTGGGGACTCCATCTCTCCATACAGACCTTCAAAGTATTGACTGAAGACCTGAGCAATTTCATCCGGGGAAGTCTTAACACAACCGTCCCTTTCTGATAAGATTCCCTCAATCAATCGAGAGGATTCAAATTGTGTAATACGCCTGGCCAAGAGTTTACCGGATTTCTCCCCATGATCAATATACTTGGATTTAGTCTTAAAGCAAGTTCTGCCTGTTTGCCCAAAATTTTAAGATAGGCATCCTTTACTTTTACTAACTCCTCTTTATCTTCCTCTCTCGAATGAATAGAAATATTAGATTCTAATAGTCTAATACGAGTTAGTAACTCATTGATTCTACCTTCTTTTTCTCTTTTCCCTCTAACAGCTACCCCAATTAGTAGCCCCCTTAAATAGGCCTTAAGTGCCCTCCAAAAAATATCTGGACGAACACTACCATCTAAATTATTTAAGGTGAATTTGTCTACCTGTTCTGAAATATATTTAACCAATTTAGGAACTCTTAGAATCTGATTGTTTATCTTCCATCTGCTCCCCTCTCTTAATGAGGGATGGGAAAGAGATAGTTGTGGATAAAGCTGCATGGTCCGAGATGGGACCTGCTATAATATTAGAATCCAGAACTCCACATAGCAGGGAGCGAGAGAGAAATATATAATCTAGACGGGAGGAGTTACCATGAACAGGGGATCTGAAGGTATATTCTCTGGTTTCCGGGTGTAAAACCTGCCAGACATCCGCTAATTCCAATTGATCAAGCAAATCTCCCATGGCTCGAGAAGCGGGAGTGTGGTATATACGTGATCTGCCAGATCTATCCATCAAGGGGTCTAAAGTTAAATTAAAATCCCCACCCAGGATTATGGGGAGATGGCTAAATGGTAAAAGAGCCTTTAATAGGCCCACCAGAAAATCTTGAGTATCCGAATTAGGGCCGTTATACCGAACCCATTAGAATTTCAATGTTTTGCAACATCCCTTTTACAAGGATATATCTGCCCTCCTCGTCTTGAACTACTTGTGAAGGGGTAAACGGTACTGATCTGTGTATTAACAGCATAACACTTCTGCTCTGTGTGTTGCCCTGAGAAGAAAAAACTTCTCTAATTTGTAACCATCTCATGGCCTTGGCCTCAAACTGGAGCAGGTGTGTTTCCTGCAGAAACACTATTTTAGCCTTGACAGCTTCGATATGTTTCAAAATCCTATACTGTTTAGCCTCAAGTCGTGCCCCTTTGACATTCCAAGTAAGAAAGTTAACAAATATATCTGTCCCCATTCTAGATGAGTAGTCCCAAAATATGGAATATAATTCCAATTACCCAATGAGTAACGGGATTCACACGAAATAACACCCGGTAAATACATCTTCGTAGTGCCTCGAAAGAAAAAGCCCCACCCTCCCATACCCCAGACCCTATGTCTCATAGCCAACCCCAGCAAAATAACACCCCCACCCCCACCCTCCCAACCCACTCCATCATAATGGTCCATGACAACAGGACACTCAGCCCATTCCCAGAGTCTCCCCCACCATATTTTCTCGATGCCAATAATCCAAAATTAAGCCCACAAGTGTCAGTCCAGGCAATCTGGCTTGTCGCCTTAGTGTTGCCCCATTTCCAAACAATGAAACATTCCACGTCATATAAGTACACATAATAAAAGCAAGAAAGAACAAAGGAGCTGGAGCACATGGCAATCCAAATTAATTCCCCTCCACGTTCGGGGTATTTGTCCCATGTACTATTATACAAATTACAATGTCATATGCCTTCTAAGAAGTGCTCCACTGAAAAAACAAACATGCTGTTAAAATGCCCGCTCTAAATGAAGGAGGGAACAACTTCCTTCCCAAAACCATATAATATGCAGCTCTTTGGACTCTTTGCGCGACCAATATATAAAATATTGGGTTGAATGACCCCAGTTATCAGAGTAGACTGTAAAACAAGCCTCCATAAAGGGGCTGGGATGCTGCCCCATAGCCGAAAAACCATATAAAACTCAAAGGGCACGGTTTATTAGCCACGTAACAACCCTAGATAGCATGATGGAAAAAGGATCGCAACCATCCAAAATAAACTTAATTTCCCAAATATGTAGCAGGAAACATATCTCTATGCGGCACCGAGAACATAGTCCCAAAATAAAGTTCACTGTATTCCTTGGAATTCGTTCCCGAAACTGTCCTTTTCCGCAGACCCATCAGGGAACTTTGAATAACACAGGAAAGGCCACTTGCAATGCTGCTGTAGCAGACTCCAGAGAATCGAAAGATTTCCAATCATCCTTTATGCAGACCTGCAATTTAGCAGGATAAATCATCCAAAATTTAATATCTGCAGCGATCAGTCTCCTGACCAAGGGGTGGAAGGCAGTCCTTCTCTGTCTGACCGAGAATGGCAGATCTTGAGCCACCCTGAACTTTATGCCCTCCCAGTACAGTTCTCTGTTGTCTTTGGCTTTCGTGATGAACAGCTGACGTTCCTGATAATTCAGGAATCTAAATATAAAAGTTCTTGGTGGTCCATTGGGAGGGGATAGAGGACGCAATGCCCGATGTGCCCTTTCTATGATGTATGTGGGCCCAAATGGCGAAGGCCCAGCCACCTTTTCCACCAATTTCTGGGAAAATTTAACTGCATCCGAGCCCTCTGCCTTCTCTTGTAGCCTGATGACTACCACATTGTTTCGGCGACTTCTGCCTTCCAAATCCTCCAATTTTGTTTCCATCTTGTGAATTTTTTGATTTAATGCAGTAAAGGCAGAATCCATTCTATCCCTATTCCCCTCCAGGGATTTAATTCTGATTTCATTATCGGCAGCTTTCCGGTTTAGATCCTCAAGAACTGCAGTAATATTCTTTATCTGGCTGGCCATTTCCTCCACACTGGCTCTAAATGGTTTGAATTCCTCCAGAAATCTGGTTAAAGTGAGCGGCTCTTCCTCCGAGCATGACCCAGTGAGGCTCTGCTCTAACTGAGAGGCCGAGGCTTTGGTTTTCTTGGCGGCCTTCTCCGGGGTCACCGGAGGTGTGTGTTTCGGCGGTTGCTTTCTCATTTCTTGCTCCATAAAATGTACACTCCAGCGTTCCTCTCACCATTAACTGCTGAAATGCTCCGGTGTAGCACGTACAAACAGGGCGAAACGGCTAAAACGGAAGCGGGAGAATGGAGCTCAAGGGGAAAGCGGCCACTACGCGCTCTGCTTCACGTGACTCTCCCTGTCTGGTATTTTATTGTTTACATAAGCAAAGAAAAATGTGCCATTGTCTTTAGTTACAGCCAATCTAAGTTCAGCATTATGTTTTTCCTGTTTAATACATTTTTTGCTTGAATGTAGTTGTTGTCTATATTTATGAATGTTGTAGGTATTTTTCTCGAGTTCTCTCTGAGGAAGGGAGGGTGACCAGAGTGGTGCCGCAAGGATCAGTACTGGGACTGGTCCACTTTAATGTCTTTATTAGTGAAATTGCAGAAGGGCTAGAAGGCCTTTTTGCAGATGACACTAACATCTGCAGCAGGGTGGACACTCCGTGTGTGTGTGTGTGTGTGTGTGTGTGTGTGTGTGTGTGTGTAAAACATGAAAAGGGATCTAAGAAAGCTAGAGGAGTGGTCAAGAGTGTGGCAACTAAGTTTCAATGTGTAGAAGTGCAAAATCATGCACTTAGGGTACAGAAGCCCAGGAGCGGAGTACGAGATGGAGGGTAGTGGTACTGATATCCACCAAACAGGAAAGAGACACGAGGGTAATTATATCTGATGACCTAAAGGTTGCTAAATAGTGTGACAAGGCTATAGGGAGAGCTAGTTGGATGCTAGGGTGCATAGGGAGGGGTATCACCAACAGAAAGAGGGAGGTGGTGATACCACTATATAAATTAGTGGTGAGACCTCACCTAGAGCACTTTTTCCAGTTCTGGAGACCACATTTCTGGAAGGACATAGACAGAGTAGAGTTGATCCAGAGGAGGGCAACTAAAATGGTGCAAGATCTGCACCAAAGACCATATGAGGAGAGACTAAAGGACCTCAACATGTACACCTTGGAGGGAAAGGGGAGATATATGATAAAGACTTTCAAATACTTCATGGGTATAAACAAGGTACAAGATGGATGTATTTTTCAGAAAAAAAAATGTTCAAAATCAAGGGAGCATGCTATTATGCTGTGGGGGAGGGGGGACCCAGGGGAAAGATAAGCAAGTACTTCTTCACAGAAAGAGTGGTGGATGCCTGAAACTGCATTCCAGCAGAGCTGGCAGGGGGAAAAAACTGTAGCAGGGTTCAAGAACACATGTGACTGACATAAGGGAACCTTAGTCATTAGGGAAGGGAGGGCTAAGCTGGAGATCAGGTAGGGTCTATGGTGTTACAGTTGGTATGGAAAATGAGCAGACTAGGTGGGCCAAGCAGTCCTTATCTGCCGTCATATTCTACGTTTCTGTTTTTCTTTTAGTGGTAACACCTGCCATGACAACCACCAAGGATAGGAAGCATACAGAATACGGAACAGGGAGTTGTTTTTCACGCAAGATGCTGGATAGGCAGGATTGGTTTCAAGATGGTAGAACTGGCAACAGAAAAACAGTGGTGCAAAGGGATCTGATGCATATGCATGAGGTCATCCAATTCCATTGTGGATGTTAAAAGTAATATTCACGAATTCTGCTTCTGCGTTCTCATTTTCTCGACTTACTGCATTGCATCATGCATGGCTATGCTATGCAGTCATAAAAATAGGAGACGTGCAGGTTTGCAACATCCACAGAGTCTTTTGACAAGCAAGTTACTACACAGTAAAAAATTATCTACGCCAGTGAAAAAGGAAAGGATCTCTTGCAACTGGAAGTGCAAATGGATTTTTTGAGCTGGGTGTCAGGATTTGGGGTGCACAGTTATTGTTCAGTCAGAACCTGAAGGCTGCTCATCAATATGACTACAGAGGTAAACTGATTTTATATGATGGCTATGAGGGAGACTTAATTGGAAGGTCTATGTGTTCAGCTGTTTTGTCAGCAGCTAGATTTTCCATGGAGCTTCAGAACTACACCCACGCCAAAATCAAGTGCCACATAGTATACATTGTGCCATGTTCAGATATCCCATTCAAGTTTTGCAAATGTGGCACTTTTTTCATGTGTAAGAATATATTTTTAAGGAAACTGCTACCCCCAAATCTTCTTGTCAATAATAAAGCACTGAATGCTTTCTTTTCTTTATTTCTGTATTTTTTTACTGTTGCTTCTTTTATAAATGTCTCTTTTTTGCACCCTTCAAGTGTTTATGTACATTTCAGGACTTCTTGTCCCTTCATCAGAGCACTTTTGGGGCTGTATAGATAAGCACAAAAACATAATAGACCATGTTTAGATTGAAATGTTCTCAATATAGTAATATTTTCAGAAGTTCCAACTTCTTAACGTATGTTATTCATTCACTATGCAGGGGGAACATAGAGGCCAGGGGGGCACAGGTCACAGGACCCAATGCAGCATGGATTCTCAGTGGGAAGGTCATGTCAGATGAATCTAATTGATTTCTTTGACTGGGTGACCAAAGTAGTAGACCAGAGAGGGGCTGTGGACATGGCCTACCTAGACTTTAGCTAAAGGCATTTGACACAGTCTCACACAAAAGATTAATAAACAAGCTAGCCAGCCTTGGAGTGGGTCCTAGGGTTGTAGCCTGGGTAAAACACTGGCTGGACAACAGGACACAGAGGGTAATAGAAAATGGAGTCCACTCAGAAGAAAAGGGTGTTACTAGTGGGGTACCGCAGGGTTCAGTACTGGGACCAGTCCTCTTTAATGTCTTTATAGGTGACATGGCAGAGGGACTGGAAGGGAAAGTATGCTTCTTTTCAGACAACACAAAGATCTGCAACAGGGTTGGTACACAAGAGGGGGTGGAAAGGATGAGAAGGGACTTGGCAAGACTGGAGGAATGGTCAAAAGTATGGCAGCTTAGATTCAGTGCAAAGAAGTGCAAAGTAATGCACCTGGGAAACAAACACCTAGGGGAAGAGTACACAATGTGGGGGGAGGTACTAACAACAACAAAAATGGAACAGGACTTGGGGGTAGTCATATCAGATGACTTTAAGGTAGACAAGCAATGTGAGAAGGCAATAAGGAGGGCTGGGGGGATACTGGGATGCATAGGGAGAGGCATCACCAGTAGAAAACAAGAAGTTGTTATCCCTCTTTGCAGAGAGTTGGAGAGACCCCATCTGAAATACTTCATGCAGTTCTGGAGACCTCATCTCTGCAAGGACATAGACAGGATGGAGGCAGTCCAGAGGAGGGCAACTAAAATCGTGCAGGGTCTGCACTAGAAGCCATACAAAGAGAGACTAAAAGATCATAATATGTATGCCCTTGAGGAAAGGAGGGAGAGGGGGACATGATAGAAACATTAAAGTACCTCAAGGGACTCAGTGAAGTCCAAGAGGGTAGCATCTTTCAGAAAAAGAGATGTGTAAGGACAGGGGGGCACAATTTGAAGATAGAGGGGGGGACAGCTCAGGGGCAATGTAAGGAAGTATTTTTTTCACAGAGAGGGTAGTGAATGCATGGAACAGCCTTCCTGAGGAGGTTGTGGGGTCAGAAACAGTGGGGGAATCCAATAATGCATGGGACAGACATAAAGCAATTCTTGTGGGGGGAGGAAGTAGGCTGTTGGTTAACAAGGATTTGCAGATTATCCAATAGGTAGGGAAATGGGCAGACTGGGTGGGCCAATCAGTCCTTATCTGCCAACAAAGTCTATGTTTCTGTATAACATACCTCCTTCTTGAGCTTGTATCCTCTGAAATATAGCACCCTATTAGTTTGTATTAATATTGTGGGACCATCTGTGGTGAAAAACACAGTGGTGGGGGGGAGAAGAGCTGTATGAGTTACTGTTGTTTAGTTTGAAATTGATTTATTTCAAATCCTATATATCTATTCAATTTCTTAGTTATACTGTCCTTTTTTCATAAATTTATATAAACAGTTTTTACTCGAGGCAAGTCTTTTAAACTTAGCTTGTGTATTTTATCACCTCTTATTTAAAAAAATGTATATCAAAAAATGCTCATATTTGTTCTCTTACCCACCTTAAATTAGTCTGTAAAAGCAGCTTCTGCTAAATATCCCCATCATTTTCATCTATTCTTGACCTGTTGTGGAGAGACACCATGCCTCTTTATATCGTAATCTTTATGTTTATCTATGCAACCCCAAATGTGTTCTGATTTGTGGGTAGCAGTTTCCTCAAAAATATAGTCTTACTCAGGATTCTGGTTATTGGGATACTCCCCACTTTAAATAGAAAGGGAACCCTGGGGAACGCTACACATACATAAATGACTTTTTTAATATGGACATTAAAATAGACATTAATGATTACATTTAGTCTTGATACTCCTGCTCTATCAACAACATACCACCAAACTCAGCTTAATCTGCCTTCTGACATATCAGAACATAAGAACTTAAAAAAAGCATTAGCAGATGATGACCATGCAGTCCATATAGTCTGCCCTAGAACTACCCCCCCTCCCTATGCAGTCTTCATCCTTACTTGTCCTTTATGTCTGTCCCATGCAAGTTTGACCTCCCTGATGCTACCACCTCCTGGGGCAGGCTGTTCCATGGGTCTATCACTCTCTCTGTGAAGAAGTACTTCCTGAGGTTGCTTTTGAACCTTCCTCCTACCAGTCTTATATCATGCCCTCTCGTGCATGCTGCCTTGTTTTGTTGAAATAGATTGCCTGTCTGAGCTGTGTTAAATCCCCTCTCGTACTTAAATGTTTCATCATGTTTCTTCTGTTTCTTCTCTGCTCAAGGGAGTATAGGTTCAGCTCCCCAAGTCTTGCTTCATATGACCTGTGATGCAGTCAAAGCACCATCTTAGTAGCCCTTCTCTGTACCATTTCCAAATGGTCAATGTCCTTCTTGAGGAGAGGTCTCCAGAACTGAACGCAGTGCTCCAAGTCTGGTCTCACGAAGGACCTGTAGAAGAGCATGATAACCTCTGAGGATGCCACCCACTTTCTGTGCTGCTTTCTCACATTGTTTTCCGACCTGTAATTTGTCATTGATGATTATTTATTTTTTTATTTAGTTTTTGTTAACCAGGTGAGTGCACTAGCCAGAAATTGACAATTTTTAGGCAAGACCCGGGAGAGTACAACAAGTATAACAGACAGGTATTCATTCATGAGAGCAAGACAATTACATAAAGAGGAAGGTCAAATCAGTATAAACAAGTAATACAAGTTGTCAAGCAGCATATTGGTAAACATTACAAAAGTGCAGGACAGTTACAAAAAGGGGTGGGTCAGATCAGCATAAGTGATGATTATGCCGAGATCTCGCTCCATTTGTGTCTCAAGTTGATATCCTCCCAGTGTGTACTTTTTTCTAGGGTTCCTCTTTCCCAAGTGCATTATTTTACACTTTTTGGTGTTAAACTGTAACTTCCAGTCCCTGGACAAATCCTCTTGCCTTCTAAGGTCAGCTTCCATGTTGTCTGCTCCTTCCCTTGTGTCCACTCTGTTGCAGAGTTTCATATCATCTGTGAACAGGCAAACCTTCCCTGTTAGTCCATTCGCTATTTCTGCTATAAATGTGTTAAATAGGATCGGTTCCAGTAATGATCCCTGTGGGACGCCACTAGTCACCCTACCCTCCCTTGACTATGATCTATTGACTATCACTCTCTGAGTCCTGTCATTCAGCCAGTTACTGATCCAGCTGACCATCCTCTGGCCAACTCCCATATGTTCCAGCTTGTTGGTTAGCCTACTGTGAGGGACAGTGTCAAAGGTCTTTCTGAAATCTAGGTACACAACATCCACCGCCCCTCCCTGATCCAACGTTCTGGTGACAACTGAGGTCAAACTGACAGGGTGGTAATTTCCTGCCTCTTCCTTGTTTCTGCTCTTGTGTAAGGGCACAACATTTGCCTGTTTCCAGTCCTGAGGTATTTTCCCACTGTCTAGTGACTTTTTGAAGAGCTCAGCCAGAGAGTAAACTTGTTGTTTAGCTGGATGAATTTACCACCTATTCCCAAATGACTTTTTATGACTGACTCATGTGCTAAAGAGCAGGCAGGTTGCCACAATGCCAACAGTATTACTGTGGGTAAAGACAATCTGAGTAATGTAATGTTTTTGCATGCACCATTGTCAGTTGAAGCTTATGGGATGTAATGAGGCCTACACTGGCTACTCTATAAATGGGATACTGATGGTCATATGATTACCCTTATTGTTACCCTTATTGTTACCTCCACCTTTTCCTTACTCTCACTGTGTTGCAGAATAGGGTAAATGTTTTTCTTGTACCTACATTTTGTAAGGAATGTCCCATCAAATTCAGTCTGGAATGTATTCATTCCCATCCCCTAGGTGGCATTATTTTAGTTTGGGGTTCCTACTCCTTGTGATCCCCTGGTATAGCCTCACCACATAGCATAACTTAACGTCAGAGCTCCTGATCCTCAGGAGTCCCTGATGCAGCCATGGCAGAAAGTACAATTTCAGTTTGGGGCCCCCTTGGGAGCCACTGCTATAGCCATGCCAGGAAGCATCATTTTAATCTGTGGCTCCTACTCCTTGTGATAGCCCAGGACAGCCATGCCAAGTGGCACAACTTCAACTTGAGGTTTCTGCTGCTTGGGATCCTCATGAACAGCCCACCAGGTTGCATACAAGTCAGGACTTCTTGTCCTTGGGATCTTCCAGTATAGCCATGCCAGGCGGTATAACTTCCAGTCAGGCTCTTGTTTCCTGTAGAGCCACCAAAAGTTAGATGAAGCAAAGGTTCAGTTTGTCTGAAGGGCAGTGTTGCAGTGGGGAACCAGTCAGGTGTAGGAAGGACCTGTGAACAATAGTGTGAGGGAGTGCAGTGTTGTGGCACTGAATGCATTTCTGTCACTTACCAAAGTTGTCAGTATCAGCCATATATTGGCTAAATGTCTATAAAATCACAGTCAGTCAGTCAGTTGATACTTCAACCTACAAATCATATCCAACTAACAACAGGGAAACTTTGGCATGTAGTGACATTGATGATTCTGCCATGCAATAGGCTACAGATCCATGTAGAAACTGTCACATGGAGGTATTCAAATGAACTAAGAGTTCCACAGAAAGACTGGCTGGCAAGAAAGTTTGACTGCTTTCTCCACAGCTCACTGACCAGCAACTTGACACACCTACAGACATCCAACACAATACCAATATGTTTACCTTGTAATTTGCAAGTAAATGTAAAATATCAGGGATAGCCAATTATTCATTGCTGTAAAAACTGAGTTAGAACATTGAGCTGGGTTATCAAAGGGGTGTAATGGACTTGCAGCATCTTTTTACCACAACTGTGCAACTTACAACAAAACATAAGACCACATAAAAGATGGTCTAAATTTTTGATGAAACTGTCATGAACCGGTGGGTGGAAAGAGAGAACTGCAAGAATGGCAGTACTGGCAGAGCCTGTTTCGTTGACATTTGGGCAATCAGGTGGGAGTCAAAAAATAACAATGAAAGTGGGAGTACTGAAGGAGCTGGTTTCTTTGAGAAATTGGTGGGTCAGAGGAAAGAGAGGGAGAGCTACCAAGGGAAGCAGCAGTATCAGGGAGCCACTTTCTTTAAGACTCTGGTGGATGGTAGGGATCAAAGAGCCAAGGTGGCAGCAGTTCTGGCACAGCTGGTTTCTTGGTCATTTAGATGGGTGGGATGGTAGAGAGAGAGAGCAGTGAGAGTGGCAATATGGGCAGAGCTAGTTCAAGATTCTGGCAGGGGATTGCAAGAGAAGGGAGCCACAGGAGAGGCAGTATCATTAGAGCTGGATCTTTAAGATTTGTGTTGGCAGGTAGGAGAGAAGAAAGGGCCATGGAAGTGACAGTACCAACTGATCCAGATTCTTTAAAATATGAGAGGTAGGAAAAGAGGGAGAAAGAACCACAGGAGCCGTAGTACCACTGAAGCTAGTTTCTGTAAGATTTGGATTGGTGCATGGAGGAAAGAAGGAGGGCAACACAGGAGTGGCAGTACCAGTGGAGTCAGTTTCTTTCAGATTCAGGTGAGTGGGTAAAGGGAAGAGAGAGAGCTGAGGGAGTGGCAGTACCAGTTTTCCTGACATTTAAGCAGTAGGGAAAAATGAGAGAGGAGGGAGTGTAGCAGAATGCTCAGGAGATGCACTGATTAGCCATGCAGTGGAACATTAAAGCCATGAGAAGCAGAAATAATTATTTACCTGGTACAGGAGGCCTTGACATTTCTGCATGTACATGTAAAAGATCATCACATGGAGCCTACAGAGTGATGGAAGAAATATCAGCCAAATATCAACCTTTTTTATGCTTCAGAGGCTGATTAATATCTCAAAAGACAGATCACATCCTCACTGACAGACTGACACCTAAGTCGATAAATCACATTCAACTAGCAACAGGAAAATGTTGGCAGATCATAATACATAATTCCTGAGAGTCCCCAGTACAGCTGTACCAGGTGGCATAATGAAATGACAATCCCTGAGGTCTGATGGGTGGGAGGAACTAGTCACTCTGCCTTCCTAAACTATATAAACCAGCTTCCACCAGCCTCATTTGGATGTTCCATTTCTTGCTGAACTGGGAGGCTCTGCTGCCCCCCTACACCCTGATTGCTGTTTTCCCTTTGTTGTTTTTGGCCTTTCTGTTGTATTTTTTCCTTTGGCTTCTATTTTGTCTGTGCCTTCTGCAACTCTCTGGTTGGTATGTTTTCCCTTCTCTGGTTGTGGCATTATGCTTTCTGTATTTTTCTTGGGCTGCCACTCTTGCCACTCTCATGTCCCTATTAATCTCCCTTACCTGTAGTGTGCTTTTAGTGTGCTGACTCGATTGTATGTTCTACCTCTGTCATGTTGTTGTATTTCATTTGCATTTTCTCAGCCTGTTGTACCTGCTTTTGAAAACCAGCATTAGCAATCTTTTCATATTAAATCCTTTGCATGCATTGCACTCCAACAAGCAGGTGCAACCACTCAATTCCAACTATTTCAATTGGTCTTTTTCAGACATTCCACCATTATTAAAACTGAATCACTGTTTTCACTACAGTTGTGGTTGTACTACTGCTTCCTGCAATTCCTACTCCTGGTTGAGTGTTTTTATTGGATTTTTGAATATAGTTATGTTACAAATACATTTGTTAAACATATTTTCCACATATACATTCCAGTGCATCTTAAACAGCATGAACTCATGCCATCATAATCAAAACATTAATTGAAGAATACTAGATACAATAAATTAAAACTCAAATAAGATTAAGTAGTCCAGCCCCAAGATGGTGCTGGTATACACAGCTGAGTTTGCTCCATTCTTGTGCTCCCAATATTGCTTGAAATGCCAGCCCTGCTGATATTTTAGAGCTAAATATGTTGAATTTCTCAGCATCATAATGAAATAAAATCTGATAAAGTATTATTACCTCAATTAAGTGACTCTGTTGAGTCTTCACTTATTTGACCACATTGGATGTGGCAGAGTCACATTTAAAGCTCCTGCTCAGTGTCCCAGAGCCCTGGGCTGAGCCAGTAACAGTAACAAACCCTGCTAAAATCCAGAACCAGCCTTTATCATTTTGAAAAGGCTATATGGTGCATTTATAAAAATAGATGCACTTCTGAAAGAAGCTGCAAAACTATACTTTTGAAAATGCTTAGAAAGCCTTCTCGAACTGCTGTTACCCATACACTGACTCCTTGCATTAACCTGGTTAATTCCTGGTTTACAGATGTCTTGCTCTGTGTTCTGTTACTGATTCATACCTCTTAAGGAGGAACAAAGAGACATGAGGGTGAAGGTAAACACTTTAGAAGCTACTGAAAAGAAAACAGAATCCATCCAGATGGCAGAAAGGAAAAAAAAGTCAAAAAGTCTTACTAAATCCCAGAAAAAAAATCTGCTCATACAGACTTTAGAGGCATTGCTAAAGTTTCACCTGCAGATAATTCAAAAACAGATTTATTTTTCTTTCAAATCCCAAGACCTTTGTTTTCTACACTGCTAAATTAAGTCATTTCTCCATTTCCAATTACTCCTATCTCACCACCAAATTTCATGGATTCCACTGAGGGGAAGGCAGGAGATTGTATGAGTCTTCAGATTCCTGCAAAAGTCAAAACAAGCTTTAGTCCTGACTCATCTAAAAACTCTAAAAAATTAAGTTATCACTTAATTCTCAAATACAAACCTCAGTTCCTGTGAATACAGAGGAAATGCCTTACTACACCCCAAGAGAGGCTGAAATAAACACAAAAGAAAAAGTCACCACTTCACCTTCTCTGACCCCCCCACGAGAAACTGAACTATTGTTAAAGCTCCATCACTTATCTCTACTAATGTCAGCAAGCCAACTTCAAAATCAAAAATTGTGGTGCAACAAAACCATAAAGATACTAGCACACTGAAATCCAATATGTTGAATCATGAAGAGAAGCTGGATAAATATTCCTACACAGCTCATGATAAAACTATACATCCATATGCTAAAATACTGCTAGGTGATATTGCTTTCATAAAGACAAAGTTACAACTATGGATACTCTCACTAATGAGTCCAAGAAATAAAAAAAATCAGTTTCAAAAATGGGTTCTAAACTGACATCCTTGTTAAAAAGGGTTGATGAATCTGAATGAGTTTTTGATTTGGAAGATCAGATAATAGATATTTAAAGGCAAACTGGAAACACATTGAGACTTACGAGCCAACCTCTCTGATTTCAAAATTAGAGCAAGAAGAAAGAATATAAAGGTCTTAGGCATCCCTGAAACATTGGAGCAAAACTTGTCATTAAAAGAAATAATGCTGGAAGTGTTGGCAACATTGTTTCAATGCAAAAAAGCCACGGTGAATACAGACTTTGATATGATACACAGAGTCTTAAGAAGCAAAAAGTGAAGATGGACTGCCCCGGGCCAATAACTGCCAAACTTTTTTTTAAATCAGAGGATAAAAACAAAATTATGACTGCTGTTTATGGAAAAAAAGAGTTTCTTTAAGAGGAGCAACCATTGGTAATGTTCATGATCTTCAACCAGATACAGTTAATAATAGGAACAAACATGACCACATATGGCATGCATTACTGAAAAAGAGATACAAAGCCTCATTATTGATTCCCTCTAAACTATGTGTACTTATCCATGACAAACAACACTTTTCTGATAATGCTGAGCAGGCACAGAAGGAATTATTTTCTCTCATATCAGAACTGTTCATGGAGACTTAATGGACTTCCAATACACCTGTTAAATGTTTTGGTTTGATTACAGCTAATTTTAGTATCCTGCTTGGATTTTCAATAATCCTGCAAAATGTCTTAATTTAATTACAGCTAATTTTAGCATCCTGCTAATACTTTTAGGTTGCAGCTAATAGTACCATCCTTTATAACATCTTGTTTAAACCTTTCTACTCTCTTTTGATTTAAATCATGCTCTATGGAAATATGGAGTCTTGAATATATTCTTTGTATTCAACCCCAATAGAGGTTCAATAACACCCTTCTTCTTAAGTTAGAATTTACAACTTTAATGAAAAATAATATAACTGAGTATCGGGACTATAATAACTCACCTCATATTTCTATTACATAATAAATTGGATATTCTTAAAGCCTATTTAAAAGCCCAAATTATACATACCAAATTAAAATAAACAAAAACTTCATTTCAAAAAAATGTTTGAAAAGGAAATTTAAAGAACTTCAATTAGAACTATTAAATGACCCTTCCAATAGTACCCTTAAGGCTGAATTACAGCAATTAAAAAATGATAAGCATTCTGCAATATTAACAATCAAAAATAAGTTTTCATGAAGATATGACTGGCTGTATGTTAGCATATGCTTTAAAAAAACAGAAAGAGAAAACTTCAATATCTGCTATTAAAATACTTTAGGCCAATTAAAGTTTTCTGATCAAGATATTGGTAAAATATTTCAAATCGCTTTATTATTATCTATCATACAGACTGCTCTCCAAATGTAACTAATATTAATAATTATTTAAATCAAAATGATTTACTATCCTTAGAAATTAGTAACCATACTTTTTCAGAAGATGATTTTATAACTGCCATCAAAAATCACTGAAAAAGAGTTCATCTCCTGATCCAGAAGGCATTACTTCAGATTTGTTTTATGCATTTTCTTAAAAAAATCTACTTCTTGGTTTTCAATTTTTCTTCAAGGAATGATCACCACAGATACTATCCCTGAATCTCTCCTCCACTCGCATACAATCTTAGTACATAAAAGAAATAAAGATACATATTCTCACAATAGTTATATATCTATTGGCCTTCTTAATACTGATTATAAAATCATTGCCAAGTTGATAAGTTTGAGACTTCAGCTCTACATCCCTAATATTATACATATGAACCAATATGGTTTTGTAAAAGGTCAAATAATATGCAAAGCACTGGAGAGGGTTCAGGTAATCATTACTTTACCATGTCAACCTGGTGAAGATAGAACTGCAATGGTCTTAGTTGCCACTAAAGCATTCAATTTATTATTATGGTAGTTTATGTTTCCATATTTATTAAAATGGGGCATTCCACCTTACATTCTGTCATTCATTAAGCTTATCTATAGTGCTCCTACTGCTTCCTTTTAGATAAATATATATCTACCCTTATATACTTACATAATGGCATCTGCAAAGAGTGCCCTCTGTCCCCTGTTTTAAGTCTAGAACCATTGTTGAATGCCATTAGGAATAATTTGCAAATTAAAGGCATCATGATGGGTACAGGTCTTGTTAAATTGCATGTTTATGCAGATGATGTCATGCAACTTTTGTCAAATCCTGAAATTTCTGCACCTAATGTCTTGAGAGAGATAGGCAGATTCTCCCAGCTAGCAGGTTATGAGTTAAGTCAAGTGAAAACAGTCATATTATCCATTACTCCATTATCCAAATCTACTCTTACAGTACTCCACCCACTGCAAGTATCTACACTACTGAACTATGTCTGCTTAATAATAACAAATAATATAGAAAGTACAATGAATATATAATAAATTGGCAACTAGCCTAGGAGGCTGGGAGAGTCTCTTTATCTCACTATAGGCAAAACAGAAGCTATAAAAATGATGGCAATGCCACATTTACTATTCCTGCATCAAGCTTCAGTTGGCCAAGCCAGCTTACAATGGTTTGAACAAATTAAGAATGTCTTTGTTAAATTTCTATGGAGAGGAAGAACACTTAGAATAGCATGGGGGAAAAACGTATTTTGTTAAGGAAAGATGGAGGTATGGGTTGTCCTGAACCTTTTTAATATTACATAGCAGTTCAAATGAAAATGCCCATATGATGGTCAGCATCTAATAGTAAAACAAGAAATTCAGTATGATTATATAGCACATTTATGCATTTAATAAATCTCAGAAGTAAAAATCTCCCCTTCAAAATATTAATTCTTATCCTTCTTCAGTTCAAAATATTTACAGTCCAAGATTATTCAAGCAGCAGTTCTAGCAGTTAAAAGATGGAGGAGTTTTACACAGTTTTCTCATTTTGGATTACTCTCCTCTTTTGTTAACAATAATAATATATGACTAAATAAATATAATGTCATCAAAAGTTCAAATCTTTTTCCACAACTGGCTAAATTTAATTTGATTGATCTAATTAAAAATCATTGCTTTGTTTCTTGGGAACAATTTCAATTATGAGTATGAGGAGACAGAGCTTAAATATGGCTCCCATATCTCACAATTAAGGAAAAAATGTAATAACATTAAAAAAATATAACTGTGGTGCCTCAACAACTTGGGGAGTTTTTTTTTTCAGAAAATGTATTGGAATGCATAGCATCCAATAAAAATGTAAGTTTTGTTGCACAATTCTATCAACATCTTATATTAGGGAAATTTAATCACAGTAATCCCTTTAATGATTTCATCTGAAAAGTACACCTCTCCTA
This sequence comes from Neoceratodus forsteri, assembly GCA_016271365.2. Classification (NCBI taxonomy): domain Eukaryota; kingdom Metazoa; phylum Chordata; order Ceratodontiformes; family Ceratodontidae; genus Neoceratodus; species Neoceratodus forsteri. Next base: position 344,949,412 of record CM028136.1, read on the forward strand.
GAAAATTTTCTATCGAGATAATTTGTTATGCAAAAAATAATTCTACTCAATTCAAAATTCATGAAAGAGCTTTCTATACCCCTACAAAAATGTTTCATGTTAATGGCAATTTAAACCGATTATCTTGATATTCTTGTGGACAAGAAGGAATTGATATCATATGCTCTGGACTGCCACTCATTATTAATTGGTGGGGAAGTACTAGAAGAGAACTTCAACAATTCTTAAACATATAGATCCCTTTCTCATTTTGTTTATTTGTATTTAGTGATTTTGTAGGAACCACATTTAACTCAAATATACAATGAATTATTACCTTGGGATCATTATTTTATTTATTTAAAATTTTGATAACCAGGTGAGCCCGCTGAGACCAGAGGTCCCTTTTTCAGAGGCAACCCGGGATTAGTTACATTAAAAAAAACATACCTTACACATAGGACAGCACACAGTGGTTGCAATAGTTATATACATTGGAATGACAGTAATTACAAAGGACAGCATAAGTTACACCTGTGGTATGATACAATGGGGTAGCATTAGACACGGTACATGCTATAGTAAAAATGAGCATGGAGTACTATGGTCACGGATAAGACCTGCGTAGGAGGGGATGATATGCCGGGGCTAACGATTGTAGCCACAGAGGCTGAGTTCCAGGAGGTAAACTTTGAGGCCCAGCTTGAAGCTTTGGAGAGATGGCTTGATGACCAGGTAAGCTGGGAGGGTGTTCCATAGGTGCGGGGCCTAGTATTTAAAGGAACACCTGCCAGAGTTGGTGCAGACCCAAGGGATGGCCAAGGGGCAGCCAGCAGAGGACCTCATGTCATGGCCATGTACCCTAGGGTTGAGCAGGCCCCCAAGTGATGAGGGGCACCTGCGGTGGAGAATTTGTAGTTTCAGGCAGGTGGAGGAGTAGGCCAGTTTGTGCCTTAAGGAGGGCCAATGGAGGTCGGCAAGGACCTCACAGTGATGTCTCCTAGGGGGGTCATTTTTTGCAAAGCGTGCTACACAATGGTAAGGCACAGAGAGCGTACGTAGATCCCCTTCCCAAAGGGACTGGAGGAGGGAGGCCCTGTAGAGGAGGATGGGGAGAAGAGTCCAATTGGTAATAGCTCACTGAGCCACATCAGAGAGTGAGTGTCCCAGGTGGTAGAGAAGCCCAATCCTCTGGTGGATGGTTTTAGTTAAAGTGTCAATATGAAGTTTGTAGGACACCTCCTGGTCAAGGAGGATTCCAAGGTAATTGATCTTGCCAAGGACCTCGACTCTCTTCCCCTGGGCTGTTTGGAGTTTGAGCAGGTTAGATCTGATGGCCCCCAGATGCCTGGTTCCAAACAGGACCGCTTTAGTCTTTTCCTTATTCAGGACTAGAAGGTTGAAGGAGAACCAGGCTTCAAGTGCTGAGAGGCTAGCTTGCAGGTTGTCAGCGATGACACTAGATTGAGGGCCACTGCAGTAGACAACAGTGTCATCTGCATATAGGATTAGATTACACAGCCCACAACCCCTTTCAATGTCATTGACAAAGAGAGAGAACATCCGGGGGCCCAAGATAGAGCCTTGGGGAACCCCAGAGACCACTGGTTGGATACCAGATTGGACACCTTTCCAGACAACTTTTTGGCTTCAGTTGAGCAAGTAGCTCTTAAACCAGGAGTGTGAGAGTCCATCCAGTCCAAGGAGGTGGAGTTTGGAGAGGAGGAGTTGATGGGAGACACAATCAAAGGCTTTGGACAGGTCAATAAACAGGGCTCCCGTCGAGGAGCCATTGTCCATTGCCTCAAGGACCTCAGACATGAGCTGGATAAGGGCCGTGTCCATGCCATGGCCTTTCCTAAAACCATGTTGGATGTCAGTTAGGACAGAGTGTGTCTCAAGGTAGTCTAGCATTTGGTTATAGACTAGCCTCTCCTGCACCTTCCCTAGGGGACAGAGAATGGAGATGGGCCTGAAATTCCTCACGTTATCACGGGGCCCTTTTTTGTGCATTGGGACTATGGTCGCAACTTTTCACTTACTGGGAACTGTACCCTCAAGGAGGGACCTATTGATGAGCCAGGTGACAGGGAGGGCAATGGCTGAGGCAGCAGCCCTCAGTAGTTTTGGTTTGAGCAGGTCGTGTCCCGGGGTGGAGTCCGGTTTAATTTTGAGTAGGAGTGGGAGAACCTCTGAGGGTTTAACAAGTTTCAGATGAAACTGGGGCCGAGTAGGTTCACTGTCAGGATCAGTATATTGGGGGGCCCCAGGCAGGACAGGGGGAGATAGGCCATCGAGGTTAGAAAAAGCGGCATTGAACTCCTCTGCTATTGAGGAGGGGTCAGTGGTCAAGGTATTCCCAACCAGGAGAGCTCCATCCTGGGCATTAGGGGCACCCTTAAGTAGCAGGTTTGTATGGTCCCAGAATTTCTTAATATCCCTTATTTTAGATCATTTGAATTCCCCATCATTTTCTGTTCTTGATTTATCATGCTGGTTACATACAGGTATACCTCAGCACTTCCAAACTTTTATACGATCACCACTGTACATTTAGATAAACTCTAAGGACAGGATCCACAATGAAGATGTGCCCAGTGCAACCCAAATGCGCTGGTTCAAGTCAGATGCACCGAGCACAGACAGAGTGATTCACAGAGGCATGCACAATGGGATGCACCGAGCGCATCCACTCTGTGAATCACCCAGACACAGGACAGTGCAATTAGAGATGCGCTGGCACAACTGGAGATATGCCAGGGCATCTTGGATGCCCTGAGCCACACAAGGGAGCAAGTCGGAGCAAGCCAGTAGGGCAATAGGGAACAACCATGATGCTGGAAAAATGAAACCACAGACACAAGTGCTGATAGCAACATGTTTATAAAACAGTAACACCAGATAAAAAATGGTATAACAGAAACCCCAGAACAATAAGGAAACAGGGGGCCATAAACAGAAACAGTAAACAGAGCAAGGCCCCATGAAGAGGCAGGGGGCCACTAGTACTGCTGTGGCCTACCACGCTACACCTGTGCATGGCCATGTAAGGGCAATCACCAAAGAACATTCTGCAGGGCAGCTGACAGGCACTGAACCATCCTGGAAATAGGCTGCAGGGCTGCCTGGATGGCCGCATGGATCCACCCCTCCACATCAGGCTGGGCACCACCCCCCCAATGGCATGTCATCCCTGGAGACCTACAGCAATGACAGAGAGAACACACACTGAGGGCCTGAATGTAGACAATGCCCCCACCCAGCAGTAACCCACAGCAGCAGACCACAGCAACAGCAGGATGCACCACCTATCCGACCCTGCAAGAGCACCAGGCCTGGCTCCCTGGAGCCTCCTCCTCCACATCTCAATGACAGCCATGACCCTCCACCTGGCCTCTGGGCCTGCAAAACACAACAGACAGAGAGCACCATGAGATAATACAGCAGTGCCAGTAACACACGGCAACACCGACATCAATGGGAGGACTGGGACAGCCAAACAGTGCCACTGTGCAGAATGTACTGCCACAGTGCCACCCTCAGGCATGTGTGCATGCAGCACAGAGTGGTGACCAGCCGTGAAGCCCCAGTGGCCTGCACGCAACCAAAGCCCTGCCTATAACCCCCCCATGGTACACATGACAGGGCCGCACTGGGCAGGTGCAACCACTGCCATGTGTGCAGGATGACAGTGACCCAAGTGGGTGCCCCATGAGGGTCTCAACACAAACACCCAGCAAGCACCACAAAAGGAGCCAGATGAGCAACATCTACCTGGCCTTAGCAGTACACCCCGGCATGCATGGCAACACAGCTGCCCCAGTCTCACCAGGTCCCGCCTCTGGAGGTCACCGAAATGATGCCTGCACTGCTCCCCAGTGCATGGCAGCCCAGTGCACTGTACCAGCCTCCTGGCAATAGAGCCCCACACATCTGCCCTGGAGGTCCTTCTGTCGAAACAGCCGCCCCTCCACTGGCATAACAAGTGCCATCAGATGCAGCAGCTCCACCTGGGACCAGTTCATGGCCCTAGGGGATTGTCTACCAACTCTAGGCATTTCCCCCCTGACAGTAACTGTCACCCAGTGCAATGCATTGAAGAGCAATCGAGGACCCGATATGAGTTACGTGAAACACAGAGCCATGTGCAGTACAACATGCACAGTGCGTGAAGTGCGATAGGTCAAAGGAAGCACGGCATGTGCAATGCCAACAGCTAAGGTGTGGTGAGGTCACAGCCGGGTTGCACATGTGCGTGTGGCCGCCATATTGTGCACAGTGTGTGCTACCGCCACCTATGGCACACAATGCTTGATCCATGGCCACTACAACCACTCAGTGCATCACATCCCACACATGTGGGTGTACGGTGTGCGATACAGGACACAGAGCAATGGCCAACATTCCTGCAGTGGCGCTTCGTGGAAGCAGTGTAACAGCACATATCGGAAGATGCGCCATTGCACACGGTGATCGAGCATGCAAGACAGATGTACCGTAATGTCATAGGCGCATCTCAGAGATGCTCTTTGTAAAGTGAGATGAGCGGGGGGCAGTTATGCAATTCACAGACAATGAGCCCTAAACCACCTCATTCCACATGTATGGACAGCTCAGCCGATTAGCATCTCATTACCAGAGGCCCAGGCCTCATTTGCATGCCCTGAGCCATAAATGCTCTCAGAGCTGCAGGGTGAGATCAGGTGACTGAGAGGAAACAGAGCCTTGAAAGTGAGTACACAGCTATATTGATATGGTCTACTGAATGCTCTGGGGGAATGTACAGGTGCATGCAAGCCTCTGAATGTCCACAGCCACCACATGGGGAACAGTGCCTCCCAACATGCACAGAATGTGGATCAAATGCCCATAATTTCAAACACCGAACCTGTGCAGTACACAGGATGCACAGGACACTGGTAGACAGGTCACTGCCTTGTCCAGATCACCTGTCACAGTGCCATGGTGCACAAATGGCAGCTTATGGGATAGGGCACTGCTGTACACAGGTATGGTTTGCAGTGGGACATGGCCATGCACCATGGCACACAGTGGTCCTGTGACCCACACAGAGGTGCTGTGCCCTGTATAGTGGTACTGTGGAGAGGTATATGTTACTGGGTGTTACTGGCCATGTGTGGTGGATGCAGCGATGCGCTACCGGTCAGTTCGAGATACACAGCGGTGCCTGTGCAGGCAAAACGACAGTGTCATCATGCCACACACTGTGGCCAGCTGCCCCATGACTGTGGTCCACCGGGCTGTGCACCCCCCGGCACAGCATGGGTGGGACCCTGGTCGAGTGTGGTAACACTGCAGCCACACACATGCTGCTGAGGCACCAGGACATGTCCATGGCAGACAGCACCACATACCTGCCTGGGGCAGTAGCATAGGCACCCCAGCTGTGGACCGGTGGACAAGCATGGCAGGTGCACTGTCCTAATGGTCCCTGTACCATGGGGTGCTGCACACCATATCAGGACACCCACATGCAGACCACCACCCAGACCACCTGCTGCAGGGGTCCAGGTGGGGTTGATGGACTGAGGCGAGTGGGGCAGGAACATATGTAGCCACAGGCATGCCTAACACCTGGATGCTTCCACCCACAGTAGCCACAATTTTGGAGGATGTGAGAGCCACCACAAGGTGGCAACCAAACTTCACACATGATGAGGAGAGGGTGCTCATTGAGGCATGCCACCTATGCCTGCCCATCCTCACTGGCAGGGGAGGCAGCCAGACTGCACAAGCAGTGGGCTGTGAGGAGGTGACCCAGCAGGTGAACGCCATGACACCATAAAACTGCATGGTCTCAGAGTGCAGAAAGCACTGGAACGATGGACGCAGGATGGCTAAGGAGAAGGTGGCCAACATCCAGGCCTCCCTGCAGTGGACAGGGGTGGCCCAAGCACGACAGCACAGCCCTAATGAGGCCCTCCTGGCTGCCAGACAGCCATGCAGGGTGTCCCTGGCAGTGAGTTCCAGACCAGTAGCAGCCCATCGCAGCATTGTGAGTAGCTGTGTGTCCTTGAGATGGCCACCACCCATGTGCCAAGGCTGCCACGCCTGCCCCTGTACACCCAGGCACAGCAACATAGGGTTGGTTGCCCCTGGCCAGACATGACATGCTCCGTGGTGCCACTGCCACCATGCCACTGCACCGGGGGGCATGTGCTGCTGTGCATCAACATTGCATGTGACACCACTGCCATGCAGTGTGCATAATGGGAAGGTGAGGGGTATGACTGTGCCATGGCATGGCTAGCCATGTCATGCCATGGTCAGGCCTGCAGCCTTGGTGCTGTGTGGTTGGCCATTTACTGTTGTGCATCACCAATGTGACGTATGTGTACTGTGCATTAACCATGTATCCCCTTCTTCCCTCCACAGCACCATCACGTCTCCAGAGTGCAGCCGTGGCCACGGCTGCACATGATGCCCTCTTGGGCGATGATGCAGGCCTGTCTCATGGGGCTGTCAACACCACCGTGGATGACCCTGCAGCTGCACCATCCACATCCTAGGTGACTCTGGTCACAGCCCCGGCAGGCCCCGTGGGCCCCTCAGCAGGCACTGGCAGGACAACCGGTGGGTACATCACATGGCTGGTGAGCCTGTCCGGGTTGTCTGACAATGACCAGGATGATGCGGTGGACATTTCTGATGCACTACTTGTGCTCACCAGTGGCGTGCAGGGGGGTCTTGGTGCCACTGTGGTCAGCACTGCCACCACCAGCACAGGCATGGCAGACAGAGGTGCACCCAACATGGGGATGCCTGTGTACATGGCCACGGTTGCCACTGATGGCCACACTGTGCAGGGTGAGGCTGCAGACTTGGCACAGCTGCCCATGGCTATGGGTGATGTGCCCCCTCCGCCACTGCCATGTGCAGTGCTGGTGACATTGGTGGCATCCAGACAGGGTGCCATGGTGCACACACCAGCCCCACTGGCCTGGGAGAACACCACCCTTGGGCATTCAGTGGCATTGCCCAGCCAAGCCCTGCCCATGTCCCAGCCTGCCAGGGTGCATCCACCACCAATGGATGCACCAGGACAGACTGCTCCATCCCTTGCACGTCGACGATGCCACCATGAAGCATCACCCACCGATGACATTGGGGCCCTACCTTGACCTCCTGTGGGTGACTGTGGAGGGGCAGGAGGCCCTCCATGCAGAGTTCCATAGCCACAGGACTGTGATGGTCCAGGAGCATGAGTCTGTGGCTACATGGCATGCACAGATGCTGGCAGAGGCATGCATCACGTGGGTGGGCATGACTGCAGCTCTGGAGTGGATTGCAGCTGTTGCAAAGGTGGTGGCTGTCACCGCAACATGCCATGGACATCATGCATCCAGTCGGACACCATGGACCATGTCCCGTACACCCCTGGTGGCAAAGCTGGGTCAGCCCTCTGCTGCTGACTCTATTGCCACTGGCCTCCACACCCACCATCCCTGGCTCGGGTGGTTGTCATGAGTTGGCCACTCCCCTGGGCACCCATTCATGGTCTCGGTGTAGCACCCCTGCAGGGTCTCAGGTGACACCCCCTCTGGCCATTGGTGGCATGCCTGCCACCATCAGCTGTGGCAGAGGCCGGCCCATTTCCATGATGGCCAGTGCACTGCCCTGTGATGCCCATGGCCCCGGGTTTGCGGTGGCAGGTTCACACACCTGTGTGCACCAGAAGCCCTGTGGGTGGTGCCAGTGGCAGTGTGTGCAGTGGGAATCCACCCCACTGCAGCCCTGGCACCACTCCGTGCTACCTGTGCAGGACCACCTGCATGTCTGTGTGTGCCACTGTTGTGCCATGTGTCATGGGAATGATGAGTGCATTCTGGTGTCCACTGTGCCTTGCATAGGCCGCTGTGCACACTGACCCGTGATGTCAGTGGCATGGCCCAAGTGGTGCACAGCTGATGCATGCCTGATGTGTGTGTGTCTCTGTGTCTGTGTGTTCCTCACAGTGTGTGCACCTCTGGGTATTGTCCATTGTCCACTGTGCCCATGGCATGCATTCTCCACACATTGGTGCACACTTTGCACACATACATACATACCTGTATACTCACCTGCATGGCCCAAAGTGTTCCTCCACCACACACGCCTGTGGTGGTCCCTTGCTCTGGCCATCAGCCTTGGGTCTCTCTGTCCCAGCCCAGTGTTGCTGCCCTGGCCCTCTGGGGGTGTTCTGTTCCCTCCCTCCCCCAACCCCTCCTCCTTCCTGGAACTGTCGCCATCACTGGCCTTGACAGGTATTCCACGGTCTAGGGCCATGTTGTGTAGCATACAACAGGCCAGGAATATGCCACAGGTCTTCTCAGGGCTATACTGTAGGGTGCCACCTGACTGACACAGGCACCAGAAGCACATCTTCAGCATGTTGAAGACATGCTCTATGGTGGCGCGTGTCATGCTGTGTGCCTCATTGTAGCACTCCTCTGCCTCTGTTCTGGGTTGTCAGAAGGGGGTGAGTAACCAGGGCCTAAGCGGATATGCGGCATCACCTGTGGGGGTAGACATGTGTCCATTAGTACATAGAGTTACACCTTGCCATGCACCCTGTCCTCATCCCTGGTCTCAGTGGTGTGTGCACCTGTCCTGCTCTACCGCCCATGCATCCCAATTGCAGGCAGTCCTGCATCCCTACCCCAGCTGTGCCTGCATGCAACTGTCCATCATGTGGTGCACAGTGGTTGCATGTCTCCCCGTGTCCACCTGTGTACCCTTGCACAACCCTGCTGTCCCATGGCCCATGCATATGCATCACACTACATGGGTACCCACAGCCTGCCCCCTGTGTCCTGGCCTTGGTGTGCTCCTGTGCTGTTGGGGCCCTGTCATATGCACCTATCAGGTGGCCACTTGGTATTTCCCCATCCTCAGTCCTCATGTACAGTGCTAAATGGTGCCATATAAATGAATCATGTGCGCTCCCAGGGTGTGTGGCGCAGACATTGGTGATGCACCCTGTGGCATCACACACCACCTGGCAATTCATAGAATGCTATCCCTTCCAGTTGATGTAGGCAGTGGCATCCTCTCCAGGTGGTGCATGAATTGCCACACGGGTACAGTCTATGGCCTCTATGATACATGGCATGCATGCCACCCTGTAGAACACCAAAATCCAGAAAGTGGTGTCACTCAGGTCTCCCACCGCAAATGTGGATACAAATAAATTCAGGAAAAAGCCAAATGTAAAGAAATTTATTGAAGCAGGGAGTACCAGCAACACACAGGGCTCCCTCTTGTGCACCCTGTAGAACCCCCTGCATGGCTTCTGTCGGCTCTGCCTGTGTGCTGGGGAAATGGATGTGTTCTGAAGCTTGCAGTAGCAGTGCAGTGAGGAACTGTGTGAGGAGGCGGGGCATAGAGGGCTGTGAGATGCCAGTGATGTCCCCAGTAGGCCTCTGTAAGGTTCCTGTGGTGAGCAGGCACATGATCATGTCACCTTGGTCTCCACAGGGATGGCATGACCTCATGCAGTGGGTGCCTGCATCACATCATGGCACAGCTCACACAGCTGCCTCAGCATGACCCTGTTAAGATGGTATCAACCTACTGTCTCCACCTTGGTCAGCTGCTCAAAGGACAGCCTGTCATGATACCGCCATGGGGCCAGCCACCTACACTGCCTCCTTCTCCTCATTAGTGCACTTGCAATGGCCACTTCTGCTGAGTTCATTCTGCTGCAGGGTACTCAGTCCAGCCCTCTGGCCCAGTCTCTCTGGCTTACTGTGCTGGCTGGCTGTCTCTGTCTCTCTGTCTCTCTCTCTCTTTGTCTTCCACTCTCCCCCTGGATCAGGCAGTGTGCTGCTGCAGCAATTCAATCAATGACCTGTAGGTGGGCTAGACTTAAGTCGCCTTCTTTTGTACTTATCTTTCTATGGCGCATCTTGCCTTTGCTCTGTAAATGCTCCATGGATATGCACTGTGAATTGGGTTGCGCTGTGTATGCATGAGTACGCCCCCTGTATATGCGCCACATGTCATTATGTTGCACCTATGGTGCTTGTCGCTGGGTGCAGGGCATCTTGGTTGTGTCGGTGCATTCACCCTGTTTGAGAATCATTCTATGGCACATTTCTGACTTGCGCCAGTGCATCTGGGTTGTGCTGGGTGCATCTCTTTTGTGAATCCTGCCCTAAATCTGGAAAAACTTACAGATCATACCTCTCTCATTCAAAGTCCAACTGAATCATCATGGAATCAAATTATTCATCTATTACCCAATATTGGAAACTCCATAGAGTGGCATAAAAGATTGTTATATATCTGAAGTAATAATGCATGATTTTTAAGGTATAGTTGATTTTCTTTTTTTTTATTTGCTTTTCTGTTATTATTTTTAGAATATTATTTTTAAAATGTTGTTAAAGTTTATTCTGTGTTTTTGATTATGCATTTTGAAGTGATGTCAGATGTGTTGTGTGTGAATTAAAGAAATAAAATAAAAATGACATAGAAAAGATGAACTAGCCCAGTTCATTAGGGAGAAAATCATATTATTAATCCAAACATTAATTTTTAATTCTAGAATGTGTTGCAGCAAGACCCGACAGAAAAATATCATTTCAGTCCATCAGTTTAATATGAAAGCAGTTACCCCTATATAACTCTCGCCACTCAAATTAATTTCTACTATTGTGTGTATATATATATATATATATATATATATATATATATATATATATATATGTGTGTGTGTGTGTGTGTGTGTGTGTGTGTGTGTATATTCTCCAAACATTCTGCAGGCAGACAAAACATATGAACTTTTATGTAACTTTTATATAAACATAAGTTCATTATGACTGTTTGTTCCACAGTGGCTAACAAATCTTTTTCTGAATCTGTAGGTGTAGCTGAAACATCAGGACCCAAGGCAGTTGAATAATAATGCCTCAGAAAATCAACAAGTTGATCCACTTTGAAGATGATTTTAACTTTTCCATATTTTATAACTTTTACCTTTAAAGGGGGCAGCAGAGAAAAAGTGGCTCCAATTTCAAGCACTCCTTGCATATAAGACAAGTATCACCTTCTCCAATGTTGTGTTCGAAAAGCATACTGTAATCAGGGAAAATGAAACATGTATAACTTCTGTACTCGAAAGTTCCTTTAATTTTTGTCAACTTGAGCAAAAAATCATGGTCCAGCTCAAAAGTCAGTGTGCTATTATGGTAGATTTTAGTGCAGTAGTTGATTCCTGATTTTTTTAATATTCCTGAAAACTTTACCAAAGGAGAATTATTTCAAGAGAGGTCATTGATGGATATCAAAGCTTCCTATTAAATGTCTCTTGTAGTTGGAAACTCTTTATCAAGGATGTCAGGGGGACCAACATTTCTCAAGTTTCTGTATCTTAATTAATTTTCTCTGTTCTCCAATTTTCTTAATAGATTAATGTTCTCTTTTACAACACCTTGTAGTTATCTCTACCTCAAGAACCTTATTTTCTATTTTCTTATTTCTATTTTCTTTTTCAATTTTTGTGGACATTTCAGTAGCCTTTTTATCTCTGTTACCTCACTTTCTCTCATTTGCTTCTGATTTTATTGCAAAAATTCTGTTTTTTTTTATATAGGCCATCAAATCTCCTATTGTAACAGTCAGTCTAGTCCACTACCTTGCAAAGTGCCCAACCCAGAGACTCGAGTGAGTAATCCTTCACTGGGAAAAACTGGTAGAGAAACTGCTTGATTGCACCTCACTAGAAGAGGACTCACTAGCTGGTGGTTGTCCTGGTTTCAAGTGTGACTACCTTAAGAACATACTACTGTCAGAGTTCTGGTGAAAGGGCTTACTCATTCCCTTTTGTACTGGTTTTCAGCTTTGTTGCAGGAGTAACTCTAACTGTTACCTGTGGGGTGAGCAGTGAAGCAGAGTTGCCACAAATGTCATCATTCTCTGACCTGGTGATTGTAGGATGAAACCATCATTTTAATGACATAGACCTCAGTGTCATTGGTCAGCCAGTGGATATCCCTACTTCTGGTCTGACATCACTGCAGTGTTCACATAATGGCTATAAAATAGCAGATTAAAGCAAAATAAATGTAGGTCAAATGCTGATCACAGATCCATTATCTTTTTTTTCTCCCATACACTAGCTGAGTGTTCACTATGATAATGACCTTTCATATGCATTCATATTTTTAATATCTTGTCATTCAGTTCATTTTCCATCATTTCCTCCACAGTTCTTATTGAGTCTGATCCAATCTATCAGTCATTCTCTCTGATTCATCATGCAATCAGTCCATTTCTGCAACATGCCATCAAAATCCACAAATTTATTCCTATTGGTCATTATCATATTCCCCAGTCCTGCTCCCCTTGATGTCCATGTCTTGAGGATGAGTCCTTCTCTCAATGGGGTGCCTTTTAGGTTGCTTGGCTCCTGCATCATATCTGGGCAGTCCCACTGGGTGATGAGAAGAGCCAACACTCAGGGAAAGCCTCACCCATGCAAACCCATGGTAGGCAGCAGCTCATTGTGTAGTATTAGAGACCTCAGCTACCAGAATATGTGGCACTAAGTCCACCTGGGTTCCTTTAGCTGTGCAGACCACATCTACAGCACCTGTGAAGCTTTTTCACTTTACCTGGCTAAGGGCCACCTAGGCTCAGTCTGTATTCCTTTACTTTAGTTTTCAGACACAGTTAGACCTTCTTAATGCCTTGAAGCTGAGCGCTATCATTTCAACAGGCACTACACTCATCAGTTCACATTTTAGGGGTGGGCCTTCTTCAGGGGTTCTTCCTTTAACTGGTAGATCACACTGCAGCACTCCCACAGTGCTATTCCATTACAGTGATAGAGCAAAAGTCATCCCTCCAATAGTTTCTCCATGAACTGGAATTCCAAATTAACAAGTGAGCCATGATTAGAGTACCCATGTCAGGAAGGATGGTGGCTAAGGCCATGGATCCCAAGAAATTTCCTCCATGGAGGGGTTACTCTTGAGTGCCAAAGACCATAATACATCTTCTATTATAGCATTTTCCCTGGTAGTAGGATTTCCACTCTGAGTTGGGGTTGGATGGTGGCTCACCTTATCCTACAATTCTGCCATTCCCTCTCTCCACTGGAAGTCATGCCTCTGTCTGCTATCACTCATTGTGAGCTATCAGCTCTCTATGTCATCACATTACTGATGTATTTTTTTACAGCTGTTATTTTATAGTTCTTTTGAGCTCTTTTGTAAAGTACTTTTAGCCAAAGGAATCACATTTCTGTAGTACCTTAGCAGTGAAACTCTGCTGAAGAGGTCTCCTCTGCATTCATGGTACCCCAATAGGAGGTAGCCCTACAGGGGACAGAGAGTGCAAATAGCCAAAGTAACTATGTATGACAGTCAACAATCCAGTCATACAACTAGCCTTCATCTATCAACATGTTGCACAAGCATTACTTCATAGAGTGGCTGCAGACACCTATGACGTGCTCTCTATATTGCAGAGAAGAATAGAGAAGCAGGGAGACTCTGTTTTAAAATTGTTATTAAAAGGTATGCCACCTACACTTATTTGAACTACACCTCCTTACCAGTCCAACTTATTACTGGCCCCTGTTGTGCACCTCTCCTGCTTTTCTTTCTCCCTGTTTGCAGGAGGAAGGCCACGCTGGTGGCCCAGGGGGTTTCCTTGAAGCTTTGTCAGATTGCAAGCAATGATGAAGGAGCTGTCGGAACAGCTTTCAAGCAAAGAGAAGGCTGCACCTGAAAAAAGAAGTGTCCCCTCTGAAGACTTTGGGGGTTTCAGTCTCTTTCACTACTGGGGAGTATATTTCTGAACTTTATACTTTTATAAGAAGGATTACATCCTTTTTACACCTTCTATGAAATTTTAATTCCCCCTGTGAAACCAAGAAGTTTGAGTAGTACTAGGAGTTTTTAGTGTTTAAGCTATCTACTGAGATGTGCCATTTGATATAAGTCATGGATGTAAGTCACGGCTCCGGTGCTGACATGCTGACATGACAATAACTTAATTTTAGTTTAACTTTGTAATGACCTGCCATCATACATATTACATTTTATAGAAGAATATTTTTATTTTGTATTGTATTTAACACTGGGTGTTTTTCACACTGTATGCAGATTATTAGTCACCTGCCCACTGCTTTCAACAGTGCATGTGCATTCTGTCTTAATCAGACTGCAACAAGGCCTTGTGCAGCATGGAGCAGTGAAGTGGTTTTTGGCCGGGGATTGTATTTTAAAGTCATATGAGTGTTGGTTCTGCTTTTGGTTCTTTACTTGTTTTTTTGCCTGTAATTTTGTACTTCGCGCTCATTAGCCACTTATTTTGCCATGCTCTTTTTTTGTTTTCTGAGTTCTTAGCAGATTGTTAAGAGAAGCAGTTATGGCAATTACAGCATAAGTTGGTGGTGTGAGCATCACTTTAGTGTGAGTCTGTGGCATGTTGAAGAAAAACATCGCATTAGCTGGCTGCTTTGGTACACTGAGGCTTGAAAATCAGTTTATTCTATTTACTCTTTGTGGTACCTACGGTGCTCAATGCACTAAAGAAGAAGTTTTCTCTATTAGTACTTTCTCTCAGGGCAAAAAGTACTTTAAAATAGTTAAAGCTAAAATAGAATCCTTTTCTCTTGAATAGAGCATAATAGAGCAGCAGAGTTGCTTATTATATAAAACTCATATTTTCTGTGTGCAACAACTGGGGGGATAATTTTAAACCTTTTAAATTTTGTTCAGTTGATCAGCATTACTTAACAGTGTTTAGCAACTGTATTTAGAACATCAGCATTTAATTACATACTAACATACTAAAATGCCAGCAGAATAGGCCTAACGGTCTTTCGCGTCTGCTCATTTGGTCAGCCCCCACCCTGGGAGCTGACCTTGCTGCCCCCCTCTCCTTCTCTGGCTTCTCCCTTCCCAGTTCTGGATATTCTCACTGCATTGGATTTTGCTTCCAGAACCCTTCCCCTGTACCTGTCCCACCCCCTCTTGAACCCCTCCACCATCTCTGCATCCACCAGCCCCCTAGGCAGCACATTCCATGGCTCCATCACCCTCTCAGTGAAGTAGCACCTCCTCCTTTCTCCACTGAATCTTCCCCCTCCAGCTTCCACCCATGCTGTCTAGTGGCCCCCTCCTCCTTCCTTCGAAGCACCCTGACTGTTCCTCCCCTATTTACCCCCTTCATGTACCTGAAGACCTCTATCATGTCCCCCAGTCCCTTCTCTCTTTCAATGTGTACATATTTAGCTCTTGAGCCTCTCCCCATAGGTCCTGTCCCTAAGCCCCAAATCATTTTGGTTCCCTCCTCTGGACCCTCTCCAGGAGTTTAATGTCCCTCTCTTAAGTGTGGCCTCAAAACTGCATGCAGTACTCGAAATCTGACCTCACCAAGCAGTTATACAGAGGGAGTATCACTTCCCTGCTTCTGGAGGTGATCCCCCTAGTGATGCATCCCAGCATCCTGTTGGCCTTGGCTGCTGCCCTCCTACAAGTCTCCGAGTTGTTCATCTTGACATCCACCACCACCCCAGGTCCCTCTCAGCCATCGAGACTTGCTTTTGCCCCCAGGGTTTGCACTTGGCTCAGGTTTCTGGCCCCAGGTGCAGTACCTTGCATTTCCCTGCATTGAACCTCAGCTTCCACTTTCTAGACCATCTTTCCAGAGCCTCCAGGCCCCCCTGTAGGGCCACCCTCCCCTCCTCCCCATCCACTACCGACCCCAATTTTGAGTCATCCACAAATAAATTGAATTTAAATGAATTTAACTGAATTAAGTGTTTTTTAGGTATAATATTGTATGCTTATTTATTTTTTATAGTGGAAAAAGATTTTAAAGGCTTAAAGGGATATTATGAAAGTAAAGACCTGATGATTCCTTCCTTAATTACGACACAATATTTTGAAGTTGGAGGGTTAACTCATTGGACTCTAAAGGGCTTTGGGATCGGTCTATTGGGTTATTGGACTATAATTAGATTATTGGGATATCTGGTCTGTTTTAATCATCTAGAAAACTGCAAATCCATGACAAAGGTTTCCCTGGCCAACAACGAATTGCAAACAAGGTTGTTTTATGATCTTTGAAAACACATATTATGGATTTCTTCTTAAGTACCTGGTTTTAATGAACTTTGGACCCTGCCATGTGGATTTATATTTTTATTATTGTGGACCATTTTACACAAATTATTTCTCCTCTTGTGGTAGATAAGTAATATTAAGTAATACCAAGAGTGCTAATTTAAGGTTACTGGGTTTTGCAATTTGAGTAGTAGCCTCTAGCAATTTAAGGCTAACTTCACCTTCCATTCACTTTACATTGTGCCATCTGTTACTTGATTGTGTGACTAATAAATTATCAAGGTGTTAATTGAGTAATTGAGATAAGCGATGGGATAACTGAGTGTATTAATTGAGGGTAAAGAGAGTGGACCTTTTAGCTTTTTAGATCTTTTTTCTAAGAGATTAATAAAATGAGAATGGTTAAAACCAGGAGTGAAAGGTCTGCTATCCAACAGTCAGTTCAAAACAATAAGAAATTAAGAAAGGAAAAAAGAGATGAAGAAGAATCTAATAAAAATAAAACACTGATGGACCAGCCTGATACATCAAAGGAATATAATAAAAGGAAGCAAGGGGGAAAGTTAAAACATGTGAACCAACCTAAAATAATGGTCTCTTTTAAAAACATAAAACCCGACTATTCTGTGCCAAATTTTGTTAAGGAGGGCTTTAGACCCTGCTTCTCAATAAGAAATAAGGAGTCTCTAGAAAGTCCAAGAAAAAAATGAATTGATAACTAATTCTAGTAGTAGACAAGTTTTGCCACCTGACTCAAATGATGTGGAAATTATCTCATTAGATAATTACAGTATAAATAGTTGATCAGAATGCTCTAGATCTGGATGTACCTTATCCCATGAAATGAAAGTTGATGTTATAGATTCAAACTCAATGTCATCACAGGAAACTTCATTAGCTGTCTTTTATGAAAAAAGTTCTATTTTGGAGTTGGATCTGTCTTTGATAGAAAATATTGACCCTGTTATTGAATTGCCTTCGAAAGGGTTGGATAAAGAAAGAGATGAGATTTTAAAGGGTGGAGACCCTAAATATTGTTTATTCCCTCAAATACTAAAGGATCTGAATCATACATTGTATAAATTAAAACATCTGGAATCAAGCCAGGAAAAAACAAAATTTGATAGTCCAGATGATTATAGTTCAGGTTCCCCTTCTCTTAGATTCTCCTCTTCTTCCTCATCCTCTTTATTAGAGCAAAAACAAAATAGTAAAAAAGAATCTCGAGGCAAAGAAA
The DNA here is from genome assembly GCA_016271365.2 of Neoceratodus forsteri. Classification (NCBI taxonomy): domain Eukaryota; kingdom Metazoa; phylum Chordata; order Ceratodontiformes; family Ceratodontidae; genus Neoceratodus; species Neoceratodus forsteri. The sequence continues at coordinate 344,966,710 of CM028136.1, forward strand.
TTGGCTATAACAAAGAGTTTTTTTGCAAACAAAGGAGATTTCACATCTAACTCTCCTTTATCTTCACAATTATTGGAAATGATCAAGAACCAATATTATGCAAATTTAATAATACTGGAAAATGTTTGGGCTTTAAAACAAGAATTGGATAATTTGAGCGGTGACGTCACTCACAATAGAGCTTTGCTGGACATGCTAGCAGGACTAAAAATGATTAATAGTATAGATTCTATAAAGGAAATTCAAAATCATCAAAATTTGGCTCCTGCTGCCAAGAGTAACAAAGTACTACAAGTAAATCTACCCCCTCCATTCCAGAAGGGTATAGACGTTATACCTGAGTTAGTGAGTAAAGAAACTCCAGTGCTTTCCTGAAAAATAGAGTCTATAAAGGGGAAAAGAACAACAAACAAGGATGACATGGGTCAAAAGACAAACAAAGAGGATGAGAAAGAAATGGCGCAAAGGAAACAAAAAAAAGTCTGTAAAGTCTTCTCAGAATGAGAAGTCAGTAAACAATAATCAGAATAATCAGAGTTAATTCTCGATGGATGAAACCTCAAAATTAAAGGAACATACATTGATAGTTGAACCACCAATGGATAGAAAGTCAATTTTGAATTGAACACTGTGCAAAGTTCAGGAGGGGAGACCAAGGGTGTCAAAGATGGGTCCCAAATAAAGACATTCCATATGACACAGAATGGGAATCAGCCAAAAAAATCCTGCCAACTCAATCTTGAGGAATTTTTGATAGAGATGCATGGGGTAAATAGATTATGTAATGAAACAACAAAGTCATTAACTGAATTGATATTAAAACTTCTGCAAATTCCATCTGATGAAGAGGAGATTTTTATAATGAGACCCCCAAATTTGGATTATAAAGACTGTGTACTTGTGTATTGTGCTAAGGAAGAGACAGCTATGAAAATCTGGAACTTTCAAAATGATTTGTCTAAAAGAGGAATTTATTTACTTCCTCCACAAGCTGTCCCATTATTATATAATGAACAATCATTAATAAAAAGGAAGGAAGGTCTAGGTAATTCATGCTGGCTTACTGAGGTCAATAGAACAATCTCTAACTATAATTCCTCTAAAAAAAATTGAATGGGAGAATAAAACCTTGTCTCTTTTGGGGGATAAGTAATTAAAGGTTATCCCATTGGAGCCTTAAAAAGAGAAATAGGGTCTTTTCTTTCTTGAGCCTTAGTGTTGAATAATATTAGGACTACTATAAAATTTATATACATACATGACTCTTATTTAAAGATACCTCAAAATTGATATTACATTTCAGTCTAGTAATTTGGCAGCTTTGGTATTACAGACTTCAAAGGTCTTGGGCATGCATGATTTGTATCTTGCAGATGTTGAGACACTAGATAAATTAGGAAGGTTAAAAAACTGTAGCAACCAAACAGTTTTAGAAACAGCAATTCCTTTTTAACCCCTTACAGACTTAAGTACAAATTGGCAAACAGACTTAAGAGAGATAGATACAAATGATGGAGCAAAAGACCTTAAACAGTTAAAAGTACTTACATGGAATGTAGAAGGGTTACAAAACAAATTAGCAGATAATCATTTCCAGAATTTTCTAAGTGGCGTGGATATTATTTGTTTCCAAGAGACATGGTTGTGGGGGGAGAATCCCCCATTGATCCCTGGTTATTCAGGATTTACCCTTCCGGAAACAAAAATCAAAAAGAATGGTAGGCCTAAGGTGGGAGTGGCAAGTTATGTTAAAACAAGTGTGGATTTTAAAATAACACATCAAACAGTGGATCTACCCAAATGCCAAGTGTAAAAGTTGGAAAGCCCAACTGCTGCTTTGTTAATTTGTAATGTTTATGTATCATTAAGTAGTGATAAAGTTTAAAAGGAATATTGGAAAATCTTTATTTTTTTTTTAAATGATAGCTTCTGCCAAAAAACAGACAGAACACCAGGAGGAAGGAGCTACTGGTATAACTAAAACTTCTCTACTGGGACTAAGAACTAGAACTCTTGTACTGGGACCTTCAATTTATGGTAAAAAAAAGTTAGTGTGTTTGTCAGAGGTAGTTAAAGTAAATTGTTATCTGTTATCTGTGTTATCTGTGTACTTATCTAGGTGCTTGTCACAAGTGTCTGAAGGGAATTGTTATCTGTAAAAATAACTAAGTGTAGAAAGATTTGCAAAGTAGGGGGAGTGGCTTAGCTAGAAGGAGAGAGATTAAAACCAGATTTAAGCACTACCCTAGATAGCTTCTGCCAGAGAATAGACAGAACACCAGAAGGAAGGAGCTACTGGTATAACTAAAACTTCTCTATAGGGACTATATTGCCCTCCTTCCCTTCCCTCCACCCCCCACCCTAAACTAGTTCTACTTTTATAGGCATAGGATTTAACTGACAACAGGAACTTCCTGTTTGGGAGCAGGAAGTGAGTGATCACAGAGCCACCAAAGACTCACCATCCGAGAAGGGCAAGAGTAGCTCTCCATCCCCCCCAGCTGCTGGAGGTTTGACTCTGAGCACGTAAGGAGACTACTGAGAAATATATGAACTTCTTGCCTCAGAACAGGAAGATCAGGAGCTAAAAGGGCATAGAGGCACTAAGTAAATAGGGAAAAAAATAAATAAACAAACAGAGGAAAGAGTAAATATTCCAAACAACAGTTAGGGGGCCAGAAAAAAGGCATGATGGGAGTGGTGCAGTGCAGTGGCTGTGGAGCAGTAGTCTTCTGGGAGACGTTCTGGAGGATGCAGTGTTGTTCCATATGCAGGCACCTCTTTGGGCTGAGGGAGGAGGTTGCTCATCTTCAGGCTGAGTTGGCCAGGATTTGTGGGACCTCCTCTCCCTCCCAGGGACCACCAGGGTCATTGCTGTTGCCTCAGAGGTTGCCAGAAAGAGGAGCAGTTGGACCACAGTGGGTTCAGGAAGGTGAGAGTGGTGGAACAGAGTGCATCCTCCAGCTGTACTCTCCACAATTTCTATGCCATTCTGGAAAAGTGTGGTTCCTTGGAGGCACCCACAGTGGAGACCAAGGAGAATGCTGGGAACCTCCACAAGGAGAACCACAGGAGGTGGCATGGGACCCCACAGGGAAGGAAATGACTCCTGGTGGGGGACTCCATTGTTGGGAAGGTAGAACTGGGGAGGAAAGGGAGAGGGAGGTTAGGTGCCTGCCTGGCACCATGACTTGGAGGGACAGGGAGTGAATCCTCAGGATTGCAGGAGCAGTTGCACAAGGGAGGGAGCTGGATGTCATTGTCCACCTAGGGACAAATGACCTGGCTAAGAAAGGGATCAGAGCAGTGCAAGAAGTCTTTGTGGAGATGTGGAGGGGCCTTAGACAAATAGCACACACGGTAAACTTCTCGGAGGTGCTGCCTGTCTATGGCATGGGCGAGTCTAGGGTGCTCCACACCATAGGATTCAATCAGTGGTTGAAAAACTGGTGCAGAGCTCAGGGACTTGGCTTCATTGGGGACTGGGGGTCCACCTGGAGGGATACAGGCCTATACTGGTGTGATGGTCTGCATCTGTCCAGGAGGGGAACCAGACTCCTAGGTGATAGGTTTAAATACTTCATTGGCAAGCATTTAAAATAGCCAAGGGGGGAGGTCCTGGAAAGGAGCAGGGAAATCCTAGCCCCCCCAAAAAAAATCAGGGTACTAAGTGAGGTAGACAGCAACATAGAGATGTCAATAGGAAGAAGTGCAGGGTTAAATGGAGAAAGTGACAAATACAATAAGGACAGGGATGGGGCAAAAAGGAGTAAGGCCATCAAGAAATGGAGGGTAATGAGTACCAACATTCATAATCTGGGCAACAAGCTCCCTGAACTGGTGGTCTTGATGGAAGAGGGATGCCTGGATCTCATAGCAGTCACAGAAACATGGTACACAGAGAACCGTGACTGGGATGTTAACATACCAGGGTACACAACTTACAGGAGAGACAGGGAGGGCAGAAGAGGGGGGAGTAGCTCTCTATGTATGGGAAGGGATAAAAGCAACTGAACAAAAGAGTAAACAGGGAGGTGAGGAGGCACTGTGGGTCACCTTAGAGACTGGAAATGGCACCACAATCTGCACAAGGGTTGTATACAGACCCCCATGTCAGGGGGAGGGAATGGACAAGGATATGATAGAAAGCATACTTAGGATGGCAGAGAAATGGGACATACTGTTGATGGGGGACCTTCATATGCCAGATGTCAACTGAAGCACCTTTGCTGCAGCCACATCCAAAAGAAGGGCCATTCTTGATGCCCTTCAGGTGGCATGCCTTAGACAGATAGTTTTGGAACCTACTCATGAGGGAGCAATCTTAGACCTCGTACTCTCAGATGGGGACAGTGAGAGGATCTCAGATCTAGAAGTGGGTAGCCATTTGGGAACAAGTGACCACCAAACAGTGTGGCTCATGATAAACTCAGCTACAGAGTCAAGCCATGCAAAAGTGAGGGTTCTGGACTTCAGCAGGGCTGACTTTGGCAAGATGGGAGAGTGCCTTAGAAAAGCACTAGCAAACAGGCTAGAAGGAGGGGTGGAGCAACAATGGGGAAATATCAGAACTGCCATCACAGAGGCAACAAGCCTTTGTGTGAAGCAAATAAACAAATCAAAGCAAAAGAAAATCCACTATGGTTCTCAAAAGAGGTGGTGGTGAAGGTTAGTGAGAAAAAGATAGCATTTAGGAAGTATAATGAAACACAGAAGGAGCAGGACAGAGAACTGTACCAGTTAAGGCAGAAGGAAGCAGGGAGGGTAGTCAGAATTGCAAAGGCACAAACTGAGGAAAAGATAGCTAACTCAGTTAAGAAGGGGGATAAAACCTTTTATAGGTATATCAGGGAGTGTAGAAAGACAAAGGGAGGGATAGTGAGGCTGAATAGAATGGATGGTGGGTGGGCAGAGAGTGACAGTGAAAAAGCAGGGATACTGAATGAATACTTCTGTTCAGTATTCACAAAAGAGGAAGTGGAGAGGTGCCTAATCTGATTAACAGAAGCACTCTGGAGAAGGGGGTCGATCCCAGTCCTTTCACAGAAGAAAGGGTTCTGAAAGAACTCCTAAAACTGAAGGTAGACAAAGCAATGGGACCAGATGGAAATCACCCTAGAATTCTAAAAGAATTACGCAGAGAACTAGTGACACCACTGACTACCCTTTTTAACAAATCATAGGAGGATGGTGTGGTACCCGAGGACTGGAAAGAGGATGATGTGATTCCCCTTCACAAAAGTGGGTCCAAGACAGAGGCAGGAAATTACAGACCTGTCAGTTTGACCTCTGTGTTAGGGAAAGTGATGGAATCACTTCTGAAGGAAATAATTGTTGAGTACCTAGAGGCCAATGGGGCACAGGACCCAATGCAGCATGGGTTCACAGCAGGAAGGTCATGTCAGATGAATCTAATAAATTTCTTTGAATGGGTGACCAAAGTTGTAGACCAGGGAAGGGATGTGGACATGGCCTACCTAGACTTTAGCAAGGCATTTGACACAGACCCACACAAAAGATTAGTAGTCAAATTAACTAACCTGGGAGTGGGTTCAAGAGTGGTAGCCTGGATAAAACATTGGCTGAACAACAGGACACAGAAGGTAATTGTAAATGGTGTCCACTCTGAAGAAAGAGGGGTTACTAGTGGGGTGCCACAGTGTTCAGTACTGGGTCCAGTCCTTTTTATTATAAGTGACACTGCAGAGGGACTGGAAGGAAAAGTATGCCTCTTTGCAGATGACACAAAGATCTGCAACATGGTTGATACACAAGGAGGCATGGAAAGGATGAGAAGGGACGGCAAGGTTGGAGGAATGGTCAGAAGTATGGCAGCTTGGATTCAATGCAAAGAAGTGCAAAGTAATGCACCTGGGAAACAAAAACCCAGGGGAAGATTACACAATGAGGGGAGGTAGTAACAAGAACAAAAATGGAAAGGGACCTGGGGGTAATCATATCAGATGACCTTAAGGTTGGCAAGCAATGTGAGAAGGCAGTAGGGAGGGCTGGGTTGGATACTGGGATGTATAGGGAGTGGTATCACCAGCAGAAAACAGGAAGTTGTTAACCCCCTGTACAGACAGTTGGTGAGACCCCATCTGGAGTACTGCGTCAAGTTCTGGAGACCCCATCTCCACAAGGACATAGACAGGATGGAGGCAGTTCAGAGGAGGGCAACTAAAATGGTGCAGGGTGTGCAAGAGAAGCCATACAAGGAGAGACTAAAGGAGCTTAATATGTATACCCTTGAGGAAAGGAGGGAGAGGGGGGACATGATACAAACATTTAAGTACCTCAGTGGAATCAACAAAGTCAAAGCGGGTAGCATTTTTCAGAAAAAGAAATGTGCAAGAACAAGGGGACACAATTTGAAGATAGAGGGGGGACAGCTCAGGGGCAATGTGAGGAAGTATTATTTCACAGAGAGGGTGGTGGACACATGGAACAGCCTTCCTGAGGAGGTTGTGGGGTCTAAAACTGTGGGAGAATTCAAGAATGCATGGGACAGGCATAAGGCAATTTTTTGGGGGGGTAGGAAGAAATAGGCTGTTGGTTAAATAGGATCTGCAGCTTATCCTCTAGGTAGAGAAATGGGCAAACTAGATGGGCCAAGCAGTCCTTATCTGCCATCAAAGTCTATGTTTCTTTAAAGTAACCTTTGAAAAACTAGCAGAAGAGAATGAACGTAGTATTATAATAGTTTTAGGGGACTTTAACGCTAGAATAAAAGAAAAGGGGATAATAAACTCAGAGTTGACAGATTGTGTGACTATAATAAACAAAAATTCATTCTGTCAATGATCTTCAAAGGATAAAATCAATAACAAAAATGGCAAATATCTGCTTTGTATCATGGCTGAAATGCATTATATAATTTTCAATGGAAGAACAAAAAGTGACAAACAAGGAGCATATACTTTTATAGGTCCTAAGGGGTCCTCTGCAGTTGACCAGGTTTGGAGAAATATTCAAGCAGTAGGTAAAATAATAGATTTGGAAGTAATTTTAAGATCAGAATCTGCACATTTGCCTGTGCTGACAAAATGGCAGCTAGGAAATGGATCGGAATGGCAAATGATAAACAGAATCGACTCTGTATCGAGATCATAAATAAGAAAAGGATAAGATGGCAAAATACAAGTATTCCTCACTTTGCTGACATATTGAGTGGTGCCTATATGGAAAGATATATGAATGAAATGTTTAAGATTGAGGGCCAGATATTCAAAACTTTGCCCTGGGGCTAAATTAGCACTGCCCGGTGGGCAAACTTAGCCCAGAGCACAAAGCAAGCTATATTGGGTGTTGGGACCAGTGTTGTTTGGGATATTCATTGCAGACATATCATGGGACATCAAGAGCAAGATCAGTCTGTTTGCTGATGATACCAAGGTTGGCGCGGTGGTGGATGACCTAGGGGGATGGCAGGGGTTGCAGGATGATCTGGCAAAGCTTGAAACCTGGTCAGACACCTGGCAACTGGGCTTTAATGCCAAAAAGTGCAAGGTGATGCATTTTGGGATGAAAGAACAGGAGGACTTACAGCTAGGGGAGTGCAGCTAGCCCAGACAGAGGAGGAGAAGGATCTGGGTGTGCTCATCACAGGGTCAATGAACAACTCGCACAGTGTAGGAAGGCAGCTGCAAAGGTCAACAAAATGCTGGGTTGTATTGCAAGGGGTATATCCTCAAGGAGGGAGGAGGTGATTCTGCCACTGTATAGGTCATTAGATTGGAGCCACACCTGGAGTACTGCGTGCAGTTCTGGCATCCGTATCTGAAGAGGGACATTAAGTTACTAGAGGGAGTGCAGCACAGGGCGACAAAGATGATCAAGGGTCTGGGGGACTTATCATATGAGAGGAGGTTGAAGGAGTTGAACATGTACTCACTGGAGGAGAGGAGAGACGGGGGACATGATTGAAACCTTTAAATACATGAAAGGAATAAACAAGACAGGTACAGAGGGGCTGTTCAAAGTAAGGGAGGGGAGGGCCACCAGGGGCCATGATATGAGACTGGAGCGAGGAAGGTTCAGGAGGGAGATGAGAGACACTTTTTACAGAGAGGGTGGTGGCTGGGTGGAATATCGTTACCTGCAGAGTGGTATGCAGTGGAACAGTGGACTGCTTCAAGCGAGGATGGGACAGGACAAGGGGGAGGGTTAATGAAGGGGAAGGGTGGAAGGGAGGGGCAGCTGCAGAATAAGGGGTGCTAGCTGCACATTCGAGCAGACTTGATAGACCTCTAGGCCTTTATCTGCTGGCAAATTTTGTATGTTCGTATATTCAAAAGGAAATAGCCCGGTGCAAAACCAGCTGAATATAGCAAGCAAAGGAAGCCAGGCAAACAGGACCAGGATTGCAGGGCAAAAATTGCCCGGGAATAAGACAGCACTGACTATAGCAACAGGGAAGTGCACACTGCAACTGCTGCTCATTAGACACTGGAGCAAGACAGTGTTGCAGGTGGAGAACATTGTGTGTGATTACACAGAGATGTCTGATAGCTACTGCAAATAGTAATGTAAGCCACAGTTCATTCATTCCTCAGTCAGTGGCTGGCCATAGTGGTGTGAGGAAGGCTGAGCCGGTCGCCGGCTCGCTTCGTGTCAGATGGGTGGGCTGAGCACGGGCAGCACTACGGGGTAGGGGGGTACCACTAGACTACCAGGGAAAATAGTTTAATGTTATTTGAAATGGGGGTTGGGATACATGCTGTGGGGAGGCGGGGCACTAGACTACCAGGGAAATAAGTTTAATTTTATTTGAAACAGGGAGAGTTTCATTGTAATTGAAACGGGGGTCAGGATACATGCTGGGGGTGGTGGGGCCTCTAGACTACCAGGGAAATGAGTTTCATTTATTTTAAAAGGGAAGAGTTTCATTTTAAATGAAAGGGGGGTTGGGATACGTGCTGAAGGTGGTGGGCCAACTAGATTAGTAGAGAAATGAGTTTCATTTTATTTGAAATGGGGGTCGGGATATGTGCTGGGGGGACCACTAGACTACCAGGAAGGGTTTAATTTTATTTGGAACAGGGTCAGGATACATGCTGGGGGTGGGAGGCCATTAGACTACCAAGGAAAGGAGTATAATATTATTTGGAATGGGGTGGGGATCGTGCTGGGGTGGGGGACCACTAGACTACCAGGGTATTTATCTATTTCTACAGGGAACGGGGGTCAGGATATGTGCTGGGGGGGACCACTAGACTACCAGGGTGATTCTTGCTATACAGCAGCTATGGGGGGGTCCACGATGGGGAGGCACCGCCGCATTACTGACAGTTTTTTTCAGCAGTATCTAGCGCTGCTCTACAGATCGTGCTAATGCCTATAGCATGGCGCTATACATTTGAATAGGCCATGCTGCTGGCATTCATGGGTGCTCTCCTGTCCATGCCCCTGCATACCATTATCTATTAGCATCAGCTCTACCACACAGCGAAGGCACTAATAGGGCTTTTCAATATTGCAGCCTCGCGCAAATCCAGCGCTATTCCAGTGCTATGGATTTGCGCTAGGTGCAAAGGTTTGACTTTCTGGCCCTGAGCCTTCAATTAATGTAATAACACTCTGGGAGAATATCTCTTTTTTATATGTAATTCAAGGAAGGAAAATCAAACACGGTTTAACCTAAGATGTAAGAAAGGTAAACAAAAATTAAATAAATTGATTAGACAGTACAAAAATAGGAATCTCAAAATAACAAATAATATTCTGAATAAAGAAAGGACATATTACAATGAAATTTTATCCAATGAAAGATTAAAGTATCAAAAAACTGTGTGGTAAAAATTAAGAATTTCCATTGTCAAGAAGGATACCAAACAATTTTGGGCATTGGTTAGTAAAGGATATAATAAATATGCCACAGATATCTCGGCAGGGATTACCCCTCAAATCTGGTAACAATATGATTTGGACCTATATTTTCACAAATTGAAGATGGACATAATTTTAAGAAAAAAAAACCATCAAAATACATTTTCCTAAATCTGTATATATAACTGCATTGGAAATTCTTGAAGCTTTAGATAAAATATCGGTAAAAAATGCCCCAGGTCCTGACCAAATATTGGCAGGTCTGTATCATTCCTTTAAAGAATGGTAGACCCCAGTTTTACAGATTTTATTTAACTATTGTATTCAATGGGAACAGTATCCAGATTCGTGGAATGGCAGTATAATATGCCCAATTTATAAAAAAGGAGATACTAATAACCCCGCAATTTATTGACTTATTAGTTTGATAGATGCCTGGCAGAAAATATTTACCAGAGTAATATTGGATAGACTGCAACAATGGGCTGAGAAGAATAATATAATATCAGAGTTGCAAAATGGATTTAGAGCAAAAAGATCAATGGTACAGCATTGCTTTGTGTTATAGCATATTATTTGGAAGTATGTAAATATAAAAAAGGACAAATTATACTGCTGTTTCGTCAACCTCAAAACTGCATTTGATTCTATAAGTAGGAAAATACTATGGTCAAAATTAGAAAAGGGTAACATTGATCCTAACCTCTTAGATATTTTTATAAGGCTGCATAATAATACCTGGCTTAAAGTTAACTATAACCAACAGGGGAAGCTTACAAATAAAATATATACTAATGTAGGAGTTCACCAAGGTTGTCTGCTGGCTCCTTTGCTATTTAATTTATATATTAACTCCATCTTACAGAGCTTAAATAATCTAGACTTTTACTCCCCAAAATGTTTTTGCAGAGAAAATCCCCCTTTTAGCCTATGTAGATGTCATAGTTCCTATATCTACAGCTCTGCTAGGCTTGCAACGTAAGGTTAATATGTTTTCTAAGTTATGTAAGAAGGACGAATTAAATATTAAATTTCAAAATACAAACACGGTGGTTTTTGGTAAAAAAAAAATAATAGGGTACCCTCACTATTTATAGGGGAAAATAAAGTCAAATTAAAACCATATTACAACTATTTAGGTTTAAGATTTACATCAAATCGCTCTTGGAATTTACATATTAAAATTATGATAGAGAAACTAAGAACAGCATTTGGAGCGTTCAAACAATTTAATGGGAAAATGCATCAAAGCTCGATCCCAGGAAATTTAAAAGCTATCAATGCAAAAATTAAAACAAGCATTCTATGTGCTATGGAAATATGGACTCCAGCTGATATAAAACTACTAGAAGTAATAATAAATAAAATGTATAATATTATATTAAGAGTCCAACAATCTGTCCCAGCTGAAATTCTGAGGAAAGAACTGGGACTATTCTCTTTATTAACATTGGCAGTTGAACGTAGAATCACTTTCATATTACAATTGTTTCTTCTCCCAGATTACAGACTGCTAAACTGTGTCTGGAAGAAAAAATAACATATCACAATATAAATTTCACATCTGGAACAATTAAAACCATAAAGGACAATATATTACAATGGGGTTTGGGAAACTTAGTATATGAAATTTATTTTACACCATTCTCCAAGATAGTGGAACAAATTAAATAAATAGAGACCACTTCATAGCATTGGATCAAGAAAAGATTGATAATTTGAGGCATTTTCATTGGTTAAAATGAATGAAAATAAATCATGGCTTAGAATTTTATTTGATTGCTTTGAGAGACCCCCAGAAGAGAAGATTGCGTACTAGATATAGGCTCACGTTATACTCAGCCAACTACATATTATATGATCAGAAGAGCCCTGGAATAATGAACTCAGAATGTAATTGTTTATTAGGTTTCCAGGATGACCTTAAACACATAATTTTACATTGTCAAAAATATAAGGCCTTTAGGAAGAAATGGTTGGCCCCAATATTGGCTACCCTTGGTCTCCAGTCTGTAGAACTAATTATCCTTTTGTTTAAAACAAACAATAGGAATATATTGACATATCTTGTTAATTTTCTAAAAAGGATTTATCTGTAATGATGTACTTATGAGTTTATGAATGATATTCTCTTAGAAAACCCTGTATAATATTGTGTGATGAAAACAATATAATGTGCAATAGAAATGTAAATGGCTGTCAAATTTTTAACAATTTTTGTAAAAACTTTAAGTCAATCAATAAAATGTTCTACCTACCTATCACTTATGAAATAAAAGTAAATGTCTGACTTTGACTGGTGGGCACAACCAGTCCCACCACCTTCCTGGGATATATAAACCAGATTCCACCAGCCTCATAAGGAAGCTTGATCTCACTGCTCCCATCTACCCCCTCTTCTTTGTAGCTTACTTCTTCTCTTAGTTCCCTTCCAATATACCTTAGTAACACTTTATTTTGAGTGTTGGTTAACTACACTGTAGTTAGAGTATAACTACATTGTAACTGCACTGCATTGCAAGATAGTCTCATGCAACAAGCATATAACTAAAGTGTAATTACCCTTGCTGCAGGTAATTAATGATTATCTACACCGCAGTTACATTGAAACTGTAACTTAAAATAAAATATGATCAATACCTTTATACAAAAGAATCACCTTCCCATGGCACCTCTAGGGGTGGAATACTCCTAAAGATGGTTCCTTCACATTCATGGTACCCCAAGAGGGTGTCAGTCCCTCAGGGGATGGAAAGTGCAAATGTCCACAGTAACTACGTATATATGTCAGTCAACAATCCATTCATACAACCAGCCTCTGGCTAGCAACATGTTCCACAAGCATTACTCCACACTGTGGTTGTTGATACCCCTTAAACTGCACATAGAACTTGACACATGCACACAGAAAAGAACACGTTTGCTACTTTTTACTCTAAAGCAAATTAAGGTACTTGTAAAGCAAGCTAATGCAGTTGAAATAGCATTCAAACATTTTGGGACATTTTGGACGATGCAGGCACAGCCCAAAATTGGAAACTGCATCTGAAATCAGAAACTGCATCGGAGTCATTCAATTTTGAAAATCCAGTCAAAAGTGCTGAAGTCCATCCAGTGGCACTGGAAGAATTTCATAATTCTTGTTCCAGTTTCTAATTCTTGTTGTTGTGCTTTAACTTGAATCACTGAAGAAAATGTAGGCTATCACTTGACTCTTACTGCTGTTTGACATACAGAAAAGAAAGATGATACTTCAAGTCATAAAAGTTATTTAATATGGAAGGATGATGTAATTTGGCAAGGAGTGCCTATAACATATGAGAGGTTGTTTATAATGTTTAAGGGGTTATCTTTAATGTTGTAATGGTGTACTTTGGCTGCATAATATCAGTCAAGACATGAGCTCCTCTGCTTTTTGACAGTAGTTTGTATAACCATTATGTTTAGCAGAATTGTATATACTCTAGGAATGACCAGTAAATGCAGTGTTCTCAGTGTCCTAATACAACATTTTTATTTTGTCAATTTTAACCGGGGAGGAGGGGACTAACAATTTAACTTTGGAGTAACACAATGTCCTGGGGTTTTGCTTAGTGTCTTGTCAGATTTGGCTCTGTTTTGTACCTTGGATTAAAATGTTATTTTGCAGTTTCCTGTCTTTGGACTAATGAGTGCCCCTGCACATGTCTCTGTGTAACACTTTTCCATGCCTTGGGAAAGGGGTATAGCTGAGGAATCCTTCCATGGCTAGGGATATAGTGTGCTCATTGGAAGGCTCCTTACATCCAAATGCAGTTATACACTGTAACCTTGCCCAGGCTGGAGTTTCAGTAGACCACCTCAAGACCCACCTAGTACTCACCCAAAGAATTCACTAACACATCAATCTGAGCACATAGTGCCTTTATTTATGAAATCAGGAGGGGAAACAAAAAGAGAATCTTCTTGTTAGGTAAAGATGAATAAACAATACAAGTTCACATATTGGATCTGGAAATTATCATTCATTGTCTATGTTTATCAGGCATCCACTACTCTCTCAAAGTCCTAGACACATTCATCGCTCGTCTGTCAGAGTTCTATGCACATTGATAACTCCTCTTTCAGAGTACTGTTCCTGTTTATCTTGGGCACTGTATCCAAATTCCAACCCCGAACACACAAAGACTGTCTTGAATTAACCTGAGAGTCCATCCAGTCTTCTGCTGAAATACATGGTCACCATTTCACATCTCAGTGGTTCCCATTTTGCCCAAGTAACACAATTTACATGTCTTGTGTACTTTTGCCTAACACTCCCTATTCTTTTGTCATACAAATTGTGAAATAGACATGAGAAGCCCTCAGATCCAATTTTCAAGACTTCAAATAGCTTTTATTATGGCTTCCACCTTCACCTGTGTAACAGTTTTCTTTTTTTAAAACAGTTTTAGGCTTAGTGCATATGTTTCCATTCTTCTCTTGTTCTGCCTCACCTTGAAGGCATGAGCCACATATTTTTATATTGTCACTTTTTCATTTAATGTGAAGTGATTGGGGGGGCTGATGTCTGCCTGTGCGGCCACCCACTAATACTCCCCTGGCTTAATGTGAACTTGGCACTACTCAGTTAGTCCCCCCACATAGCCATTTGTGATTCCTGATCATGTCAGGTTTCTTGTCCTTTTAAGCATCTTCCCTGTGGGACTGAACAGTTTTGGTCTTATTGATTAGCACACTGCCTCAGGTCACCTTATCTTTGCTAGAGACTACTCTCCTATCTTGTCTGGAAGCTTTCCTTTCAGCCAGAGTCTCACCTGTTCAGGGCATGAAACTTCAGCACAGGCTCTTCTCTGAGTTTATTCCTCACCTGGTTTTGAGAGATGATGTCTTTGGGGAACCCACAAAATGCCTTGAGGCTATTTGGGTTGTTTTCTTTGAGGACAAAACCTCACAGGTTCCCTCACCCTCCCTTTGATCCCACTACAGCTAACATGAAATGTCCCCAGATCCCATTTCCCAAGGATCTATTCAAGGCTTTGGGCCATCAACATTGAACATCTTTTGGGGGAAGATGGCCAACAGGCTGGACTATTGTAAGTTTGGAGCTTGAGTTTCTCAGTTTCATTTTTACAAAACCCTGTTTTTACTCTTATTAGTCACTAATTTCTTAGGAGAATCCAGGATATTTTGTTGAAAGCCAGTGGATAGGATGTTGGTATATAGATCTAGATAAATAAGTGTGTAACCATCTACTACTGTCTGCTAGCACTAATGCTGTATTTAGTTAGCCTTTTGAGGCTTAGGAACAGAGAATAGTTAGGTCCAAGGGTCATGCCCACCAAGACCTTACAGACTGGCACGTGTTTGGGACACAGAGAGGGCCCCCACCACTGGGGGGGCTACACAAGACAGGTTGGGCATGCCCACAGGACTGCACCCTTGAGCTAACAGGTTTCCCCAATTACCAATAGAGTTCCAGCCCAGCATGCCTCACTTGGTGCCGCAAGCTGTTTGGTTGCACCCGGTCAGCCCACTCAGGCAGTAGCAGCTGCAACCTCAACTGAGGCCTCAAACACAGCTCAAATGGGGACAGAACGGCACAAGGAACTGCAGTGTAAGTATGGACTGGAGTATCAGCCCCCTCATCCCATATGCAGCAGGTGGGTACAGAAAATCCTGGTGCTGGGGTAGAGGGGGGCAAAGGCAGCACAACTATGGCCAGAACTGGAACAAACCAGCCTGCCTCCCCCACTCCAGTAGGGGTCTGTGCTGCTACCAAGCAAAACACAGGGCTGCACTGCTGGACTTATGCTGGGGTGGAAGACCCCTTGGGAGATCATTTATCAGACACAGTCCATGAGAAAATTTGGAAAGGGGAATTCATAGATATGTTCTCTCTATTACATAGAGAGCTCCCTGAGGAGACGGACGGAAAGAAAAGGAAACAGGAGAGGGCTCAGAGGCCTAAAGTCCCTTTCACATTCGAGAACTGGGCAGCCACTTTTGACATATTTATGTCTGTATATGGGATGAAGCACCTGGATAAGCTGAGCTCTTTGCTTAAGTACCGATATACCATTAAATTTGCTCACCTACATTTTGATGGATATTTGTGGTTAAAATACGATGAACAATTTCATCTCAAAATGGCTCAGCAGCCCAGTCTAAAATGGGTATGATATATGACATGGGGAAGACCCAATGCAGTGACATATACTGATAGTGGTCATGTCATTGCCAGACAGGCAGGAGGAGACCATAAAAAGGAACAGAAAAAAGCTAGTAAGAAGGCGTGTTTTGACTACAACAAGGGTGTTTTTGTTCCTTTTGCAGATACTGCCACAGCTGCAAAAGTTGCAGTAGTGAACACCGGGTCACAGATTGCACCCACCAGTCAGGCAAACAGCAGGGTGACGAGGGAGTAAGGGGGGGGAAGGAAAGCATGGGCCTGAGAAGTCTGGCTAGCTCACCAATCAGCATCAACCTTATGGATATCTGGCTTTCTTGTTACGCCAACCATAAGGCAGTGCAGTACTTGAAAGATGGTTTTAAGCAAGGTTTTAAGATCCCATAAAAAAGACATAGAGTGGCGACGACAGCCTGTAACCTTAAGTCTGCAAATCTACTCCCCGATATCATTGAGCAAAAGATTGCAAAAGAGATTATGGTTGGCCAGGTGGCTGGCTCCTTTGACAATCCCCCAGTTGCTACCCTCTGGGTATCACCTTTAGGGCTAGTCCCCAAAAAGTCTGATGGTGAATACAGGCTAATACATCACCTGTCCTACCTGAAGGGAACCTCAGTAAGTTACTTTACTGACCCCGAGGATTGCACAGTGCAGTACAAATTTTTTGACATAGCGGTGCACCTGATTCAAGGGGGGGCAGGGGGTTCTCAGGGCAAAGAGTGATATCAAGTCTTCTTTCCACCTCCTCCCAGTGCATCCAGGTTACCATGACTTATTGGGCTTCAGATTCAGTGGCCAATGATGTGGAAAAATCAATGCTCATGGGATGCTCAGTAAACTGTGCAACTTTTGAAGGATTTGCTACCTTTCTGGAGTGGGTCCCGAAAAGGCAGATTGGGAACCAACACATTGTACACTATTTGGATGACTTTTTGTTTGCAGGTCCTGGCAGATCACATCTATGTGCTGATACACTGGGAGGTTTTCGGGCACTAATGGGATATTTCAGTGTCCCATTAGCCCCAGAAAAAAACAGAGAGCTCCACTACCTGTCTCTCTTACCTGGGCATTGAAATAGATTCAGAGGCCATGGTTTCCTGCCTGCCATGGGAAAAGGTGACACTTTTGAGCAAAATATTGGGGGAGATGGAGAAAGCAAAGAAAGTGACCCTAAAGCAGTTGCAATATGTCATAGGGCACCTGAACTTTGCATGCCAGGCAGTCCGTCTGGGGAGGCCATTCCTGAGATGGATGGCCGCTGCTACAGTGGAGGTTTTAAAACCATACCACCACATCAGATTGTCACAAGGAATGAAAGCTAACCTAAGGGTCTGAGAGCTGTTTTTGCAGGATTTTAATAGGATAACCATCTGGCAGATGCCAGAGGAGCAGCTGTACAATCTGCACATGGAAACAGATGCCTCAGGTGGAATTGGTTTTGGAGCCTTTTGGTGGGGGGGGCGGCATGGTTTGCAGAATGGTGGCCCCAGGAGTGGGTAACGAAGGGTTATACAAAAAGCATTACACTGCTTGAACTTTTTCCCATCATGGTGGCAGTGAGGGTGTGGGGGAGCAGACTGCAAAATGAGAGGGTGCTTTTCTGCACAGACAACAGGGCAGTAGCCAACATATTGAACTCACAGACTTCTCATTCTGAAGAGGTCATGAAGATTCTGTGGGTTTTTGTGTTATGTTGACTCTGGTACAACATCTCGTCGAGGTGCGGCATTTGCCTGGCAGACAAAATGTCATTGCTGACTCCCTGTCTCACTTACAGCTTGAGCAGTTCAGGCAGCTGGCTCCAGGGGCAGACCCGCTTCCCATGCAGATAGTGGAAGCTGTTTGGCAACTGAGGAACCAAGGCTATAGCAACTGGTACAGCTCTCTGTGGCCCCCTTGACATGGAGAAAATACATAGGTCGCTATAAGGCTTTCCAGGAATTTTGTGGTCACAAGGTAAGCGTGACACTGCTCGACACACAAAGGCAAGTTCAAAGCTACATCCTCCACCTAGAACACCTGGATAAATCTTCTGCGGCGATACACCTGCAGTTGGCAGGTATTGCATTTCTCTGCAAGGCAGAAGGTTTCCCTAACACTACTGACAATTTCATTATGAAGAAAATGTTACAAGGTTTGATGAGATCAAAGGGACAAAAGGGGGATACAAGGAAGCCCATAGGCTTGACTGAGCTATCCAATCTGCTGAAAGCACTGGCAATCAGATGCAGCTCGGAATATGAAATCCAGCTATTTAGAGCCCTTTTTGCTTGTGCATTTTTTGGGGGCTTTCCAGGGGTCTGAGTTGGTACTGCAATCCAACACAGCTGGGCAGGCTTCAAATCTGCTAGTTGATGATTTAGCCATCTGGCAAGACAGATTATGTCTACAGCTGTGCTAGTCAAAAACGAATCGATGCGGGCCACTAGCCCTCATAACGCTATTCAAGGTTCCCATGGGGGACATCTACCCTTGATCATTAGTGCAGTAATACTTGAGTGTGCGTCCGAAGGACCCTGGTCATTTATTTATCCATGGGGATGGGAAGTCAGTCACGAGGTGTCATGTCACAGCCGTCCTCAGGAAAATTTTGCGGATGGCAGGCCTGAATCCAAGTTTGTGCAATGCACATTCCTTCAGGATTGGCGCAGTCACCAAGGCAGCCAGGTGCAGGTTGAAAGAGGATCAAATCAAGGAAGCGGCAGATGGCATTCCAGGGCATGTAAGGGTTGCATCTGACTGCAGTAAGGGGCATCCAGCAGTGGACAGAGGGGCGAGGCTGGAGGGTCTTGTACTACTGGTGACTGTCAACAGTTATGACATCATACTCACATTCTCTGATTTGTTTTCCAGGCATGTCTACAGCAACACCACAGATCTGGATTGTTGGCCACTCACACATGAGGGAAGCCTACCTGAGAGTGGAAAAGCGGATGTACACGTGGCAGTTGGGCATCCCAAGAGGGCAAGTGCTCATCCAATGGGCAGAAAAAGTGGGGATGAAATGGGGGGCATTGTCTGACACAATTTTGAGACTGGGGCTACAACGGCAACCACTTGTTGCATTGGTACTCCATCTGGGAGGGAATGACAAAGTCACCCTGTGGGTTTCTAGGCTTATTAGGGACATAAAGAGGGGCTTGGCTCATCTAAAATAATTGCTGCCTCATGCCATTCTGGCATGGATACAGATCATTCCATGGCAGTGGTGGCAAGGTGAGCAGAAGGTGGGAGCCATCGATAAAGCAAACAGGTCAGTGAATAGGAAGGTGCCCTATTTTGCTGCCTCACTAGGGGTCGAAGTTATCAGGCATTTTCTGATCACCAAGGCTGAGAAGGGTCTGTATCATTGTGATATGGTACACCTCTCTGAGATCACAAACAATATTTTCAACAACACTTTAAATGATTTTTGCAAGACTGTTTTATTTGGTAAAAGTAAGATCCCTTGGGCATTGGTTGAGAATACATATTGGCACCGTATGTAAGTGGTGATAATTCATGGCTGAACCTGTATAAGTAAGTCAGCTGACATTAAAAGGAATGGTGATTGGGTGACACCCAGGAAAGGCATGACCCTGGGATGGATATGATTCATAGACCCGGGTGGGCGGTCACTCAGGTGGGGCATGCATCAAAATGCTGGGAGCCAAGATTTGGAGACGGGGAATGAGGCCCTGGACTGGCATGCTCCTCGTCAAAAGGTCAAGGAGGTCCCATATTCGGAGAAGATGAGGGGGAGACTTTCTGGAAGGAAGACACAGCCCCAGATTGGTCTGTCTAACTAATGGGCTGATGTTTCCCTGACAAACTTGAGGAGGAGGGAGAAGGGGTTCAGCAGGGACGTGAGTTTGCTGCCCAAGGGATCTTACTGCAGGGTGATACTGTATGTATATAATTGTGATATATGTGTGTGTGTGTATATATATATATATATATATATATATATATATATATATATAGAGAGAGAGAGAGAGAGAGAGAGAGATGATATACATATATTTATAATATATATATATATATATATATATATATATATCTGCATTTGAATGTGAATGAAGTATGACATTTAATTCTCCAAACTTTATTAAGTAAAAGATCTGCTACCTTTTCCATTCCAAGATTTGTGCGGTGTGATTTATTGATTTGGGAGTCTGCTTTGGGCATTGACACCACCAGCCTCTCACCAGGGGGTGCGTTGCCGATGGCCCCAAAGAAGGTGGGGCTAGGAAGAGCAGCTGAAGCCTCAGGGAAAAAGGGGTGGCTCCCAGCAAGTAGGTGCTATCAGTGGGGAACCACTGAAAAGGGGCTGGCCCAGGGCTGCTCCAGCAGGGAGGGGCCTGGCAGGGCTTAAATTGAGTGGTTCAGGAGGGTTTCTCCCTCTTTGAACCGCTCACTGAAGACAACACCCACCTCCCCACCCCAGGCTGCCAGGCTGCAGCAAAAAAAGCTGTTGCAGCTCAATTTGTAGTTGGTAGTAATTTGTTTTAATTGTGGGTGATAATTCATAGCTGACCCTGTGTAAGTAAGTCTCCCAGCATTAAAATAAATGGCGATTGGGTGACACCCAGGAGAGGCATGACCCTGGGACAGGTATGCTTCGTGCACCTGGGTAGGCGGTCACTCAGGTGGGGCATGCACTGAAATGCTGGGAGCCAAGTTTGGAGATGGGGAGTGTGGCCCTGGATAGGCATGCTCCTTGTCAAAGGGTCAAGGAGGTCCCAAATTTGGGGAAGATGGAGGGGACTGTCCAGAAGGAAGACACGGCCCTGGATGGGTCTGTCTGACTAATGGGCCAGAGTTCCCCTGATGAACTTGAGGAGGAGGAGGAGGAGATAATTGTGATGTATATAATTATGATACGTATATATATATATATATATATATATATATATATATATATATATTTATATCTATATATAGATATATTTATATATCTATATATATCTGAATTTGAATGTGAATGAAGTATGGCTTGTAATTCTGCAAACTTTATTACGTAAAAGAGCTGCGGCCTTTTCCATTCCAAGACCTGTGTGGTGTGATTTATTGATTTGAGGGTCCACTTTGGGAAAAAGCTCCTTCCTCAGTGGCCCTAACAGAGGATCAATTCCTCCAAGAGCTCTCTTCCATGAAAGAGGCTTTATCAACCATCACAGAAAAAGTTAGAAGTATTCAGATATCAACGGAGGGCCTTTCATGATGGATCACTAATTCTGAAGTATATGTTAGCTTCCTGGAGGATTGATGGGCTCAGCTTGACTGAGAGACTGTGTCCCTAAGGCAGAAAATGCCTTGGCTGGAAGGCCAAATAGAAGATCTTGAGGGGTGCAGCAGGCACAACAAAGTCATTGTTACTGGCCTGCCAGAAGGAGCCGAGGGTCAAAACGCTCTTCAATTCGTCCAGAAAGTTTGTGAAAAAATTGTAAGCCCCTTGCCCAATCGGCCTGCATAGATTATCAAGCGGGCACACGGGGCTCTTCGTCCTATGCCACCAGCTGGATCGCCTCCTCATTCTTTAACATTTAAATTCTTATACTACCTGGACCACCAGCACTTACTCTCCAAAGTCCATGGGTTGCAAGAGATTACCTGGGTGGGTCACCGTGTCTGTATAGTGCAAGATCTTCCCTGGACTGTTCATGCTAAGCGATCTGCCTATAACCAGACTATATCTAAGCTTCTTGCCACACACATCAGCTTCAGGATGCTTTATCCGGCAAAGTTGCAGATCACCCATCAAGGATCTTCTAAAAGTTGGCCACCTGAACAGGCTAAGACTGAACTTTTGAAACTGTTCCCTGACTTGTTTAAATGAGTGGCAAGATCCCATTGACTTGAGAGATGTTACTGGACAGAGCTTTTTGTGGGCTGCAGGTTTTTTTGCAATTCATCTATTTCTGACTTAACCATCAGGATTCAGCAACTCTTTTTTGTCTGACCTCATTTGTTTCAGGACAGTGGGCTACCCTGGTGTTTTCCCTTTTTTCCACAGATGAGCCTTTTGCTTTAGTCTTGGTTACAGTTATTACTGAGGCTCTCTAATGCCATACTGACCTGAGAACCTTTCGATAAGAACACAGAATGTAGACTGCACTCTTATGGAGGATTCCTACTGCTGCGATTTGATAGCATTCCCTTTACTTGACTGAGCTTTTTAAAGTGTCTGTTCCATCAGTGGAGTACCACTGGAGTTTATCCAAGTCATATCTGCCCTTCCTGTTCACACCTGATTTGTCCAGCATTGGGCTTACTCTGACAGAGGACCGGTGGCAGTTTCAAAAAGGCATGGTAGTTCCCCCTGTTACAACGCAGTGTCTTTATTACCAGCCAGCATGCTGCCTTCTGACACAGTCCAGTGTTCTGATACCAACTGCCTCAGGACTCTTATTAACGATTCTTTGCTCTGCTTCACAGACTGACATTCTGCCGTCTACACTTCTGGGACTATTGAGGTGGCTGGTTTAAGTGCTCCACTTCTGGAACATTTGTCAAGTTTAGAGAGAGGCAAGTATGTTTCAGGACCAGGTGGTGGCAGTGCTATAGTGGCGAGTTTTCCTGTCAGGTTTTGACTTATGGACTATGTTCTTCTTCTCACCCACAAGGACTAATTTAATTGATGGACTCCTTCGCCAGTTTCTATCTCAATGCAGGGGGATATCTGTTTTAGTTGTTTTTTCTCTGGCTCAACAATCTGGATTAATGGCCCAGTATAATGAGGGCAAACTTTACATTTACCTCAAAATTTTCGGTGGGAGGTATTAGATGGAGCAATGTAATTTTTGTTTCAGCTTCACACTGTCATTTTTCTGGCCAGTCCTTTTATAATATTATGGATACCCATCTTTATTGGTTACTTATTCTTGTTTGCAAGATGGGTACTCTTAGCTTACTGACTAACTCGGCTCCTCCTTTTGGGTCTTGCTTGCCTGTTATGTGTTTAATCTGAACTTTTATGATAGGGTTTTAACCCGGTGGCGGGGTTATGAGGTGGGTAGTGAGTTTCATCATGGAGATAAAGGAGTTGGCATTGTGGTCATATGGACTGGGGATGTGTTTTCTAATGTTCTTTGGTACATTGTGGGGGTCTTTGTTATATTATGGGTGTTTCAAGTTATGTTTTCAATATTGGGGGACTGCATTTTTATGGGGGGCTTTTAGGGGTGTGCAGGGGTTTTCCCCGTACTGGATGACCCAAATTGTTGTTTTATGATCTTTTTTGTCTGGGCTTATGGGAGCGGTTGGGGCAGGCTGTTTTGCTCAGTGGCCGTATTGAGCATTCCAGTCCTGTTTAGTGTAACGGACCTATACTCAACTTTCCTTCTTATTTATTAATTTATGATGGGTTCATTTACTCTGGTAACTTGGAATATCAGGGGTGCCCAGGAAGACTGTAAGCACTGTATGGTGCTGCACCATCTTAGAAAGCTACATGTGGGGATTGCCTTTCTCCAGAAGACCCACCTTAAGAGGGAAGACATTCATTATTTCTGGAGGGAGTGGGTGGGGCAAGTATACTGGGCTGGTAACAGCAACAAGCAGGGTGGGGTAGCCATTTTAGTGGCAGGGTCTGTCCCCTTACAGCTGATCAAGGAGTACTGGGATCCTGGAGGGTGATAAACATTACTACACTGCAAACTTGGTCTCACTGAATTATTGTTGGGCTCTATATATGGCCCTAATGCCGACTTGCTGGCCTTTTTCTCAACTTTAGCCACTTTGTTGGCTCCTTTTTCCAGCACCTCAGTTTGCTAGGTGGAGACTGGAACATGGTCCTTTAACCTGACCTAGACAAATTTTATGCTGATAGGCGTGGTTTGCCCCCAGGACAACTGGGGATCCAGGAGCTGATGGACAGCCTTGGCCTTACTGACCCCCTGATGCCTCCTTCACCCCTCAGTCAGACAGTATACTTTTTATTATCCCCCCAACAAGACTTTTTCCTGGACTGATTACTTTTTACTAAATCAAGATTGTCTCCAAGGGCTCAAATCTTCCTCCATTCACTAAACTGTCATTTAGGATCATGAACCCCTGAATCTAGGGCACACCCTTGGTGGATAGGGGGAGCATGATTCGATATGGCATTTGAATGCACAACTCCTCAAAGACACTGACACTCTTTCAGCAATAATATCTTGTATCAACAACTTTTTCCAGATGAATGAGGGCTCAGTCCATGCCCTAGATATCCTTTGGGGGGCAGCAAAGTGCACTATTGGGAAGAATGCATCCTGTTAGCGTCTACACACTCTAAGATACGTGCCTGTCTCCTCAAACAGCTTCTGCTTGACATCTGCCAGATCTCTCTGTGGGGGGACACTTCCGATGAGGTATGCTCCCATCTAATTGCACTGATGGCTCAATATGCTGATATCTTGGCTGATAAAACTGAATTAGCTATCCAGCACACCTAGATGCGATATTTGCAGATAGGAGAGAGGGCCAGGAAATTGCTTGCACTTAGACTGCGCCAGTTGGAGTCTTCTAAACTCATTACCAGTATTTGGCTCAATCTGGAGTCTGATTTGGAGCTTCTTTAGAGGAATGTATACTCCCTTACTTGGATACCAATTTTCTCTGACTCTTTCCCCTTCCCAGTGTGAACTGCTTGGGTGCCCCATTTCCCTCTCTGAGGTTTTGGACACCATTAAGCAATTACCACC
The DNA here is from genome assembly GCA_016271365.2 of Neoceratodus forsteri. Lineage (NCBI taxonomy): Eukaryota > Metazoa > Chordata > Ceratodontiformes > Ceratodontidae > Neoceratodus > Neoceratodus forsteri. Next base: position 344,991,373 of record CM028136.1, read on the forward strand.
AGATAAGTACCCGGGGCCTGATGTTTTTCTTAACAATTTTTACATGGTTTGTTCATTGGAGTTGGTCTCTTTCCTGACTAGGTTATATGACTACTGGTATACTGGAAAAGTTAATTTGTAATACCTCCAATAGATGTATTTTGTCTGTATTGCATTACTGCTAAACTCTTCTACTTTATGTATACCAGCCTACTCTGTAACCCTCCCCCCAGGTCGCACCATGAGACGAGCATCTTTTTGCTCAGTGTGCCTTTCCTGGTGAAACATTTTCAATAAATAAATAAATTATAAATAAATACCGCTGGCTTTTCTAACCTTTGCTTCTCAGAGGCATGGATAACTATGATCAAAAAACCTGGGAAAGATGACACGCACCCCTAGTAATTACAAACCTAATTCATTACTAAATTCAGACTTGAAAATTCTGACTAAGATCTTGGCCAGCAGGTTAGCTGCAGTTTGGGATTCCCTCATCAGTCTAATGCTGGTGGGTATTATAAAGGGACATCTATCCAGTGATCACCTGAGGAAATAGCATCATCTTATTTCTGCCTCGAGGGAAGCAAAAGGCCTGGAGCTTTGGTCTCCCTTGAAACGGAAAAAGCTTTTGACTGTGTCTCATGGCCCTACTTTTTTCGGTCTTGAAAAACTTTGACCCCCCCCCAAAAAAATTTATAAAGTGGATCAGGCTTTCATATAGTACTCCGATTGCTTGTATATGGTGTAATGGGGTCCTATCAAATATCTTTCCCCTTTGTCATGGGACCAGACAGGGCTGCCCCTTTTCCCTTCTACTTTTTAACCTGTATTTGGAGCCCTTGATCTATAATCTTCAAAATAATCCCAAGTTCAAGGGCATTCATGTAGGAGGGAAAGATTATAAGCTTTCTGCACATGCAAATGATTTATTATTGTATGTTTCTGTCCCCACTACTTCCATCCCATCAGTTTTGACAACATTTTCTCAGTTTTACTTAATTTCCACCTATAAGTTGAATTTTGACAAAACTGAAGTTCTCCCTTTGAATAGCTCAGTACATACGTAAGATATCCTTGATTTGGGGTGTCATGGGAATCCAAATCATTAACTTATTTGGGTGTTTGTATTTCTCGGTCCTCCTCCTCTTTGATTAAGGACAACCTCTCCTCCCTGCTTCACACCATAAGCTTGGATTTACAGAGGTGGTCAGCTTTGCCTCTGTCCATATGGAGATGGGTAAGTGTACTAAAAATGAATATCCTGCCATGTTTGCTGTACCCCCTAGGCATGCTTTGCATCTTCTTGCCAAAATCATGGTTTCTCTGTGTGCAAAGCATCTTCAAGGACTGGTAAGAATGACTATAGCCATAACTTGCTAATTGCTTCATTGCCTGCTATGTCTAAACATCATGACTAGTCATCACTGAGGACATTGCAACAGTAGAGCCACATAATCTCACAAAATTTGGGAGGCAAAGAATTTACAAAAACAAATTGTCAAGCTTTTATCCCTTATAAATCCAGAATTTCCAATCCAAAAGCCATGTTATTTGGTAAAACTTTAGGATATCTACCAAAAGGTAAGCAGGACATGTTTTGGGTCTCCAGCTAAACATGTGAACATCCGAAAAGAGCCAGCAGAAGAAGGTCTATAGGTCTATTGAATCTGCTCTAGAGGTGGGTGAAATTAGCAGATTCTGAATTCACAGAACTTTTGTGAAATTCTGTGAATTTTCATGAAATTTCAGAATTGTTTTTCAGAAATTTTCAAAATTCTTTAATTGGCCATAATTTAGTCCATATTAAAACTAGGCATCTGAAATTTGGCATATTGGCATATTTTCTGGGAGAAGCCCTAAAAGCTTGCCAAGTTTGATAACATTTGGATGAAGGGTGGGGAAGTTAGAGGGGCTCAAAGTCTAGCAAGTTAATATTTATGTGAACTTTTCTGAAAATATTTCTGTGCTCAGAACTTAGCCACCTTTTTAGCTATTTTATTTATTTATTTATTAAAATTTTGATGACCGGGTAGGCCCGCTGAGCCCTGAAGGTCCCTTTTTCAGGGACGGCCCGGAATAATATTACATGGAGTAATACAGAGGAGATGTTACAAAATACAGACAGATAAATTGACACATTACAATCATAGATAGCATTTTACAGTACGTTTTGGTATACCGGCTTTAATGGTATGACAAGAGCTTGTACAATGGTTGATTGAGGTGATTATAGACAATGCTATGCTAGGGTTTTCCAAGTAAAGGGGGGAGAACTATCAGGTGCCCAGACAGTGGCAAGTGCTGGCTTCAATCATATGGGCCTTGAGTCTGGTGTGGAAGTGCTGGATTGAGGAGACTTACTGAGGGTGTGAGTTTGTTCTACAGGTAAGGGGCGGTACAGGAGAAAGACTTGCCTCCCGCGTTGGTCCAGACTCTAGGTATTTCCATCAGAGTCCAACCTGAAGTTCTTAGACTCCGAGGATTGTGCTTGATGGCAATAATTCTGGCTAGGCTCGGAGGAGTGGAAGGACTGAGTAACTTAAATGCCAGGCAAAGCAGGGGGTACTGAAGCTGTGCGACAAGTGAAAGCCACTGTAACTGGGCTAGTGTGTCATAGTGGTGGTTTCTGGAGTGAGCCTGTTTAGCAAATCAAGCTACCTTGTTGTACAGTACCTGCAGCAGGTTGATCTCTTGCTTGACCATGCCCTGTATGACAGGGGCAGCACAGGTCAGTATGCATCAAGGTTAGTGAAGTGGAGGTTGAAGGCTGTGGCAGTTTGTTGGCCATCACTCACTAGCTGCCCATTGACCTCAATAGGGCCAAGTTCAGCCTTGGTGCTGCCCCGATCAGGTCGTTGACTTGAGACCAAAATAGTTTTGGGTCGCCTAAGTTGTTTTTTTGGAGGTGAGTGACATACTCCCTTTTTGCAAGTTTAATGGTGCTCTTGCATTTGTTTCTTAGGGCTTTGTATGCCACCAGATTGGTCGGGAGGGAGGAGTACTTGAACTTTTTCCAGGCTTTGTCTCAACTGATCACCAGGGATTTTAGAGTTAGAGAGAGCCACTTATAGCAGCTGCCTTATGTTCTGAGCTTTTTCAGCAGGGCAAAGAGGTTGGATGCCTTAATTAATGAGTTATGGAGGTATTCTAGAGCTTCATCCAAGGTAGAGAGGAGCCTAATTGGGCTTCAGTCAAGGATGCTGAGGTAGTCATTGAATTGTGCCACTGTGAATTTAGAGTAGTCATGAGTGGTAAGTATTCTTGATTGGACCTTGGGGGCACTATTCTTCCAGATGCAGAATATGGGTGAATGGTCACTCAGGACATCGGCCATTAGGCCAGCTTTCTGGATGTTGGAAGGGTTTGACACCAGAGCCCAGTCCAGGAAGGTGTGGTTTCCTGTTTTGTAGTTAAATCTGGTAGGTTCTGAGATTACCTGTACCATATTTGCCTCTTGGGTCAAGGTTGTAAGGGCTTTGTTTGGGTCACGGGCCCAGTTAAGGTTGAAGTCCCCCAGGATAAGGACCTCTAAAGAGACATCTTTGACCGTTGGTGATAGCCTCAAGGGATTGGAGGGCAGAGTTAGGGGGATTGTAGATGCAGTCTATTGTGAGGTGCTTTGAGTGACTGAGGGTAACATGGATGAATATAGATTCACTGTCTGGGCATGTATCTTGCTTCAGAGTTAGGTGCAACACAGTTAGGGTGTCTTTCGCATAGAATTACACCACCCCCTTGCTTGCCTTCCCTGTCCTTATGGTAGGTGTTGTATCCTTGGGTCATGACCTCATGAGTGAGGATGTGAGCCTTAAGCCAGGTCTCTGAGATGGTGAGGATATCAGGCTTGTAGAGGTCAAGCCAGCCTTGAACCTCTTGCATTTTTGGTCTGAGGCTGCAGACGTTCATGTGCGCTATCTTCAACCCCTTGGAGGATATCCAGTGAGGGTTCTGAGGGGAAGCTATTAAGAGATTGGCAATAGAAGGGCTAGGGTTAGGCTGTATGTCACCTGCATGAAGTAGAAGTGCCGCCAGCAGGCCCATTAACTTTGGGCTGGCAGATGGGATTAAGTTACTTAGGAGCATCCTACTAGTGAAGTGGAGTGTCTCGCAGCATATGCCCCTTCTTTCTAGCTCATGGGCTATCAAGAGGGTGTGTGTGTGCTGGGGTGGGTCATGCCATTGTAATGGTCCATAGGAGGGGTGTCATAGTCTAGGGGTCCCCTGATATCTGGGTCACCTCGGCATATAAGCCTGTCCACCCAGTGGAGGGACAGTATATAGAGTGTTGCCAGGAGTACTCCCCTGTTGGGGAGAGAGGCACAGGGCTTTCTTGCACCGCGTGACACCAGGTAGGGTGAGCTGATGTCAGGGGTTCGCCCTTGGGGAGCCATACATGGAGAGAAATTGAGTCCAGTTATTGAGGATGGTGCCAAACCTGTCAAAGGGCGGGTTTTTAGGTGGGAGCTAGCCACTTGTCTAGGAAGGATAACAGGTGTTAATGCTTCCCCATGCACGCAGCTATTTCCTAGGACTTCTCTGCACTATCCAGATTGAGGTTAAGATCTGGCAACAGCAGAAACACTTGCAGCTAACACAGCTGTCTAATTTTGCTGTCCGTTGGTGACACCAAGTCAAAACCTTTTGCTACATTCTGCCCTGTGCAGTAGTTATGACATAAAATTTAGGAGCAGTCATAGCACTTTTGTGCACTGTCTATGAGGATTATGCAGTAAATGTTTACCTCTTAACACTAATGAAGTCTACAGTTATTTCTGCAGAGACACCACCTAGCACAGTTAATGTAACTGGGTTATGTCACCACTTGTGGTTTGTAGATCAATGCTACCAGTCTGTTATTCCATTAAGCTCTGGCTGATAAACGGACTAAAACATTCAGTAGGGAACTGGTAGTTACACTACCTCTGCCTACTGTTGGTAAATTAAGTATATAACCTTGCAAGAAACGTTAAATAACACAATTATAAGGCTGCATAAAACATTGCAAGAAATGTTTAGTAACACAATTGTAAGGCAGACCCACAGGAAAGATTCAAGATTAAGAAGAGTATTCCTCAGGTGATTGGCTAGTCAGCACTTGTGGGAGTGTCTGACATGCATTTAAGGGGAGGAAGGAAAGGGGCAGGTGGGTGGGAAAAAAATTGCCCAGGTACACAGCTCCTGCTCAGTGCAGGATCAATTCAATTTAGAAAGTTAAGATTGTTGTGTCTGAGTCTGTTGAAGGCCAACACCTGCTCCTGGGCAGGGGAAGGAATCCTTGGGCTTGCGGGGAAGGTCCGCCCAGCCTGGACCTGTGAGCTGGTGCCTCTACCCCACACACAAGATCTCTCGGCGGTATCATCGGGTGGGGGACCTGCTTGCAGAGAGGTCTCCCTCACCACTCCTGTTCAGCTTGGAGCACAGTCCAGATTGTGAGCCATGGGGTTCTGTTCAGGCCTTTTCAGTGGCCTGAGAGAGTGCATCACAAAGTGACTGGAGTCCAATCAGGAGCGGAAACAGAAATTCCAACTTGGCACCCAAACTCCTTCATCACAAGATGCTGAGTGCTGGTTTGATTCAGGAAAGAAGCCACAGGTCGCAGATGCTGGATTCGAGACAGAAACACCAATGCAGAGATCCAAGTACACAGCTCCTGCTCAGCGAAGGATCGATTCAGTTTAGAAAGTTAAGATTGTTGTGTCCCAGTCTGTTGAAGGCAAACACCTGCTCCTGGGCAGTGGAAGGAATCCTTGAGCTTGCAGAAGAGGTCCTCCCAGCCTGGATCTGTGAGCCGGCACCTCTAACCCACCCACACACAAGATCTTTCAGCAGTAGCTGCGAGAGGGGGGGGCCTGCCTGCGGAGAGGTCTCCCTCACCACCCCTGTTCAGCTTGGAGCACAGTCCCAATTGAGAGCCACGGGGCTCTGTTCAGGCCTTTCAGTGGTCTAAGAGAGTGCATCACAAAGTGACTCGAGTCCAAATAGGTGCGGAGACAGAAATTCAAGCTTGGCACCCAAACTCCTTTGATCGCAAGACACTGAGTGCTGGTTTGATCCAGGAAAGGAGCTGTATGTCGCAGATGCTGGATTCGAAACAGAAATATCAATGCAGAGATCCAGGTACGCAGCTCTTGCTCAGCACAGGATCAATTCAGTTTAGAAAGTTAAGATTGTTGTGTCCTAGTCTGTTGAAGGCAAACACCTGTTCCTGGGCAGGAGAAAGAATCCTTGGGCTTGTGAGGGAGGTCTGCCCAGCCCGGATCTGTGAGCCAGCACCTCTACCCCACACACAAGATCCCTTGGTGGTAGCAGCAGGGGGGACCCAATTGCAGAGAGGTCTCCCTCACCACCCCTGTGCAGCTTGGAGCACAGACAGATAAATGAAAACTTAGATGCATACTGTCTTGGAAGATTAATAGAAACTGCAATATAGAGACTGTAAGGTTAACTATGACCTGCCTCCCGACATGACTTTAAGGGGCTTGCTTCCGAACCTGGGTCGTCAGCATGGCAACATGATGTATGTTGTGATGCTGGACCATGATGGTTGCCTTAAAGTCTGTTATTTAGACATTAAGGCCTTAACAACATTGGCAATAATCTGTTCTCTAGCTTTAAATTTACAGGGGCTTAAAATTCAGCAGTTTATGTACAGTAATTGTGAAATGTAATTTTAAAATTCCTGAAAGTTTGGAGGCTTTAAAGGGCAGTCACCTTTAAAGCTAGAGAACTGAAACTTGGCACACATATGCATGGGTAATGTCACTATATCAAATGTGGTGCAATCTGCACAAACTCTTTCCGTTTACGTACTTTTAACATTTCTGAAAGTTTGGAGGCTTATAACTAGTGATGGGCCGAAAAAATCTTTCACCTGCAAAATTCCTGTGAAATCGGCAATTTCACCATGTAAAAATTTCATGAAATGTTAGCGTTCTGCCAAAATTTTTGCATGGCAAAATTACCAATTTTTTTCATACCCAGACACTTAGAAAGAGTTCCCCCCACCCCACCCCCACTTTCCCTGATTTCCCCTTACAATGAAATCTTTACTGCCCTGGTGATATAATGAACCCTCCTCCCTATCACCAATCTCTCCTTCACATATGCACTATCCTTCCCTGGTGGTCTAGTAGTCCCTCCCCCCGATGTCAGTTGCCTTGTCCGTATTAAAAAACAGATCTTTGTAGTAGTCCGTCCCCTGATGCTTGATCGCCTCCTCTGAAAATGTATCTGTATATTTATATTCCTGGTCATCTAGTGGCCTTCCAACCCCACCACCCTCTTAAGTAATGATTCAGTCACCTCCCCGCACCCTCATCCCCATTCCCGGGTCTGCGAGACTGTGACCAGCACAGCCCTCTTCTCACCTCCACAGCTGGCCGCAGACTGCGATATGAAAGAGCACCATCTGCAGACTGTGGCTATGAATGGCATTACTGATGTGAAGCACCATGGAGAATGACACAGGCAGCAGGACACCTGGACTGGATGCAGAAGAGGTAGGTGGCCTCCTACAGTGCTGATCTGCAGGCAGGGAAACCACTGGCACAGGTAGCGGTGTCCTGGCTAGGGTGGGCAGGTTCAGGAGTTGTGGGTGGGCCTACATTCCTGGGGCTCACCAAGCTCTGGGGGAGGCTCTGGCAGAACTTTCAGCCATGGGGGGAAGGCCCAGGGTTCTGTGCCTACAGCCACAGTGTCCTCCGTGGTGTTCCTAATGTACGTGCCTCATGGATAGCTGCCAGTTGCCTGGCAGCTGGTGGCTTTCTGCGGTTGTTGGTGCCTCATCATAGTGGTGCTGCAGCTGTTGTACGCTGGTTGGTGTGGCACTGCCTTCACTGTTGCAATGTTCTAGTACCATGCCAACTGGGTGTAGCACCAAGTCTGCTGTCATTGTCATCCTTCTGTGCTACTTTTTCAGATTGGGCCTCAAGGGGTCTGGCAGCACACCACAGGCTATGCACATGCAGTGTTATGGCCTGCAATGTTTTGTGCATGTGGTGAACTCGACTGCAATGTGCTGTCTATGATATATTGCCCCACTTTATTATGCAGGTGATATTAACGCACAGAAGCCAATAATCATTGTGGGTTGTAATGTTATTTTAAAATAGTCAATGATTTCAATGTATGGCAGGAACACCATAGTTTATTGCCTATACCTGCTTCTGGACCTAATCCTCCCATTCCTTCTTTCTTTTCCTAATCCTCCTCCCTTCATCCTTTCTCCCCATCATCACTTACACCCATGAGTCCTCATGATCTGTGTTCCCCAAAGATGTCTTTTTCCCTAACATGTGGCTCATTAAAACTGGCAAATAAAATATATCTGGTGTATTTTTAGTTTAGTCAACCACATTTCTAGTCACATGGTCTTCCTTCCTTTTGTTGACAGCACTAACCTACTGTCAAATCATGTATCATGCTTCTGTTTCCCTGTACTACAGTATATGCACTATCAAGCAACCATTCAGAGGTGCTATTAAGGAAGCAAAAGATCACAGGCTCCAGCCCTCAAAGGTTGGGGTGGAGGTAGGCCACAGATATTTTTATAAAAGTATTAATTTCAACAGTTCTATTGAAGAGAGCTTGGGGGCAATTATGAAATAATCTGGGGCTCAAGCCATTGAGGCCCAGGTAAGCAATACCCGGTCACTATTTATTCTGTGTAACTTTAGCTATCAAGTTTCCTGCGTGTTTTCAACTACCGTATCTCACAATATTTCTAAAGAAAATTACTCTGGTGGCATTCAGTGGCACTGCATGCAGACTGGAAGTTTCTCTAGAGATAACCCAGAAATATTAGGAAATATCCAGACATGCCAATGGCTGCAACTGTACGTCAATCCTGTGTATATTAAACTATCATTTTGATGTACATATATACCACAAATATTGATTGGTTGATAGAAGTTTATTTTATGCATGTCTAATTACATTAGAAGAAGCTCTATTTTCTAGTAAAAGCCTGTGGTAGGTTACCAATATAAAGCTGCAAGAAAGAATGATATATTATATGTAAACTATAAAAAACACTTAAATAAAAAGGAAAAACAAGTGTAAAAAACGTACTTTTGGCTAGTACAGAAAGTGCACTGTGGCATCAATAACAGTTATGGGTCAATTCCTGAGATAATTTATGTTTAGAGTCCAGAAAGTCTATCAGCCTTAAAAAGGGAAAAGGCCTCGGACTGGATGGGATGCTCAAGGAACTGCACTGAAACTAGCTGAACCCCTTGTAGGGCTCAATAGCTCAGTTCACACAGGGATAGTTCAGAAAGACTGGAGGGTAGCAGGCATAGCTCTGCTCGATAAGTCTGGGAGGATAAAGAGCAACTGGATATTTACAGACCCATCAGTCTTACCTCTGTTGTGGGTAAGCTGATGGAGACACTAGTCAAAGAGGACCCATTGGACTACCTGGAGAGAAACAGACTCAAGGAGAGTAAACAGCATGGGTTTGTGGCAGAGAGGTCTTGTCAGACCAAACTGATAACATTCTTTGTCTGGGTAACAGTGGTAATAGATAAGGGTCATGCTCTTGATTTACTCTACTTCAATTTCAGCAAACTTTTGAATTGGTGACCAACAGCAGGTTGCTGAAGAAGCTAGCAGATCTAGGTTCATACTAAGGTTCACACTAAGGTCGTTTGAGAAAAACTGTGGGCAAGAATGCCTATATTGTTTTTCATCCAATGTCCCTTATTAATTATTGGAACTCCCATTGAGTGCCCATTGATAGAGTTTGTTTTTTAAAATCATCTTTTTTTTACTAATGATTATCTCCAGTGGAAGGGCATTCCATGCTCCTATCACCCTCTGTGAAAAAAAATGTTTTCTATTGTTAGTGTTATATCTATGTAGTTGGAGTGGATGTCCCCTGGTTTCTATTCTATCCTGTTTGTACAAAAAAAACATCTCTGTGAATAGATACAGGGCATTTATAACATCCCACAAAAGTAGCAAAACCCCTGTAACGTCTCTGTTCAAGTGACATTAATTTTAATACCTTGAGGCAATCCTGATAGTCCGTGTCCCTGAATTCATGAATCTGTTTTGTGAACCTTCTTTGTACTGTCTTCTGATGTACTGTATCCATTTTTTATGTGGTGTCCAGAATTGTGAACAATAATCAATGTGTGGCCTCACATATGCCCTGTAAAGGGGGAGAGGTGCTGTTGCCTCCCTTGAGGCTATATTTCTTTTTATATTCCATATAATTATATTTGCCTTTCCTATAACCTCATTTGTTTGTTTAGAGAAGCTTAAATCATTTGTGAATAAGATTCCCAGTCTTTGTCCACCTCCGTGTAAGTTAATGGTATGTTGCCTAGGGTGTATTGATGCTTATTGTTTTTAGACCTAGGTGCCTGATTTTGCACTTTTCAATGTTTAATTTCATGCCCCAGGTTTGAGTCCAATTTTCTATATTATCCAGATCTTCCTGGAGTGAGACAATATTTTCAGATGTATCACATTTAGCCCTCAGTTTAAGGTCATCTGCAAGTTTTATATTACCATTATTTATAGTACCTGCTAAATCTGCCACAAAGACCTGAAAAATGTAAGGGCCAAGCAGTGACCCCTGGGGGAACCCACTTGTTACTTGAGATGTTTCTGAATACTGGCCATTTATTGTAACTTTCTGTGTCCTTCCCTCAAGTCAGTGGTGAATCCAATTGGTATAAAGTGTATCCACCCTTCTGTTCTTGAGTTTGACAGTTATGTAATCATGTGGTACTTTATCAAAAGCTTTACTGAAGTCGATAAAGATTATATGATATGATATTTTGCAGTCTAATTTTTTACTAACTTGTTTGTACAAACAGAGGAGATTGGTTACACAAGATCTGTTTTTCACAAAACCATGTTGGGAAGCATCAATATTCCCAAGCTGCAGCTCAATCCTATCTTTTATAATACCCTCCAGCACTTTACCAATTAAGGATGTAAGGTTGACTGGTCTATAGTTCTCAGCCTTTGATTTAGCACCTTTTTTTAAAGATAGATGTGATGTTAGCAGTTTTCCAATCTTTAGGTACAGCTCCGGTATTTAGACTTTCCTCAGAAAGTTTTTCTAAGGGGTATACCAAGTGTTTAGCCATTAGTTTGATAATTTTGCCTGTGACATTATCCAGTCCTGGGGAGCAATCTTCTTCGATTTTGTTTATTTTGTCGCCTATTTCTTTTTCACTAACCTCAGCAAAATTCCCTTGCATTCTTTTCTCCCTGATATGTTTTTTTGTTTGTGTTGAAAACACACTACAGAAGTATGTATTTAGGATATTTGCCATTTGTTTGGGTTCATGTACCACTATGACATTTTGTTGCAATGGACCTACTTTACAAGTTTGAGCTTTAAGTGAATTTATATATCCATAGAAGCTTTTGGCATTATTTTTATTGACATCAATTGCTAGATTCATTTGGCTCTACCATGCTGGTGTGACAAAAAAGATAGTGACCGGCATTACAGCGATGGACTCCATGTTGACTGCAAGTTGTAGTCGGCATGGAGCTGCACAGTTTGGCTCTATTTTTTACATCGGGGGGCTTTGCCCCCCAAACCTCCCACATGGGGGCTTTGCCCACTGCACCCTCCAAATTAAAGGAATTTAACTCCACGTCAGAGTTAGTTCGGGGAGGGGGTGCAGGTCAGGGGAAGTGGCTGCCCCCTTCCAGCAGCACTTCTACAGCGGCACGGCATTGTTGTCGAGATCGACGCATGTTGCTGTAGAAATGTCGCTGTTAGGATAGCATACTGATTCACTTCACTTTGCCTTTTAGATTTCCTTATTGCTGTTTTACATTTTTTTTAATGATTTGTATTTATCCAAAAATAAGAAAGTATGTGGTTTCTTAAACTTGTTATAGCCTCTCTGCTTTTGTATGAGTAACTTCCTAATTTTGTGGGTTAGCCACTTTGTGTTCCATTTCTTTTTATTAATGTTTTTGTTATATTTTGGTATGTATGTATTTATTTGCTATTTTAGGTATTTTTTTTTATTTATTCCACATATTATCAGCATTGCTCATATCCAACATTTCATCCCAGTTTGAATTCTTGAGTGCATCATTAATTTTACTAACATCAGCCCTTCTGTAATCGAAGAAGGCACTATTGTTAGGTTGTATATTAAAAGAAAGATGTAAGTCTAGTGTAACTAAATTATGGTCACTGATACCAAGAGGCTGTCCCACCCTACAATCCCTGCTGTCCAATCCTTGTTCCTAATATTATATCCAAGAGGTTTTCGCCTCTTGTGTATTTTAATACATATTGTTTTAACAGAAGTTGTTCAGTGGCTTCCAAAAAATGTTTACTATGTAATGTTTTTGCAGTGATATTTATTTTTTTAATCTTTGGTAACCAGATAAGGCCCACTAGGCACAAAAATGCCTGTTTTCAGGGGCGACTTGGGAGCACTGGGTGGTTAAGTGATTTACTCAGAATCACACAGTATGCAAGTGGAGGTTATGAGAATCAAACCCAAGTCTGGTCTGCTGGATGTACCAAGCTTGTTCATAGCTCATTACTCTAACCTCTAGGCTACACTGCCAGCATATTTGGCCAGTTTATATCCCCCATATTCATATCTCCCACAAATATAGTCTCAGCCTCCTCACATACGATGCTTAGTTCTTTGATAATGTTTTGTGTGTTTTCTAAGGTGGTGTCTTTTGATTTATACCCAAGTCCTATAATGAACTTATTATTTTTATTGGGTAATACTTTGACCCATAGGGTTTCAGTGGTATCATTATTTAGTTTGATTTAGAGGTGATGTCTATGGGTTGAAGTAAGTTTTTTTATAAACGACACTATTCCCCTGCAGTGCTGTGAAGGAAATAGTTTGGTGAGAAACTGGTTGGAAGGGTGGTAGCCGAGGGTAGCAGCAAACTGAGTCAGGTTTGTGGAGAGGGAGGTCACCAGTGAAGTGCCACAGGGATCAGTCCTGGGTCCAGTCCTTTTCAATACATTCATCAGCAGCATAGGAGAAGGAACTCAGGGCATGATGTGTCTCTTTATAGTTCACACTAAGCTCTGTGGTAGGGAAGATAGTAAGGAGGGAATTGGGGAGATGCAGAGTAACCTACAAAGGCTAGAGATATGGTCAAGGTTTGGCCATTGAAATTCAACACAAAAAGTGTAAGATTATGCACATAGGGAATAAGATCCCCAGGTCAGAGCACTGAATTAAAGGGGTTAAGCTGGGTACTACTTCTGAGGAAAGAGAAATAGGAGTCATCATAACTGACTTCCTTAAACTGTTTAGCCAATGTAACAAGGCCTACAGTAAGGCAAACAGGATGTAGTTGCATCAGGAGGGGAATTGACAGCAGAAGAAAGAAAGTATTGCTAGAGTACTGCTTGTCAGGATGCAACACAATACTGCAGCATACTTCAGTAAAGTTACTGCAATTGCAAGGCAATTTCAATGGTAATTAATCCCTTTTGTCATGCAGTACTTCGAGATACTGTATTGCATCCTGCCTGGCACCAGTGTAACTCTCTATAGATCCCTGGTGAGGCTGCACCTGGAGTGCTGTGCCCAGTTCTGACGTCATCACTTGAGGAAAGATTAGGACAGGCTGGAGATGGTGCAACATAAGGTAACCAAAATTATTTTGGGCCAGCAGGACAGGTCGGTGCAAGGCACTAAACATGTACTTGCTAGAGGCCACTGAAATTTAGCATAGCAATGTTTTTTTTTCTTGTTTGAGTTATGCTCAATACAGAATAGATTAGCTTTGACATTACTATGTGTTAGCTATTAAAGGAGCTTTTCTATTGGTGGCTAAGGGGTCTTCTGTAATGGGTTGCTATGCTACTGGCTGATAATGGAGTTTCTGTGGCAACCAGGGATTTAGCAAGTGGGTAGAATGGCTGTGATTATGAAACAAGTTATTTATTTTCACATTGTCCATGTGGGATTGAAGCATTTTTTTTTTTGTATAAATAAAACAGTTATATTTTTCCTTCAAAATCAGTACAATTGTTTGAGGACTTTGGGTTTGAACAGGATTTGAAACGGTGAAGAGACTGTTTGTACAGGTTTAATTTGTGTTTTTGTCATAGAATGGACAGCAGATCATGCTGAGATTAAACTGTTATGAACAAGGCCACTGTTTCTCCGTGATTCCGTGATCACGGCCAGAATCCCAGAATCAGCCTCCTCTCGCGGCATTTTAAATTTCCCGCCGGAGAGTCATGGAAATCACACTGCTAGCTTGAGTGTTCAGGAGTTTGGTGCATTCAGAGCTGCATAAGAACAGCAACTTACCTCAGATGTGTCACTATTTGTTAAGAACCCAGAAGAAAGAGGACCATGATGCTGAGAGGACGCCAAGCTACAAAGGGGAAACTCCAAGACTATGCTGCCGAGGTGATGCCAAGCTGCCCAGACACTGCAGCCAGAGTCGGGGAGACCCATTGATTTTATTTTAGTCCTGCCATTTAACCACATTGTAATCCACAACAAAGTGTAAAAAGCTGCCCAGACACAGCCGGGGTCGGGAGACCCATCAAATCTATTTTTAGTCCTGCCGTAAAGAAGAAGCGAACCACAAACTTTTCAGGTACTGTCCTCGAATTTAACTGCAGTATTTGCTAATGTGATGAGAGGAAATTGAATTTTGGTCAAAATATATCTCGCATTGCTGCCTGCCTGCCATCTTCTGTGTGACCCCTCCTCCCCCACAGCAGTTCAGACTCAGACTGCAGCAGTCCTCAGTCCAGATTCATCAGTTAGTCTGTCTCTGGTCATGCCCGTAGTTCTGGCAGGGCAGTGAGAGGAGTGAGTACTACACAAAAGGGTAGCTGTGGCAATTTCCCCTGCTTTTTTTTTTGCACTGACTAATAAATATAAACATGCTGTTCAGCCGGTGGGACTAGCTGTTTCTCTGTCTCTCTTTACCCTCCCCCGATCCACACTTAGTGCTTTGTTTTTATCTGTGACAGTGGGGCTTTTTATTGTATACTGCTTGCTTTGCTTTTTACTGTAGATAGTGTAAGGTAATATAATATTAATACAGTATTTTTTTACACTAATGTTTTGGTCGTGAGGTAGGGCCCCACAAAAAGGCCTTGCAGGGGAGCCTTTAAAGTCCTAGTGTACAGTAGATGATGGAGTTACTGCACTATTTTGCTGATGTGATGTGATGAGGGGGAATTGAATATGTACGGTAGATGCTGTGTTTAAAAGGAGGTCGGTGGCATGGTCCAAAATGAGAAGTACTCACAGAACACAGACCCAACCTGTGCTGCATCTTACTGCTGTTTTTTTTTTTTTTAATTACTCTATTATTCTCCCACCCTCACTGAAGACCTGCTCTGTTGGGAGATGCACACACAAACAACCCCACTTCGCTGCCTTACCTGTAACCCAGGGGACCCCCATGGAGTCATGGCTGGACCCCCCCCAGGCGGGTATGAGGTGGGGCCCGTACACTCCAAGAATTCAACTTTCATTAGGTCCCTCTGGTGCTCAGGCAGGCAGAAGCCAATAGGGTGTGCTTAGACGCTCCTTCCTCTTGGTACTCCAGCGTGTTTTTCTCCTGTTCTAGAGGAGTGGCACACACCCTGAAGTCATGGCATCACCAACAACGTCACCTCCCCCCAACCCTCTCTGTATGCATCAAAGCTTGCTGTGCCTCTGGCTTCCGCAGGAGGTCAGTCAAGTGCTGAGCAAGTGTCCCCCTCCCTCCCAGGAAAGGATAGCTGTCCTCTGGATGCTCAATCCTTTCCCTCCCCTCATTACTGAACCCATGTTGCTGGCGTAGCTCGAGGTGTGGCATCCAGCGCCTCAACCCTCAGCACCACTGGGCTGACGTAACACTGATGGTTTTTATTTGATTCAAATTCAGTGAAGGGTGTGTTTTGTGTGAAGCCACATTTTCTGTGTTCTGTGAATACCTCTCCACTGTGCATGGACTATGTCATGTGGTTGTTGTAAAGCTGCCTTTTTGGACTAAAATTAGCATGGGTTACTGCCATTTCCCCATATGCCCTTCTTGTTTGTGCAGTATTTTGTAGAGGGGTTCTTGCAAATTGAAAGTGTTGGTGAATTAAATTAATGCTGCCTTTATGCCTAACCCCATATTTTGCCTGCTCCCCCCCCCCCATATTTACTCTTAATATTCTTTCTCTTTCCCAGTTATTCTCCCTGTGCATAGAAACAGATATGTAGCTGTGGTAAAGTGCACTGCCTTGGAGACAGTTAAAAAGCAAAGGTGAGTGTGGGTGGGGGTGCATTTGCAACAAGCCAATAAAGCTTAAATCAAACTTGGGGGGGGCACTTTAGTCTTCTGTGTGGCCCAGCGCTTTGGGGGGGGTAAAACCCTGAGGTTGCTGTGGGCCATGAAGGGGCAAAGGGGGGCATCACACGCTAATACTGGCTTGGTGGGGAGTTGATATATGTGCATCTGAGTACCACAAACAAGTGTGGATACTGGGGTTAGTGTCACATAAGCAAACTCACACAATACAAGCTCTGGGCCACACAGAAGACACATGTTGCTTTGGGATCCTCATACCCCCACCTCAATACACATACAACAAGCTCTGGGGCACACAGAAGACAAACTACTTCTGAGTCCATCCCCAATACACAATTTCAGCTTCATTGCAAATGCTAGAAAAGAAAGCACCCTGCCACAAACTGACCCCTTAGCTGTTTAACCCTACTCTTACCAAGGTATTTCACTTTACTAGAGTCCCCCAAGTCCGAAATATTTTTAAATGTGTCAAGCATTAGTAAGATGTGAAGTCTGTGACTTTGAGTGACGTTAACAGTTTGTGACTGTGGGTGCTGCTATCTTGTAAAAATAAAATGTTATTTTTAATGAGATCTAGTTTTTTTGTTTTCTCGTTTAGCTGTGAGGAAAATAAAGCACATACTGACCCCTTTGCCTTTTAACCCTGCTGTACTGAGGTACTGCACTTTACCAGAGCTACCACCCTTTTCTTTATAGAATATACCCATGTTATGCATTTTTTCTGTACAGAAAAGGATATGTAGGGCTGGCCCGTCAGTGCAGCAGTTAGATTTCTGCTTGCAACACCGGCAACCCAGGTGCAGAAATGCACCTGGGTCACTGGAGGGCCAGCAGGGGGAGAAGGTGTCTGACTGCTTGCCTTCCCCAGGAGGATGGTGGGGATGCAGTCTAGTGCCTGCTGACTCCTGGTGGTATAGCAGTGTACCGACCTACTGACTGGGGGGGTGTGGTGGACATTGGCATTTGGCATCATGGCATGCCAAGCTCCAGGGACAAAAGAGGAAACACCTCTTCTCTGCTTGACCGGATGACAGCCATCCGATCCCTCTGCCACTGAAAATGCTCTGGTCTAGCCCCGGAGACCACCTCAGCATCACCCAAGGGGCCAAGACGTTGCACTGGATGGCCCCTGCTGGCCCCTTTCTCCTTGGTGGAGAACCCATCCAGTGAAGAGTTACACTGGATTACCCAGAGGGTATCTGCCATCTGGGGTGGCAGACAATGGCAGAGGGTGGGGACACAAGACAGCAGTGGGGAGAGACCATAGATGGCCTGAAAGATAGGCCGAGCGATGAGGAGAAATGGGAGTTGACAAAAAAGAGGTGTGCAGCATGGTTAAAAAGGTAAAAGGGTTAAAAAGCAAACAGGGCAGTGTGTGCATGTGTGTGGCAGGGAGCTGGGGGGGCAAAGTAACTTTTAGTTTTACTTTGCTCCTTAGCTGCCCCCTTTCTTTGGGGACCTCAAATGTGCCCTGGCAATGGAAGGGTCAGGGTCGCATACAGAAATGAGTGCCGCACTCTTCTCAATTATTTAGCCCTCTGGATTACCCCTCCTGGCTTGAGTGGAGAAGTCTTCCCTTCCCCCTTCCTCTTTCAGGGAGAGAGCATGCACTTTGTTCCTGCTTCCCTAGCTCCTTCCTTGCTGCTTGCCCGATGCTGAAGCCTGTCTATAGGTGCAACCTGAGGGGTGTTTACTTGTTTTGTTCTGCCCTCTCCTCTCCTCTCTGGCAATGGCAGCCCAGGAGGACTAATGAGATGGGGTTGCCAACCCCTCCCTTTTTGTTGGATTCCCCTACTGCACTGTCACCACCTGTGGTCACCCAGTAACTTTACCTTTTGTGTTCCTCAGAGTAGTTGGGGGGGGGTGTGTGTGTGTGTGCCTAGCAGGGAACCTTTTGGGGAGAGGCCTGAGCAGGGTTGGGGGGCTGAGTATTTTGTGCCCCAGTGTGTGAATCTGAGTGTGTATGGTGTGTGTGGTGTGCACCCTCCCAAGCTACTGCCTCCACCATGGTCGTGCAGTCCTGAGCTCCAGCATCCCTGGTTTCCCATTGGTTCGTTGGCCTTCAGTGTGTCCCACAGAATATGTGTGTGGTGGGGGGAAGAATGAGCAGGTAGGGGATCTGGGTATTCTGTTGCCTTTTGTTTGTCCCAGAGAATATGTGTATGATGGACCCCGAGGTGCCACAGAGAGGTGCAGGTATATCCTGTCTATGAACTGTTTTCAAGTGCAGAAAATTTGACTTGTGCCCAACCTGCCTACCAATCTAGTACATCAACAAAACCACTGTAATTTCAGAAAATCATGTAAAAGGGCAGTTTGGTGAAAGTGCAAAACTTCTACATCATTTTCTGCATGTTGGTTTCACTGCATCTGGGGAAAAGTTGGGAATAGGCCCAGATGGCCATGTGACCCTACCTTCTCTACCATGCCACTTACACTGGTATATGCTTAAAGGTGGGTAGAGTTGAGTGCACCTCTTAGTAAGTTTGCAGAGCGGGGACTTGTGCACTGTCCATGAGCAGTCAGTGCTGTATTTTGTTGACAATGACGTTGATGATGTGGTTAAAATTCGGGAGGTTGGTGATGGTGTCCAAAATGCATTTTGTAGCGTGGTGCTCAAATATTGTATTGCTGAAGTGCTAGTGACAAAAAAATGCGTACACTCCTGGTCTGTGCATTAAATTAATGCTGCCTCTTGTGCTTAACTTCCGTGTGTGTGTGTGTGTGTGTGTGTGTGTGTGCCAAAGAAACTGAAATCCAGTATTTTGACATGGGGTGGGGGAAAAGATCCCAAAGCAACTTTTCTCTTCTGTGTGCCGACGAGCTTGTAGAGTTAATAGTGTGTGTATATATATGCAAGTAGCTTGCCGTGTGCAATAGAGTAATTTGGGGGGGGGGGGCTGTATGCCACATATAAGTCTGAATAGTTTGGTTGGTGTCACAAAACAAGCTGACCCCAAACTAATATAGGGTACATATAGGGTACACATCAAGCAACACAGCCTTTTGGACTTTATAGGAGATGGGATGGTTTGCACACACTGTCTTTTAGCAATTCCAAGAGGTTGTTTTGATGGTGTGTGACCCAGAGTAAGTGGGGTAGTGTGCTCGTTTTGGGGTGAAAGTTGGCAGTGCTGTATCTCTGAGAACGTCCAAAGGTGCTATGTTGGTTTGTATGTGCCAAGAGCTAGTTTGGTGAGGGGTGTTTATGTTGCACACAGAATCGGTTACATATTTAGATGGTAGGCAGGTATGACTAGGCACAGTTGCAGTGTGGATATGTGTGTGTGTGTGTGTGTGGGGAGGTTCTCCCTGCTTTCACCAGCAGAAAAATATGCCTCCGCATACTATAATCAGTGGAAAAAAATCACCACCTAGGTTGGTCTCAGAAGAGTAGTAAGTAGATGTGGAGGAGAGGGTTACATTAGGGATCCAGGGAGCTTTTGTTACCCCCCAAGAGAAACAAAGAACACTTGTGTAAGAACTTATCATAATTGTGCATCTTCATGAGAATCTCTTGCAGCAGGTTACACCTTAGGAACTTCAACCATCAGGCAGCAGGACCACATGGAAACTTTTTTGCTAGCAGTCTATTTAGGGCCTCACATGGTGATGTTGTCATCACGTTGATCTTCCCTATATAGCTGTGCATGGCTCCAGATGGGCTGCTAGCAGAAATGTTTGTGCAGTCCTGGAGTCTCATGGTTGCACTGCAGTTTCTAAGATGTGACCTACTGCATGAGATTCTCTCAAGACCTGCTGTTACATTGAGTTCTATAAATAATTTTGTTTCTCTTGGGGAAAACCTGGAAGTTGTACATTGCTGCTACTTTCCCATCTGGAGGATGGGAGTTGTAGATTTGCTGCTGCCGTTATACCTGGATGATGGGAGTTGTAGACTGTTGCTCCCATCTCACCTAGTGAATGGTGGTCGCTGGATGCTACTGCCATCCCAGGAGAATGGGAGTCATAGGCTGCTGCTGCCATCATACCTGGAGGATGGGAGTCATAGGCTACTGCTGCCATCATACCTGGAGGATGGGAGTTGTACAATGCTGCTGCTGTCGTACCCGGAGGATACAATGTGTAGAATGCTGCTGCCTTCTCACCTAGTGAATGGGACTCATAGGCTGCTGCTGCCATCGTACCTGGAGAAAGGGAGTCGTAGGCTGCTGCTGCCATCGTACCTGGAGGATGGGAGTCGTTAGGCTGCTGCTGCTGTCTTACCTGGAGGATGTGATTCATAGATTGCTGCTGCCTTCACACCTGGAGGATGGGAGTCATACAATGCTGCTGCTGCCATCGTACCTGGAAGATGGGGGCTTTATGCTGTGGCTACTGCCATCATAGCTAGAGGATAAAAGTCATGGATTGCCCTATCCATGGGATGAGAGTCTCCCATTTTGTTGAATTCTTATCAAGCAGATTAGTGGAACACACTACTAATTATTTTATTTTGGTTGTGATTTCAGTATTCATACTTTCTGGCTGCATGATGTTTGCTACACCACTGAATAAGAGAGCCAAGCTTTGCTAGACATCAGCTAAGGAGCAAGCCCTTCAGTTTAAATCTGAAGGGCTCTATGAGGATGGAGGAAAACTTTTTTTGTCCTTACTGCAACCATGTCCTGGACTATACCAGAAAAGATACAGTCAAAGATTATCTGCTCAGCAAGAAACATGCTAGGAACAAGGAACGAGCTGCTAGTGAAGAAAGACCAGCAAGGCAGGTGACCCTGACCAGCAGTTTCAGAGCTGCAACAGAATCATCCATAGTAAGAAATTAGATGGTCATGGACACAGTTAAGGCATGGGGGCTGCAAATATCCCATTGGAGAAGCTGGATCATCCACAGCTTAGGGAATGGATGTGCAAGTAGGTGAAGGGGAGTGGAGCGGTGTCAAAAGCAGACACCCTGAGGCAACTCTATTTACCCAAAGTAAGAGAGCAAATTGATGAAGATCTTAAAGCAGCTGTGACTGGGAAATTCTTGTCTGTGATATGTGATGAGAGCACAGATGCACAGTCACGGTGCATTCTTAATGTCATCTTTGTGTTGGAAGGGGGCAAGACATATCTTGGAAACAGCACAGAACTAGACTGTTGTCTATCATTCCACAGTGGCTCAAGCTGTCTTGAAGATTTTCCAGAGTTGTGACATTGACTTCATGAATGTAGTTTAGTTTGTCAGTGACAATGCTCGTTATATGATAAAATGTTTTAATGATGCTCTTCGTGGGGTTCTTGGGGACCATGTTGTGCATGTGTGTTGCTGAGCACATGTCTTGTCCCTTGTTGTGGATACACGGCTGCACCATTTCAAAAAAGTTAATGAACTGGTTTTGCTGATAAAATATGCTTTTCAGCAATCACTAAAATGCAAACGAGAATTCACCACATTTTTGCAGGATTTGGAAGCTCCAGGAGAAATGATTGCTTTACCACCAGTTCCTATTTTAACTAGAAGGAACGCATGGTTTGCAGCTGTGGCATACCACTCAACACATCTGCAATACCTGAGGGACTTTTTCAGGGTGAATTTGAGTGATGCCACCTCAATAAACAATCTACGGGCATTACTGGACGACTGGTACAGTGAGCTACAAGCATAACTGGCATTTATTACAGATAATTCAGGTGACATTATTGCTGTAATAGAACTTTTGTAGTCAAAGAAGAAACCTCTTGCGACGTCCACGTATGACATGCTAATGTCAATTAAGAGCCACTTTGAGGCTGGCACAACTAAATGGCTTTGGTGAGAAGGCAGAGCTGTACCTCTCTAAACTGAGGAATAAAGTAAGGGATGAGAACATCAAACTGTTCAAAAACGCTTTCAAGGTCAGTTTGGAGAAACTGACTAAACACCTGCAGTCAAATCCATCTATACAGTTTCTCATGGCCTGTTGAATTCTAAACCCACTCAAACTACCCAAACTCAATAAGGACTTCAAACTGTACTTGCCCTATATCCCAATGTTCGCGTTACACAATAAGAATGCACTGTTAAGGGACTGGGAGATCTACATATGGCAGGATGTGCGGGAACTACCAGAGAACGAATCATTTGATCTTCACCAGTACTGGATCTCTATGTCCTCACGGGAATCAACTCTGGCAAAGGCAGCCCTTCAGGCCATCTGGGTTCCTGTTTGCTGTTTCTAGTGCAGATGTGGAGCCATCATTTTCTGCACATGGGCAAATCCTGACCCAGCAATGGAGAAGCCTGACTGTGGACAATTTAAAATTATTTTCAGTGTTGCTGTTCAGTAAGTAGACTCTCCCACCCTCTTGTGTAATTGCAGTTCTGATGCACTATTGCAGAAAAATGGTGCTCTCCTATGCAATAAAATTGTAGACATGCAGTTCTAGTCCAATATTGCAGAAAACAAAGTGGTGCTCCACTGTGCAATGACGAAGACGTGCAGTTCTGGTGCAGTATTATAGGGAAAAAATGGTGCTCTACTGTGCAATAAAGTGTAGACATGCAAGATATATATATATATATATGTAGTATCTCTGCATTATATGTAGCTATGGGTTAGATTCTACTGTCCTTCACATAGTATGCTTTAGTTCATGTAGTCTGGGTAGCGTATTTGTCTGGGTAGCTTATTTGTCTGGGTAGTGTTTATCGACCCATGTTCAGTAGTCAATACTTGAATTGTGTTTTTTACACATATTTATCTTTGTAAATATTTTTAAAATAAAACACATTAATTGCATTTTAGCTTTGAGAAGCTTTTATTATACATGTCACAGAACACATTGCCAACATTAAAACAAAGACAAGATTTTGATGTCTATTTAGTATCGCGCAGACTTCAGAATTGGTTAATCCCTGTGAGAAAAATGTTACTGTTACATGAGACCATTTATTTTCACCAGCTGCATTGATCTGAGAAGGGAATATTTTAATAATTATGCCAGTTTGGCCAATGGAATTCCACAGTCATTAGCCTTGATAGCTGGTAGATGCATAACTTGTATAGCTAATATAACATGCAATATGAGATTAAATGTTCTTGTTTTCTGCTGATGTGACTTAAATCTGCATAAAAACATGATAAAACACTGACAGACAAATTATATTCTGAAACACCGGTAAAATCCCAGAATCCAGGATGGTCAAAACAGAATTTGCTTTTTCCAAGCACTGAAAAACAGTGGCTTTGATTATGAATTGTGGACCTGCTGAGTTAATACAGACTTGCAATTGTTGCTGACAAATGGCGTTGGGGGCATGGGGGAAATACCATGTAGACTGCGTGATTAACAGATCATGATCATGGTGTTTTAATGGTGGACAGTTATTCCATTTTGGAATTCTGTTTTAGAATTCCATTTCAAAAATTGGTTCTTTTTTGTATCAATCCTCAGGTGATGGGGCTGAGGAATTATGTTAATTAAACAGTAACGTGGGGCTACTGCAGTATCAGTAGCCAATCAAAACACAGTATGTAAAGTACCCTTGCTATAATTCATTATTCATAATGGGCCCTGTGTGCTACTGGACCCACAGCACTATGTGGAGTGCAGTGACAACGCCTAGGGACATACGTCTAGCATATGTCTGGAATCTGTGCAGTTCACATTCAGGCAGCATGCGCAAACATAACACTCAGGCACTTGCATCCAACACATGCATATGCACACTGCAAAGGGGATCTGCATGGTCGTGTGGGCAGGAACGCATAATCACATGCGCACCCCTGCACAATTGGGATGCACGACATGTGTTTTGTCTGTAAAGGGCACAGAGACCATGCAGAACAGTACACTACAGGACACCCTGCCATAAACACTGCACAGGTCCCCCGCACAAGCTTAAACATGCACTCACCGGGGCCATGCCACAGTAGGAAGGACAGCACTGCCTAGGTGTGGAATGGTGCAGGAAAGTGTGATTGCCACATTCATCTATTCCCATTGCCTACTATGGGAGGGCCCCCACCTACAAATGTCAGTACCATGAACTATAAATCTACATAGAAAAGGACCCTCTCCTAAACAGTTTCACTGTAACCACTGCTGCCAAGGCACAGCAGCCCATACCATGGCCATCCTGCATGTCATCATCCAGCAGCCCTCCCAGGCCCCTCCTGCAATTTCCTCTCATGCTGCCAAGGTACCCAGCCCCCAACAGACAACAGCCCGCAGCCTGATGTCACTTACTGGAAGCACCACATGGACACAGAATGCCAGCCATGCCTTTATTGGCCTGCTGCCATCACACAGTATCAGTGCACAGTGCTGACAGAGCACATACTGTAACACTGACTCAAACAATACACAACACTGTGTATGTCATTACATCATGACATGTACAATAAGGTACATTATAGCTGAAAATAACAAGGGACTAGAAATGGCATATCTCCCACCCCATGACATTCTGTCACTGTCAACGGCCTCAACCCCCTGGGCCACTGTACACTCCCCACCAGCCTATGGCTCCTGCTTGTTCTGTGAGTCACCACTAAACTTCAGTGGCTCATTCTGGCTGTAGTTTCTCTTCTGCAGGCCAAGTCTACAAAGTGATCCACAGTAGGACTGCAACAACAGGAACACAGGAGACAGGTATCAGCAGGTGGACTGAACACAGAAGGGACACAGTCCTCTGATGTGTACACAGCCAGCTGGCTACATAGCACACACACACACACACAGGTCATAAGTACCCACATCTGAGGGCTCCAGCATGGCCCAGAACATGTCCACATCATCCTTGTACTTTCTCTCCCTCTGCAGCAGCCACTCAGAGATCCAGAAGTCAGTTCTGGATGGCCGGGTCACCACTACCTGTATAGCACCATCTGGACTCTCTTGATGGACCAGGGCAGTGCGGTGCGGCCTGCCATTATGGTCCTGTGGATACAAAATACAGGGACATGCCATGAGTGACACCGCATATGTGACATACAGTAAATTCCTACCAATAGTAGTACAGATGTCACTCACCACTGCCAGCTCCACCAAATTCCACAAGCTACCCTGGTCATCTATGTAAGAGAGCATGGACACCCTCCTAAGCTTCCTGGATATAGCCCATTCTGACATGGCACCCACCAAACCAGATGCACCTGCCTCAGCCATTGACCCTGCAGGGCCTGCAAGTGTCACATGACAGCTCCCATGTGTTCCTCCCACATGCCACCTACACATCCTTCTAGCATGCTGCCTACTGTATATGCCCCTTAAAGGGCCAATGCACCCATGGGACCACATGGGCCTCCAGGCAAGCAATCATGGTGGGGTGCAGCACCCTCTACCTATTATTGTTGTACAGGCCTTCCAAGTCTGGGCTCATTGTCTACTTGGATCAGGGGTGGGTGCACACAGTGAAACACTTAACCCCCACTACATGGACTGAAGGCCTTGGAATTATGGGTTCCTCCATACCCATGCACTGCCTTCTGATGAATTGCGAGCATGAGGAGGAACAGGTATGACATACCAATCTATACCCACAGGTGTTCCACTCCATGCTGAATGCCTATGTCCTCCAGGACACACATGGCCATGAGCATTTCTGTCTGGATCAGGCCATCATTGACCAGCTGTGTGATATGATCCATGGCCATGTGGAGGATACCACACAGTGCTCCCGTGCCATGTCAGTACAGATCAAGGTGCTATGCATGATGGCGTATTATGCCACAGGATTGTTGCAGCGGGTGTCAGGGATTGTGACAGGGGTCAGTCAGTCATCTGCATCTATAACCCTGAAGCAGGTCACTAATGCCCTGCTCCTGCATGAACGGGCAACTACGAAGTATTCTATGCCGTACATGGCATGCAAAACAACCTGGATTCAACTGACTGTACACATGTTGAAGTCCTGTCACTGTTACATGCCAAGAAGGTATACCACAACTGCAAGGGAGACCACAGTATTAACTGTCAGGTAATTTGTAATGCCACTGGCCTGATCATGAATGTGTATGCCAAATATTATGGGTCATGCCATGATGCCTACATTTTTGAGGTGTCACGCCTCAACACCCATCTCAGAGCATGGGAGGGCAGGGACAGATAATTTATAGGTGCGTGATGTACACCACACAGGTATGGCAAACCCTTGTTTGTCATACATCACGTGTGCTAACCACATGTTCAATTGGAGACAAAATCCACTACACATAAGGCTGCAAAATCACAATTCTTTATTTTTAAAAAAGTGAATAGAATTCAAAAATACCGACACAGTTTGTCCACCACAATCTGTTGCTGCTAAAGGGGTTCAGTAGCAGCAACGGACTGTGGTGGACTAACTGTGGTGATATTTTTGAATTCTATTCACTTTTTTATGCGAGTAAAAATAAAAAATTGTGATTTTGCAGCCTTATGTGGTGTGGATTTTGTCTCCAATTGTTCTGCACTTTTCTAATCCAGCACATGTTTAGCAGTGGAGCTGTACTGTGTTTCGGTTGTGACCACATGTTCCCCTGACCAGTAGGTGACAATGGCTATCTGTTACAGCTGTACCTGATGATCCCTTGCCTGTTGCCAGATGAAGGGACTGAAGGGGCATACAATGAGGCAAACTAGACTCCATGACTGAGAGCATGATAAGGCCCCAGAAGGTGAGATTCTGGTACCCGGACATGACAGGCAACATGATGATGCTTACCACAGGGAAGGCATAAAGAGTGTTCATCGCATGTGCCATGCTGCACAACATCACCATATGGAGGAGTATTCAGCTACTCTGTGATGCTGAGAATAGTGGGGATGGGGATGATGACTGGGTTGGTGGCTGCCAAGGTAAACTGATTCAAAGAGGGCAGTACACCATGGACTTGTGAAAGGGTTATTCACTTCTTAAAGATGTGGTGTTGAGGTACAGTGAACATGGGCTGGTGGGGTATGGTGATGTATGGTACCATGATGGGACACCCCTCTAAGTCCATACTGAGCTGTTCATATCTGTGTGTGGGCATGGCACCACCTATGGTGCCATCTTCACTGTGGAGCATGATGCAACTGTTTGATTATGCTGTATGGGGGACATTGTATATGCTTGTGCTATACAGAGGGAGTGTGGAATGTGCTTGTGCTGTACAGGGGCAAGGCATGGATGGTGTATGGAAGTTTAGTATGGTGTATTGGCCAGTGTTGTACCGGCCACGCTCACTTCCCTGTTGGAAGGCCCTTGTATGTGGAGGCACATGTGCCCTGGTGGCATATTTTTGCTACAGCCTTCTTGCCCTGCTGTAACCCTGTGCCTGACTGCATGTCTGGACATGCCTAATCCTGAAGGACCACCATGCTTGACTATGTGTCTGCCTGTCGTTGTGGTTGTATGCTGGACATCTCCTATAATGTATTGCTTTCTGGTGCACTAGTGGTGCCAGGCACCATACCTGTGGGGCCACAGCTGCACATGCTGTCCATAATCAATTCTAGTATGTCCATTATGCAGTCTATGTCTCCATGCGTGCCACTCACCTTAGCCATCAGCTCCTTCAACTGCTGTGTGTGCTCCTTCAACTGCTGCATGTGCTCCTGCCTTTATCCTCTCTTGCTTGGGGTGCAACACCTCATGCTAATACATTTGCATAACACCTCCATGGGTGTCTCTTCACCCTCCCCATTTTCCCATCTTTGATGTGCCCTTGTTTCCAATCCCCCTTGCCTTGGTGTGTGGTGTCTTGCTGCCTCTCTGGTTGTCATGTGGTTCTCTGGGTGTGCTCTCATCCAGTCTCTCCTTGTTGTTGTCATTGCATCCAGGTAGATGTCTCTGGGTATGGTGTTCCTCACTGAACCACCTCCTGTTTGTGCCAGAACACCCTGTGTGTTGGGCATTGTGTGTGTCACCTGGGTCAGTAGTGTTCAGGACATGGGAAGTTGTGGGGCAGCTAGATGCATGTCCAGCAAGGTGTCATCTGTGTCCATGCCAGCATCATGCAGTGTTACCAGGCATCATGGCATGATGCCCATGTGGTCTAATGTGATGCACTATCCTAGATTTCACCCATCCAGCATCCTCCATCACTGGCTCCTCAACAGTTTGTGGGTAACCTCTGGATAGAAGAGAACACATCATGAGGCACCAACCATAGCAATTCTGAGCAGTGCTGTATGAGCTGTCAGTGCTGTATTGGCTCTATCTTTATACTAGGGATAACTGGGTCAGACCGTGCTGTGCTGTCCCTGAGGTGAGTAGTGTGGACCACTTGCTCCACAGTTGGTTCCATGCTGACTGTTGTTCTGGACACAGGATCTGTGGCAGAGGAACATGTACAGCTATTGGGTCCATGGTATTGGGTATATGCCATGTACCACACAGTGCCTACCTGGAAAGGTGTTCATTCCCTTGTCCTTGGTATGAAGTGCTGCCTAACTGAGGTGTCCTCCACCATCCACTCTATTGGCATCAGAGTCAGTCCTGATTACCAGAAGGGGTTGCTCCAGTTGCATCTGGTTGCTGAGTGGCAGTCTGCTCAGGATTTGGGCACATTCAGTTCAACATCTGGCCCCCTTGAAAAATCAATCAGCTGACTAGCTGAAGAGGGAGCCAGTGGGCGATCTGTTAATGTTCCACATGGACAAGGTCCATACCATTTCCCTATGGGATTCTGAAGAGAAACACTGGCTAGGGGAGGGCTTTCAGGCTGAGATCAGTCCTCTCGATCCCTTGCTGTTGCTCTGGCAGCATCTGGTTGTTGAGTGGCAGTCAGCTTAGGATTTGGACACAGGCAGTTTGAAATTTGATGCCCCTGCAAAATCAATCGGCTGATTGGCTGAAGAGGCAGCCAATGGGAGGTCTGTTAATGTCCCACATGGGCAAGGTCCATACTGTTCTCCTATGGGCTCGTGAAGAGAAAAACGCTGGCTGGTGAAGGCCTTGCAGGCTGAGATCAGCCCTCTCAACCCCTTGCTGTTGCTCTGGCAGCATCTGGTGTATTTCCATACAGTATATTTATTAGAAATAAATGGTTTGCCAAAAAATCATCACCTTGAACTTAGAGAGATTTTCATGTTTCCAACCAAATAATTCACTGTTGGCATCTACATAACTCAGTTGCACCAAATCCATCCAGTATTTCAGTTGTATGGTTTTCCATTTCTCATTACTAATGGCATTTTAATAAAAAAGTAATCTTTTCACCAAGACTTTAGTTGTTCAAGTTGCTTAATCCTGCCAAGAAATTATAATTCTGTGCTGTGATATCAAAATCTATTGCTAGCATTCTGCTGTTTTAAGTAGAGAATTATGGTCAAGATAAACAAAATACTAGCATGGTGCTGACAGGATTAGTGCTGTGCTTGTTGGATATAGCGTGGTCCAAAAGGCTGTTAGTGTGGCCACTACCATATTTAAAAACCCATATAGTGTTAACTGGCCTCTAGTGCCTATACTAAAAAATGCCAAAGCACTGTATAGCAGAGAAACATGATTTTGAAATGTTTTCAGCAGCTCTAACAGGCTGGCACCACCGTGCTAGACAATTCTGCTGAAAATATAGTTTTATGACCATGCACAGTGGTGTGCAATCATTCCCCCCAACCAAACGCCTTACCATCTAAATGGTTATTACATCCATGGTATTGTAGTGGCCCCCAGGCCCTTATACAATCCTTATGCAACTCTCTTTATATATTCCTGTCACTCACTGATAGTCTAGTTATCCCACCTACATCATCTAATCCCCACACAAGTCTGTTTTTAAATCCCTATCCCTCTGTGGTAGTCGAGTGGTCCCCTTCCCAGTCTAGTATATTATTTGCACTCCCTTGCTGACAGCGACTGGCACTAACCCACCTCCCACCTCCCACCTCCACAGCCTTTTGCTGCTTGCCTCATGCAAGTACTAAATGACTGTAACAGTCTGTTGTATAGAGATACAGTACTTGCAGGAAACAGACAGAAACAAGAAAAACATGTTGCCAAACTAAATGAATGCTGCTCGTGTGTGTGGGCTTAGTTTTTTTCTAGCATCTGTCAGACATTCCACAAGTACTGTACTACTATACAATAGACTGGTATAACCCCCCACTGACCCCTTATTTAACTAGTAGGCACACCTCCCATACCATTTCTGTCTAGGGGAGAAGAAAGGGTGGGGGTACAAAGCAATTGCAATGAAGAAAACACAAACAGTGTGTAAACTAGATACAAACAGACCTATACCAAAACTCAGGTGCTGAGGAGAGAACGTTTGCTAAGAGCTATGCTTGGTTTGCTACTTCTGGATGGGGTACCCAGTAAATCCACACAGTAAACAGTAACTAGATTGTCCATATCAGGTTGGGATTCTAGAGTGTGGCTTTATTCCAAAATAAAGTTGGAAACACAAAAGCAAAGATGGACCCCCAAGGGTTTACACTTCGTGGCACAAGGCAATGCAGAACACATCTGTAGAAACAGAAATTTGAAACCTCCCATAAAACATAGGATTAAACATCTGGAGTGTGGAACTAGCCACAGTGAACACACAGAATCTCTCCTCGAAATGGCAATAGTTCAGTACTTTGAACAGTTCTCATATGGCACAGGAAAGGATGTGGCACCCTGGCCACGACGGAGCACTCAAGGCTCAGAACTAGCAAAAAAAACCCATACAATGGTAAACTTCTTCAGGCACTGGCCACATGCACTGACAGAAAACAGGTGCCCTTACAAAACCTGAAGTGCTGAAATGGTCACTCCAGATGGGGGGTCTCCCACCTTTTGCTTCCATGTCCATACCCAGCCATTCTTTCAGAGTTACACTTCACAAATACTGAAACTGTAGAAAATGATGCTATCTTGAAATGTTTAGCACATTGAACATCAGAAATACCACAAGAATGAAAGACTAAAGTCCTGAACAAAAGGCAAGTCGCGTATTTATTTATTTAAACGTTTTACCAGAAAAGACATACTGAGCAGACTACCACTCAATTCCAGATGCATCCTGGGGGTAGGGGGAAATGGGATAGTACATACAAGTCATACAGAACTTTTTTTAGGACAGCAAAAACAATTTACAAAGGTTACATACAATATGTACAAGGCTGTATAATTACAATGAAAAATAATCACGAAATAGTTACATGTACAGGATGCAGCAGAATATGAAGGGGAAGGTAATGGCAATTAAAATTTGATAGTTAAGCACTTGGGTGGACAATATGGATCTCTTGAGTGGTTTGCCATCACATTTTTGCTCACAAGTTAAGTCATGGCCCATGCTATTGCATGCCAAGTTGACATGAGTATATGGGACATCCACTGTTGTCAGCAAACTTTAAAACACAAATCTTTTTGAGAAAATCCTCACAAAAGTTGAGTGAAAGGATCCTTTTATCAGAGAGTCACCCCACAGAAAAAAGCAGGTACATATCCTGGGTAACTCAGACAGAATCTACTTATAGTTTGTACACCAAAGGCAGCTTCACAAAAACGTTCAAGGTTGGATCAGGGGATTGCCCCTCAAATCCTCTGCAGTCCCCCTCATCTCACATGGGATAAAGGCACAGGAACCCCTGAAGACGGTTTCCACCACTTCACAAGTCAGGCAAAAGAAGTTCTCCACTAGGGTGAGAAATACAGACATTGCTCACTCCCTGAGCTCCTACACTGAACTGACTTCAGAATTCTAAACTCCCCACTCTCACACAAGCTGTGTGGCTTATGTTGCTGCGAGAGTTCTAAATGACATCACCTCTCTGCTCTCAGCAGTGACCAAGCAGCAGAGAGGGACAAGGTGGAATCCATTTAACTAGATATTCACCAGCTGCCTTCCTTACCTAACACTGACACTGATGGGATTCTAGTAACCCCAGGGATCAGGGGGGTTACTCGGGTATAGAAATACAGTACATGTGTAAGGCAGATGGCAGCCAGTCAAGAGATGAAACTGGGGATCTGAGACAGTTGCCAGCACCATGGGAGCAAGGGGAAAGGGGGTGAGCATAATGTACAAGGGCATGGACGGGGTCCACAAGTCTACCAGGGAATGGTAAGGATTTAAAAACAGATTTGCATGGGGGATTGAGTGAGGAAAGCAAGATCACTAGACCTCCAGGGAATGACTGGGCTATAAAACAGACTTGCATGTGGATTGCATGAGAAGGGGGACCACTAGACTTCCAGGGATATAATAAGCATATAGATGGTGAGGGAATTAAGAGAGGGAAGGGGCCATGCTTTGACATGTTGGGTAGGTGCGTGCAGAGTATCCATCCATCTGCACCATATCTCAGTGCTATTCATGGCACTGAGATTGTGGTGCTGCCTGCTTACAGTTGTGGTAAATGGGCAGGAGTCATGCAGGATGCACAGGAAGGGAAGCTGAGTGAGCTTACCCCCCATACCAGCAGCAAGGGACTTAGGGAAGGGTTAGGAGGGGATGCCAGAAAGGAAGAGCAAGTAGGGAGAGGGGGTAAGGAAGTGAGGTGGAAAGTGGTTACCTTGAATGCTCAGAGCCTGGGGAACAAAATAGTAGAGTTACAGGCTCTCATGGCAGATGGGGAGGTGGACTTGGCAGCCATCACTGAGACATGGGCCTCCCATTACCATGACTGAGACCTGACAGTATCAGGGTACAGGATATTTCAGAAGAACAGGGTAGAAGGGAAAGGGAGGGGTGGCACTGTATGTTAGGGAAGGACTGAAGTGTGTCAAGGAGAAAGGGGAGGTGAGCAGCACAGAGTCTTTATGGATGCAGCTCAAGGACTCCAAAAATAGGACTCTCAGGATAGGAGTGGTGTACAGGCCATCCTCTCAGACTGAGGAGTTAGACAGAGAACTAGTGGGACAGATCAGAAGGACCTGTGGGAAGGGCAACATGGTGATTGTGGGGAACTTCGACCTGCCAGGAGTGGATTGGGGTACCCCAGCCACCACAAATAGGAGGGAGCAGGTACTTCTGGATGCCTTCCGGGACAGCTTCCTACTGCAGGCGGTCAATGAGCCAGCCAGGTTAGGGAACACCCTAGACCTCATACTGGCTAATGGTGAGTTTGTGAGGGAGCTGGAGGTGGAGGAACTGCTGGTGGGGAGTAACCACCACTTGGTGTGGTTCACGATAAACATGAAAAAAGAGGGAGTTGGAACAGGCACAAGGGGTGAGACCTTAGGAGGGCTGACTTCGGGAGGATGGGGGAAATAGTACAGGGGTATCTGGCCAGACTCCATCCAAAAATAGACACTAACCAAAAGTGGGAGGTCATTAAACTGGGAATTGAGGAGGCAACCAAAACATGTACAAGGGACCAGAGTAAGAGGGCTAGGGCCAAGAAACCTAGCTGGATGAGCAAGGAGGTTATAGAAAAAGTAAGGAAGAAAAAAAGTTGTCTTTAGAAGGTACAAACAAACAGGGAGAGGGGAGGACAGAGTGGAATATCTGAAGGAGTCAAGGGAAGTGACAAGGGCAGTTAGGGCAGCCAAGGCATCCAGGGAACTCAGGCTAGCACAGGGCATTAAGGAGGGGGAGAAGGACTTCTTCAGGTACATCAGGGAGAAAAGGAGTTGTAAGGACCAAATAGTAAGGATTAAGAGGGATGGGGGTAGGCGGAAACAAGGGCAGAACAGGCAGAAGTATTAAACAAATACTTCCGCTCAGTATTTACTAAAGAGAAAGGGGGGGATGTACCCAAGGGGGGGTATGACAGTAGGCATGGAGGGGGAGGTGACAGATGGGGAAATTCCAGTGGGCAGAGTACTGGAGGGCTTGAGGGCACTGAGGGTGGACAAGGCACCTGGGCCATATGGCATACACAACAGGGTGCTGAAAGAGCTGGCAGAACCCTTAGCAGACCTGTTCAACACCTCCCTGGACTCAGGAAATGTACCACAGGACTGGAGGATGTTGCACGCGTTACCCCTCCACAAGATTGGCCCCAAGGATGAGTCAGGAAACTACAGACTTGTAAGCCTCACATCCATCGTGGAAAAGCTGATAGAGACAATCCTGAAGGAGAGGTCGGTTTCCCTCCTAGAGGCTAATGGGCTGTAGGATGGTAGACAGCATGGGTTTGTCTCAGGCAGATCCTGTCAGACCAACCTGGTGGAGTACAATGACTGGGTAACCAGGCAATTAGACAGGGGCCATGCAGTAGATGTCCTGTACCTGGACTTCAGTAAGGCATTCAATTCAGTGCCGCATGGGAGGCTAGGAAGTAAGCTGGAAGGCACAGGGGCAGAGGTGAAGTTGGTAGGATGGGTAGTGAACTGGTTGCAGGGGAAATGGCAGAGGGTATTGGTGGGAGAGGAGCTCTCAGCTGCCAGAATGATAATAAGTGAGGTGCCATAGGGCTCTGTGCTGGTGCCGATGTTGTTTGGGATTTTCATAGCAGATATCTCAATAGGCATCAAAAGCAAGATCAGTCTGTTTGCAGATGACACCAAGATGAGAGCAGTAGTGGATAACTTAGGAGGGTGGCAGTGGTTGCAAGATGATATGACGAAATTGGAGCCCTGGTCTGACACTCAGCAGCTGGGTTCAATGCCAAGAAGTGCAAGGTGCAACATTTCGGCACAGAAAACCCAAGGAGGAACTACCAGCTAGGGGGATTCAACTAGCCAAGATGGAGGAGGAGGAGGAGGAGGAGAAGGATCTGGGGGTGACCATAACGGGCACAATGAACAACTCTACACAGTGTAGAAAGTCAGCTGCAAAGGCCAACAGGATGCTGGGTTGTATTGCCAGGGGCATATCCTTCAGGAAGGGGGAGGTGATCCTGACACTATATAGGTCACTGATTAGACCACACCTGGAGTACTGCATGCAGTTTTGGCAACCGTACCTGAAAAAGGACATTAAGTTACTGGAGGGGATGCAGTGCAGGACAACAAAGATGATCCAGGGGCCAGGGGACTTACCGTATGAGAGCAGGCTGATTGAGTTGAACATGTACTCCCTTGAGGACAGGAGGGATGGGGGAACAGGATTGAAACCTTCAAGTACATGAAAGGAATAAATAAGACAGGCACGGTGGGACTCTTCAAATTAATGAGGGGGAGGGGCACTCAAGGGCATGAGCTGAAATTGGAAGGGGAAGGTTCTGGAGGGAAATGAGGTTGCACTTCTTTATGGAGAGGGTGGTGTCTGGGTGGAACACATTGCCAGAGGAAATGGTATCCTGCAGAACAGTGGGCTGCTTCAAACAGGGATGGGACAGGGTAAGGGAGAGGGTAAAGGAAAGGGAGGGAAGGGCAGCTGCAGTATAAGGGCTGCTAGCTGCACAACTCAGCAGACTTGATAGAGAATAAGGCCTTTAGTTGCTGGCAATTTCGTATGTTCGTATGTCCCCATAATGAGATGCAAATGTGTCATTTGCAACTTGCATCCTATAGGGTCATTAATATTTCTACCCTTGAAAATGGCAGTGTGGAACACAAGCATTATCCCATTTGGGACTTGCTATTACTCCTACAAAGGCATATTCAGCATTCTGACCACATACCACGTTGCGGCCAGAAGGTGTCTCTGTGTTATGCATTGACAGTTGTTAGTGCCTTGTGGGAATGTTACTTTATTGGAACAGCAATTGTGAACTTGATATTTGCACATTACTGTTCTAATACAGCAGTTTTAGAGCACCACGCCTATTTTCACTCAGGATAGGTACATTAATTTGAGTGATGCAATCTGGAAGCTTTCAATATCCCGACCAAGGACTTCAGAGCAAGGAAAAATAGAGGTAGGGCTTTTAGTAACAAAGAGCAGAATGTCCCAAAATTCAGGGCAAGTATAGGACTGTAGGAATGTTATGAAATTGTTTATTCTTTAAGCACTTGGTACTGCCCCTCCCAACCCCACACACACTCCATGCCGACAAAGCCCTCTGGAGCTGCCCCCATCACAGCCCCCTTTTCACTATCCCCCACCTCACTCTCTGTGGTTGGTTTCAAACCCAATCCCTCTTGTTTCACTGTCACCCAGCCTCTCGCCATCTGGGATAGCGTTAAACCCTATGCAGTTACTCTGCCATAGTCTATCAATGGATTTGGAGGTTTCCAGGGTGTGCTACCTAGGGCAACTGATTAGAAATAGCTTAGTATTCAATTACAACTGCTCAGTTTTTTGTTTTTTTCTCCTATTTGTCTAACTGTCATGTAATCGCTCTTTAATGCCTAATGATCAGGCCTCTGTAACCACTGAGTATGTGTATTGTCTTATTGTCCACCCTGACGTGGAACCTTTGTAAATGAGCTTATGCTCAAAGGTCTTTCCGAAATACTAATTAAACAATTAAACAATTTAAACAATTAAACAAATTTTAGTTTTGATGATGCCAGCAGTAATTGTTTTGCAGGAAACTAGCAAATCACTTTAAGGGGGATGAGAATAGTGCTGTGCAAAAAAAAAAAAAAATCTTCCACCAGGGGAATTTGCATAAAAGTTGGACTTTCACTTCTGTGAAAGTTCGGGAATCATTTTGGCAATTTTCATGGAAATTCCAACTTAGAACAGTGGAATAAATGTATTAACTGTGGATTAATGTATAAAACTGCTGAAGAAAATTCAGCAGAACTGATCACTGTCAGAGGTCAGTTCTGTGGAAATTCTTTCGGCAGTTTAAAACATGAATTCACAGTTCATACATTCATTCAGCAGTTCAGTGAGTCACGGAACTGTGAATGAATGTATGAATTGTGATCATCTTTACCGGCTCTACAGTAATGTAATATTTCCCTCCATGGTGTCTAGTGGCACTCCCCACCCTCAGGTCACTGTCCCCTACAAAATAAACATTTCCCTGGTGTTTAGTGGCACCCCCCCACCCTTCGATCACTGTCCCCCTATGAAATAAATGTTTCTCTGGTGTCCAGTGGCACCCCCACCCAACAATTGATGTCTCCCCTTCATTAAATGTTTCTCTGATGTCAAGTGGCACCCTCCACCATCCAATCGCTGTCCCCTATGAAATAAATGTTCCCTGGTGTCTAGTGGCATCCCCACAGTCTGATCACTGTCCCCCTATCATTAAATGTTTCCATGGT
This sequence comes from Neoceratodus forsteri, assembly GCA_016271365.2. NCBI lineage: Eukaryota > Metazoa > Chordata > Ceratodontiformes > Ceratodontidae > Neoceratodus > Neoceratodus forsteri. Next base: position 345,028,565 of record CM028136.1, read on the forward strand.
GTCTACCGGCACCGCCAACCCTCTAATCACTGTCCCTCTGTGAAATAAAGGTTTTTCTGGTGTCTAGTGGCACCCCTCACCCTCCAGTCACCATCTCCCTATCATTAAATGTGTACCTGGTGTCTACCATCCCCTCCCCCTCCAGCACCATCCACACTGGGCTAATTATGGCAGTCTCCAATCCCCACCTTTCTATAGTCTTCTCAGGCTGCTGCTGCACTGTCACAGGGAACCTATAGGGTGACTGGCACAGCCCTCCTCTCACCACCCCAGCTGACCACTATATGCAAAGACAGGTGGGAACATGCTCCCTCTTATTGCATATGATGGCCAGCTGAGTTGATGAGAGGTGGGCAGTGCCAGTCACCCTATGGGCTTCTCATAGCAGTGTGGCACTAGCCCCAAAAAGCTATGGAAAGGGGGGTGGCAGGTTACTGTAATCAGCACAGTGTAAATAGTAGACACCAGGAAAATATTTTACTAGGGAACATGGAGCAGAGGGTGGGGGGTTCTAATAGATAGCAGGGGTATTTATTTCATAGGAGATGGTGATCAGAGTGTGGGGGCTGCTAGACACCAGGGAAACATTAATGATGGGAAACAGTTATTGGAGGGTGGGGGGGTGCCACTAGACACCAGGGAAACACTTATTTCACAGGGGGACAGTGATCAGAGGGTGAGGGGTGCCACTAGACACCAGGGAAACATTTATTTCATAGGGAGGCAGTGATCAGAGGGTAGGGGGTGCCACTGGACACCAGGAAAACAATTACAGGGTGAGAGTGATCAGAGGGTGGGGGTGCCATGAGACACCAGGGGAACATTTAGTGACAGGGGGACAATGATCAGAGGGTGTGGGGTGCCACTAGACACCAGGGAAACATTTAGTAATAGGGGGATGGTGATCGGAGCATGGGGGTGCCACTAGACTCCAGGGAAAGGTTTTTTTTTCATTTATCTTGTACCACACAGAAACCAATCACTCACTGAACTGAGGAATAATTACATGAATTGCAGATTAACATATTAGTTCTGCACTTCATGGGTGTTATTCCACAGTTCAGTGAAAAAGTGTTGCAAAAGAGGGAAACAATTTCCCAAACATACTCGGAAGATTTCCGATTTCCCCAAAGGCGGAAGTTTGGAAAATTTCATGTAAATTTTGAAATTTCATGGAAGTTCCACTAAAGCAGAATTTACAACTTTCGCCCAGCTCTAAATGGGAATCATGGGTGCATTGCTAAATCATATTTGCTTACCCCTGTTCTCTTTTTCTTCATATTTTCTTCTTTCTGTCCTGTTTTGAAAATCAGCTCTGTATATAACTCCCCTATTGTGGCATTGTAGATGGTCCAACAGGTGAATTCAACACCAATCAGTCAGAGGAATCTGGTACTGGTATGGACACTGACTAACAGCAGCTAATGATGTCACTGGTTGAAGAACTTCTTAGGGTGCAACAGGGGAGTTACCAACAAAGAAGAGCACGACATACAGGAAGAGAACAGGAAGTAAGCAAATATGAACAGGAAATGCTGAAATGCCTCCCTTCCCCTTTAAGGAACCTCTCTCCCTTCAGACAGAAACAAGCTTTGTTGTTATGGTATAGTCCAGTTTCAGTGAGTTTGAGTCTTTAACATTGGGTAATCCAATCACAGTCCAGAAGTGTTTACACACAGTTACTCATCATTTTAACACTACAACGTATTTTTTTTTTTAAATAGACACATACTTGGCAGAAAAAAAACAGATATTTATAGATTTAAACAAGTGTGAGGTGCATGTAGCTTTTGATCAAACTTCACAAAAATAAATTTCACATGATAATTGTATGATAATTGTATTTTAGTATTAGCATCATTCATTTACCTTTTCATTGGCAGATACCTTTATCTTAACAAAAAGTGAAGCATATTGTCTTTCTTTAGCTATAATGGTGAAGCTTATCATTTATAAATTTTATAATGTCTTGTAATTTCAGACACAGCACATTGAGTTCCGCACAGTAAATGTTCTGGAAAAAAGCAGGAGCTCAGCAGTAAAGCATGGTCCTCAGTGTTTTGTATTACACAGTTGGCTTCATATTTTCTCCAGAAGTGTGTTATTTTAATGACATAATCATTGGTGAATGGACTTGGAAACCAGTATCTGCAACTTACCGAAGAGCACTTTTTTGTCAGCTTTGTTTATTTCATGTTGGCTCAGGTTTTTTTTTTGTGTATGTAATAAATCTAAAAGACATTAACGAGACATGCAGTGTTACAAACTACTTGTTTTGCATATTTCGAAAAAGAATGAAAAAGCTAAGGGAATTGAAACTCTGAGGAAAAACATCTTTAAGTTCCTTTAATGACAGCCTGTTTACCACTATGTGGTAGAAATTGTTGAATTGTAAGATGATTTTTTTTTTATTTTCATGCATTTTGCTATAAATCTTTCAGTAGTAGAACAAACATTACAGAAGTTTAAGAAAAAAAAATAAGTATTGAAATACATCTGATACATAAGCAACCTCTGTTGACAAGTTACAGTTTCTTTGGCCTGATGTACATATTTCAGGAACTAGACATTCCCCACAGAATTATGATGTTTAGTATCATATGTTGAAATCCCAAAAAAACAAACACTGATCAGTATTTACAACAATTACCACTAACATAGAAGCAACCCAACCAACATGTCATACATGTCCTACATGACAAACACTTACAGTTGGGATGTTGATACATGGTGTAGTCAAGCCTAGTCTCTGACAAATGTAATACAACAAAATATAAAAATCAAAGATTAAATTTCACTACAATAGTAACTTTTATCTGTATTTGAATGAGCTAAGCTTACAAAAAGCAGAATGAAAAGATTAAGTTGTCCCATGCCAGTCCACACAAAAGGACATGATCAATTCAAAAAAAACATTTACAATGTGCAAAAACAGTCATCTGTCACAACATGAGAGTCCTCCCCTTACAGGCTTTGAACCACTGATCAATGCACTCTCCCCAGCAGACTCAGTTCTCTGAAAGGGTAAGAGAAACCCCAATGACCCCACCATTGGAAGAAGCAATAAGGGATAGAGCATGGGGCAAGTACCAAGAGAAGGTGAGTTTCAGTGCTGAGGGGGCAGAATAAATGGGGCAGGTCAGAGATGGATGATGAGCACCTAAATAAAGCAAAGTCATGATCTAAGAAGAAGGTTATTGAGGTTCAAATAGCTCATTCACAGAAATGTCCCTGTGAAGCCCCCTCCTCCCCAATAGGAGACTTCAGAAGGAATCACAGGGAAAAAATAAATTCACTTTTGCATTTGACTCCCTTCCGTATACTGTATATTTGCTATTCTAACACCACACCACCATGTATCACAATTTTGGTTAATATTAACCAAAACAAATCTTCATAAAGTAATACATGCTTGTTAGAATTGGAAACCGGGTCTCATCCTAAAAACACAAATATGTAAGGTTCCTAGAGGGAATCAGCCCCTTCATCTATTGCAAAAATAGCTAATAACAAGGAGCTAAACTCACTCATTTTCTATCTTTTTTACCTGAAAGGAGCAGGTTCTGGAGTTGAAAAGGCAATTGGGGCCCATCTTAAGTAGGTTTGACCAGGAGAGTGCATGGCAGAGCCTGTGACCTCCAGCAGCCAATAGAGAAACACCAGGAAGCAGGAAGGGGGATAAAAGGAAGGGGAAGAATGAATCAGCACACAGCGTGTGACAGGGCAGAACAGAGTGCAAGTGCACCTGTCCCAATGATGAATGATGAAACTGTTCCAACTGCGCCAGCCATATTCACACAAAATGAAAACAAGAAGGCCTCTGATGCAGCAAAAATTTTGGCTTTTGTTGGAGGTTTTCAAGTCTTTTGTTCAGGTCTACAACATGTCCACATAAGTTCTACTTTACCTCACTAACTGTAGTATTGTAACCCCAAAAAAAAAGAAAAACAGGTTGGATAACCAAATCTGAAGCTTTATTCTACAAACATCATAAGTTCTCAGCAGGCTCCCTACTCTGTTCACTGCGGCCTTGCTCTGAATGTTTACACAGGAAAAAGCTTTTAGAAAAGTTTCTAGGGGGTTTAGTGTATACTAGCCCCCTCTACTGGCAACTCCCATATTATAGTTACACTGTGACAATTGCATTTCTTCTACACTAGCAGGTTGCCAACGCCCAAACCCTTCCCAGCATTTTAAAAATTGGGCCCTTGCTGTTTAATTGTTTTGTGTAAATGGACCAATTTCTATTGCTGTTGCTCATTTGTTCTACCCATAAGCTTTTCTTCTGTGTGCTGAATCATGGTAGCAGCAGCTTTCTAGGCACAATGGTTCCCCTGTAGCCAGTTCACATTGCTTCAGCAGCAACTCTCAGGACTTCGAGTCAGGCTCAGTATCTCATCTGAATCGATGGCCAGCAGTGGTATTAAGCAAATGTTTGGATTCCATATTAAACCATTTGGGGCTTGAGCTCCTGATCCCAAATCTAACAATGCCCCGACAGCAAAATAAACATGCCAGCATGTAGATTATTGCTTCACTGTGGAATAGGCTGAACTGAATCCTGTTTTCCTAACCTTTTAAATGGAACCCTACTTTTCTAACACAAAAACGCATAGTGAGTTCTAACTATTTGCAGTCATGCATACTAATATAAACCAGCCCAAATACAATAAAGATGTTAGTTGCCTTTAACAAGTTTTAATGTCAGCAGTAGGATGCAGACTAGGGAAAGTATGAAATAATTGGTTAAGCTGTGTTTGTCTTTGCTTAATGATATTCTTACATTCAACTATTTCAGCCTTGTGGAAAAAACAATATCTGTGGTGCTGCTTCAATTGCAAATATGCATAGAGTTCATTCAGACATGGCATACTTACATATACAATCCCATCTCGCAAGGTGATCGGTGCTACAGAACTCTTGCATCCTGATTTACAGCAAGTTCTATAGATGTCGTGGTGTTTATAGCAGAAATAACCCTAAAGCCTTCACACCACGTGTAGCTGGAGGTTACATCTGTTCTACTGCCATTGCTACGCAGCAGTGATAGAAAAATCAACAGAAAAGCTATTAAAAACATCTGTGTACAGTATGTTGTTTCCCCACATACTACATAAAAACTGGTTCATTTGGTGGAAGGACAATAGCATAATGCAGTAACCCTAGTAAGCATAAGATAAAGTACAGCAGGCTACCACATTAGAACATCAAGTATAGCAACAGTACAGTTACATTCAGAGAAAAACTGCTTACATCTCATTACATATAGAATGGAACAGAAGATAGAGGGGCAAGAGACAATATACAGTACTTGCAGCTGGAGAGCATACGACATAATTTTAACTGCGTAACCATCACCCCTTGCTGTGCTGCAGACTGATATATGGTCCAAAATTCCTATACATTTTAATTCTTTTGGCAGCCTAAGAGTTAATGGAAAGAGCAAACGTGTCCACTGGTTCCAAGGCAGTGACTAACCTAGCTATATAAATATTACAAAAGTGGGTGCCAAAAAGCACTCCTGTTTTACCCCTAATTCCACCTCTAAGTGTTCTGACAAAGTGTCATTTTTTAGCCATAATAATTGTTTTAATGTTATTATAGTGCAATAACTTTATTATATTCAATAATGTTTTATTCATTTTTAAATATTCCAACATTCACCACAGCATGCAATGGAATTTGTTCATTTCTACATGGTATATGTCCTGCCTACTGCCACCCCAAGACCTTGTGCTCTGGCCTGCTGCACAGAGGCCACTTGATGGGAATATCCTTTTAATGTCCTTGGGAAGGGTCTACCTTTCCTGTCCTTCCCTGCCACCTGATTGGCCGGTGGGATCATGAAGTAGTACAGTCACCAAAATCAGTGGAGGAATGAGTGGAAAGTGGAGGGGGAGCATCAGCAAACTCCCACCCTCACAATCCCTTAAGTGCTTAGAGACATGACTACTAGAATGACACCAAAAACCATGGGAGTAACAGTCAACAGAGTCTAACCTTCCTTCACAGGGTCCATTTTTCTGTCTTTCCCTACTGCCTGATTAGCAAGTAAGGGGGGTTACATGACCAGGACGTTCAGGTCCAGTCACTTAAATCCTTGGAGGAGTGAGTAGAAGGGTGAGGGGGAGTCTGGCAACCTCTCATCCCACACGACCCCTTGAGTGCTCTGGTGCACACATCTTGGAATGGTGCCAAAAGCCACTCAATGAAAAGAGAAACAGACTTGAACCCTCTGACTGAGGGCCCAACTTTCTTGTCCTTCTGCGCTGCCTGATTGGTAGGAGGTAGTTATGTGACCAATATCTTCCGGTCTGGTCACTTAAGTGTCCCAGCAATTTGGGCTGATAAAGCAACTCCTGCTATTCAGATATCACAGCAGTAGTCATGCTAGTCACTGGGGAGGGGGCCTAACTTCTGATGGTCTTCCAACCCCCTTCCAAGTATGCTAGCACTTCCTTGTAGCTGTCAGCGTTCTTAGTTAGCAAGTTGGTCTACTTCAGCAAAGACCTGCTGCATGAATGTTCCGTGTGCTGATTGGTCAAAAAAGTCCTAATAGTTCCAGCAGACAAAACAGATCCTGCTGCTTGGATATCACAGCAGCAATCACACCAGTACCTGGAGGAGCCCTGACAGCTGATGGGCTTGTGGCCCCTTCCCAACTATAGTGGCAGGCACCTCCTTCTGGCTGTTGGAGTTAGATCAGATGTGGTTCAGCCTTCCATGCAGTCTAAAGGAAAGCAGGTCAGAGAAAATATCCAAGGTGGGGGGACCCACCAGAAACCAAGAAGGGCAGCATATAGCTGTCTTAACAACAGTGAGCCATTTAAAGGAGGTCTGATTTATTCCATCAGGACAGGAGCCTCCAGGCAGCAGATTTTTGAAGCTGAAGTTTCCAGCACCAGGTAGTTTTGTGTATTCTGTGCTAATGGCTCTTTGTGCTGTTGCAGCTGCAGTTTCTATATTTCAATAGGCACTTTTACACACCGGTGTCTGTAATGGAATGACCGTTACAGAACCAGTGTAATCTTTCCTCCGCCCCTGTGTAAAGTGGATCTCTTTCACTACCACAGTGAACATTCAGCTGAAATGCATTCTCTGCTTGCCACGGTGCATCCTGATGTGTGCCAGTACACCTTCCCATGTAATCAGGAGGTTCTGTTACCTCCTGAGGAAATCAATAATGAGCACACTTCCGTGGGGACACCTGAATGAAAAAAGACAGGACGGAGAGGGTGATTTTCCTAAACAGGAGCCGGGTGTAAATCGGAGCAGAGAACAACACAGACTGCAATGGCGCCACACAGGTAATGATCATTCTGCAACAGATGCCTGTGTGTAATAGCACCTAATATGCTGACTAAGATAGCTTTTCTTAGTTTTAATTGAGATAACTTCTGTAGGTTGATTTAAAATGAAAATGCTGATACCTGGTGGTCATGTTTTACAGAACTTCAGTCCAGGAGACTTTCATGAACTGCACAAGAACTAGAACAGCATTTTTTACACATTTTTTTATCACCTGTAATATTAATAATTTTAATATATTAATCCTAAATTGTAATTGAGATGAGTTATTTACCACAGACCCCTCATGATCACCCAACAGAGTTTCTTGTGAAGTAGTCCCTCTACTAGTAGATTTACCAGTAAGGGGCATTGATGTTTTTGAGAGCCTCTTTGTGCTTGTTGTCCTCAACCAGTACCTGTATGATGTGAAGGATAGTTACTGTTTGTGCAATCAAAACAAAAAACAAAAGTAGCAGTATTTTTTTTTTTTTTTTTACTTTGGTGGCCATTGCATAATGAGTGCGATCACTATCAAAAAACACTCTGTCTCTCTGACCATAGTCAGAAAGAAATGTTCAGCAGTACAGTTCAGATGGCAGGAGTGATGGTGATTTCAGTTTGTAATTCTGTTATGTGCATCTGTCTCAAGGATTTGATGAACTACACTGTCCCATTTGGGGATGAAAGAAAGGTGCTGCCAGAAACCTTACCAGCCACCTATTTAGAGACTGCAGTGGCAATCTGGAGATAAGAGTAGCAGACTAGAGTCGGATCCAGACCCTGAAGGCTCAGCGGCTATGGTGAGAGATTAAGAAAGAGTCAGTGAATCAATGGTGATAATGCTAAATTGATATTTTTTTAAAATAATGATGATTGCTCCTGCTCTCTGAGCAGAGGAGCTGACCAGATGAAAATCCGTTGAGTGCTGGAAGGGGCTGAGGATTCTAATATGGGCACAGTATTACAAATTTTGTAGTGAGACAGGTTAGCATGGGTCTTGTTTTTTTCCAGTCTCTGTTGGCACATAAATGTACCCTTCAATAAGGACTCCTCCAATCAGAAACCAGGATTCTTTCAACCCATTTTCTAAGCATGCTACAGATCTGTGCCGTTCACTGTAAGTCTGCTGCTTCATGTAGGAGCCACAGGGCCTTTTGTGAGGTAAACTATAGGTTCAATGCCACACCAAACTAGTTTGCTACTTCACATGTAGTCTATTGGACCCTACATAAAGCAAGCTGAACTTACGGCCCAGTTCCCAGTGGGTGTGCTGCTTTACATAGGGTCCACAGTGCTCTGCAAAAAGCAATCTACAGGTCTGGTACCTTGCGAAACGAAGCTCTTGCTTCACTTAGTTCCCACAGAGCTCCACATAAAGAAACCAACAGGTCCATTCCCCTGGTCAAAGTGTCCTCTGCTTCATGTAGGGCTCAGTATTAATCATACTGGGTCATAATGTCGTATGCTTAATAGCGTACGACATTATAGCTAACCTGTAATAGCACTGTCTAGGACAGCAAATGGTACAATATCGCGTATACTGCTGTATGCGGTGTTGTACCATTCACACACCCCCAGGAAGAGGATAAGACCTCTACTGGGAGTGGGGTCTGCCGAGCAGCTGCCATGGCTCACTGGACAGAGCCACAGCAGCAGGAACCCATGCACTGCATCTGGGACCGGGTTTGATTCCCGGTCCCAGAAATTTTAATTTTTAACAGACTTTGTGCGCTCCCCGAGTTGGACTCCCCCCTGGAGTTAATAATCTTTAGTAGGGGGGTCTGGGGGGCATAGCACCCCACTACGGGGGGGTGTGGGGGTGGAGCCACCCACAGAAAAAAGAGCTATGCCGCATGGCATAAATCGCGCTGTATTGGCAGCGTGATTTAGCCATGTGGCATAACGTCTTGTGACATTATGACCCCATGCCAGTAATAATGCCAGAACAGGGCTGATAACATTCCCCTTTGTGTGTAAGCATTCCCCTGTCCTCAGGATTCCCCAGCGCTATCAGAGAAGACAAATCCTTAATTTAATTTATTTCAGCTCTGTCACATACTTCCTCAGCATAACAATTTCACCATTGAAACTCAGAAGCAAATAGTATCGGTATTGCCCAGTGCTTGTTTGAAAAAACAGTGAAATCAGGGTTACTAAAAGGCATGTACCTTTTAAACAAAGTAAATTAGAGAACTCAGTTTGGTATGATGTTTATTGGTGATCTGTTTCTGTTATTGTGCAACAACTTGAGATAGTTTTTTTTTTTCTTAAGTGCATAACGGAACAAGAAAAGTGTTATCTGCTAGCAGCCAGAATTCACTCTCTGTTGCAAATAAACTTGAGATCAGCTCAAGCTATCCATTACTACAATTGTGGTTCAATTTGTGTTTTCCCAACTTGTTTCGTGCCTGATCCTTATAGTCAGTAGTTCCTGTGAGAATACTTTCATTATCAGAATGCAGCCAGTGATATGTTTATCTTCTAGTTGCTACTGTGAAACTCTGAAAATAGCTGTTACTTTCTGATGAAAGAGGAAATCATGTTTTCCTTACAATTACTGTAGTTAGTATCCCTTCCTTTACTTGTACATGTCTACAGTTCTGAAAACACTCAATAAGGCACCTAGCAGCAGGCTTTCAGATGTTTGCTGCACACACACCCATATCCAGTTTACCTTGGCCCTACTTGGAATGTTTACAATTTCCCTTAAGGAAGTGGTGTGGCTGTCTCAGCCCTGTACTCAAGTTTAGAGGTTGGTGGGACTGAAGAATAGGTCTTGTACTCCAGACGTCAGCACTGATACCTCCAGGTCATGTGAGAGCAAGCTGGCTTCAAATCAGGATGTAGTTTATAAGTTAATCCTAGGTTAAAAACAACTTCATTTCCTTTATTTTGAAGTTGGTGCACAGTATATTTTAGATGTATTTATTTCCAGGAACTGCATGAATCTGAGACACAGAGGCAGCACATATTTTTCAAGTAAAACATAAGCAGAAATAGAAACTGGAATCTCATCAGTCAAGTGTAATTGGGAGTTTTGTACAACTTGTATTGAAAGAAGCTCTTGTTTGTGGATTTTTGTTTCATAGACAATGCTAGATGTGGACTGCCACTCACTGGTATGAGTGCTATAGCTATTAAAATTAGGGATGGGGGGGTACTAAAATACCCAAACCCCAAGACTACCCTCAGGTACCCCAAAAGTACCCTAATAATACCCAGATGAAAAATGAGTAGTCAGGTCTATTAGTTACTCCCTGACCCATTCAGCTGTCTGTTTACCTGACCTTGGCCATAACAAAAATCATGTGAAAGACTGTTTTTATGGACTATTAGACTGTTTATTAGGTGCCCCAAGCCATTATACCCATGGGGGGGGGCATTGCTGAGGTAGGTACAAGAGGCACAGCTGTTATTAGTGAGCCTGCTGCTGTTTCCAAAAATTATACCTATGACGGGCATTGCTGAGGTAGATATGAGAGGTGCAGCTGCTGTTAGTGAACCTGCTGCTGTGTCCAGAAATGATACTCATGGTGGGCACTGCTCAGGCAGAAACAAGAGACACTGCTGCTCTTACCGAGCCTGCTGCTATTTCCAAAAATGATACCCATGACCGGCATTGCTGAGGTAGGTATGAGAAGCATAGAAACATAGAAACATAGACTTTGATGGCAGATAAGGACCGCTTGGCCAACCTAGTCTGCCCATTTCCCTACCTACAGGATAGGCCGCAGATCCTAGTTAACCAACAGCCTATTTCTTCCTACCCCCCACAAGAATTGCCTTATGTCTGTCCCATGCATTCTTGAATTCTCCCACAGTTTTAGACCCCACAACCTCCTCAGAAAGGCTGTTCCATGCATCCACTACCCTCTTTGTGAAATAATACTTCCTCACATTGCCCCGGAACTGCCCCCATCTTTAAATTCTGTCTCCTTGTTCTTGCACGTCTCCTTTTCTGAAAGATGCTACCCTCTTAGACTTTGTTGATTCCACTAAGGTACTTAACAGTTTCTATCATGTCCCCCCTCTCCCTTCTTTCCTCAAGGGTATACATATTAAGCTCCTTTAGTCTCTCCTGGTATGGCTTCTCTTGCAGACCTTGCACCATTTTAGTTGCCCTCCTCTGGACTGCCTCTATCCTGTCTATGTCCTTGCGGAGATGGGGTCTCCAGAACTGGATGCAGTACTCCAGATGGGGTCTCACCAACTGTCTGTACAGAGGGATAACAACTTCCTTTTTCTGCTGGTGATGCCTCTCCCTATGCATCCCAGTATACCCCTAGCCCTCCCTACTGCCTTCTCACATTGCTTGCTAATCTTAAGGTCATCTGATATGATTACCCCCAGGTCCCTTTCCTTTTTTGTTGTTGTTACTACCCCTCAACTGTGTAATCTTCCCCTGGGTTCTTGTTTCCCAGGTGCATTATTTTGCACTTCTTTGCATTGAATCCTAGCTGCCATACTTCTGACCATTCCTCCAACCTTGCCAAGTCCCTTCTTATCCTTTCCACGCCTCCTTGTGTATCAACCCTGTTGCAGATCTTTGTGTCATCTGCAAAGAGGCATACTTTTCCTTCCAGTCCCTCTGCAATGTCACTTATAAAGACATTAAAAAGGACTGGACCCAATACTGAACCCTGCGGTACCTCACTAGTAACCCCTCTTTCTTCAGAGTGGACATAGCTGCTTTTAGTGAGTCTGCTGCTGTTTAAAAAATTATACCCATGGCCTGCATTGCTGAGGCAGTTACAAGAGGTGCAGCTGCTCTTAGCCAGCCTGCTGCTGTTTCCATAAATTATATCCATGGCTGACACTGCTAAGGCAGGTACAAGAGGCAGAGCTACTCTTAGTGAGACTGCTGCTGTGTCCAAAAATTATACTCATGGTAGACAGTGCAGAGGTAGGTATGAGAGGTGCAGCTGCTGTGACTGAACCTGCTGCTGTTTTTAAAAAATTGTACCCATGGTGGGCATTGATAAGGTAGGTAAGAGAAGCACAGCTGCTCTGAGTATGGCTGCTGCTGTTTCCAGAAATTATACCCATGGTGGACAATGATCAAATGATTGACAAAAAAAACTAAGAGTAGTACTAGAGTGGCACATGTGGCTGGAATGGTGGCAGTGGTGATGGTTCCATTTGTTTGGTATACAACCTAGTCATCATATTCAGTATCACTGTTTGCAAGCTGTTATTCATGTTCAGGGTCAGAATCACATGATTCAGTGTTTGGGACAACTGGAAAATTGTCAGCATTCATTTTAAGAAATATAAGCTGTTCCCCATTTGCAGGACTTAGCAGTGTTTTGTGGTCAGTGACTATTCCTCCAGCTGCACCAAATATGCATTCTGAATATGCAGTATGTTTGAAGGTGGACAACCGAGGTACATTATTGCAAAATTTGCTAGCTCTGGCCATACTGTTCTCTTTTGTTTCCAGTACAGTAATGGATCTTCCTCAAGATCAATCACAGTATGGTCTACAAAGTACATAGAAACATAGACTTTGACATCAGAAAAGGACCGCTTGGCCCACCTAGTCTGCCCATTTCCCTACCTATAGGATAAGCTGCAGATCCCATTTAACCAACAGCCTATTTCTTCCTACCCCCCACAAAAATTGCCTTATGTCTGTCCCATGCATTCTTGAATTCTCCCAGTTTTAGACCCCACAACCTCCTCAAGAAGGCTGTTCCATGCATCCACCACTCTCTCTGTGAAAAAATACTTCCTCATATTGCCCCTGAGCCGTCCCCCCTCTATCTTCAAATTGTATCCCCTTGTTCTTGCACATCTCTTTTTCTGAAAGATGCTACCCTCTTGGACTTTGTTGATTCCACTGAGGTACTTAAACATTTCTATCATGTCCCCCCTCTCCCTCCTTTCCTCAAGAGTATACATATTAAGTTCCTTTAGCCTCTTCTCGTATGGCTTCTCTTGCAGACCCTGCACCATATTAGTTGCCCTCCTCTGAACTGCCTCCATCCTGTCTATGTTCTTGAGGAGATGGGGTCTCCAGAACTGGATGCAGTACTCCAGATGGGGTCTCACCAACTGTCTGTACAGGGGGATAACAACTTCCTGTTTTCTGCTGGTGATACCTCTCCCTATACATCCCAGTATCCCCCCAGCCCTCCCTACCACCTTCTCACACTGCTTGCCAACCTTAAGGTCATCTGATATGATTACCCCCAGGTCTCCCACTCCCCCCATTGTGTAATCTTCCTCTGGGTTTTTGTTTCCCAGGTGCATTACTTTGCACTTCTTTGCATTGAATCTAAGCTGCCATACTTCTGACCATTCCTCCAACCTTGCCAAGTCCTTCTCATCCTTTCCATGCCTCCTTGTGTATCAACCCTGTTGCAGATCTTTGTGTCATCTGCAAAGAGGCATACTTTTCCTTCAGTCCCTCGGCAATGTCACTTATAAAGACATTAAAAGGACTGGACCCAGTACTGAACCCTGCGGTACCCCACTAGTAACCCCTTTCTTCAGAGTGGACTCCATTTACAATTACCTTCTGTATCCTGTTGTTCAGCCAATGTTATACCCAGGCTACCATCCTGGGACCCACTCTCAGGCTGGTTAATTTGATTACTAATCTTTTTTTTGTGGGACTGTGTCAAATGCCTTGCTAAAGTCTAGGTAGGCCATGTCCACAGCCACTCCCTGGTCTACTACTTTGGTCACCCAGTCAAAGAAATCAATTAGATTCATCTGACATGACGTTCCCACTGTGAACCCATGCTGCCTTGGCTCCTGTGCCCCACTGGCCTCTAGGTACTCAACAATTCTTTCCTTCAGAAGTGATCCCATCACTTTCCCTACCACAGATGTCAAACTGACAGGTCTGTAGTTTCCTGCCTCTGTCTTGGTCCCACTTTTGTGAAGGGGAATCACATCTGCCTTCTTCCAGTCCTTAGGTACCACACCATCCTCCCATGATTTGTTAAAAAGGGTAGTTAGTGGTGTCACTAGTTCTCTGCTTAATTCTTTTAGAATTCTGGGGTGAATTCCATCTGGCCCCATTGCTTTGTCCACCTTCAGTATTAGGAGTTCTTTCAGAACCCTTTCTTCTGTGAAAGGACTGGGATCAACCCCCCTCTCCAGAGTGCTTCTGTTAATTGGATTTGGCACCTCCCCCACTTCCTCTTTTGTGAATACTGAACAGAAGTATTCATTCAGTATCCCTGCTTTTTCACTGTCACTCTTCCCACCCACCCACCATCCATTCTATTCAGCCTCACTATCCCTCCATTTGTCTTTCTACGCTCCCTGATATACTTATAAAATGTTTTATCCTCCTTCTTAATTGAGTTAGCTATCTTTTCCTCAGTTTGTGCCTTTGCTATTCTGACTACCCTCCTTGCTTTCTTTTGCCTTAACTGGTACAGTTCTCTGTCCTGCTCATTCTGTGTTTCCTTATACTTCCTAAATGCCATCTTTTTCTCCCTAACCTTCACCACCACCTCTTTTGAGAACCATAGTGGCTTTTTCTTTCATTCTGATTTGTTTATTTGCTTCACACAAAGGCTTGTTGCCTCTGTGATGGCAGTTCTGATACTTCCTCATTGTTGCCCCACCCCTCCTTCTAGCCTGTTTCCTAGTGCTTTTCTAAGGTACTCTCCCATCTTGCCAACATCAGCCCTCCTGAAGTCCAGAACCTCACTTTTGTATGGCTTGACTCTGTAGCTGAGTTTATCATTAATCACACTGTTTAGTGGTCACTTGTTCCCAAATGGCTACCCACTTCTAGATCTGAGATCCTCTCACTGTCCCCATTTTAGAGTACAAGGTCTAAGATTGCTTCCTCACACGTTGGTTCCAGAACTAGCTGTTTGAGGCATGATGCCTGAAGGGCATCAAGAATGGCCCTGCCTTTGGATGTGGCTGCCACAAAGGTGCTCCAGTTAACATCTGGCATGTTAAGGTCCCCCATCAACAGTATCTCCCCTTTCTCTGCCATCCTAAGTATGCCTTCTATCATATCCTTGTCCATTCCCTCCCCCTGACATGGGGGTCTATATACAACCCCTGTGCAGATTGTGGTGCCATTTCCAGTCTCTAAGATGACTCACAGTGCCTCCTCTCCTCCCTGTTTACTCTTTTCTTCAGTTGCTTTTATCCCTTCCCTTACATAGAGAGCTACCCCCCTCTTCTGCCCTACCTGTCTCTCCTGTAGGTCGTGTACCCTGGTATGTTAGCATCCCAGTCATGGTTCTCTGTGTACCATGTTTCTGTGACTGCTACAATATCCAGGCATCCCTCTTCCATCAAGGCCACCAGTTCAGGGAGCTTGTTGCCCAGACTACAGGTGTTGGTACTCATTACCCTCCATTTCTTGATGGCCTTACCCCTTTTTGCCCCATCCCAGTCCTTATTGCATTTGCCACTTTTTCCATTTACCCCAGCGCTTCTCCCTATTGACATCTTTATGTTGGTGTCTACCTCATTTAGTACCCTGATATTTTGGGGGGCTAGGATTCCCCTGCTCCTTTCCAGTGCCTCCCCCTTAGCTAGTTTAAATGCTTGTCAATGAAGTATTTAAACCTATCACCTAGGATCCTGGTTCCCCTCCTGGACAGATGTAGACCATCATGCCAGTATAGGCCTGCATCCCTCCAGGTGGACCCCCAGTCCCCAATGAAGCCAAATCCCTGAGCTCTGCACCAGTTTTTCAACCACTGATTGAATCCCATGGTGTGGAGCACCTAGCCTCACCCCATTTATTTATTTATTTATTTATTTATTTTATTTTATTTAGTTTTTGTTGACCGGGTAAGTGCACTGGATAAATCCTGTCTATTTTTATGCACGACCCAGGGGAGGGGGATACAAATGAATGCCAACTGACCTTGAACCAGATTAAGCTGTTGGTGATATTTTTAGTGAATGAGAGAAATTTAGCCAGGACACCGGGGAAATTCCCCTGCTCTTTTTGATAAGTGCCATGGGATCTTTAACATCCACCTGAACTACCACCAATCCAGGTAGATGGGATCTCGGTTTAACAACTCATCCGAAAGACAGCACCTCTGAAGTGCAGCACCCCTCTCATGCTGCACTACAGTGTCAGTACTGGGATATTAACCCAAGTGCCAGATGTGGGAACTGAACCTACAGCCCTCTGATCTCCCAGCCTCAGAGGCGAGTGTGCTACCTAAAAAGCCACTGACAACTGCCATAGACAGGCAGCACCTCCGAGAAGGTTACCGTGTGTGCTATTTGTCTAAGGCCCCTCCCCATCTCCAAAAATGCTTCTTGCACTGCTCTGATCCCTTTCTTAGCCAGGTCATTTGTCCCTAGGTGGACAATGACATCCAGCTCCCTCCCCTGTGCAACTGCTCCTGTGATCCTGAGGATTTGCTCCCTCAATCTTAGACCTCTTACTCTCAAATGGGGACAGTGAGAGGATCTCAGATCTAGAAGTGGGTATCCATTTGGGAACAAGTGACCGCCAAACAGTGTGGTTCACAATAAACTCAGCTACAGAGTCAAGCCATACAAAAGTGAGGGTTCTGGACTTCAGGAGGGCTGACTTCAGGAGGGCTGGCAAGATGGGAGAGTGCCTTAGAAAAGCACTAGCAAACAGGCTAGAAGGAGGGGTGGAGAAACAATGGGGAAATATCAAAACTGCCATCACAGAGGCAACACGCCTTTGTGTGAAGCAAATAAACAAATCAGAATGAAAGAAAAAGCCACTATGGTTCTCAAAAGAGGTGGCAATGAAGGTTAAGGAGAAAAAGATGGCATTTAGGAAGTATAAGGAAACACAGAAGGAGCAGGACTGAGAACTGTACCAGTTAAGACAGAAGGAAGCAGAGAGGGTAGTCAGAATAGCAAAGGCACACACTGAGGAAAATATAGCTAACTCGATTAAGAAGGAGGATAAAACCTTTTATAGGTACATCAAGTACTCCAGGATTATTGTGCTGTGTGAAACGGTTACCTGTCTGACAGATGAAGCAGATGCACTTTCTTTACAGGATACCAGTCCATGTTGTTACAGGTGACTCAGAAACAATCTGCCTTTCTGACCCTGAATATGGGATGCCCAAGAAGTAGCTGTAGATGTCCTTTTACTCGCTGATGATAATGCTGACTGGGAAGAATTGATAAATGTGCTACTGTCTGCAGCAGAAGCACACTGTGATGGTTTGGCAGAGTTTGACTGCTGTATATCATTTAATGGTGTTTGTAGGGCAATGGCACATTTGGTTGGCAGAACATCTCTCCAATAGCCAATGTCTTACCCTGCAGGAAGGATTGCTTCAATATTCTACTTAAAGGGATGGATCTAGCAACATAGTCAACACATAGGTGTCATTCTTGAACATGGCATTTAGTCTCTGATCAGTGAACAGTCTGAGACTCAAGTCATCTGCCAGCATAACAGCAGTGGTGTTGTCATTTGACTGAAAGTCTTTCTTTATGTTGCCAAGGAAAAGGTGAAGAAACTTGATCTGAGGAAGAATTTGACTCAGAGTTGCACTGTCTGCACTGACATCATATGTGGCAGCCTCAAATGGCTCCAATAACATGACCAAAGATTCCAGTAGAGTCCAGCTGTCAGAACTGAACATGATCTACACATTATCTATTTGATTCAGCATTGTATAGTCATGCACAGCTTTTTTTCTGTTCAAGAAGCCTTTACAACATGTAAAATGTTGAATTCCAGCAGGTTTGAACTTCTGGCTTTAATGTATGCAAAGGTAAGTTGTTTGACCTCTGAAGCCCCTTCAGGCTTTTTTGTGCTTTCACAGAGTGGCTGAAATGCCCACATATTTTTCTAGCAAGATGTAACAGGTTTTCTACATTTCTGTTTCCATTTTAGAAACTATGGATGTGAATATTTAAACAATGTGCAAAACAAGGGATGTGTTGGTAGTTGCCCTCTCTAACAGCCTTCACTATGTTGGCACCATTATCTGATACTATGAACCCTGGAGATAAGGAATACAGAGTTATCCATTCTGGAACTGATTTTGCTGCTCCTGCATAATATTCCCAGCAGTGTGGTGTTCCTCAAAAGTGGTGACACATAATACACAGCCTGCTCCCTACTACTTGCAGTAGAGCAGGGATTATTCGTTTCTGAATGAAAACTTGCCCAAGGAGCTATAACAGTCATGTAGTCAATTGTTTGATTGCTGGTCCATATATCCCTGGTTATGTGAACCTGCTTCACCTCACAGAGTTTCAACTGTTTAGTGACTGCACTACACACCAACTGTACAACTACATACAACTGTGGAATAGTCTTTCTTGAGAAATATGTTTGACAGGAACAGTGTACCGTGGTTCAATCTGGTTCAAAAACTTGAGGAAACCTTTCTGAGAAACAAAAGCAAAAAGGGAGATTGACAATAAGCTAACAATTCTGCAACGGCTCTGTTTAACAGCCGACATGGTTGTTTGTGGATAAATTTTGATGTTCTCACAACTCTTTCTTTTAATGTTAGTTGACAAGCATAAGGAGATATTTTAAATTTTTCAGGAATAGCATTGTTTATGCCTTTTTCACATGGAGTACTAGTACTGTGGGATTTTGCAGTACTTTGATGCTGTCAGAATAAAACAATCTATGTTTGTCTGGAAGGACTGCAAGGACACATCAAGTGATTCAATGTCAGTTCCTGCTTCCAGTTCATTGTCACTATGGTCACTGCCACCACCACCTCCACTACCACTCATACCAGCTACTATGTTCCTTGCTGTGCCCCACTCAATTGGGTGTTTTGCCTTTGCATGCCATATCATTAAGCAATATACCATGATAGGTTATGGGTGATGGTAGGATTTATCCACTCCTGGTGTGGTTGTTTGCTCACGAGACCACAGGCTGAGTGAGGAAACCACACCAGGTGTGGGTAAATCCTGTCATTGCCCACAACCTTGAGTGGTATATTGTGATTATACAGTGGCACATTTATTTTTGTACAAGAAAAAAATAAAGAAAAATTAGTTTTTATCATTTTAATTATTTTTTATAATGTATTTGTGTGCAAGAAAAAGTAGTCTTTGGTTGGTACCTGGTGCACAGCTCCCCAGACAGACACACAGCAGCTATACTGAAACAATAGGCTGCAAGTACTGATTTTTTTAAATGAGTGCCCAGAACTCAGACTTGATAATGACTCTTTATATACACAGCCTTTTGAAATTTTTGTAGGGGACAGTTTCAAGTACGGAGCAGTGGCAATGTTTTTTTTTTTTTTACAGACTGTGGGCAGCTCTATATATTTCTACTGGTGTTTCCAACACTGGTATTCTAGCTCCCTTCTGCTCCTGGGCCAGGGAAACTAGTCGGTGAAGTTGTTTTATACTCTTTTACTGCCTGGGCTCCCGAGAGAGAGTCTGAGGTCAGAGACTTTCGAGCAGCAATGTATCTGTAGAGCCAGCAAATTACTATGTTTTTTGGGGGGAGGGGTTGCAAGTTTCGGACACTTTTCTTGCAGCAGGAGTTGTTTTTTTTTCATTTGATGTTGGGAGTTCTTTACAAATGGGGGGGGGGGGCCTGTACCGTGAGTTGTTTTGAGGCTTGAGGAACGGAAGGAGTAATTTTTAAAATATATATGTATTTTCCAAGTAGAAGCATGAATGCCAGATTTGAAACTGGCATCTGGCCTTTGGTGTTTGGAGGTGTTAAGGTGTTGTGGAGGTGGTAAGCAGCAGAAAACTGTGAAACATGTTCAGACATGAGGTTGCTACAACTGTAAAGAGATATGTGGGTAACTGTTTTTGTGTTGTGCCAAGTGGGTTTGTGTTCTGTATTTTACTTTTTTTTTATTTTACTTGCAGCATGATTGCTAGGTTTCAGTTAAGTGAGGACATATGATGGCTGTTTCCATTTTCAGGGATCAGATTGATTTGCTTCATGGGATTTCTGATGTGGCTGGCTGGCACTTCATCCGTGGGGTGATGGCAGGATTTACACATTGTAAATCATGCCAGCCAGACAATCAGGAACCAGAATTTTAAGAGGCATTGTATAATTACTGATGTTTCAAAATGTCCCACTTTGCCACCACAACTGATTTTTTTTTTTGCACAGACTGCATACAGCTCGAGAGTTGGGTCAATGTAAAGTAAATTCCACAGTAAAGATTTACCCTTTATGCTTTGCATTGCAGTGCCTGGCAGTATTTCTTGCACACTCAATGGACCTGGAGGAAATACTACACTTCCATTTTCATGTTTACATGAGTTTTTCTCATTCATGCTCATCTTCTTATTTTTACCGTTAGCATATGATTTTTTTTCTGCACTTGCCTCTTATGAACTATAGCAGCATCCTCTCCTACCCCCTCATCGAAACTAGTACAGACGTCATCGCCACAAGATTCAGAAGAAGTGGAAGTGCCATCATCATCATATGGGACATAGCCTGGACTATTCCATTCACGGTCCCCATCATCACTAACATCTTTATCAGCAATCGCTGCATCAGCATCTGAACTTAAATTTGAGAAGGATGCCTCTTTGTCCTTGCATGCTGCTTCAGCAGCTAGAAGTATCCTGGCACATGTGCCAAAATGTTCAGTACCTCTACAGGTTATTCCTGTCAGTTCTTTCTGAAACTCTATTATCATTTCATTGCTAACATGCTTTTTTGGTTCAGGAGGGCAGTTAGTGCCTGTCCTGGTGATGCTATTGTTGTCCCTATTTTCTTCATTAGTACTAGGCTTCATATTGTTCACATCCTTTTCAGCTGCACATGAAGCAGCACTGTGCTTTCTTTTAGTAGACTTAGAATGGGAAATACAACATATAGTAGACACTGTGGTGGCTTTCACTATGCCACAGAGAGATGTCACACTCAGTGTACCTATGCCAGGGACTGGGGCACCTAACAGACACAATATAATACTGTAATACAGCTTAAATGGTTTTATGCTAAGACACTGAGTAGCTATATGTCACAGACAGGGCTTGCAGCACCTAACAAACAGTGTGTAATACAGCTAAATGGATTATGCAGAGACACAGAGCAGCTATATGTCACACACAGGGCTTGGGGCACCTAACAGACACTGTGCAGTATAGCCAAAATGGCTTTCACTTTACTGCAGAAACACACAGAAACATAGAAAGATAGACTTTGATGGCAGATAAGGACCACTTGGCCCGCCTAGTCTGCTCATTTCCCTACATAATTGGATAAGCTGCAGACTCTAGTTAACCAACAGCCTACTTCCTTTAACCCTCCACAATAATTGCTTTATGTCTGTCCCATGTATTCTTGAATTCCCCCACTGTTTTTGACCCCATGACCTCCTCAGGAAGGTGGTTCCATGTGTCCACCAGCCTCTCGATGACAAAATACTTCCTCACATTGCCCCTGAGCTGTCCCACCTCTATCTTCAATTTGTGCCCCCTTGTTGCGTATCTCTTTTTCTGAAAGCTGCTCCCCTCTTGGACTTTGTTGATTCCCTTGAGGTACTTGAAAGTTTCTATCATTTCCCCCATCTCCCTCCTTTCCTCAAGGGTATACCTATTAAGTTCTGTTAGTCTTTCTTCATATGGGTTCTGTTGCAGACCTTGCACCATTTTAGTTGCCCGCCTCTGCACTGCCTCTATCCTGTGTATGTCCCTGCAGAAGATGGAGTCTCCAGAACTGCACGCAGTACTCCAGATGGGGTCTCACCAACTGTCTGTACAGAGGGATAAAAACTTCCTGTTTTCTACTGGTGATGCCTCTCCCTATGCATCCCAGTATCCCCCAGCCCTCTTTACCGCCTTCTCACATTGCTTGCCTACCTCAAGGTTATCTGATATGACTACCCCTAGGTCCCTTTCCATTTTTGTTGTTGTTAGTAACCACTCCCCAAAGTGTACTCTTCCCTTGGGTTTTTGTTTCCCAGGTGCATTACTTTGCACTTCTTTGCATTGAATCTAAGGTGCCATACTTTTGACCATTCCTCCAACCTTGCCTAGTCCCTTCTCATCCTTTCCACCCCCCCTTTTGTATCAACCCTGTTGCAGATCTTTGTGTTGTCTGCAAAGAGGCATGCTTTTCCTTCCAGCCCCTCTGCAATGTCTCCTATAAAGACATTAAAGAGGACCGGTCCCAGTACTGAACCCTGTTGTACCCCACTAGTAACCACCCTTTCTTCAGAGTGTACTCCATTTAATATTAACCTCTGCGTCCTTTTGTCCAGCCAATTTGTTAGCCAGGCCATCACCCTGGGACCCAGTTCCAGGCTGGCTAATTTGTTTATTAATCTTTTGTGTGAGACTGTGTCAAATACCTTGCTAACGTCTAGGTAAGCCATATCCACAGCCCATCCCTGGTCTACTACTTTGGTTACCCAGTCAAAGAAGTCTATTAGATTCATCTGACATGACCTTTCCACTATGAATCCATGCTGCCTTGGGTCCTGTGCCCCACTGGCCTCTAGGTACTCAACAATTCTTTCTTTCAGAAGTGATTCCATCATTTTCATTTTCCCTACCACTGAGGTCAAACTAAGAGGTCTGTAGTTTCCTGCCTCTGCCTTGCTTCCACTTTTGTGAAGGGGAATCACATCCACCCTCCTCCAGTCCTCAGGTACCACACTATGCTCCCATGATTTGTTATAAAGTGTAGTCAGTGGTGTCACTAGGTCTCCCCTTAATTCTTTCAGAATTCTGGGGTGAATCCCATAAGGCCCCATTCCTTTTTCACCTTGAATTTTAGGAGTTCTTTCATGACCCTTTATTTTGTGAATGGACTGGTATCAAGCCCCCTGTTCAAAGAGCTTTTATTGTTTGAGTTAAGTACATCCCCCTCTTCTTCTTTTGTGAATACTGAGCAAAAGTATTCATTCAATATCTCTGCTGTTTCACTGTCACCCTCTGACCACCTCCTCTCCCTTTTATTAAGCCTCACTATCCCTCTCTTGGTCTTCCTTTTCACCCTGATGTACCTATAAATGGTTTTATCCCCTTTCTTAATAGAGTTGGCTATATTTTCCTTGGCTTGGGCCTTTGCTATTCTGACTGCCTTCCCCATTTCCTTCTGCTTTAACTGATGCAGTTCTCTGTCCTGTTCCTTCTGTGATTCCTTATACTTCCTGAATGCTATCTTTTTCTCTCTAACCTTCCCCACCACCTCTTTTGAGAACCATAGTGTTTTTTTACTTCATTTTGGTTTATTTACTTCACACAAAGGCATGTTGCTTCTGTGATGGCAGTTTTGATTTTTCCCCATTGTTCTTCCACCCCTCCTTCCTGCCAATTTGCTAGTGCATTGCTTAGGCACTCATCCATTTTGCCAAAGTCAGCCATCCTAAAGTCTAGTACCTTCGCTTTTGTATGGCTTGACTCCACGGCTGTGTTTATCATGAACCACACTGTTTGGTGGTTGCTTATTCCCAGATGGCTGCCCACTTCTAAATCTGTGATCCTCTCTCCACCCCTGTTTGAGAGTACCAGGTCTAAGATTACCCCCTCCTGAGTGGGTTCCAGCACTAGCTGTCTGAGGCATGCCCTCTGCAGTGCATCAAGAATGACCCCATTCTTGGATGTGACTGCAGCAAATGTGCTCCAATTAACATCTGGCATATTCAGGTCTTCCATCAACAATATCTCCCCCTTTTTTTGCCATTCTAAGGATGCTTTCTGTCAATTCCTTGTCCATTTTCTTCTCCTGAGATGGTGGGGTGTATACAACCCCCGTGCAGATTGTGGTGTCATTTTCTGTCTCCAAAGTGACCCACAGTGCTTCTTCTCCTCCCCATTTACCCTTTGATTTCATTGCTTTGATCCCTTCCCTTATGTAGAGAGCTACTCCTCCTCCTCCTCTTTTATCCTCCCTGTCCCTCCTGTAGATTGTGTACCCTGGTATGCTGACATCCCAATCATGGTTGTCCATGTACCATGTTTCTGTGACTGCCATGATAGCCAGGTGTCCCTCTTCCATGAAGGCCACTAGTTCAGGAAGCTTGTTACCAACACTATGAGCATTGGTACTCATTGGCCTCCATTTTTTGATGGCATTACTCCTTTTAGCCCCACCTCTGCCCTGACATCCTTTGCCTTTTTCTCCATTTACCCCGTACTGCTCCCTATCAACCTCTCTACCTTGGTGTATGCCCGCTAACTACCCTGTTTTGTGGGGGGAAGCTGGAAATTCCCTGCTTCTTTTCATTGCCTGTCTCCTTGGCTAGTTTAAAAGCTTGCCAATGAAGCATTTAAACCTATCACTTAGGAGCCTGGTTCCCCTCCAGGACAGATGCAAACCATCATGGCAGTATAGGCCTGTATCCCTCCAGGTGGAACCTCAATTCCCAATGAAGCCAAATCCCTGCACTTCACAATAGATTTTCAACCATTCATTGAACTGCATGGTGTGGCATACCCAAGCCTCACCCATGCCATAGACAGGAAGCACCTCTGAGAAGATTACCATGTATGCTACTTGTCTAAGGCCCCTCCTCTACTCCACAAACTCCTCCTGCACTGCTCTGATCCCATGCCCAGCTAGGTCATTTGTCCCTAGATGGACAATGACATCTGGCTCCCTCTCCCATTCAGGTGTTCTTCTGATCCTGAGGATTTGATTCCTGTCCCTCCAAGCCATGGCACCAGGCAGGCACCTTACCTTCCTCCCCCAGTTCTACCCTTTAATAATTGAGTCCCCAATGAGGAGCAGCTTCCTCCCCCTACAGTGTCCCTTGCTACCCTCCTGTGGGTTTCCCTTGTGGAGGTTCCCAGCATCCTCCTTGGTCTCCACTGCAGGTGCCTCCATAGAGGATCCATGCTCAACCAGAACAGCATATGAATTGTGGAGAGGTAAAACTTTAGGGATGTGACTCTGTTCCACCACCCTTACCCTCCCTGAGCCCACCATGGTCCAACCACTCCTCTTTCTTGGCAATCTCTGAAGCAGCGGTGGTGGCCCTGGTGTTCCATCGGTGGGGGAGATTTCCCTAATCTTGCCTTGTCGGCCTGGAGATGGGCAACCTCCTCCCTCAGAGCAGAGAGTTGCCTGCAAATAGGGCAGCATTGCAGCCTCCAGAATGACTCCCAGAAGACCGCTGCCCCACAGTCAGTGCATTGCACCACTCTCCACATGTCTTTCTCTCTTTCTGTTTCTCCCTTTCTGCCCCAAGCCCTGTCAGTAATTATGTCACAGACAGGGCTTGGGGCATATAACAGACAGTGTGTAACATAGCTGAAATGGCTTTATGCAGAGACAAAAACTAGCTATCTGTCATGGACAGAGCTTGGGGCACCTAACAGACACTGTGAAATACAGCCAAAATGGCTTTCTGAAGAGACACAGAGTATCTGTATGTCACAAACAGGGCTTGGGTCACCTAATAGAAAGTGTGTAATACAGTCAAAATGGCTTTGTGCAGAGACACAGAGTAGCTACAGTGTATGTCACAGACAGGGCTTGGATCACCTAACAGATACTGTGTAATACAGCCAAAATGGTTTTATGCAGAGACACAGAGTAGCTATTTGTCACAGACAGGGCTTGCGTCACCTAACAGAATGTGTGTTATACAGCCCAAATGGCTTTGTGCAGAAACACAGAGTAGCTATTTGTCACAGACAGGGCTTGGGTCACCTAACAGAAAGTGTGTAATACAGCCAAAATGGCTTTGTGCAGAGACACAGAGCAGCTATATGTCACAAACAGGGCTCGGGTCACCTAACAGACAGTGTTTAATACAGCCTAAATGGCTTTACTGTACTGCAGAGACACACAGTGTAGCTATATGTCATAGACAGGGCTTGGGACACCTAACATACACTGTGTGATACAGCATAAATGGCTTTCACTATACTGTAGACACACAGAGCAACTATGACGCAGGCAGGGTTTGGTGCACCTAACAGATAGTGTGTAATTCAGCTTAAATGGCTTTATGCAGAGACACAGAGTAGCTATATGTCACAGACAAGGTTCAGGGCACCTAACAGACACTGTATAATGCAGCCTAAATGGCTTTATGCAGAGACATAGTGTAGCTATATGTCACACACAGGGCTCAGGGCACCTAACAGACACTGTGTAATATAGCCAAAATGGCTTTTACTATACTGCAGAAACACACAGAGTAGCTATGCAACAGACCATGTTCAGGGCACCTAACAAACCGTGTGTAATACAGCTGAAATGGCGTTATTCAGAGACAACAACTAGCTATATGTCACAGACAGAGCTCAGGAAACCTAACAGATAATGTGTAATGCAGCTGAAATGACTTTATGCAGAGACACAGAGTAGCTATACATCACAGACAGAGCTTGAGGCATGTAACAGACACTGTGTAATACAGCCTTAATGGCTTTCACTATACTGCAGAGACACACAGAGTAGCTATGTCACAGACAGGGCTTGGGGCACCTAACAAACAGTGTGTAATACAGCTGAAATGGCTTTATTCAGAGACAACAACCAGCTATATATGTCACAGACAGGGCTCAGGAAACCTAACAGATAATGCGTAATGCAGCTGAAATGACTTTATGCAGAGACATAGAGTAAATATATGTCACAGAGAGGGCTTGGTGCACCTAACAGATACTGTATGATACAGCCTAAATGGTTTTCACTATACACCAGAGACACACAA
The DNA here is from genome assembly GCA_016271365.2 of Neoceratodus forsteri. Classification (NCBI taxonomy): domain Eukaryota; kingdom Metazoa; phylum Chordata; order Ceratodontiformes; family Ceratodontidae; genus Neoceratodus; species Neoceratodus forsteri. The sequence goes on from CM028136.1 coordinate 345,055,429, forward strand.
AGCAACTATGTCACAGATAGGGTTTGGTGCACCTAACAGACAGTGTGTAATTCAGCCAAAATAGCTTTATGCAGAGACACAGCATAGCTATATGTCACACACAGGGCTCAGGGCACCTAACAGACACTGTGTAATACAGCCAAAATGGCTTTTACTTTACTGCAGAGACACACAGAGTAGCTATGCAACAGACCGGGCTCAGGGCACCTAACATACAGTGTGCAATACAGCCAAAATGGCATTATGCAGAGACACAGAGCAGCTATGTGTCACCAACAGGGCCTGGGACACCTAACTGACAGTGTTTAATACAGCCTAAATAGGTTTACTATACTGCAGAGACACACAGAGTAGCTGTATGTCACAGACAGGTCTTGGTGCACCTAACATACACTGTGTGATACAGCCTAAATGGCTTTCCCAGTACTGCAGAGACACACAGAGTAGCTATGTCACAGACAGGGCTCAGGGCACCTAACAGACAGTGTGTAACACAGTCTAAATGGTGTTTTTCAGAGACACAGAGAAGCTACTGTATATGTCACAGACAGGGATTGAGGCATGTAACAGACTATGCAATGCAGCCTAAATGGCTTTCACTATACTGCAGAGACACACAGATGAGCTATATGTCACAGATAGGGCTCACACCACCTAAGAGACAGTGTGTAATATGGCCAAAATGACATTATTCAGAGACACAGTGTACCTGTATATCACAGACAGAGCTCAGGGCACCAAACAGATAATGTGTAATACAGCCAAAATGGCTTTATGCAGAGATACAAAGTAGCTATACATCACAGACAGTGCTTGAGGCATGTAACAGACACTGTATAATGCAGACTTACTGGCTTTCACCATACTCCAGTGACACACAGAGTAGCTATGTCACAGACAGGGCTTGGGGCACCTAACAGTGTGTAATACAGCCAAAATGGTTTTATTCAGAGACAAGAACTAGCTATATGTCACAGACAAGGCTCAGGGCACCTAACAGACAATGTGTAATGCAGCTGAAATGGCTTTATGCAGAGACACAGAGTAGCTATATGTCACAGACAGGGTGTGGTGCACCTAATAGATACTGTGTGATACAGCCTAAATGGCTTTCCCTATACTGCAGTGACACACAGAGCAACTATGTCACAGACAGGGCTCAGTGCACCTAATGGACAGTGTGTAATTCAGCCTAAATGGCTTTATGCAGAGACACAGAGTAGCTATATGTCACAGACAGGGCTGGAGCACCTAACAGACACTGTAATACAGCCTAAATGGCTTTCACTATACTGTAGAGACACACAGAGTAGCTATGTCATAGACAGGGCTTGAAGCACCTAACAGACAGTATGTACTACATCCAAAATGGCTTTATGCAGAGGCACAGAGCAGCTATATGTCACACACAGGGCTCAGGGCATCTAACAGTCAGTGTGTAATGCAGCCTAAATGGCTTTATGCAGAGATACAGAGTAGCTATATGTCACAGATAGGGTTCAGGGCACCTAACAGACACTGCGTTCACTGTACTGCAGAGACACATAGAGAAGCTATGTCACAGAGAGGGCTTGGGGCACCTAACAGACAGTGGGTAAGACAGCTGAAATGGCTTTAGGCAAAGACACAGAGTAGCTATATGTCACAGACAGGGCCTGGGGCACTTAACAGACACTGTGTAATGCATCCATAATGGTTTTCACTAAAGTTCAGAGATGCACAGGGTAGCTATGTAATAGACAGGGATCACAACACCTAACAGAAAGTGTGTAATACAGCTGAAATGCTTTATGCAGAAACACAGTGTACCATCAGTATACAGTAGTAGCCAAAGACATGGTCAGATATTTCCAGATATTTTGTGAAATTTCTAAAGAGTTTCTCTCTGCTGCCCCTACTGTGGAACTGCAGAATGCAATAGATTCCTCTAGAAATATCAGAAATTTCAAGAAATATCTGATCATGTCTTTGGCTGTGACTGTATGTCACAGACAGTGCTCGAGGCACCTAACAGACACTGTGTAATACTGTCAAAATGGATTTATTAAGAGACACAGAGTAGCTATATATCACAGACAGAGCTCAGGGCATGTAACAAACAGTGTGTAATACAGCCTAAATAGTTTTATGCAGAGACACATAGTAGCTATATGTCACAGACAGGGCTTGGGACACCTAACAAACAGTGTTTAATACAGCCTAAATGGCTTTAAAATACTGCAGAGACACACATAGAGTAGCTTTATGTCACAGACAGGGCTCAGGGTGCCTAACATACAATGTGTAATACAGCCTAAATGACTTTCCTAACACTACATACAGACACACAGAGTAGTGTTGGGAGGTCTAAATCTCACTTTCAGATTCTTGACGATATTGGGAATGCAAGTAATCACAGACACGTTCCATTAGAGTAATAAACAAGTTTATTACTACCAAAGGGATAAATCACAGTTGCCCTAAGCAGTTCTTACCAATACCAACTGGGAGCCAGTGCTAAGCATTCCCTACACCTCGAGGTTTCTCTGTGTCTCCTGGGGTCTCTCAGGTCTCCGAGGTATAAGGCTTATGCATTACATTATATACCTATGATAATTACTATGGTTACCAAAAGACAGAAACATTTCTAGTTAAAGAGATGAGCCCTATTGGCTAAATTAGAGGTGGCTCCATGGTCCAAGATAATATTACACAATTCTGTAAAGTCATCAGTTTGAGAACAAAAGAGTTCTTATACAGAGTCTTACATAACTCAGTGTAGTGGTACAAATCACCAAAAGGTGGCAATGCCGTCTTACATATTATAATTGCTCCAAGGACACAGGTACCTTGGCATCTTACAAGCAAGAAATACACAGAAAATACATAGCAGAATATATGTATTGGCAAGCAAAGTGTATTACAACAATATGCATTCATATCCTGACATCTACTCTTGTACGGTAGATGACCTTAGCCCTATATGTTAGTATAACATATACCTAAGTGCCAGCTGTCTACGGTGTACCTCTAAGGGTACCAATTAGGGTGCAGGGACCTTGTGTAACATTCCCCCCCCTTGTTGCCTCCACGGGCAACACAGGCAGTTGTTTCGGGAAAGGACAGGAGCAGTGGTCATTTACAAACCCGACGCACGAGCTTTGTAAAGGAACTCGAGCTGCTCACGGTGTTGGGCAGTGTGTGCCATAGGCAGCAGAGCATAACAATCAAAATGAAAAATAAAAATGCTTGATAATAACAAAACCTTTAAAAGTAATCTCTAACCAGGTGTTAGTTAATGCGTTATTCATATCACCATCATTGATCAAGGCGAGAACAGCTTCATTGGCTTTGGTCATATTATTGCTGATGTGGATGAGGTGTGTGTCTTTCCTGTCTAAAAGGGATTTTAATGTAAGTGTGAGTGTGTCTATGTGTACATTAAAGTATGGCAAATATTCTGATAGTGTGAGCAGATAATCGGGGTTACCATCAATAATGTCTGCATCTAGAAGGGGGGATGGGAGTTATAACAGTATGTCCAATGACAGTCTTCTGGTGGGGAACAAAACAGAAATTGGGCTAATCAATAGCACATGTAACAGATCCATAGGTGTAAGACTTATAATTAGTGACCACGCAATATTCTCTGTCTGAATTATACTGTGAGTGCACAGTAGGCAGTCTCCACTTTTGCAACTGGACAGGGCATGAGTAGGTAGTCTTCAAAATCCATGTTGACAGGCAATGAACCTCCTCACAATAAGATTGGTAGAGCTTATCCAGAGCCAGAGTCGAGTCAAAGGAGTCAGTGCCATTCGCAGTGATGTCATCATCCATGGTGAAAGTCCAATCAATACTGTCTGGAGAGTAACTACAAACAGGTTGAATAACATCAAACACATCACATCGGCACAAGTAAATATATTGCTTTTTCGCACAGCAGTCCATGTGCGGAGCCACCCAGGCATCCAGGAAAGGGTGGCAAACCAATAGAGGAGGTAGATCCAGGCGTTCCCTGTAGATGTCTTCATCCAAATGCCCAATTGAATGTACCAGTGCAAGCTTGTTGAACAAAGCTGTAGTGGGATCAAAGTGTGATAAGGAGACAGTGAAGGAGACAAACATGGTATCTGTTATGGAACACTTCTTAGCAGTGAAACAAGGACCAGTATTAGGATGTCTGGTCACAAACCCCAAATTCCTAGCTGTAGAAAGAGGAATAGTTAAAGTCTGTTGCATACATATGGAAACACAGCTAGTGGTTTTACATCGTGGACAATACCATTTGGAAATGCGTCTGTCATGTATAATGTGAGGTATTCTTCCAAATTCTAGATCACGGAAGAGGTTATTGATGGCGGTGATAATGTATGAGCCATAAGCAGAAAAAAGTATCTCTCTAGCAATGTATTGTTTATCTGCTTCTTTGTTGTTCTGTTGTATGAGTGCGTTAATCTTATCTTTAGAATCAGTGAATGCCTTAGCAATGTCGTGCATGTTGTATACAGTGTATCTTTCTTCCTGACTAAGGCCATCCACACCATGCAATAATGGGGGTAGGATGTTGTTGACCAAACCAGTGGAAAATTTGTCAGAATGACTTTTGATAGCAGCAATGTCCGCTTTATTCCAGATAGACATAGCCTTACCAAAAAGACCTGTGACAGTGCCTGTGGCACCTGTGACATCAGAACTGTCAACTTCACGTGTTTTACGTTTATGACTTAAATTCTCAGGAGAGGACTTCCTCCTGAAGTTGCCTCTATGTTCAGTGGAATGGACCCTGGCAATAGGGTATTGCATACGAATCTGAAATGCAGCTAAACTATCAAGCAATAATGTACTATAAAATGCTGATGTATTAGTATTGTGACACATACCAAACTCTTTCATATTCCAGTAAGTTAGATTAAACAAAACAGGTATATGCATGAACTGTAAGTTATTAATCAAAGAACCTGGGAGGGCAGTGGCTGTTAGACCACTACGGGGACCAGTGGTATGCTTTGGACATTCTACAAGCTGCTTGTCAGTGGGTGGTAACACAGAGAGGTACATGGCTGCGGAAGCCATGTGGTGTATAGCACAACATTTCCGAGCAGAATATCTGGACAAAGAATTACAGTATGAAGGATCAATTAAGGCAGTTATGTTGTTCAAACCAGAATGTCTTAATGCAGTTTGTAACAAGGACAGCGAACCATTTGGGGATAATTTAGCATTGGGCCAACCTTGGAAAGTTCCTTTGGAGAGTTTGGCCACAGGGAGAATTTGTCCTTGTGATGTGGTTTGCCACTCAATTTGAAGGGTAGATTTATCAGAAGCAACAACCGAGGCTGTGAGGTAAGCATCGGAACCTTCCTGGACAGTGATCATACTATCTGGTATATTGATGGATACTCCCTCTGGAGGAGGTGCCGGAGGATCGAGGTGTCGTAAGAGGTCCGGTACCGTACCTTGGATGCAGGGGATAACTCCTGAGAGGAGGAGATAGTGGAACAAGATAGCCATCTTGTCAGTGTTTCTGGAAAGGAAGATCAAAGATCAGTACGTTAATATTATTCCAACCAATGGGGTGAGGAAAGGTAATTTAAGCTCCTTTATACAGTTTCAGCTGGTTTGAGTGTAACCATTTGTCGGTCAACTTGTTGTTATGGAGGAGTCTAACTTGATAGACTGCCGGACTGAGCTTGTTGACAATGGGGAATAGGCCTTCCCACTTGTTGGAGAAGGAGTGGGTGGGATGTGCAAATTGAAATACCATTACCTGATCTCCAACTTGCCAATCCACTTCTTGTGCGTGTTTGTCAAACTGTATTTTGGATTGTTGCTGGGCCTTGCCCATGCAGTTGGCAGCATATAAGTGTGTGTGTATGAGGTCTTTTCTGAGTTTGTCCACATATTGTCTACAGACACACGGTCCGCAGTGGGGGTATGCAGGTCAAACAACAGATGTTCAGGTAATCTCATCTGTCTACCAGTCATCACCTCAAAGGGTGTAAGCTGGGTGGTGGCTGAGGGTGTACCCCTAATTGCCATAAGGAGTGACGGCAATAGGGAATCCCAAGTTTTGGGATTGTCCTCAATGAATTTGGAAAGCATTTGCTTAATCCGTCTGTTGGCTCTCTCTACCTGATCTGAGGATTGAGGGTGGTAGGGTATGTGGAACTTCTGTTGAACTCCAAGGAGTTCAAGGGATTCTTTCATCAACTCACCTGTAAAACTGGTTCTTTTGTCAGAGTCTACCTTGAGGGGTAGACCCCACCTGGAGAAAATCTATTCCACCAGGATTTTGGCAGTAGTTTTCGCTGTACATGTCTTAGTGGGGAAAGCTTCTACCCACTTAGAGAAGAGGTCAGTTACCACAAAAGCATACTTATTATTTCTGCTGGTGTTGGTCAAAGAGCCAATGAAATCAATTTGTATGGCATGCCAAGGGCCAGAATGTCATTGTGGTAAGAGTTTGGCATTTTGTTTGGTAGGAATGGTATTGTACTGCGCACAAATGAAACAGTTGTCTATGTATTGTTTAACATCTTTGGTGATACCAGGCCACCAGGCAGTGGTCTTGAGTCGTTGGAGGGTATTTTCTGCTCCCTGGTGTCCACCAGTAGGGGTGTCATGCACTTGGTGCAAAAAATCAGATCTTAGATGTCTGGGGACCACCCACAACTTAGTGGTGGAGTCATCTGGTTGGAACCAGATGAGCTTGTCATCTGGTGACAAGTGTAACTTACCTTCATGCCTCCAATAAGGGTTATGTGTGGGAAGTTTCTCTTCAGTACCTTTGTCAAGGAATCTGAACACCTCTTTAAGTTCAATGTCAAGATGCTGGGCTGCGGAGAGGTCCAAGGGGGAAAAAGGTTCAGGTTTCTTCCTGAGTGCTGCAATGTGTACAGCTGCATTAGCCTCTGGATGGTCCATCATACAGACATCCCCCCTTCTTTACCCTTCCTTAGCAAGGGTATCTGCTGTGTCATTGAAGGCATGATAGGGGTCATGGAGAGAGTGGGCTTTGACTTTGTGTACATGGAGTCTGTGTGCAAATTTTTGTGTCAGTGTATGTATGTACTGTATATTACCAATTCTTTGTATTTCACAGGGCTGCCATCAGAGGAGAGGAAGGAGTTCTTCTGCCAGAAGGGAAGAAATTCTGTAAGAGAACCACAAACCCAGTTAGAGTCTGTAAAGATGATGGTATCCTCGGTTCCATGCTGGATGAACTCGAGGGCACAGGCCACAGCTGCCATCTCTGCATATCGTGATGATGCTACACTACAGTGTTTAGATATTTTGACAATGTTCCCATAAGAGTAGATCACTAGAATGCCCATCCCTGCAATTTGTTCTCCCTGATAGTAGGATGCTGAACCATCAGTGAAGACACGGCACAAAGAAGTGTTATCAAGTATCTGTGGTGTGGCAGGGAGGAAAGGACCTAGATCCGGAAGATCAGGTGACTGTAGTGTACAGTCATGGGGTTCTCCCTGGAAAAGGAGGCCATGAGCTAATATAGATGGAACTTTAGTCAGTTGTACCTGTATGTCCCTATCCTGGAGAAGAAGTGACCAGTGTGTCAGTCTGGTGTTAGAGACTGACCCATCCTTCACTCTATCTGAGAAAAGAAAGGTGGTTGGGGTGTGGTTTGTGTTGATGATCAGTGGTGAGTACCCAATGATATACAGGAAGTACTTGACAGCTCAGTAGGTGGCCAGAAGGTTCCTTTCACAAAGGCTGTACTTCTGTTCCACTGGGGTCAAGAGCTGTGAGGCATATGCAATGGGTCTCAAGGTGCCATGCACCTTCTGAGCCAGCACTGCTGACATGTCAATGTCAGAGGTGGCACATTCCAAATGGATGGTAGTGCTGGATTGGGGTTGACCAGAGCTGGGGTGGAGGCCAAGACCTGCTTCAGTGACGTCACAGCCTGAGTGTGTATAGGGCCCCAAGTCCATGGTACATTCTTTTTGAGTAACTCATACAGAGGAGCAGCTTTCGAGCAAAATCACAAATAAAATCCCTCGAGTAATTCACCATACCTAGAAACCTTCGAAGACTTGCCACACTGGTAGGTAATGGCAAGTCTTGCAATCCCTGTACCTTCTTCCAGGTAGGACTTCGACCTTGGTCAGTTATTTTTAGACCCAGAAAAAGTACCTCTTTCTAACATAATTGTGCTTTTGCTGGGTTACATTTCAGGCCTGGTCTCTGAATGAGAGTCAGTAGTTCGTCCAAGAGATCCAAATATTGTTCCTGTGTGGCTGTTGCCAACAGCAGGTCATCCACATATTGTAAGAGACATTGGGGAGTAGAGAAACTCTCGAGGGCATCCATCATGTGGAGATGGAACAGGGATGGACTGTTATGGAATCCTTGTGGCAAGCAAGTCCACGTATACTGTCTTCCTTCAAAGGTGAAGGCAAACTTATATTGACTCTTAAGGGCCAATGGCAATGACCAGAAACCACTGGAGATGTCCAGGGCACTGAACCATTTCAAATCAGGGGTCAGAAGTCGTAGCACATCTGGTGCTGATGCCACGGTTGAAGAACAACTGGGGGTGACATGATTCAGTTTTCTGTAGTCAATAGTAAGTCTCCAGCCGCCTGTGGGTTTCTTCATGGGCCACACTGGGGAGTTGGCAGTGGAAACACAAGTTCTGATTACTCCTTGCTTGAGGAGTGACTTGATCGTTTCTCTGAGGGATGGCAAGGCCTCAGTTGGGAAAGGATATTGCCTTTGCCTCTCACGTGCTGGGCCTGGCACTTCAATGACGGTGTGCATTCTACCACAGTCATGCTTGTTGATTGCAAATGCTTCCAAATGTCATTGCAAAATAGGGAGGAGCTTTGGGAAAAGTTCATGATTCTTGAATAAATCTATGACGTCATACTGTTTGTCATTGGCAGATATCGTTGCCACAATGTGTGAATCAGGAATCAAAATGGTATGATATTGACCCTGAATCTGTATCAGTAGAATATTGGCTGGGTCCACCACACAGCCGTGGTGCAAGGAAGTCAATCCCTATGATACTAGGATGATCATGCAGTACAATTAGTTGGAAAGTGTGTGAGGCCTTTAGATGGCCTAGCTCCAACGGTAGGGCTAGAGAACGGTATACAGGTAACCTAGTACCATCAACTCCTGACATGTTGGTCCTCCATCCGGTGGACCAAGGGGATGTGTCCGGGTGTTCATCATGTAGCACAGGTACAACTGCACCTGTATCTAACAAAACTACTAGTAGGCGGCCCCCGACCTCGGCCTCGGTGCAGGGCCTTCCGTTTGTATCCCAAGACTAGCTTGTTTACAATCTGGACTGGGGCCTGTAATTGTCAATCTGTACTGCCGGAAGCATGTAGAGGTTGGGCCTGGCTCATGTGAATCACTTCACTATGTTGCACTGATGCTATACAGGGAGGAGCTTCTGGGTTCAGGCCTGAATGGGCCTGAGGGCCTGTACCGCTGGTGTCCCCATGGCCAGTTGGGGCCTGGATTGCCGGTTGTACTGCCGCAAGGGCCTGTGCTAGAACAGCATCTGCCACAGAGCGTACTTGTCCAAGGAGCTCTCAGAATTTCTGATTCTCTTCAGCTATCTCCCTATATGTAGGGCCTGTTCTCTGTTGCTGTGGTTTACCTCTACCCTTATGCTTCCTGTTCTTATGCCAATTCCGGTTCCCACCCCATTGTTGTTGTTGTTGTGGTTGTTGTTGATAGGCCTGTTGGGGGGGTGTTGAATATCAGCTGGAGGGGCCTGCTGATGTTGGGCCTGTTGGCGTTGGGCCTGCCCTTCCACTGTGTAGTGCATCGTGGCCTCTGGAGCGGACTCCAAGGCAGCAACCTTCTTGGAACCGGAGCCCAGATCACGGATATAGAGTTGATACACTCTCTCAGTTTTCCAAAGGATGTCGGCAAACCTTTCCATATTGGGGTAGGTGGCTGGCTCTACCTTTTCTCTTACTGCTGCAATTATGTTCCTAAGGAACAGGGTCTTATATTCAATAAGATCTACATCTGCAACTTCTTGTGCCAAGTGCTTTCCTGCTCGGTAGGCCATCCAGAGTCTCTGGTGGTAAGTCACTGGACTTTCCTTTGCATTCCGCTTCACAGGGTATGCAAGCATCACTCCCACTACACCTGGGCTGTGAGCAGAAATGAGCTCAGCTGCAACCTCATCAAAGGTAGCGTTCCCATCCTGGTGAACAGCGTCAGGGAGTTTGACCCACAAACCAGGATCGATGGTCTGGCGTAGTATTTGGACCTGATATCCTGCAGTGAGGCTAAGCATCTCACATTTAGAATGCACCTTCTCCAAGTGACAGCTGAGGTTGTTGGACGGATTCATCCAACCGATGCTGTCAGCAATTTGCTGAACAGAGTAGGCCATTTGTAGGGGACTAGTGGGTCAATCTGGCAAAGGTAGGTTGTCTCGAGCGCCATCCAGGGCAGCCCGAGCTGCAGCTTCAGCCACAGTGCAGACAATACCTTTCTGAGTGCCAGCCTCTTGCAAAAACTGCCTAATCTGGGTTTTAATAGCCCGTTTACTCCTCTCAGGAAGAGGTACATTGTCTATTGCAGTTTCAATCATGGTTTCTATCTCCTGCCTGTCTTCCACATTAATAACGACTACTGGAGGTGCCATCGGGACCAGGCTTGGGAATGCTCCCCCCCATCATGGGGGCCGCCATGTTCTCCAGTTCTGTGCAGATATTTGATACAGTGGCCATTGTGTGGGAGGGAACAAAAATTCAAACTGTGAAAAAGGCACCGTGCTGCATATGGATCCACAGCACGAGCACTTTATACACTGCCGGGCTACTGTATTAGTTGTAGGCTTGCAACTCAAAACTGCTATGGAGTGAGTCGAGATGGCATTGACCACACCTGAAAAGACAGCCAGACTTTGCAAGTGGCTACAAACTGGTTTTAAAATGGGAGAGGTGATATGAGAATGTACACCTACTGTCCCCATGGGAAAGGGAAAAGTTCAAGCAACAAGTGAAAACTTACAAACACCATATATCGCCTGCACACTGTTGCCAATTTGTTGGGAGGTCTAAATCTCACTTTCAGATTCTTGACAATATTGGGAATGCAAGTAATCAGAGACACGTTGCATTAGAGTAATAAACAAGTTTATTACTACCAAAGGGATAAATCACAGTTGCCCTAAGCAGTTCTTACCAATACCAACCAGGAGCCAGTGCTAAGCGTTCCCTACACCTTGAGGTTTCTCTGTGTCTCCTGGGGTCTCTCAGGCCTCCGCGGTATAAGGCTTTTGCATTACATTATATATCTATGATAATTGCTATGGTTACCAAAAGATAGAAACATTTCTAGTTACAGAGATGAGCCCTATTGGCTAAATTACAGGTGGCTCCACGGTCCAAGATAACATTATACAATTCTGTAAAGTCATCAGTTTGAGAACAAACAAGTTCTTATACAGAATCTTACATAACTCAGTGTAGTGGTACAAATCACCAAAAGGTGGCAATGCCATCTTACATATTATAATTACTCCAAGGACACAGTTGCCTTGGCATCTTACAAGCAAGAAATACACAGAAAATACATAGCAGAATATATGTATTAGCAAGCAAAGTGTATTACAACAATATGCATTCATATCCTGACATCTACACTTGTACGGTAGATGCCCTTAGCCCTATATGTTAGTATAACATATACCTAAGTGCCAGCTGTCTACGGTGTACCTCTAAGGGTACCAATTAGGGTGCAGGGACCTCGTGTAACAGTAGCTATGTGACAGAAAGGGCTTGGGGGACTTAACACTGTGTAATACAGAATAAATGGCTTTCATTATACTTCAGAGACACACAGAATAGCTATATCATAGACAGTGCTTGGGGCACCTAACAAACAGTGTGTACTACAGCTGGAATGGCTTTATGCAGTGACACAAACTAGCTACAGTATATGTCACACACATGGCTTGGGGCACCTAACAGACAGTGTGTAATACAACCTAAATGACTTTACTATACTGCAAAGACACACACAGAGTAGCTATATGCCACAGGCAGGGCTCAGGGCACCTAACAGACAGTGTGTAATACAGCCTAAATGGCTTTCACTATACTTCACAGACACACAGAGTATCTATGTGACAGCACAGGCTTGGGGCACCTAAAAGACAGTGTGTAATACAGCCTAAATGGCTTTCACTATACTACACAGAGACACAGAGTAGCTATGTCTCAGACAGGGCTCATGGCATCTATTATAGCTTAAATCACTTTCACTATACTGCAGAGACACACAGAGTAACTATATGTCACAGACAGGGGTCAGGGCATCTAACAGACAGTGTGTCATTATACAGCCTAAATGGATCTCACTATACTGCAGAAACACACAGAGTATCTATGTCATAGGCAGGGCTCAAGGCTCCTAACAGACAGTGTCTAAATACAGCCTAAAATGTATTTCACTATACTGAGACACACAGAGTAGCACTATGACACAAAAGGGCTCGGAGAACCAAACAACACACAGTGTATGCACACTGAATGGCTTTCACAGCTGCTGCCAACAATGAGCGTCTCCCCCCCTTCTCCTTCTCTTCTGAGCACTGAGTCACATGATCTCCTGGTTTCTCCTTCAGTCCCCAAGTCCCCTTGCTCCTAGCCTCCTTCATTGGTGGGCTGTTGTGCTTAGTGTCTTTTTTTTAATATTAAGTTTTTCTCTGCAATTGCAAGCTCAGCAAATGCCAATTGATTTCTCCCTGTCCCTCCAAGCTCCAGATGTATTCTGATTGCTCACACAGCAGTCAGGGAGCTCAGACACCAGCACTGACCAGTTGGATTGTCAGGTTGGTTTCATGTGCTCCTGTCTGCTGTGAGGACCCCACAGGCTGCCTGTAATACCTGATTGCATGTCGGAATAGTCCCAGGATTCAACTGGCTGTCTGAAAAATGCCTTTTTTAAATTACCCACTACCTGACCCATTACCCATGGCCATAGTACCCAACCCGCAAACTACGCTGTTACATTGGATAGGGTAGTAAGTCACCTGAGCTACCCAACCCAACCAAAAAATTTTAATACCCGATGTACCTGCTCCAGCTACCCATCAGGTAGCCCATCCCTAATTAAAATACATGATCAATGACTGAATGGCCTAGAGGAGTTTTACTGAAGTAATGAGCCTTTCACATCTAGGGCACTGATTCAACTCCAGCTCAGGTTAGTAGTCATCAAAATGAAAGCCATTATCATCTGAAGGTTATCTGGTGGCCTATGTGAAAAGAATTATGTTGATATAAGATAGATAGATAGATAGATAGATAGATAGATAGATAGATAGATAGACAGACAGACAGACAGACAGACAGACAATAAAATAGAAAAATAAGCACTTAAAAATACAAAATTACACATTTACAAAACAAAAATGCATTCTCTGTATACTGTGTGAAACAATTCTCTTGCAATTTCAACAGTATCACACTTTCTAGATTATAGCCTCACAATGGTGTCTGGTTAATAAACCAGTGTTAGAATAGTGTGATGAAAAACAGCGGGGTCAGAACAGTGAATGTGATAACAGCTACAGGGTTAACATTGGAAAGCCCCTGTAGCTGTCATCACATCTGAGGAGAGGAGAAAGGGGTAAGGTGAGGGGTGTCTCACCAAGCTGCTCCTGTGATGTAGGGGGGCTGAGAACAAGAGCTATAGCAGCACAGCATCCTGAAGATTAGGGTTCTGCTGCTGTCCTTATGAAGAACCACACTGTATGATGATTACTGGTCCACAGGTGGCCTCATAGTTTGACATCTGCAATGCTGTCCCTGATTGTGAGCACCAGGTCCAGAATTTCCCCATCCTGAGTAGGATCCCAGACTAGTTGCCTGAGAAATGCCCCCTGCTGGGAGTCCATGGTGTGCCTACCTCTAACTGAGGCCACAACTGGGAGGCTGTAATCTACATCTGGCAGATTGAAGTCCTCTCACCAGCAGCACTTTCCCTTTTCTTCCATTGTGCTGATGGCTTCACCCATTGCTTTTTCCAGCCCCAGCACCAACATAATTTGCATTAAATGGCAACCTTTTTGGCAGTCTCACATGAGAGTTTAAGGGTTGAATCGGCAAGGAGCCTGAATTATCCTCTCACATATGTGGTGGTCCCTCCATGACAGGGTTGAGGCACATTGATGGGACAGTATATGGAAGCTTGCACTGTGTGACTGTCCATGTATAATTGTTGTGGATATACCTGGGGCTTCAGTCTCCAGTGTTGTTTATCCAGCACCTTACCCAAGCACTACAGTCACTAAAAAAATTAAAAAGGAAAGAATATAATCAAGGTCTTAGTTGTGAGACATATTTTAGGGAGGAAAGGAAGGCTAATAAGGTGCTGGGGTACATTAGGTGAGGGATTACAAGCAGGAAGAGGGAAGTAATACTGCTTTAATACAATATCATCCCCCTTCGTTTCACTCCTAAGAGCTTGTTCACGGGGTATTTTACAATCTGTTTAAAACAGAAAAATAGTTTTATTAACATTACTAATTTAAATTTATTATGCTCAGAGTTAAAATAATCTCAAAGCACAATATTTTTAGATATTAACATGAACTTATTGTTTACCAAATTACTTCTTGTATTGTGCACACGATTTCAGCAGTCGAAAACTTTGTGTCCTAGTAAAAGTAAATAAATACAAGATATAAATTTATCCTTCAGTGCACAGAAAAATGCTGACCTAGATAATGTTGCTGCTGTCAACTTCCGTTTTAAAACTTGAACCCCCAATAGCATACCTTGGGAAATGTTTTAAATGTTCTTATGCCTTTGAATCACTGCCATGTGACGTACCGAGTGGTTAAAACCACATATCAATCTGGTCCTACAAAACAAACATACTCATTTACTTAAAAAGCTATGAGCCTGTTCTTTCAATATTTTCAATACATTCCAACAATATTACCTTTTCAAATTTCAGGATCCAGTGTTTAAACCCTTTTCTATGGTTCGAATTTCAATCCCTTGTTAAAGACTAAAACAGTAAATGTTTGTAAGCCGTAATCCATAATGGCGTTTCCCAAACACTCAAACATTTCCCTCCGAATGCTGCTACCTCTTGAGCTCACTTGGATTTCCCACGGGAGTGACATATCACTCCATGTAACTCTCGTGATGTGAAAGTGTTGCTAAGCAACTATACACTCATTCCCTAAGTAAAGGGAATAGATGTGGTAGTCCAAGCGGCTCTTTTTCAGCAAAATGGATAGCGTTTTTTAACATGGTGGACTATTATTATTTGAATGCCTAATAAAAAGAGACTGAGTTAACCTGGCATCTTATAATAACAATAATATATAAATATTTTAACATCACTTCAAGGTTCACAGTTTGACATGGATATAATTCCAATAGAAATACATTCAGTTATACTGTGAATGATATAATCATATGAGAATATGATTATATACTAATTATTATGTTATGTCTTTCTTTATTCAAAGCTACAAGGCACCCCATGTACCTGACTAAAAGGAATTATTATGCCTCTCCATATTTATTTAAAAACATAGCTGCCAATTACTTTCTAGATTCATGCCTATTGTAGGTGTTAATGTTTTTAACAAAAATATCCATTTCATCTCTGTCTTTTCCAGTAATTTTAAATAATTACCACCCCTTAGCAGGGGTTTAACAACTTCTAACCCCCAGAACCTCAAAGAGGCTCCCGTGTGTCCTGCCTGATTAAAATGTAAGGCTACAGGTGATTGTTCATCTTTGTTCCTGACATCATTTTTATGTTCAAGTGTTCTTATTTTGAGGGGTCTTTTTGTTTGACCAACATTTTATGGCATCCCAAAGATCCACAAGGATTTATTAGACCACCCCCCCCCGGAAGACTGATTGTATCAGGAATTGATTCCGTTTTTGACCCAGTCTCAAAATATATCAATTATTATTTATAACCACTAATTGAAAAAAATGCAACATATATACCGGATTCAACAGATATTATAAAGTACCTAGAATTTATTTCAGATAAGATAGATTTAAATAACATAATTTTGGTTACTTGGGATGTAGTGGATTTATATACCTCTATTCCCTATAGGGAAGGCATTATAAATATGGGAAAAATCTTAGATAAAAGACCGATTGGAGCAGTTTGAAAATCAGTCAACTGGATAAATCATCAGTGACAGACACCCAAATGGATCTGAAGAAATGGACAAATGCTTACAGACTATGGAAACTGTTGTGGGGTATCTGGCAGACTTGGTAGGCCAGCACAATAGGGCCTTGTTTTACCCCCATTGTCATGAATGTTCCTTCTAGGCCTGACTTGATGACCAAGAAAACTGGCAAGGAAGAAATAATTTCTGAATTCACAGTGTACTGGAGGAGGCAGAAGAAATGCACAGTTCAGTACCTGATTAGGTTCTTTTCCTTTGCCAGTTGGCACTCGACATTTCTACAAGACACTGCACTCAAAAATGAATATTCACATGGAGTTCTTGCACCCAGACCTACAGATTAATTGACTTGACCATGCCCTAGAATTGTAACAATGTTTGAGTACCCTACCCACCAACTAATACTGCAAACTGCTTGGAATATAAAAGATATTCAGTTTGATGGAGCTCATATTTTTTTTTATCAAGACTTTTTAGACCAGCTGAATGCTAAATGGAAGCAAATATGAGATGTGGTGAAGCAGGCTGGGATGAAAATGTTAAACTGCAACTTGACTTTCCTGCAAAAGTAATGCTATTCACTGATAAGAGCCCCCAGGTGTTTGAAACTCTTCATGAGGTCATCTCCACAATGCAGAAACTAGGACTGGAGTCCTTAGAAATGGAAATGGAGACATTGGAAGTTGAACAGTACAAAACTGGATGGCAGCATGCAGGCAAACTGCAGTGCATGGATGTTCAAGCAGCTACCCTACCACTTCACCTTAAAGATGGCCTCATCTAGCTGTTGCTGCCTGGCAAGCAGCAGGCATCACAGGGACATCCTTCTTCTCAGTCTTCTCTGAGTCAGGGGTATACTTGAACTTTGTTATGAACAATGAGGTACAATATAGTGCTTGCTGAGCCATGCCTTTGTTCCAAAATTAAATCAGTGAATTATTTGTTTCTCTCCCCCTTTGGGGTAAAAATTTAAGGGGGCCTGCAATGGTGGGAAATAACTTTTTCTTTGCAATGGATATTTCTTGTTCCACATGGGCTTACAAGTTTGGGGAGCATGGGTGACCTGCAGTGGGGTATGTCATGTGTAACGAATTATGCAGTGGTCCAGGGAGGTGAAGAGGTGAAAAGAAAAATGAGTAAGTGGGGAATGAGAAAGAGATGGGGACTTCATTACATGTTTATGTGTTATTCCCAAGTCTAAGGTCCTAAATGGAGTTGTTACTTGCTGTATCTTGGCATGGGATTTTCAAAATGGTGGACAGAGTGAGGTAGTACCGTGCATTCATTTTTGTGTTGTGTTTCTATGGGCCATAGCAGCTGTTTACATTTCTTTTCCAGACCCATAGTTTTAGAGGCTGGGGCAGGTGACAACATCTGCCATTTTTCATTGTAGGCAACACTTTGGCTTGAGGGCTGCATACATCTATTTTGGCCTAGTTTTGTTTGGGATCCTGGGCTTGGCTCTCCAGTCTTTCTCCATGTACATGAGAGTCAGTTTCCTGACTCCCCTGACTGTCGGGAGAAGATGACCTGTCTAACAGTCCAGTTAAATTAGGATGGAGCCATGGTGGAGTACTTATGCACAGAACTGGTAGCTCCTGATGTCCCAAACCCACTATTTCCCATGCTACTATTATGTACTATTATTATCATTGTCTAATTTACTTATCTACAGTATTCGTTTTTTATGGGCATATACATCATATTCATCAAAATCACCCTGATATTCATGTTTATGTGTGTTAGGTAGTGGACAATGATCCTTACCTATTTGAGCAAAGACCCTTACCACCACACAACCTATATTGTTGTTATTGTGTCTAGGACAGTTATAAATCTTACAGTTATCAGTGGGTCCTGGGTCTGGATTACACCACCCTAAGTATTTATGGATTGGAATGGAACAAGTAGGGTCCTGACTTAACAGTATGTGCTTATATTCCTCTACAGTTAATTTCAGTGTCCCAAGATGTCCTATGTAACAGTGATCATATATACCTCTATCTTTCATATGATTGTCTATTAATTTATTGTCTATAACTCCTATACAGGAGACCATGTATATGCTTAAACAATCAGTTTTTATTTATTTATAATAATTTCACTGACAGCAACTTATGTAGAATGTATTAACAAGCAAAAAAATTCATGATAGGGAGTAGAAATGTACTCCCTACTATAGACGCAATGAAAAAAAAAAGAAATAAAATTATGCAAAGCAAATATTGTCACTGCTCCTTAAGTCAGAAATACAAGCAATCCTTATCACCCACAGCCAAACCTGATGTCGCAGTTAGAGATTCTGGAGCCTTTTTCAGGGGCAGCTAGTCTGTAGTGCCGAGCTGAACTTCAGGAGATGAAAACTCTTACCTTTGTATTGCTAAAGCTGAGTTATATAGTCCTGATGGTTCTTTGCTAGGAGGATAAGTATGCTACTTACAAACAGCAGTTTTTATTTATAATTGTACTGAGACTTTAGGATATTGGCTTGTAGTTTGTACTCTAATTAATTTCAGTGTGAAACAACCAAGCCATAAAAGGCTGTTTTAAGTTGAGCAACGCAGCAATGAAGCAATTACAACTAAAAATATACCTAAATGCAACATCAATTTCTTCAGTGTAGTAAAATTTAAAATATATTTAAATGCTACGTCGATTTCCTCTGCTTGCTTGCAAAGTTGCCTAGTAGCAAATTACTGGTAAGAACAAAAATATCTTTAACTTGAATTACTGATAAAAACAAAAATATCTTTAGCTTACTGTTTTAAACAAAAATATCTCTAGCTAAGCATACAAACTTATAAGGTAGCAGAATTACAAAATTAAATCATACATCAATATTGTAATCTAGCAACCTGAACCTTAGGGTTTTTTCATGTTTTAACCAATGCAGTTTTATATTAGCCTCACCACTATTGCATATACTTCTTTGTTATATCTTTATTCTGTCAAAATATTCTCAATGCTTTGTTTTAATAACTAAAATATTTTCTGATACAGCTCTAGTACCATTGCATATACGTCATTGACATCCCTTTGCTCTGTCAAAATATTCTCAATGCTTTGTTCTAATGCTAGGATATTTTCTGATGAAGTAGAAGTCCTTTCCTGTGCCTTCTATAGACAGCAGGTACTGCACATTGTGGTCCATATGCAGCATTTTGTTTGGCAATTATAACTTATGGCACCAGGCACAGCTTACCTGTGATGGGAGGTCCTACTTTAGAGATCCAGTGGACTCGGCAGCTCAGTGGGATGGCCAATTAAGTATGTCAACCACCATAAGACCTGGTGACCATAAATGGTATTTTAGTGTCTTA
The DNA here is from genome assembly GCA_016271365.2 of Neoceratodus forsteri. NCBI lineage: Eukaryota > Metazoa > Chordata > Ceratodontiformes > Ceratodontidae > Neoceratodus > Neoceratodus forsteri. The sequence continues at coordinate 345,074,914 of CM028136.1, forward strand.
GTGGTATGGTTGACAGGGTAATCCTGTATAAAATTGGTTCCATTATACAACGAAATGGATCCAGAGGATGCTAGAATATAATACAACAAAAACATTCTAAGAAACGCTGCAGCAGGCAATCTATATGAACAGATTACTGATATATCTGGAGGAGAGGGGATGGCTCCAACCAAGCCCAGAGATAATTCTCTCAAAGCATTGAAGACTTGATGTGATGATGTGATGAGAGTCATTGATGTTTCCTAGTTTGGCTAAAAATAGGACTCTTACTCCTGTGTTAGATATGAGTGCCCCCCTCCATGTTCCCCCTTTTTGTTTTTCTTACACATATTTTCATTCTTGGACTTCCCAGGCTTATTACTGTTTGTGTTCTCCATGGGAGCAACAAGCTCTCAGGTAGGGGGAAGGCTTTTTTTTCTGCCACAGCCTTGTAACAGAATGTCATATCCTTTGTGAGGGCTTTAATGACGTGCTATTAGGGTGATTTAATGCTTGCTAAAATTGCAGGCACAGCCAATTCCTGTCTCTTGGTGGGCTTCTTCACCAACTTACTTAGAGCACATGGGAAGAAGAAGAAGAACAAGAAGAAGAAGAAGAAGAAGAAGACGGTGCAGCTTATTGATTTCTTGTTTATGGTTGTAACCCATTCATTACTTGTTTGTAATGTTACCCATGATCATTATGATACACAGCAGCTGACACGGATGGTATCCTGGGCTACACCAGGATCCAGATTAGGCATTCAAGAAATCTGTTCAGTTTGGAGAAGGAGGAAGACACGGCCAGCTATAATCCACCTCTCACAGTTCAAAATGGAGTCACTAAAGATCATTACTTATAATGTTGGGGCCTGAATTCTGTGGTGAAGTGGAATAAAATCCTCGGCTGACTGGGTTGTTATATGTGATATGTTATTACAAGGAACCCATCTCTTGGATCTCAGGGCCCAGATATTCAAAAGGGTTGCGCATGGTGCAACAGTGTTGCACCATGCACAACCCACTGATGCCCCCCAGCATGATATTCAAAATGGAAAAGTGCGCTGCACAAATCCCGATGCACCGGAGTGCATCAGTAATGAATTAAATCATTCACATATCTAGAATGTGTAGTACTGTATGGGCTGCACACCCATTGGCTCACGCTGTGAACCAATGGGCATGCAGCCCTACCTAGGTGTCAGTCGGTGGTGGGCGGGGGCGGCAGGCGGGTGGGGTGCTGCCGCCGCCAGCTGACCCCAGTGAGGCGGTGGGGCTCAGTGGGCAGGTGGGGAGGGGGGTACCCTAGACCACCAGGGTAATAGGATGTTGTATGTTTTACAGATGCCCGCGATCGGGCAGAGTGCGTCCACTGGACCACCAGGGATATTGGCCCGGGGGGGTTATTTCAACAGATGCCCGTGATCAGGCAGCAATTGGTCCACTGGACCACCAGGGCTATTGGGCGAGAAAGTCTCTTTTATTATAACACATGCCCGTGATCGGGCACACAGCGGTCCACTGGACCACCAGGGATATTGGATGTGGAAGTCTTTTTTTAGACAAATGTCCGCAATCAGGCTGAAGGGGGCATTGGTCCCCGACAGCTGCTGCCTGGCAGGGTGCCAGGCACAAGTCGTCGGGGATTGGTGCACCTGCATGCTAATGGGATGCAAATGGGGACATAATGACATGCAAATAGCCCCATGTGTGCCTTGCATAAATTAAGACCTATTTGTATGTCCCCTTTTGAATATCACAGGTGCTGTGAATGGCGCAATGGCACTTGTGCTAGCGCATCTCCATGCTCCTCACATGCCACTTGCGCGTCGCTGCAGTGCCACTGCACTGCAGCAACTGGGGTGTGAGTGCGATATTCAAAAGCTGCTGAGCCATAGCGCAGTTCGCTTGAATATCACCCAGGCCACACCCTGCGCAGCTAAGTTGAGCTGTGCCCAGGCTTGCACCACAGCTTGACGCAGTTTGAATATCCAGGCCCAGGTATAAAAGTTGCTAGAAGCATGAGTGGATCAGATAGTTACAGCCCCCTACCGAACCTGTAAAAAGATAGGGTTGCTATATTGTTATGTAAGAATCTTCCATTTGTTCTTACAAACATTCACAGCTCAGATGATGGTAGCTGGCTTAGTAAAACGGGGAAGACATTGGGTGAAATGGTGCACATAATGAATGACTATACAGTATGCCTAATTAGGATTCCCCATGATTTATTTAATAAATATTTGGTACAGTATTCTAATGGGATAGTGGGATTAACATCATGGGAAAGGATTTTAACTGTGTCATAAACCTTCCGTTAGATAGGTCTTCAGAAAAGGCATTCTCCAAATGGAGCTGGGTATGGTAGATGCCTTTCATGAGCACCATAGTAGTGAAAAAGTGATAAAGACTACACAGTCCATTCAAATGCATATAACTCATACTCTAGAATAGATCTGTTACCGATTGATAAGTTATATCTGCATCAGGTGAAGAGATTTCAAACTAACCCCATCTTATTGTTTGATAATGCCTTTGTGTCATTAACTGTTAGGTTGAGAGATGGAACTTGCAGAGTAATGGCATAGCATCTCAACACCTCCAATTTAAGGAGAGGGCAACATGATATTGAACAATTTAAGAAGGTTCATAGAAACTTGGAACAGAAATCAATGTGGAGGAGGGATGAACTGAAAGCCACATTGTGAGGTAAAATTATTGCATACTCTTCTGTGAAGGAAAAAACTCACAGAATTTATTCAGCGTCAGCTTGAAAGTATATTGTTGGCATTACAGGCAATGCAATAAACAGGCTATCACCCCACCCTCTGACATTGAACTGAGATGAAGGCAGTGAATCAGGAGTTACAAGAACTCATAGACTGAAAGACTGCAGGGAAGCTGCAACTTTACTGTGACAGTGAGAATAGGGCTGGGAAATTATTAGCCTTTCAACTTAGAAAAGAACGTGTTTCTCCTTTTATTTTAAAAATCTCAGGAAACCACCACGGGGGTTGGGGGCAGGAATGAGTACTTCACTCCTAGGGACATAGTACAGTGTTTTCATCATTTTTAACAACAGCTCTATCAGGAGGAAGCTGGTGAAATAAACAGGGCTGGAGGAATTCCAGTTTTTGTGATCTCTATGACTCTTTCCTCCTATACGGAGGAGAAGAGAGGTATGCTGGATAGTCCCATACAACATGAAGAGATGGAGCAGGCAATGCAGGGCATGGCAGCTGGTTAGGCACCAGGCATGGATGGCTTTACTACCGATTTTTATAAGACCTTTGGAGAGTTTGCATTTCACTGCTGTATTTAATAGTGGGGAGGGACCGAGTGACTTTCTAGATACTTGGAAACAGGTACATATCATGGCAACAACTTCAATCAATGCCACCCCCAGTGGGGCCAAGCTTTAGTAAGAAACAGAAACAGCACACTGAACCCATTTCTGACCCATCAGCCATAAAAACTAGAACAACTTAGTCCAATAAGAAAATATTTATTTAAACAGTAAAACAATGTGCAGTTTTCAAAAGTGAATGTAGCAGCAAGCTCCTCCACTCCTGCCTCTGACATTTCATTCCCACATGTGCTTTTTCAAAAAGATACCCAACAATAGAACAACCCTCTTTTAAAGTCCCTTTAACCAATGAGGGACTAAGATCAATTAATCTGAAATAGAGGGAGATTACCTGGAAAACGAGTCTATACAATTTAAAGGGCAAAACCAACATCTATTCCCTATACTGTAAATTTAAATCACCAAAACTCTAAAAGACATAAGTAAAATTATGTTTTCTCTGCTATACCCACTTTTGAAAGTTTCACATTTTTATACTTTTTAAATAAATATTTTCTTACTGGACTAAGTTGTCCTGTTTTTTTTTCTGTCTGAAGCATCAGAGCTGGGTTCAGTGTGCTGTTTTGTGTTTTTTACCAAAGTTCGGCCACACCTGGAGCAAGTCTGATATCAGTTATACTGCAGACTGAGTTTTCTGAGCCTGTGTGAATCTTATCATCTGATTGCTCTTCTAAATGTTGACTCTAAAATATTCACTAAAATACTAGAAGCTGGGGTTAACAAGATTATATACAAATTGGTGCAGGTGGATGAGACAGGATTTATCCCTGGCGCCATATAATGAATAATATCCATAGATCCCTCACCATCCTTAAAGGAACAGTTACAGTCAAAGGTGCTCAAATTGCAATCATGATCAAAGTAGGAAAAGTGATTGATCAGCTGCTCTGGCCATTTATTGATCATACCCTTAAAAAGTTTAATTTTGGGAATAAACTTTTGTGCAAATTATGGTGATAAATGTTGTGCATGGATTAAGTATTTATATACAGGGCCAACCTCACAGTAATAACACTATTTCATCCTCCTTCCAGATACAGAGGGGCACACTGCAGGGTTGCACGCTATCGCCAGCTTTATTCATGTTATGTATGGCACTGTGTGTGTGTGTGTGTGTGTGTGTGTGTGTTTGTGTGTGTGAGTGTGTGTGTGGGGGGGGAGGGGTGGTACAGACCAGAATTTCATTATATACTGATGATACCATGCTCCGTCTTAGGGATCCATTTCACACATTTCCCATTTTGCACACAATTTTACAGGAGTATGGTCATATATCTGGTTTTAAAGTGAATGAGTCAAAGAAAGAGGTCATGTTACTCAGTGGTACAGAGACTCAAATGATTTGTACTATATAAATGGTCTCCTCTAAGATCCGTTAATTGGGGAATGGGATCCAAATTCCAATTAACTTCTCACAAACCTACTGACTGAATCATGGATATTGATCAAAGATAGCTAGACAGATTTGGAGAGGCCAGAAGAAAGCTATAACCCTACAGAAAGATCTTCCAAGATTAGATCAGTATGGAATAAACTACCTAGTGAAATAGTGAATTCTGGATCCCTAGTAACTTTTAAATCAAAACTGGATAAATACCTCAACTGGGGAAATAATAGAGGAACATCTGCCCATTAGGAGTGGGAAACAAACAAATGGGTCTGTTGCCTGCTCTTGTCCACTAATACCAAGTAATACCAAGTAATGAGGAAGAGGAATCAATCTCCTCAGGAGAGGCTGAAAAAAGATCCAAAAGTGATACTGTATTGATTTTTTACTTTTTTTTGTATTACTTTTTTCTCCCATGGGGGTTCCAGACTGCCTTATCATCCTTGCATCCTCTGTGACCCGTCCGCCATCTGACCTGTGCCGTCTCCTACTGAGGGCAACCACTGATTACCCCATGGTTTACCCCTCATGGCAGGGGCGGTGGGGGTTGATCAACTCCCCCACCACACATTTGATCCACTCATGGTGGTCCCTCAGAGCGGCGCAGGACATCACGGACAGCCATCAAACCACAATAGCTGGGCACTCCCCTTTTTCCATGTTCTGTTGGAGGCAGGGCATGCAATGCCAACTAGGGCTCCCTGCGCATGCATCCGCATGCAGTGCACCCACCAGCTGCCCCACCTACCACACCATTTTACCAGGCCAGATATGCTGACACCCAACCTCCGTTAGGAGTCAGACTTACACCGGACACTGTACCCAGACCCACCCTGGGAGAGGAGAGCAGTCCATAGGACCCTCGATCCACTCCATCCCTTGCTGACCCCCAGCAGCCCGAGCTTGCTCCCGAACCCAGGTCACTGACGTGGCACGAGGTAAGGCATCCAGCGCCTCAACCCTCAGCACCACCGGGCTGTATTGATTTCTACTTTCTTTTTTCCTCTCATTTATTGAATAACAAGAAAAACTTTGAATAGAACACTTATTTTACCCCTAGGTAGAGTAATAATATACTTATCTCAGAACTTCTGAAAATGATATAGTCCACGAGAGTTAAAAATAATATTAATCATCACGATCATCATCAGCAGCAGCATCATATAATAAAAATGATGATGATGGAGAAAGACAGCCTTACTGTCACTCTTCAAAGTAACTTCAGGTCACTAGAAAGCTGGTTCTTCAAAAACAAACTGGTCCTCAATTACAAAAAAACAAAGACCATGCTCTTCTCTAGTCTCCCACAGAAGAAGAAAGTTTCACACTTTGTCATTCAAAATGGCCAGGGACAAAACCTTGAGCAGGTGGATACCTTCAAATACCTTGGAATAACTCTGAATGACACCTTATCTTGTGCCCCCCATGTTGACAATCCAGTGACCATTGTTAACAGAAGACTGGGTGCCCTGTCCCATAATCAGAATAATCTCACTGGGGATACTAGACACCTTAATTTAGTCAGCTCCGTTCTGTCACTTATAGATTATGGCCTCCCTGTCTATGGTGCTGCCTCAGACACATAGTTAAACAGAGTAAAGCTGATCTGTAATAAGCCATGCTGCTGTGTACTTGCTGCAGATAACCACACTCATTGGTGTACCCTTTATGCACTCACTAATTGGCTACCTTTACTCTGCAGAATAAAGCTCCAGAACTGTTTGCTAGCCAAAAAGGCACTCCTGGGCCTAATACCCTGTTTTACCAAATTTTTTCTATATAATGTCTCCAACAAATAAAGCACCAGGAATATGGCCAGGAATGTCTTTAAACCTCCTTTCTTGTGTATTCAGCTAGGCAAATAGTCATTTGCTGTCAGGGCTACTAACTGGATAAACAAACTGCCTGATACTCTGCTGAATCTCACCAAGATTACTCAGTTTAAGAGATCTATGCAGCCTGCCATTTGCAGTCCATTGCAACTGTAACTTTTAAACTGTTTTATCTGGTTTCTCTCTGTACATATCCTGTGACATTTTATGCAACAATCTGTATGGATTTTTTCAAACCTGTATATAATCGATCTGTCTTAAGTGCTTTGAGCCTGACTTGACTGCATTTCCTCTGGAACTGCTTACTGTACATATAGGGCTAGATATTCAAAGGGGTTGCCCCTGGCGCAACTGAGTTGCACCAGCACAACCCCAGAAATGCACCCCAGGCAATATTGAAAAGAGGGAATTGCACAGCGCATTTCTTGATGCGCCAGGGGGCAAAGATAATGTATGAGACACATCTCCAGGGGGCGTGCCCATGCATATGCGGCATATCTCGATATTCAACCCGGGTTGTGCCGTGCATATGCTAGCACAACCCTGAGATGCACTGCATACCAGGGCACAAAGTCGAGCCTGACAAATAAGGCTCAAATGGTAGCCACCCACAGGTGAGCTGCCGTACTGCAAGGTGCAGCACAGCAGCTACCTGCCGTGGGTGGCTTCTCCCCCCCAACACTGTACAGAAGCACCCAATAATGTCCCTGGTGGTCCAGTGGTACTCCCCTTCCTGCCTGTAACCCTGATCACCCGAAATAAATGAGTATGATATCTCTGCTAGTCTAGTGAGAACCCCCTTCCACCTCATAGCCCCGATTGCCCAACATACATCTCTATATGATCCCTGGTAGTCTAGTGGTAACCCCACCCCTCCCATAGCTCCAGTTGCAAGATATAATATAGTAATAAATCCCTGGTAGTGTAGTGGTAACCTCCACCCTGCCCTTAACCCCGATCACCCGTAAACTGTATGGAAATAAATCCCTGGTTGTCTAGTAGCACCCCCACCCACACAGGACCCCCTGCCCACCCCACTCTACCCCCCTCATCAGTGGGCAGCAGCAAACTGACCCACATGCCTCCGTGGCTGCCTGCCAAATGACAGATTACAGTATCAGCTGCAAGGCCATTGGTCCACACTGTGGACCAATGGGCTTACAGTCACCTTACTATTACAGTCATTCACAAATATGTGACTGAAGTCATTCATTCCCATATTTGTGAATGACTATTACAGTATGCACTGCAAGCCCAGTGGTCCACAGTCTGAACCACTGGTCTTGCAGCTGATACTGTATGTTGTTATTCAGTGGGCAGCCACGGAGGTATGCAGGTGAGTTTGCTGCTGCCTGCCGATGATGGGTGAACTGGGTGGGCAGGAGATCCTGTGTGAGTGATGAGTGCCACTGGACCACCAGGGATCTATTTCTGTACAGCTATAGGGAGATTGGGGTTATAGGCGGGGTGGGAGTTACCACCAGACTACCAGGGAGTTACTACTATATTATATTCAGTGACCAGAGCTACGGGAGGGGTGGGGGGTACCACTAGACTACCAGGGATTTGACAGGCTTTTCTGTTGGGTGACTGGAGGAATGGGATGGGGAGGGGAAAACCATTAGCCATCCTCTTACAGCACCGCATGCTGTGCAGGGCGCCAGGTGCATTTCACTGGCCAGCCCTGCACAACCCATGAAAATAGGGCCATAATGACATGCAAATGGACCATTTATGCCTTGCATGAATTATGGCCCCATTTGCATACTGCTGGCTGAATATCAGGAATTTGGACACAGCATAACTATGTTGTTCTGGCACAGTTCCCATTCCTGATATTCAGCCCTGTCTGGGGGGGATGCGCCAGCACATCATATTTGTGCAGTGCGCATTACCTGATATATTCAGAGGAGATGCACCATGGCTCATCTCTTTTGAATATATCCCTTAGTTGCACCAGCGCAACTCAGTTCCGCTGGGCCACCACATGTACCATTGCCAGGTGCACTTCTGAATATCAGGGCCAGAATGTTTTCTGTGACTATGTACAGTATTTGACATGAGACCTTTGTAAATGAGCACTTGTGCTCAAAGGTATTCTCTGAATTTTTCAATAAATAAATAAATAAAAGAAAACAGAGAAAAAGGGCCTGAAAAGGGGGAGGAGAAAACAGGAGATAGAAATAATGAGCAAAGTCACAGAGGAAGACAGATTATTATATAAGTAGGAACTGGTTATGAGTGAAAAGAATACAAGTAGGAGGAAAGTGGGGAGTGGCACTAAAATAAGACATGGGGTGGTCGTGTATCAATTTACTGAGACATGAGGGATAGAGCAGAGAGAGTTCTCCCTCCATGAGCTATCTTTCAATCTTCACACATACTTGACAGCAAATGTATTTTTAAAGTTATAGGGGCAGTTTTGCCTCCACATTTATTCTCTCTTTTTTTTCTTGGGACATCTGACCGACTCTGTTGCTGTGGCAGAGGCCTACAATAAAAAATTCACAGACCTGTCTTCCCTCCTTAGCAAGTTGTCACCCCTGGTGACCACTGGTCTCTCTGATCATCCCCTCACCTGTACCCCTCAAACTCCTCCCCTCATTCTACTTCTAGACCATTACCCCCGGGGACACTGTCAAACTGCTGAAGAGTCTGCCTAACTGGGGCAACCAGGGCAATAATGGTCTTTTCCCTGCTATGCTTAAACTTATATCACTGGCCATCTCAAAACCACTCACTTACCTCTTTAACCTGGCATTGACTACCTTCTCAGTGCCCAGCACTTGGAAGCATGCCAGGGTGGTCCTGAGTTTTAAGACTGGTGACCTGCTATTCCCAGATAACTATTGGTCTATATCCTTGCTCCCCCACCTTAGTAAACTCCTGCAAAGGATTGTCCACTGACAACTGTCTGACTATATTGACACACACAGCCTACTGTCTAGACAGCAACACGGCTTCTATAAATATCACTCCACCACATCTGCCCTTGCCCTGTTTACCAATCATATTCTTAGGAACATGGACCTTGGAAGGGCAACTGGTGCCATCTTTGTCAACTTGTCCAATGCTTTTGACCTGGTCGATCATACCCTGCTACTCTCCTCCTTCCATCCCCTTGGCTACTGCTTTACTGAGGCCACACAGTGGTTACAAAGTTGCCTTTCAGAGAGATCTCTGTCATATTAGCAATACTGTTTATGTCACAGAACATTGTGTAGATTTTTCCTTGTATGGTTGATTGCCTCTGAACTACACCTGTTATTTGTTTTGTCTGCCAATTTTGCATTGTAACCTCCAGGGTCATGTCTGAAAATAGTCTTATTTTGTGGCTATGACACCTTACCCAGTAAACAAAAACTAAATAAATAAATTAAATCTGTAGCTGCTCCCACTCTATAGAACAGAATCCCCATGTCCATCTGCTTTCTGGATTCCTGTGCCACTTTCAAGACACATCTTAGGTCCGAGCTGCTTGATGAGGCCACATGCCATTGCTAGCTTGGATAACACTCCTTCTACTTTTCTGACTTTTCCTTCTTGGGCTGCTTTGGCCTCCCCTGCCCTTTTTCACTTCTTTGGACTCCTGTCTTACATCCCTGACTGCCTACTTTTTGGGCTGTCCCACTTGGCTATTGTCCTGTATGGGTTTTTTTTCTGTTTGTTTGTTTTGCATCATGCATTAATTTGCACTAGCAACTTATCCTTAGTAATTAATTTGTATAATAATTGTTGCTTATCATGATGTACTGATTGTTTTTTTTAGCTTCTCATTAATTTTACTTCCTATGTCACTTTCTTTGTTCATCAATTGATGTCTGTATATCCACTTTGTTCATCAATAATGTATGTATATCCATATGACTTATACTCATTGTATAACTTGTTACTACCTCTGTAACTGTGCCTGTGTGGCCCGAGTCATGCTGGAAAATGGTTCCCTGGATCAGTGCATTTACCCGGTTACCAAAGACTTAAATGAATAAATAAAAAGAAGGGCTCAGGTGTAATGGTTGGGATTGAAGAACTTTCACACAGTTAAGAATCATAAAGATGCTATTTTTTCTAAAAACTAGAAGGGACTGAATGTAATCAATAAAGGTCTCTTCAGGAAAGATGACTTAGGGAAATAGAGCTTTATCTAGGTATACAGGTAAGTCATAGAAACATATAATTTTGTTAGTAGAAATGGACCTCTTAGACCACTCTTTGTGCCCAGATGTTCCCTGCCTAGTACATCTCCACTGACCCTAACTGGTCTCCGGTGACCCTCCCTCCTCCCTGTCTAATTACTAATATTCTCCTATGTCAATTACATAAATGTTGAAACACTCCACTGTTTCTGCCTTCACCACTTCTGCTGGCAGTCTGTTCTAGGCACCTAGCCCCCTTTTAGTGAAGTAATACTTTCTCACATCCTTCTTAAATACACACACACCCAGCTTCATCACATTCACTCTGGTCCTGTTGGTCTTCCTAATTTGAAAGAGACTCCTGTCCTGCACCCTGTGAGGTACTTGTAGGTCTCGATCATGTCCCCTCTGGCTGTCCTATTTTTTATGGTGTAAATGTTGAGATCTCTCATTCGCTCATCAGGCTTTTGGTGTAACCTCTGCAACATGTTAGTTGCCATCCTCTAGACTGCTTCCACACAGTCTATGTCCTTTCTGAGGTGCAGCCTCCAAAACTGGACACAATACTCCAGGTGGTGTCTCACCAGTGAGTGATTCAAATCAATACCACCTCCCTCCTCCTGCTGTTGATACCCCTCCCTATACAACCCAGCATCTTTCTAGCCATGATCATTGCTTTGTCACACTGCCCTGCTACTTTGAAGTCATCAGTTATGATAACCCCAGGTCCCTTTCCTAGTGACTGTCAGTCCCCCCCCCCCCATCCTCTACTTGACTCCTGTGTTCCTACGCCTTAGGCGCATGATTTTGCAGTTTTGGCACTGAACCCCAACTGCCATACTCTTGACCACTTCATGAGTTTTCCAAGATCCCTGAGCATTCTCTCCACCCCCGAGTGTCTGCCCTATTACAGATTTTGATATCATCTGCAAAAAGGCATATCTTTCCTTCTAGGACTTCTGCAATGTCACTTATGAAGACATTGAAGAGGACTAGTCACTGTACTAAGCCCAGTGGCACACCTCTGGTCACTCTCTCATCATTAGAGTGAGTGCCATTAACCCCGCAACTCCTTTTACTCTACCTCTTAGCTGGAATTTATAACTTAACTTTGGGCCCTTTGGATAGATCGGGGGGGGGTCCAAGGAATATAAAACTACAGCAGTGAAAGTATTGGAGGGGCACATAATGGATCGCAAGCTCACAGAAACAGAAACATAGAAAATGTTGGCAGAAAAAGACCACTGGCCCATCCAGTCTGGCTTGTTTTACCCTCTTCTACCTGAGAGATAATGCCCAGTCAGTACTGTTGCTCTCACCTCTCTGTACCTGCCCTATTGCCTTCTTCTTGTGCAACTATTAAGCCTTTTACTTTGTCCCGGCCATGCTTGAAATCATTAATGATTCTTGCACCCACCACCTCTGGTGGCAGGCTATTCTGCAGCTCAGCCACTCTCTCAGTAAAATAAACCTTTCTCACATCCCTCCTGAATCTGTCCCCACCAACTTCCGTTTATGTCATTATGTTCTTGATTAGCTAGTCCTGCTTAATATTTCCACACAGTCTACCTTGTTCATTCCTTTTGAGAACTTGAAGGTCTCTATCATATCTCCTCTCTCTCTTTTCTGGCCTTCAGTGAGAACATGTTCAGGGTCTTATGCTAATCCTCATTGAATCTGCTCTGCTGGCACTGAATCACTGTGGTTAACCCAAACTGTACTGCTGTAGCCTGTCTTTGACTTCTAAAAAGTGGGGCTCCAGAAACTGGCATAGTATTTCAGAGTGGCCTCACCAATGATCTGTGGAGAGGCAATATCATCTCCTTTATCCTGCTGTCAACCCCCCTCCCGATACACCCCAACATCCTGGTTCCATTGTTGTAGGCCATGTTACACTAGCTAGATTGTATTAGGGATTCACTGAAGATGACTCCCAAATCTGTTTCCTCAGTGATAGTCTCCAACCTAATCCCACCAATTCAATGTACCTTCCTTCCAGGGGTTCTTGTTCAGTCTAGTCATAGGTCCTTTTAGAGATTAATACCCTTAACTGGTTAGATAATCATAGTATGCAACTCTTCATGAATTCTATTTGAATTCAAACATAACATACAGCCCCATTAAAATTAGTGACTATGCTAACTTATGTATAGAGCTTAACTGTGTTATAAAAAAAATGATAGAATATGGAGATATGACAACATTGTATTAAGAGATCAAGTAATCATTTTTTTTAGCTATCTTTATTTTATCAAGTAAAGCAAAAAACAAGACAACGAACAACAAAATGATAAAAACGTGACAGAATCAGCAGAATGAAAAGAGACTTGGGACTTTAGCAGTCTAATTGAATACATTTTACAACACACAGTTATAATAAACAAACATATTCATTGTGCTGAAACTGAGCCTATGCAATAATCTGCTATACCGAAGGTCCAGATATAAACAGTTTAGGCCATCTAAAGTAGGTTTTATCTAGAAGCCCATTGGAAAACAGTGCCATGGTGCACATTTCTGAAATTTGGGCCTGTTATTAACAGGTTAAAAAAGAGAATGATAAATCAAGAGGGTTTGTAACTTCTCACATTTCTTTTGATAGTGTTTTAGTGAATATCTAAGGCTGGCTATAGATTTTTCCATATGTACAATGGAAATAATTTCTACATGCCACACCCCATTAGAGGGAGGAATTTAATCTGTCCAGTGGCATAAAATAATCAGTTTAGCTACAGCAGTGATGAGAACCATATGACATCTTTGATGACCTAATAAAGTGCTGATTCCTATACCCATCAAGCAGAGTTCAGGTATAAAAGCACCATCCAGTTCTAATAACGGATCCAACTGTGCTTTTATCTGTTGCTATAAGGACTGAGATGTAGGACAGTCCCATAAGATATATCTTAGCAAGCCCACATGGGCCTTACATTTCATGCATGCAGGGCTGGTAATCAGATTTAACTTATGCAGGTTTTGTGGAGAAAAATATAAATTATTAATTATCTTGTACTGCATAAGATGCAGTTTTTCAGGTTTAATGTATCGGTGGACATAGTCCCAAGGGGAACAATTTTCAAAGAAACCCATCTGATTAGGGAACTCTGTCTCCAAATAAGAGCATTAATTTTGAGCTTATCTTCACAAAGGTTCCTCAGAACTTTATAAAGCACCAAGATTACATGTTTTCCAGTAACTAGTCCAGAGAAATTATGATAATCAGTACCATCAGAAAATAGACATGGGCGGGGGCCTATAGTAGTTTGCAACATGTGGGTAAGTTACAAGAACAGAAAGATGCTAATCAAAACAAGATTATTATCCCATTAAAATCTGATGAGGGGTATAAAATGTTCATTCTAGATCAGACTAGCTAATTGATCTAAATTTGCCTGGGGTAAGAAAGATGTAGGTATAGTTTTATGGCCACGTTTGAAGATAGGGTTGAGTCATAGTGGTTGAGAAAGGTCTTTTTGGGGCACATAGCCTAACAATTTATAGAGCTGTTAATTTATTTGGACTGACCAACCAGTAGGAGTGTTTTGATGTTTGGGAGGGAGTTTGGATCAAGATAAATAGGGTAAAGCTTGATAGCTAACATCGTTGGCTTTACAAAGATATACCTCAATATCTTTCCAATCTGGATAGTATGGATTAGGGAAAATCCCCATGTCCTGTACACTCCAAGCCAAAAACGTAGTGGCCTGAGCAACTATACAATACCAGTGAAAGTTTGGGAGTTGTAAGCCACTATGATGTTTTGCTGGAGTTAACTTAGAATATGTGATACATGGTTTTGAGATCAAGTATTTGCTGACAGAATTAAAAATAAAAACTAACAAATTTCTAAACAACAAGCATGAACACAGTGGTGTTTGAAACTACACAAACACGCAGATACACACACACACACACACACACACACACACACACACACACGACCCTGGTGCAATTGCTGGGTTACAGTTAAACACAAGCAGAAACATCTGTTTACTGCTCCCCTGCTTGAATGGATAGGGTTTCTGTGATGCACAAGAATCGCACTGTGATGTGGATAACCTCTTTTGTATGTACTGGACTTTGAAACTAAAATGCCTGACATAATTAAGGCAAGGTAAACTTTGAAATACTGCAGAGAATCTATTTTTGCATACTGAGTGCAGTTGCATTTGGCCATTTGCCTGTTCTTGTAGTGAACAAAGGGACATCAATGACAACAACATGGGATGCTGAAAATGATTACTTAAGAAGAGGGACAATATTGTATGCAGCCTTCAAAACAAAAGAGAAATTTCAGGCTCTGCATTATCTCAAAGCGCTCCAATCTGCTGAACAAAAACACACTTTTATGAATTCAGAAACAGAGTTATTGCATAGAGATGTGTGAAGTTGATGGATCTTTGCTTTGACAGAACTTTGCAAACTTGGCCAGCTTTGTGAAGTTCAAAGTTTTGACTTTACAATATTTTTTGGCAGGAAAGTGGCACTGTTTTCCACAGTTACCAAACTTCACTCATGAAGTTTCCACTTTGTGGAAAAAAATGCCACTTCCTCTGAATGAAGTGTTGCGAAGTTGGCAGATTTGGTGGTGATGCCAATAGTAACTTCACAAAGCTTTGAAAAGTTGAAGCTTCACAACTTTGCACCAATTTTGCTAAGTTTAGCTTTGCTGCATTTCTCTTACTGTGTCTTCTTAATATCAGAGAACAAAATAACACATTAACCCAGCAAGAAGCAGAAAGCACTTTAAATAGAGCTAAGTCAAAATATTATTTATTTGTAGATAAATGTGATAGACTGTTCTCATATCAACTACAATTAAAAAAATTCAGGTACCATCACTAAAATTCAGTTGCAATTGAAATAACTATAACCGATCCTCAGCCAATTAATGATGTCTTTCCAATATTATTCTCTTCTATACACACCATAAACAGGCAAGAGAAAAGGGAAAATATGGGTTTCATAGAAACCTGGACATACAATGGATTACATATCAAAAGACAGACTACCTTAATGCAAATATCACAGTGCATAACATCTTAGTCAGGATTAAGAAACTTCTGAATGGAAAGACTCCGGGTCCAGACAGCTTCACACTGGAGTTCTACAGTTCATTTGGTGAGCTTATTGCATCATGTTTACACACAGTTATTAATGGGGCAAAAGTCACCAGAGCATTTGTTTCTTGCCCCAATGTAGCCATTACATCCTTAATCCTTAAAAGAGAAAAACAGAAATTATATGAATTGCTTAAAGGCCAATCTCATTATTAAATTTTGATAAAATATTCATGAAAATACTGGCCAAAAGATTAAGTAAATTGTTAAAAATATTATACACCCATACCAGACTGACTTCATTGAAGGAAGAAGGATCTCTCATAATATCAGAAGAACTGGAAAAACTCCTTAACTAGACTCCACGCTTCTCTCATTGGTTGCTGAGAATACATTAGATAGGTTCAGCTGGCAATTTCTTTCTTCCACACTGAAAGCCTTCTGAATCAGTGAATGTTTTGCAAAATGGATTGAAATTCTATATACTGTACTTCCCCCTCCTGATGAGTAAAAACAATCTCTGGACTGTCTAATCCCCATTCTCTCCACAGTGGTACTAGACAGAGGTGTCTGCTTTCACCTTTATTGTTTGTTTTATTTATCAAGCCCAAAGCCACAGCAATTAGGAATTCCCAAAGTACATATGAGATCACCATTCCAGGAATGGAAACCCCTAGATTTTTTGTGCAGATTATGTTCTACTCTTCTTACATAGCAATTAGCAATCTGTTCCCTCTGTTCTCAATCTTATTCCAAAATATTGGAAAATCTCAGGGTACTACATCAACTGTGAAATAATGGAAATTGAATCACTGCCCCCTCCATTGTTTATGATTCAAGAATCCACCCTGAACTGCCTCCAACAAAGAAAGTTATTAACTACTTGATAGCTAATTTTCATAAACATTATAGCAAGGGCACTATGCACTATTGGGGCAGAGTGGCTACACGTGTGTATCTGGGGTGCATAGCCACACCGCACCCACTGTGCCCCCATGTGGCATTCTGAAAGGGGGGGTGCACAGACCTACCACACCCGATCCCCCATGTCTGCGGACAGCTCCATGCTGGGGGCATTCCAGGGGTATGCCAGCACTATGCGGTGTTCACTAACCCACATAGTGCTGGCTGCATGGGTGTGGAAGATTTTGCAGGGTACACCAATATAGACCCTGCCATAACCATCTGCATGCCCCCATGGTCACCACCCTCTGGTCACCAGGGGTGCAGGACAGTGTTCTCCATGCTGCCCCTGCCCACTAGGCAGCCAGTGAGGACAGGAGTAGTTGGTTGGGTGGGTGCATATAATGCTGGACAGGTGGTAGATCTGGGAGGTTATGGGGGGTCAGACCATGGTGCATACCCCTCTACAGGGGCACAGGGGTACAGCCACCATTAATGGGATACAGCTGCTGTTGCAGGCAGAAGGTGGGTCCTGATGCCAGGGACATGCAGTGTGCCAGGAGGGTGCCATTTGTCATGGCTGAGCCAGTGGAATAACCAGCCATAGGGGACATGCCATGCAGGGGTGGTATGCACAACCCGGGCCCATGCATAGCAGTGCAAGGGATCCACTAGTGGACCCAGGATGGGTATCCCATTGGCTGCCTGCCTGGGTCCATGACTCTGCCCTTGACCACCCTGCAGAGACCTGCATGCAGGGAGAAGTAGCCACGGACAGGTTGCCAGCATTGATGAATGCTGGTATGGGTAGTCCTCTCCACGGGGCACAGGGGTGTGGGCAGGACATGTGACAGTTCCACATACCCCCGCCCGCTAAGTGCATAGCACCCATCAATGTTAACTACCTACTCCTCATAGAAAAAATATATTAGGATTTAAATACTGTATATACAGTAGGAAAACATGCCCTTAACATTAACTAGTAGAGAGAATATTAGAAAAAGGAATATTCTGCACAGACTACTCTTTTTGTTCTCCACCTTGCCCTTTTTTAAACCCAACAGAATTATTCATGGTTAGAAAAAATCTTTTGGAGATTCTTGAGGAAAAGAAGGATACCCAGGGCTGCCATGGAGAAATGTCATCAACCCCTGAAGGCTGCAGGTACAAGGAAGCCAAGTATGTGGTAGTACTTTATATCCCCCAGTTGAACGGTGTCTATGATTGGTTGTATCAGTGTAAAAAAGAAATTCAGATTCTACTAATCTAGAAGTAGCACATCATTCATATACAGTACATATTTAAAGAGTATCTTGAACATTCAGTGGGATAGGTAGCCACTCTTAGAAAACATAGTATTAGTTAGTAAAGTTACCCCTAGGGATGTGTAGTGAATGAATATTATTTCCTGAATCCCATGAACAGTGGGCCATCCATATATTCCAGACTGAATAACAAATAGCCCACTATTCATGAGGTATTTATATGCAGAAAATAAACTACACAATAAAGCCCTTTCTCCCATCTCCAGGAGGTGAGATCTAGTCTCCTGGCCACCTCTTCTCCACTGTTGCAGTAATCAGATATATCCAGTCCAACAATACCCTTACCCAATGTTTAAGATCATACATTTTATCAATTTTCAAATCCAGCTCTTGGCACACTAAGGAGCTGACACCATCATTAAAAAGCTCACCAGCTAAGCCCTGTTCCCCACATGGCCACAAAAAATACAATACAATGTACATTCTGCCTCACTTGCCCCAGTCCTTGATTTGAGGAATAGAAATGGCAAAACAAAATGTGGCTAGCAAAACTGACTCCCCACCTCCTACTGACCACCCTCACTATATACTATGGAGATGTACTGGAATTGCATAAGTTTAGTGAGGGCGATCATGGGAGGGGGCTGCTTGGCTAGCCAGATTTTGTTTTACCATTCCCACCCCCCAAATCAAGGATTAGGGTAAACAGGGTAGACTATGCACTATATTGCATTTTTGGTGGCCCTGTGGGGAATGTGGCTTAGTGGGCAAGCTTGTTAAACATAGTGTTGGCTAGGATCTGGAATCTGAAATGTAAACTTTTATGGGATCCAGGAAATGGGAGAAGTGGGTGGTTGTGGGATGCATCCAATTATTGCAAAGGTGAAGTAGTGGTGGCCAGGAGACCAACCCTGGCCTCCTAGGGAAGAGGAAAAAAGGTTGTTTAATAAAATGCAGTTTCACAGTCAAATACAAATAATGAATATGGAATACCTGAATATTTCAGCGCATAATAATGAATATTCAGCTAAGTGTGCTGGAAAAGCATTCACACAGCCTCAGTTACCAGTAAGATATGGCAGGAAGTTAGGAAAGTAATGGGTGAGAATTAGAAAGTTATTTCACTATGCTACAGTTAATGTACATCTGGAATTTGCACCTTTTATGAAGAACCCACATTTTAAACATCGGTGTGAAATGGGATCTATAACAGCGAAAGTACTTTTTTATGAAAATATATTCGTTTCTTACCAAAATATGATAGAACTGTTTCATCTTTCATGGCGGGCAATCTTAAACTACCTTCATGTAAGGCGACTTCATACAGTCACAAACAGGAAAAAAGATCTACCAAATCCTTCACCCTCAGAGGCATTATTTTCTGGTATCGAAAATTAAAAAAGGCATTATCTTTAAAGTTTGATCCCTTCTGAGGGGTACAGTAGATACAGGAGATAAAGATTTTGGAACCCCTCTAGCGGATGAGAAATAGAGCAACTTCTTGAATTTGTTTGACACAGCAGTTAAGAGCACTGAATTGAAGCAAATTTTGTTTAATTTGATTCATCAGTCTTAATACACCATAAACTCAATCAGTCTGCATCTGATAGATGCTTCAGCTGTCCAGATGCTAGGGTTTCATGTTTGTTATTAAAAGCATTTTAGAGTAAGGTGTTTTCTAATGTGGGTACCACTTAATTATGTATTAGAACCAGATGACTTTATGTCCTTATCACTGCTTATTTCCCCCCCCAAAAAAGTTATTTTGATCCATTGGAAAGACCCTGCACCACCTTTGTATGGAAGCTTAACTTTGTATTAGAAATTCCACAATGCCAGCGAGGTGGGCAGAGTGTGAGCAACATATAAAATCTTAGGATTTCCAATGCAAATGAATGACCATTATGAAAGTTAAAGGAGAATTACAGCTTAAAAGAAATAGTTTTTTTTTTTTTAAGGAAGACAGAATCAATAAAATAGGTGTGCAGGTGCTTACAAACAGCATATTTCTTTATCATCCTGAAGAAGTGGTTAGGATATATGACCACAAAACACTAATGTTCTGTGTATGCCTCTGTGCATTGCTGTGAATAAAATAGCTTAAAAGTCCTACCAGTGAGTGGATCTTATTACTCCACTGTGTTGGGTAGTTATAATAATAATAATTCAACTTTATTTATTAAGCACCTTTCAAGCACCAAGGCACTATACAAATGAATAATAAAATCAGAAAAAAATACACGTATAAAATCAGAATAATAACAACAACCTCAAGCCATAAAAGCCTGACTCCACAAATGGGTCTTAAGTTCCTGCTTGAAAATCTCCATGATCGTGGTTAACATTGTATCAGACTGTGTTAAACCTGAAAAAATCATTACATTTTAACAAATAAGCAGCATAACTTTGTAAATATCTGAAATCACTTTCAAATCTTCCTTAATAGTATATCAGATCCTTATATAGTTCATTATAGTATTTTATGGAGCTATTAGAAGCTGTGTCACAATTGATATAGACAAGTAGACCGGATGAATGAGTTTAATGTAGACCTGAATCAAAGGAGAAAAAAAAGAATTATTTTAACAAGGAATCTTAGGACAGACTAGATGAACTCTTCAGGTCTTTTTCATCCTTCTCTTTCTTCTGTTACTAGGTATGTCTCCATTGACTCTGAACTAAAATATGATTTTCATGTTGATTAGTTATGCATCAGGGTTTCTCAGAAACTAATGGCCGTGAGCAGGCATCAAGATAGTATGTCTCTAGACACTAAAAGAAAGCTAGTTTAATCTGTAATCCTCCCATTAATTGATTATGGAAGTATGATATATTCAAATACCAGTAAATATAATTTTCAAAAACTGGACATCTTGCAATATAAATGAGCTCGATTTATACTAGGTGTTAAGGGTCCAAATTATCACTTCCCTCTTTGTGATTTACTATTCCAATTTTGATGGTCCCTTTGGATGTTAGAAGGGGTATAATTTTGAATAACTTTGTTTATAAATACCTTCAGGGGTCTGCATCTACTTGTTTAACAGATAAAATTGTTTTAGATAATTCCCGTTATGCTTTACGTAATGTTAAGGGAAGAGGCTTAAAACTCCCACTTATAAAAACTAGATATGGTAAATCAAGATTCAACTACGCTGCCTCTAATGTTTGGAATACCTTACCCCCAAGGGTCAGAAGTATAACAACCTTTTCAGCATTTAAATCAGCATTAATGGAGTGATATTTGTTTGAATGCAAATGTTTTAAGTGACTGTATTTAATGGTGGTCTACCTTGTTTTTGTACTGCATTTATCCTGTAGTTTATGTATGTTCCCGAAGTGTGTTGAGACTTTTCTCACATCTGTAGATTGGCACATGTACGTTCTTGATGAGTGCAGAAACTTATGTCATTTTTGCAACTATGTACTTTTAGCAATTTTGTACTCTGGATGATATTGAAAATAGGCTTGCCTAATGCCTTATCCTGAAGAAATATACAAAATAAATGAAATGAAATGGAAGTTCAGAGAGTGCCACCATCTTTAGTCAAAGTATTGTTAGTTTTCAATTTACAATTTATCAATTCTCATAGAACTTAGAATAGCCAGCTTCTTGGATGCCAAAAGGGATAGTCCTCTAAAGTTCTGTGACATCTCCAAAATTAAAAATTTACTCTAGAACCTGTCCATCTTCAATAACTGTTGCATAGTCTGTAATGTGAAACAAGGACTTCTATGGCCAAATGACAATTTCATAGGATCCCTTAAAACCATGGTAACTCAAATGGTGACTCCCCTACAAATAAAATGCAACCTACATAAGCAATAACCCATGACATGGCATGTTTTTTGTTAGAAAAGTGGTGCACACCCACATCAATTGGAAGGCACAAGGCCAATGTCCAAGAGCCCATTAGCACACCAGGAAAGTGCACAGATTCTCAAGAAAGACATGCCCTGGAGTGGGTTACTGTGCTTATAAAATAGAAAAGAGTGTTTCTTCCTGAATGGGAAAATGTTTTATTTTCCTGTGCTTAATCTGTTTTCAGATAGAATATGTTAGTTTGGCAATAAAGGCTGAATGCCTTTAAATAATTAAGGAAAGTGCCTTCATTTTGAGGAAACCTATGCCCTGTTGTGGGTTATTGTATTAAAAAGTAGAAAACATTTTTATTTTGAGGGGAGGTCATTTAGTTAGGTTATTGCTAGGTGGATTAGGATAGGTTAGTGACAAACTGAGCAATTTGTAAGAAATTAATCAATGGTCAGGAGTGTTTCAAAAAATGAAGTATTCAGATTTGGTCACTTTTCTAAACTCCCATTTTATAATTACAAATAAGTAGTATTCCTATCAATGCTATGTACATATCTCAGAGACATAATGTATGCTAGAGATTCAGAATGTATGTGAAGATATATCTGAAATTGGGCAAAGTTCTTCAAAGCTATGGTTTTTACTTTTCACAAAGAAAAATTAGCAAAAATTGAGTAAAATGATTAATGATGTTTTTTCTGCTGCTTTTCCTCTCAAAAATTTAAAAACAACTGAATGAGTATGGAAGTGGTGAGAAATATCTTTTTTGTGCCTCCATCCATCAGTGGGGTCTGTTTATATCCAAAGTTGACAGCTGCATGTCCTGAGACTCCTAGAGGTTTATAAAAATCTAATAGATTATGTCATCTGTTGCAGATAGGACTAGATTTGTATGGAATGCATGTTTATGTGAATTAATTCTACAGTTTATTGGTTAACATACAGGACTACCACAGCCAATAAATAAACAAATTTAGTTAACACTCAGCATTAATGTGTAAAGGAAGTTACCTGGCTTTAGGCATCCTTATAGTCTTAATATTGTCATACAAATTTTGAAAACTTATTTAATAAAAAAATCAGTCTTATGATTTTTCACACCCACCAGCCTAGGAATCTGAAATGTCACATTAGATCAGGTATTAAAAATGTTGTATTGTTTCTGGTTGTACTTTCTTTGCATTGGGTCTTCATTCCTGATAGTCACAACTTCTGAGTTGGGCTCAAAACCAGTACACTGTTTATTTTTGCCCTGAAAGAGCTGTAGATCAGGCACAGTCTATATTAATAGTATAGGTAGGGAGAAATGCGCAGATTGGATGGGCTAAGTGGTCCTTATCTGTTGTCAAAGTCTTTGTTTCTATGTCTGTGTTTCAAGTGCTTCTTTTCCTCATGCTATGTAACTTCAATGCTATTCTCCTTCTTAAATATCTATAGTCCTGCTTTGAAAGTCTGAAGATGGATACAGTAGCATCCAAAATGTTACTAGGTAGGCTATTATTCAAGGGAACGCATACTTGATTTGTAATTTCTAGGTACTGCATGCTCTCATAGAATTTTGATGTGCAGCTCCTGTCTTTACTCTTTTATAAACCATATGGTAACCCAATACATGTTGTTTTTGCACTGTATTTGCTGCACATATACAATATGCATTTAGAGGTGCATTTTACACAACAATAAATCTTTACTTTAGTCAAATAACTTAGTTAGCTTTTAATTTTACTCTTGGATCTGAATTCCCTTGCCACACCCTCATTTCCATCACTATGCCAATATATTTGCTTTGATTGTTTTCATCTACTTTATCTCCAGCAATTTCAGTTCAAAGTGCTGTATGTTCCTGCAAATATAAGTAATATAATGTAAATATAATATAAAAATATAAATATATGTAAGTTCCTGCATGCACAGAAATCCTCAATAAGATGATTCGGCCTAGTTTTGACTACGGAGACATTGTTTATAGCACTGCTCCAAAGCCTACTTTAACTAGATTAGACCCTCTGTTTCATTCATTTTGTCTCTTTGCCCTTGATAAACCCTTGCATACACATCATTGTACCCTGTCTTATTCCCTCTCCCTCCCCTCTCTTGATGCCAGGCACCTTGCCCACTGTGTGGCCTCTATCTCTAAATGTTGGTTTGACTCTCTTCCCTCCTATTTTGCCTCTCTCCTCTCCTTTCCCCCTTCATCCTCTTAACTCTCTTTGCAATGCTTGGTCTTGTACATTTGCTATCCCTCAAGTGAAATCTGCTGCTGGCCAAGATGCTTTCTTTTTCAATACCCTAAACTATGGGGTTCCCTTCCCCCATCTATTTGTTCTGTTTCTTCTTTTCCTGCTCTTAAATCTCTTCTCTGTGATTTCTCTACCCAGTCCTACAGTTGTTTCTAATATTGTTTTAGTCCCCTTTCACTTGCAATTCCCTATCATTACCTGTAGTATTCCCCACATCCTAGCATCAATAATTCCCTTTTGTTCCTCGTTTCATATGTTGTTTACTATTTAATTGATATTTTGCCAGTCTCACAATTTACTGTATGTAACTTCTGATTGTCAATGTATTCTTAAGCATTGTTGTTTTATTTTGTTATGCATATTTCTATTCCATGTATTTTTTACTCTGTATTTTGTATATACACTATCCTTCTCACTCCCCCCCCCCCCCAACGACACATCTGAAAATGAGATGTTAGCAGATCAATATGTCTTTCCTGGAAAACCTTTGAAATTAATTAATGTATGTATGTATGTGTGTACTGTAGCTTCAGCTGGATATGTTTTAGGGTTTATTCAGACATGATAATTTAGAAACAAACCTTTTAACATTTTGCAGAAATAAACAAGCATCCCCAATATCCCTTCTAGCATCCTGCGCCAGCTCTGTTATTCTGTCCTTGGTATAAAAGTACTTTGGGTCATTGTGAGGTGTTGCAATGAGGGTAATAGTAATAGGCCTTGGTAGAAGAATGAGTAAAGGAACAATAACCATTCTAGCTAAGAAGGCATTGTATAACAGAGGGCCATATAGTGAGAATCCAGTGTACTGCCTTTCTCAGAGGTCTGTTCCAAGATTACCACAATGCCCCCTTTGAAACAGCTTTTCTTTCTAATTTGAGTAAGAAAGTATAATTTTATTGGTTATGAATAACCAAAATCCAGGTGGCAGTAAAATGTGATAAGCAAGAGGAATTTTCCAATAAATGGGAACTGAAAATTAAGATATCAAAGTCAGAGATGTTGAGAAGTTTCCCTTGGTTTGTGAAGACAGACTACACTAAGTGTCCTCATTTCACCAAATTTGGAGTACATTGCACTTCATGAAACTATGTGATGTGCTCCACTGTGGAAGTCAGCACTGTTTGGTGAAGGGTGAATTGCTGGGCAGGTCTTGCAGTGTGAAAAAAATGATCACATTATTACATTGAAGCAGGAATTACATGACTATAACCCCATATCACATTGTGTGTTGTGAGAAGCAGCAGAATGTGTGTTAATTCTGCTGTTATAAAGAGCACCAGACTAAACAAAAACACTGCTTGGTTTAGAGCTTTTTTTGCTGTTGTTATCGGGAAGATATAGATACATACCACACAGCAGCCCAATGCTCTAAGTTTCCACTGTTTCCAAACATTATGCAAATATTATGCATGTTTGACATGTTTATTGTTGCTGGCAGAATAGCACTTACAGCAGCCCACATGGTAGGCTGCTACTGTTCCCAAAGATTATGTTAGTCTGGCATGTTAACTGTTGCTGGCAGAATAACAGGTATTGCAGCTGGCATGCTGGACCACCATTGTTATGCCTATCTGAAATGTTTATTATTACTACAGTAGAAGAATAGCAGGTACAACAATTCATGTGACAGACCACTAGTATTTCAAAAAAGTATGCCCATCTAACAGGTTTACTATTGCTCGCAAATTACCAGGTGCATCAGCCCAAATGATAGATCACAAGTGTTTCCAAAAATTATGGCTGTTTGACATGTTTATTGTTGCTGGCAAAATAGCAGATTCACAAGCCCACATGGTAGACTACCAGTGTTTCAGAAATGCATGACAACCAGACATGTTTATAGCTCAAAGCAGAATAGCAGGTACAACAGCCCACATGGTAAGAATTACTGTTTCTAAAATATTATGCCTATCTTACATGTTTATTGTTGCTGACAGAATAGCAGGTTCAGCAGCCAGCATTACTGGCTGCCACTGTTTCAAAAAATATGCCTGTCTGATATATTTATTGTAGCTGGCAGAACAGCAGATTACAGAAGACAAAATGGAATATGCTGCACTGGAGAAAATAATATTTTATTGAGATAAAATATCTTATTTCACAAAATAAAATCTCGCCTTTTAATCCAAACAATTTCCTATAGTTGTTATTTTCTTTTGGGTAAAATACAGTATTTAAATAGTAGGACATATTATCTTGATTTTTCTAGACAAGGAAAAAAAAGCTTATTTAAAGGGAAAGTCCCCATAACCAATGTTATGTATACTTGTGTAGTTTATATCCATGAACAATGATTCCATCTTACACCCACCTAATTTCATCCTAATTTAACTTTAAATGAAGTTGTTTCACTCTGTTCTGCTCTGGTGTGAAAACCTGTTTGATGCAAAGATCATGACCCAACTCATGCATGGCATCATGGGAGTTGATATGTATATGCACAAGTCAGCAGAAGTGCTATTGTTAGTCAGTTCTGTTGTATGTTTTCTGAAGTCCCTGTATTTTTGTCTTGTGTTGGCCATCAAACTTTTCAAGGTAAGTTCCCTAATGCTTTCTGTTGTTTAATGTGTGTCTGAGTTGGAAAAATGCAGTTGCAATGATGCTAGTGCTTGTGAAGTTTTGTTATTCAACTAATTGTTATGTGCTAGAAGCTCTTTGCTTACTCCCAGTCTGTTTGATGTGCAAATATGCATTATCAGCTCCCATGTTTCCTTTTATGAGTGGGATCATGTCCTTTGCAATGATGTCAGACAGGTTTTCACACCAGGGAAGAACAGAAGGAAGCAACTTTCATTTAAATTAGGATGAAATTAGGGGGATGCAAGAGAGACAATCATTGTTCTCGCCTACACACTACACTGGCAAACAGAAAAAAAGGTTGAAGGGACTTTTCTTTTAAAACTATATGTTCTCCTTTTAATTTTGTTTTACATAATTGATTAAAAACCTTACTTTATTGCTTCATGTCACCATCCTGTTTTCAGAACAAAATATTACAAAATATTATTTTTGGAGTTTTAGTTTTCTTAAAATCTTTATTAACCATTTTTCCAACTTAAACTTTCTTTCTTTTTTACTTTAGTGTTGTTTTTAACTGAGTCTTTCCTTTATTCGCCTCCTAGGTGGCTATGAATGTCACACAATGCATCATGCACTTTACTGGATTGTCTTTTAAATGATCCTGACAGACTAGTGAAGCAGTGAGCAGAGTGGGTCCTCACAGCTGGAGGGGCCCAAAACAGATACCTTCCCACAAGGAGTTTGTCCTAGACATATCACTTCAGTGATATAGCTCCCCCAGCCCAGCATTAGGAGTCAGGAAATATGAAATGATTTTAGGTCCTATTACTTGTGCACTTCTATGCACAAACAGACATATTATTTTCTTTGTATAATGGTATAGAGAACTGCTAGGTCAGCAGTACGGTGGTAGTACTCATCTTTAAGCTAGAATCTAGTGACCAGATCACAGACATTTATTTTTTTATTTATTTAAAGGTTTCACTAGGAAATACATGCTGAGCAGTAAATTGCTCATTTCCAGATGCGTCCTGGGGAGAGACTGAAAAGGGAAGCATACACAGTAGTACGAGATCACACAATTATAGACAAAAAATGCATACAAATTTGGAAGTAACATTTGGTGGTAAATGAGTACAGAGTGTCAGGCAATACGTGGAAATACAAAGATTTCAATACAGCTAGTACAGACATACCCAGGCCCAGCCTGCAATGAAGGTTGAAATGTTTTTCTTTAATCTTAGCATTTCTAGTTGGCAAAACAAATATTTTAGCAGGCATCTCATTCCCTGTGTTGTATTTGATCTGCTAACTTTAACAGAAAATGCTTATGTATTTCAAATTTCTGGCCAGGACAAGCACGGCAAGCTGTAACACACTTCCAGGTGTGACCTGAGGAAATAGGACATGCAGTATAAATTACAGGATATAACCAGCATACTGTATACACAGGCATAGAGTATATAGTGACACTCAATTGGATCAAATGCCTGATCATGCAGAACTGGAAACTGTGTAATTCAATGGCAGTTATCTCTGATACTGCATCTGATCCTGGCAGACACCATGTGCAATTCAAGTAGAGTAGTAAATAACATAGTCAATAAGCAGAATCGTTTGGCTTTTATAAAAAATAAAAATCAGCAGTATATAGCGGTACAGATTATGCAAGGTACAAAATATGATGGCAACCAACTGCAGCTGGTGCAAACATGTGGCCAATAAAATGGCAATGCAATAACTGGGGCATGCTACACTGAGGGTTGTCTACAGGGACATGGATAGGAATTAGGAACAGCTGAGGATGCCAAGAAAATGAGTGACAAGAGGAGGATACTTTGGAAAAGACCATCCAGGAATAGAGGATCATATTTATTGCCTTGTTTTATAAAATACTAGAATGTTTAATTTTTAGAAATAAAATTAAGCTGAGGACTACTAAAATCTCAAAACAAGGGAAAAAAATACTGGAGGGATTCTCTGATTGTCAGTAAAAAAAAAATTCACAGCTGACATCCACAGAACTCAGTCATGCCAGTCAGTTTATTTTTATGTTTGCTTGCAGAATGCATGCAAGCATATTAGAAGTGTCAGAGTGAGAAAGGGGGCTGTGGAGGTATGTCAGGCTGTGAACCAATGATGTGTATGCAAATGAGCCTCTCCTCTGCCACAGTCTATGGTAGTGGCTGTGGTTAATGACATAGGTTTGTATTTTCATGTATACTTTTCAGAGGGGCCAACTGCACCTATGCCTGTGCAGTACATGCCATTTCTGTGAATGCATTGTCACTGAGTCATACCCTCCTTCCTAGCAGAGTTGTATTTGCAGTACAGTCTTACTCTTACATGATTTCTATGCCCACTCCAGTGATGCTTGTAAATTCTTCAAACTTTAAACAATTGCTCCCCTGCCTCTCCAGTCTCTGGCACCCACCACTCTTCTCCTACCCTCAGTAACACCACAAAGAAGATACGGTCACAGGGTCTTTTAATCAGTGGGAAATACCATGGTGGGATGACCATCACAGCTCTCCCTCCACTTTGGATAGCCATCAGTTGTCTATCGACAATGGATAATATGTGAAAAAACCTAACCCTACTTCTACTACCAGCAACCATTCCAAAGTATTTCCCCATGCCTCTCACACACTAGCACCCTGTCTCTCTCTTCCCCCAGTCCTGGTAAAGTTACATTTGCAATACAGTCTTAGTCTTACATAATTTCCCCTCACACTCCAGTGATACTTGTCAATACAAGTAATTCAAGTTATCACCTTTCCTCATGACCACATAAGTATCACCTTTTCAGTCTAAGCCAAAATGTTTTTTCAGGATTGTCACAAGGTCATGAGGAGGGGTGGTAACTGCAGTACAGTGAAAATGTGATGACAAAATATTTTAAAATTACAATGTTCTGAGAAAAGGGAAATTTAGGTTAAACTAATCAATTAAGTCCATGCGTATGCCCACTGTACATCTTTCAGACTTGTTTTTTCTCCCCTTTTTTCCATTGTCATTAGACAGTCAGAGGCCAGCTGAGCTGGACTGATGCCTGTGCCATTCATCCACCATGGTATTCCTTGTGGATTAAGAGACCCCTTGGGTGTATTCTTTTTGTTGGGTGACTAGAGATGGGATGAGGGTATTGGGTATCAAAGGAAGATGGATCAAGGAGATAAATTATTTAAAGATCAGAGAATTCACAGGCACCATAGAGGTGGGTGAGAAAAAAGATAAGACTGTATTTCAAATGTAACTTCTTTTTGCTAATCTGTTTGTTGCCGCTGCTCTCAGATGGCTCCTATTGACTCGATCCAGTCCCAGTCTTGTCACCATAGAATCTCCTAGGACTTACCTGGAACTCTCCCCATGTGCCTGCAGAGCTTTCCCCTCTGGCAGGGGAGGTGAGGCACCCTTACCTCTGCCACAGATGGACCCAGTGTGGGAGATGATGCCTAAGTAGCCAGGTGTGGGGCCTGCAAACTCGTTGGTGTCATCCTTCCACTCAGGGCATTTTTTTTGGTCTTCTCCCCCCCCCCAGGTTGCACAAGATGCTGACATCAAGGGTGCACCAAGCATGGAGCCATGCAAGCTTGAGGTGTGTGGTGCCTGCCAACATCCTTCCTCCCACTAGATACCTCAGCTGCACTGCCACTCATTATCATTTAGGTGGCAGTATTGCAATGAAGTTGGCTGTATTTCTCTCCCTGGAGGAGGATAGCACTCACTGTGATGTTTGAACCTCCTCCCCTTGGCTGACTCCCTGCGGCCTGAACCTGTTCCTGAACTTGGGTCACTGGTGTAAGCAAGGAAAGGCACTAGTCGTCTCAGCCCTCTGAGCCATCAGGCCAGCCTCAAATGCAACTTTTGAGCTCAGGGAAGAAGGGAGATAGGGTGTTAGAGGGAGGCTGAATGGGAAAATATGTTGATGTGGTCAGGGGTGGTGGAGTGGATGGTCAAAGTTATTTTAGTTAAAAAATTTAAAAAAGCAAAAAAAGTAAACAAGTTTGCATAACAGCACCTTGCCAGTGAAGTGCATCTACACTTAGAAAAGTGCCCATTTCATCAGGTGAATAACTATACATAGTGGGCAGGATTCACAAAGAAAGCCAAAAATCCCACAGCTGCGAGAAAAAGGCCTGCAGCACTGTGGAAACACAGTTGCATGATATTCATAAAGAAATTTTGACCAGGTGCAGAATTTTGTAAAATCGCTGCAGCTGCGGAAATTACGCACATGCTGAAAATCCGCAACTGCGGATTCGCAGCTGCAGACAGGGGTGTAGCCAGATTTCAGATCTGCACACCAAGTGTACTGACTGCTACCCCCCCTTGCTAGGATGAGCTCCCCCCCCCCAGGTGTAGCCAGACAACATACAAATGTACACCAGGACTGTGTTTGTTGCCTCATTTGGCACAATAAATACAACTTGTGTATCTCATGACAATGGTTGTTGCCATGCAAGGGTAAATACAAATGCCATGCATTGTTCCCTAAGACACCCACATACCAGCCCAGAGCCTGTAAAGTTGTATTGTCCTTGGGATGCAAAGAGAGTATTAGCAACCAGTCTTTCTAGTTTCAACTCCTATGAATAAAATTACAGAGAGGTTCAGTATTTTCTTTATTAGTTTTCATGGAAAAAAGAAGCAGTTCAGAGCCTATTTGCTACCCCCCCAAATAAAATTGCACACCATGGAGTGCTTGGAGTATGCCTGCCTACACCCATGGCTACAGAAATAGCTTAGGAGGCACAGCAACAGTGAACTTAATTAGCTGGAACAGCAGACTTTAACAGGGCTGCCATAGAATGAAGCTGAAAGCACCCACAAAGAGACCAGCAACCAGTCCCTCAACTGGGACCACTGCAGCACCACAGCTACCAGCAATACCATGGCACCACAGTGGCCAAATGTCACTGCTGGTCCTCCCTCCCTGGGGTGTTCCTGTTGCCTGCAGGAGTCGCACTCACTGCAGGCTGGCCAGGCTCTACTGCCTGTGGGGCTCTGTCATGGGCTGCACTGTCTCTGGTGGTTGTTGCCTGTTGCCATATCATGGCAATGTGTGCTTTCATTGCTGTTACAGCAGCCACTGTTATACTATCTGGGATGCTATTACCTGTGCATTACCTCCACCTTAATTGATTCCAATTGCTGGGGCACTACTGCAATTTGCTGAGAGAGAGTTACACCTTATTCCACTGTGTGTAACATTTTTTCCTCAGCTGCGGAAAAAAACTGGTTGTGAATAGCCTTTCAGGGGCTGTGCCGTACTTATGTCACACCTTTTTTTCCTCAGGGACTTCCGCAGCTGCACTTTTTTCCACAGTCGTTAGTGTTGTTTTCTGCAGCTGCAGAGGGTTTTGTGAATAGCACTTAGTGCAAATTCCCCTTTGTTTCCATAACTACGGCAGTTTTGGGGACTTGGGGAAGGTTTTGCACCTTCAGAAAGCTTTGTGAATCCAGCCCTGTGCCTCTTCACTGATGATGTGTCCTTCATGTAGCTCTTTACCAGGCAAAGGGGGCATGTCATCAACTTGAAAAACTATGCAAAGTGTCACCTTGCACCATGCAATGTCAAGAAAGTTTGCAAAGAATTTCACAATGCAAAGTTTCTTGTCATTCTTCATTTATACTTCCAATGTTTTTGCTTAGCTGTGCTGCTTTCAGTGCCATGGGTGGTCCCTACATACCCAAAGAGCATTTAATTTCAGTGACCTCCAAAGTTGGTCCCTCCAACCCCTGAAGGACTTTACCTTCCCTTTTTTTAATTCAGAATTGTTTTTATTGATCTCAAACAAATAGTGACACGTGAATATTGACTAAATAAAACCACCCATTACAGTAATGGTAATAATTACAAAAAGCCACAAATAGAATTGTGAAGACCAACAAATTATCAGAATATAAAAAAGTAAGGAAGTATCCCACAAAGGTACAATCTAAGGTGCAAGACATACTGGTTCATGTGTAATAAGGAGTTTAAGCTGTTGTCTCACTCTGTTCGTTCATAAAATTTACTAAGTGGAAATACCTTACTGTATGATAAAATGGAAATTAAAAATATATCCAGCACTCCAGGTTAAAATTCAGGGAGAATATTTTATTATTTAAAATAAACAAATAAATAAATGCATACAAGTGTAAGCAAATAATACTGCAATGTGTGTACAACAAAATTCTCGGTGCTTCGGGGCAATGTCACCCCTTTGTCAGGAGGCGTGACCAAGTATGCAGTGCTAGTAATTATGACTGTGGGAAGAGCTTACAGGAGTATTGCAAGTACAAAAGGAGTGACGTCATGTTTTCTGTCCTTGGAACTGACTGAAGGTGTAAATAGTCTCCTCTGCCTTACCCTCCTCCAAGCAATGTTTTCTGCCCTAAAAAAATACGTTTTCATGTTAGTCAATGGTTGCAGGGTACTATTTTCTTTCTTAAATGGGTGGTACAAGAACTGGAACCTGAGTAGTGGGAGGCAGCATTAGGTTTTTTTTTTAGGAGTAAGATCTGCCTCCACCTCCACCCCAAACATTTTTCTGATTCATGTGGGAGGGGCATGAGATAGCTCTAACATGCTCTAACAAGATACAGCTATACTTTGGGACACAGACATGCCTGTGCAGTAGAGTACAGTACAGAACAGAAGGTATTTAATGCCTTCAAATTAACTTAAAAATCCTTTGGAACAAATGATTATCAGAGCCACCTGGGACCTCAGAAGGAGACCTAGACACACATTCTAATTTACAGTAAGAGCCACATGTTTTTCTTAAACATTATATATATGTATAGTTTATATATAATTTGTCTTTAGCAGTTTCAAAACTTTGAAAGCATTCACACACACACACACACACACAGACACCCTAAGCAGAACACAGCTGGATAAGGTACCAGTATTTAGGAAACTTGTCATACTTACCCAGAGTCTAGCAATGTGAATCCTGGCTGTGACTATAGGTGTTTACAATTGAATGATAATGACCACATTTGTTTCACTTGCAAATAGGTAGGCATTTGTGTCTAATTTCTGTTTGACTTACTGTAGGCTACACACAGAATCTTTGATTTCAAGTATTTGCTAAATTGTAAATGTAGGTATCAGCATTCTGTTAGTAGTTGGTGCTGATTGTGGTCTGTGACAAGATCATTTATTTTACAAATGAAGTGCATGGTAGGAAGCTGAAAACAGACTGATGATAAAGTGTGTTTTTTCTTTTAAGTTTGAGATGTATTAGAAAACATTGAACAAGAAAACAATTGGTGATTTTAAAAGTTATTCTCATCAGAGCTGATATGAAAAAATCTTAACTATTTTTTCATTTCTTATGGACAATAGAAATAGGATGTCAGCATTCACTCCATTAAATCTGTTTTTCAGGTTTTTTATAGCATCTTGAAAAAGGAAATCTTCCCAGAATGCAATCTGTCATGGGGGGTTGAAACTGTTTTAATCATGAAGCATTGGTGTTACTAATGCATTTAGAAATACAATTTTTAATTGTCTTTAAAGTTAAACATGCAGTTTCATGTCAGGGCACATTTTGTTGAGGGGTTCAAAGTATTTTAAACATGGGCACAGTACTTGGTAAATACACACTTTGAAGAGAAAGTGTATTTTTTCTTTCAAGTTTGAGAAGTATGTATTACATATAAGTGTAACTGTGTTGTAAATGGTTAAGTAGGCAATGGTTTAAGGCTCTGAGCTACAAACCTGGAGACCTGGGTTTGACTCCCACAGCCCCCACTTGCATACTGTGTGACCCTGCACACATCTCTTAACTTTCTTGTGCTCCCAGGTCACACCTGTAAACAAGCTTTCAGCTTAGTGTGTCTCTCCTGGTAAAAAAAAGATGCCTAGAATAATTTTTTTAATATAGTTGAGTTTATATGTGGTAGGTATGTAGGGTATGATGTTTTGAATGTAGCAATAGGATTTAGCATGTGCACTGCTTTAAAATCATTTCAGAGTATTTTATACTTTTTTAAAAAGATACTCCACATTTGTGTGGGGCTGTGGGATTCAAACCTAGATCTCCAGATTTGTAGAGAAGAGCCTTAAACCACTATGTTATACTGCCTCCCTAGTTATGGCAGTCATCTGTTTTATGGTTCATGGTGTTGGTGTAGTAAGCATACTATCATACAAAAATGCCAGCAGAATAGGCCTAGCGGGCTTTTGTGTCTGCTCCTTTGGTCAATCCCCACGCTGGGAGCTGACCTTGGTGCCCTCCTCCCCGTCCTCTTGGGCTTCTCCCTTTCTTGTCCAGGGGAGAGCTCACTAACTGGGGTTTCTGTAAGACAACAGCTACTAAATAGCTCTAATTCACTATTTTTATTCTCTGTGCAAATTCATTTTTCCTGACCATACTAAAATAAACATTTCTCAACAAAATGTTTGTAAATACAGAGTTTAACTCACAGCAGTAGAAGAAGCATGTTGGCATTAAAAGCTTAGTGGCATGGATGTAGAGGCACCAGTATTTAAGCATGACTTTGGTAGAGGATTAATTGTGACTGAAACTTCAACCTTCGATGGGTTAGACTCTGCAGCCATCTGTACAGTATATCACTAAGCCATATGCAGTGTGGTATGGGTAAAACCCAGATCACCAGACCAGGACCAGTGCTGTAAAATCTGCACTGGGCACAGCTTGAGCAAATATTGCTGATCCAGTGGATCAAATAAATACATGCAAATTAAATAAATAAATACATATCTCGGCTTCGTCTCATGCTTCAATCCACCCCAGGAGTGACGTTATTACATGATAACACACACCCTGTTGTGCCTTATTGCTTAAATATGCCCTTTCTTAATGTACTATACTTTGATTCAGTTAGTGTATGCAACAGCCTTCATGTGAACACTCTGGGCTTCCATTTGTTTTAGCTATTGTATTTTGTTTGAACTGCTTTGGTCTTCTTGATGTGGTGCCTGTGTGCCTAAACTATGTAATCTGTTTATCTACTGCTACCCTTGTATCTCCAGTGAATGATTATTATAACTGTCTGCTCTCTGAGTCATTGTTTTTAGACTTGTTAACTGTGCTGTCTTTGTATTAGTCTCAACGAGGTGCCTTTGTAAATGAGTTTCTTTTTTTTTTGCCATTAACTTTTTATTGACAATTTAAGATGAACAGAGGCGATACTCTACGTATACAAAGTATCACAAGGTGCATAATACAGCATAGTTTACGTAGATGTGAACATAAAAGAGTAAATGAGCACCTCATAAATTAATGCCTCCCCCTTCCTCAGTCCTCCCCTGCCTCCCCCGGGCCTCTCGACGCCCACACCTCCCCGGACACAAAAATCATGGACATTAGCAGACAAAGCTTATACAAACAGAAAGGTTTGATACATAATAATCATGAATAGGCACAAACTAATGGAGACCAAATTTTCTCAAACTTAGGGAGCTGATCATGCAATATTGCTATTCATCTCTCTATCCTAAGTAGGGCTAAAAGCTCAGATAACCATTCAGGTAATGGATTCTATTAGTTTCCTTCCAATGTCTAAGCACGAGCCTCTTAACTGAAATAGATATCAAAAGATATGAAATTTTCTCTGTGTGACAAAGACCTCAGGCATATATCCTAATATGCAGATCTCTGGCTTAAACAATTTGTCTAGGCCCAGAAGGGGCTACATTCTCTTTAATGTCTGACCATAACTGAGCGATCTTGGTACAATGCCAAAATATATGTAGTAGATCTCCTCCTCTGACCCACACCTAAAACAGCAAGAGTCCGATAACATTTTAAATTAAGCAATTTCTGGGAGAATAATAGATGTTGTGTAAAATCTTGAACTGGTTAATTTAAGAGGGTCCTGCTTCAAAACCTATGACAATTAGACCATATCTGAGCCCAATCTAGCTCCAAATTAGAAAAACACTGCCCCAAACTGAAGGAGGAGAAAACCATCTGGGAAAGCCCAGTTCAGAAGTAATGCATATATTTTGGATATTGCATGCGGAGTGCCCACCAAAGGTCTAATAGTATCCCAAAAATCTATCTTAGGAGGCTTAAAACCATTTAGTCCCAGCTTCTGAACTATAAGGTGACGCACCTGAAATACCTTAAAACACTCACCCACCGGTAGGTTCAACCTGCTGAGTATCTGGGGGATCATATAGAGCTTGCCATCCTCATCAAAAAAATCTCCCAACCTAATATTTTCTAAGCCGGGTAACCATCTATACCCAATCGGCTTCCCTTCAATCAACCAGTATGGGCTGCCAGTGAGAGGCTGAGACGCATCTAACCTATATTCGTATTTCAAAAAACTGCAGACTTGATCATGAATCCTGAGGGAAACACCAATGGGGAGACTCATGAGAGAGGAACTAATCTGGGGGACAGCAAGGCCTCATGGTTAAGACCCAATCCCTATAATAGAGAGTTCAAGATCATACCAGAGGGACATATTCATTATGCCCAACAGAAGTAAGAGGCCAGCCACCTGCCGTACTTGTTAATCTGTGTGGCCCAATAATATAGTGCAAAGTGGAAGCCGTGAAGCCCCATGAGTTTTAAGCGCGCCAGCTTATTATATGACATCCTTGCCTTCTTAAAATTCCAGATGAAATTGGCTATTAACTTATGAATTCTACTGAACCAAGCCATCGGGAGTTGAATATTTAACATAGATAATGGATAGAAAAGCCTGGGAAAAATGTTCATTTTACTATGCTAATCCTGCCCCAAAGTGATAGAGAAAATTGAGCCCACCTTTTCATATCCAAATCGATATTCCGAACTAAAGTATCCAGATTGAGGTGCTGAAGACGATCAGGATTTACAGTTAAGGAGAGCCCCAAATAATTGAGAGATTTAGAATTCCAACCCAGACCCATCCCAATGATATCTTTTTTAAAAAAAACCGTTAGAAAGAGGGAACACTACTGTCTTGTCCTGATTTAGCTTATAATTGAATACTAGGCTAAATTCCTTAATGACGTTTAATAGGACAGGAACAGAAGAGACCGGATCTGATAAGTAAATCAGGAGGTCGTCCGCAAAAGCGGTAACCTTGATAGTCTGGTCTCTCACCTTGATCCCAAAAATCGTGTCTTTAAAGACAATATAACCTAATAAGGGGCTCTAAATAAAGATTAAAAAGTAAGGGAGACAAGGGACAGCCCTGCCTTGTCCCAGCCTTTAACACAAAGGGTTCAGATATAACACCATTACAGGTCATTCTTGCCGTCGGATTTGAATACAAGGCCTTAATCCAACCGACAAACTGCTCCAGAAAACCTACCCTTAACATCACTTGGTAAAGATAGGACCAATGAACTCTATCAAACACCTTCTCGGCATCCAAGGAGACCAAGGCCTGAGGGGCCTTGGCCTCTCGAGCCGAGAAGACGTCAGATAGCGATCCTGAAATGGTCCGCTGAGGATCTGCCCTTCATAAACCCACTTGTTCCTGTCCTATCAAATGAGGCAGGAATTTGCTATACGCCAGCCAGAATTTTTGCCAGTATTTTAATATCGTAGTTAAGTAAAGATATAGGCGATAACTACCTGGGTTTTCAAGTGACTTATTAGGCTTGGGATTAACACTATTAAAGCTTCAAAAGGTATTTATCCACTTCCTCTCCCGATAAAATAAACCGGTATAGGCCGCCAGCAACGGAATCAGTTGGGAAGAAAGGTTTTATAAAAATTAAGTGAGAACCCATCAGGGCCAGGAGTTTTATTCATTGGTAGAGCTCTGATCGCATCCTCTATCTCATTATAAGTAATGTCTGCTACCAAGACCTTGCTGTCCACCCCTCAAACAGGAAGAGGTATCCTGTCTAGGAATTGCTGGATGTCACTCAGCTGTGGGGAGATTGCATACCTCGTACAATGCCTCATAATAATCATGAAAAACAAGGACGATGTCCTCTGGGGTGGTTTTAATCAACCCATCTTTACCCGATCTGACCTCTTCAATGAGCCGAGATGCTTCTAGCTGTGCTAACCGCCTTGCCAGTAGTCTGCCCGGCTTCTCCCTTGATCTGTGTATAAAGCTTGGGTTTTAATGATGGCCAGCTCAGCTTGATCCCCAGCATTCTAAGGTATTCATCCCTAACCTTAGTTAACTTTAGCTCAATTTCCTCTTGTGGATTAGAGACCAATGAAGCCTGCAGTTCCTTAATCACTCTCAATTTCTCTACCATTAAAACATTGGTTTCCTTTTTCATAATAGTGGCCTGCCTGATAAGGAGGCCCTCATGAAACCTTTAAAGTTGCCCAAAGTATGTCGGCCTAGTTTCTTCAGTAGAGTTCAAGGCCAAAATTCATCGAGCTGAAAAGTTAAGCACTGCACAACCTTGGGTAAGGCGGAGTAACTGGTTGTTAATTTTTCACCTGTTACCTTTGCCCAAAGCCGATGGAAGCGAGATCAGAACCTCCACAGCCGAGTGATCCGACAAGGGGCGGCACAATCTCAGCGGTAAAACCCCTTTAAGTGAGGACCGAGAAAGGGTATGTAGTCTATTCTCGAGCCGACTTATGCACTGGCTAAAAAGGAGTATTCCTTGGCTTGTGGGTGCAGAACCCTCCACAAATCAGCTAGGCCCAACCGTCACCAATAAGTCAGTTAGAGCTAAGGTAGCGGGAGAGACACATACGTAGTCCTGAAGACCTGTCTAATGTGGGATCCAGGGCCACATTGAAGTCCCCACCTAAGATTATGGGCAAATGAGCAAAAGGTAGTAACCTTTGCAGTAATTTAATTAAAAATCCTGATTGTCCGATAGGCCCATAGACCGATCCTAACAATACTTCCTCCTATATAACTTCCCAATAGTGAATCGAACCTCCCATCCTTATCTGAGATAACCTTATTGGAAACAAAAGGTATCGACCTATGTACTAGAATCAAGCACCCTTATTCTTTGTGGTACCCTGAGCAGAAAAGATTTCTCCAAATTGTCTTTTTCTCAAACATTTGCTTTCCTCAAGTAATAAATGTGTTTCTTGTAGGAATGCTATCTTAACCCTAGCCATTTCCAAATATTTCAATAGCTTGTATTGCTTGACTCGATGTCTAGCTCCCTTAACATTCAACGTACAAAATTTTATACAGGTATCAGTACCAATAGCCTAAAAGCTAACTGCCAACTTCTAACCCACCTTGTCTGACCCATATAACCCCAGTTCTTGTGTCCGAAACCCAAACCCCCAACAGTCAAAAGGCCCCGAAAACCAAATAATCAGCCA
Source organism: Neoceratodus forsteri (assembly GCA_016271365.2). NCBI lineage: Eukaryota > Metazoa > Chordata > Ceratodontiformes > Ceratodontidae > Neoceratodus > Neoceratodus forsteri. Next base: position 345,114,642 of record CM028136.1, read on the forward strand.
TATCTCAAAACCCCATAGTCCCATAAGCCCCACCAAACCCCCTCCACTACCACCCCAAATCTCAATGTGGCCCATGACAGCAGGATACACCGCCTTTCACCCACTCCTCCCGACTACTCCACCTGAACAGAATATACAGAAAGGTACCCAGACTGCAAGATACCCTTAGAAAAATGGACCCTAATACCAAATAATATTCAACATGATTCCAAATGTGCTTAAGGGAAACTACCTTGTGCCCGAAAAGAGAAGTCCCAATATATACTGAGAAGTCCAAACACATGTGTCCAAAACGAAAAAGGCCCACAAATATCATGTAGTCCAGGCCCTGAAAAACAAAAGATGTCCCAGACTGGTTAGAAGTAGTGTTCTTTCTATGAAATGCAGTCCTTAGAAACCATACGAAAGACAGTCCAGAACCATCTTAAGTCGCCAAGGGGCATTTGCTTCATGAAACCAAATAACCAAAATTAATAGCATAACACCACCTCAGTCGAACCCTGAAGATGAGAGATTTAACAAATGGACCCGCCGGTGGACCCGGGTTCAAACCCGAGTTGAGAGACAAAAAGCATCATTTCACAAAAATAAAACAGCGCTAAGGCTCCCAGAGGAAACCGCGAATGTGACCCTGATTAGCTCAAGTGTCCTTGAAAAGATCGGGGAATGCCTCTTTCAAGGCCGGTGCAGCTGAGTCAGGAGATTCAAAAGATTTCCATTCCTTCCCAATATACACTTGAAGCCTCGCAGGGTATCCCATCCTGAACTTCACCCCTGCAGGTATCAGCTTCTTGACGAGAGGATGATAGGCAGCTCTCTTCTGTCTGACTGTTAAAGGAAGGTCTTGGCGATCCTTAGCTTGGTACTTTCCCAGAATATTTCTTTGTCCTCCCTTGCCTTGGAAACCAAGAGTTGCTTTTCCTGGTAGTTCAAAATTTTATTATGAATGGCCTTGGTGGATGATCAGATGGTGGTAATGGCGCAGCGCCTATGTGCCCTCTCAACGATGTATTTAGGCCCATAAGGGGAAGACCCTGCTATTTTTCAGCCAGTTTCTAAGCAAACACAATCGGGCTATTAGCCTCAGCTTTTTCAGGTAGTCCTAAGACAACGACGTTATTACGCCGACTTCGGCCTTCCAGATCCTCCACCTTGTTTTCTAACTTTTGAATTTTCTGTGTTAATTTGACTACCGATGACTCCATCATATCTTTACTTTTTTCTAACAAGAATACCCATGCTTCGGTGTCCGTAGTTCTCCTGGATAAGTCTTCAATTGCTGTATTTATATTTTTAACTTCACCAGCAACTTCCAAAATCATTATTTTCAAGGGACCCATCTCTTCAAGAAACCGTGCCAGGGAAAGCAGTTCATCCAGGTTGCTGCATGCACTCTCCTCGTGACCCAACTCAGAGGCCGAGGCCTTAGGCTTTTTAGCCACCTTCTCGGGTGTTGCAGGCGGGGTGTGTTTTGGAGGCTGCTTGAGCATATCTGCCTCCATAAAACTCTTCTCGGCACACTCCTCCGACGATATCCTGCACAGTACAATTGGTCTTTCACTTCTAACTGGGTAGTTTTAACCAGATTAGTGGAGTAGAAGACGGAGCTCAAGCGGACCCAGCTACTCGGTCTCCCGCATCACGTGACTCTGTAAATGAGTTTCTGACTCAAAGGTTTGTAAATCTGATATTTTTTAAATAAATAAATAAATGTGTATGTTTAAGCACATGAAACACCCTTATCTAGTTAATGCATTCGCAGTCATAGTGGCTCTGCCAGAGCTTGTTTAAGTAATGTGAACACAGGTGCCAGTAATAAAACAATGAAATAATTTCATTAAAGTGCCTGAGTGTCTGTAAGGAGTAATGGGAAGGTTCAGACCAGTTCAGCTCTGTTTAATGTTCATGTTATTTTAATCAATTTAATTGGAGTTCAAATATTATTGACATGAAATACTGCTGACATGATCTGGGTGAAGCCACTACCACTAACATAGCAAAGTGCAAATAACTCCACTGGAAGGTAAATGACCTTAAAAATTAAAACTATGATGCTATAATTAAAGTGATATTCTGAGAAAAGCATATAATAACATACAGGAAGCCATATTAATTCATATAATTATGATTTCATTTTCCAATCAATTTTATAGGACATGATAAAATGGGACTGGAATTAAAAATAGTACAGAGCTAGACTAATCTTAAGTGAATTTTCCAACATATCCTACCTAAAAATACAAACTGGAGCAAACATTTAAAATAAACACAGAAATTTGAACAACATGACATGTAGACCCCTCCCCCCAATATAGGCTGAATAAACACATAGGCCTTCAGAGGGAATTTTAAGTTTTGAACCAGTCTTGAGCCTGGAATCCCATTCTGGCTCTCCCTCCCATCACACATTCCACCCACAGCTGTTTAATCACTGTCATCTGCTGACCAAACCTGGTCAGGGATGACACTTGTAGACAATGTCCACAGTGCCCTACCAGGTAGTGTGGCTTCTTCAATTGGGTGCTATCCCAATTCCAAACATTGTTTTTCCAAAGTACATAACTGGGCTCCTTGAGCTGCTAAATAATAATGATATAGGTGCAGGAGCCCCAAACCACCCCTCTCCTGAGGGGTTTGAAGAATTTTAATAGAGAAAGACAGGGTTTCTTACCTGCCCAAATAAAATGTTGAATATTTCTATTAAACTTATTCCAAAAATAATTTGGAATGGGGATAGGCAGGATCTGGAACAAAAAAAGCAGTCTGTGGAGTACGTTCATTTTTACAACCTGTGCGCAGCTATACAGAGTGAGCAACAGAAGAGTCCAGTGAGCAAAGTCCACCTGCAGAGTATGATAGAGTTTGAGGTAATTGTTCATAAACAAACAGAAGGAGTCTACCAATATTTGGACACCCAAATATCTAAATGTGTTCTTCTTCACCCAGGTGAAGGAGAAATTATGTTTAATGGGGAGGACTTCCACTGAGAATCATTGCCTCTGACTTAGAGATGTTAATTTTATAGCCAGCTAAATCACCAGGCTCACAATGGGCCTCCAATAAGTGTGGGGGAGAGATCAGAGGTCAGAGGTCAGGGGTTCACTCAAGAAAAAGAGGAAATCATTGGCATAGAGAGCCAGTTTCTGTTCGACTCCCCTGAACTCATCTCCTTGATGTTCATGTTCGTACGGATAAGAATTGCCAAAGGCTCCCAGGACAGGGCAAGAAGCAAGGGGGACATAGGACAACCCTGTGTGCTACCTCTCTTTAATGGAAAACATTCCAAAAGGAACCCATTAACTCTGACTCTTGCCTATGGTTTATTGTATAAAGAGGTCACCACTGAAATAAATTTAGAGCCCAGACCAAACCTGTCCAGGGTGGTGGCCATAAAGGTCCAAGCCACTCTGTCAAAAGCCTTCTTAGCAGCCATACCAATGGCAAGTTGGAATGAGTTGGTGTGACACTGAGCTGAAATAATATTGAGGAACCTTCAGATATTATCCTGGAGGAACCTGCCCAAGATAAAGCCAGTCTGGTCTGGGTATACAAAGGTAGAAATACAAAGCTGAAGGTGGTCTGCTAATATGCCAGAAAAAATCTTCATATCTATGGGCAAACGTGAAATGGGATGGTAGGAGCCACAGAGCTCTGGATCTTTGTCCAGTTTTGGGATGACAGAAATGTGTGCTAAGTTCCAGGGTGGGGAACACTACAAGACTGTTAGAAGCTCGTTATATGTTGCCAACAAAAAATCTATGATTTGGGGTGAAACTGTTTATAAAATTCAGATGGGAATCCATCCAATCCCAGTTCTTTCCCATTTTTCAACTGCTTAATCTTAGAGCGCACTTCTCCCTAGGAAATTGGGGCATTCAGGGCCTCCCAAGCAGCCAAATCTAGGTTAGGTAAGGAGAGGTGGTCTAAAAATTGCTGCACTCTAGCCAAGTGGTCCTTGGATTGGTGAGAATTATAAAGGTCAGAGTAAAACTGAGCAAACTGCTGAGCTATCTGAGTCAGACAAGCAGTGGATGCATTGCCCGCCCCCTCTTGGAGGTGAACAACTGCTCTGCTGGCTGCCTCCTTATGGAGCTGCCAGGCGAGCAGATGCCCTGCCCTGTTGCCATGTTCAAAGTACTTCTGCCAGGCATAATACAACTGTCCCTCTATCTGGGTATCAAGCAACTGGTTAAGGGCTTTTCTCTTCTGCTTCAAATTGGCTTTACTCATCTCATTGAAACTGGCTTGGTGTTGGGACTCCAAATGGCTATCTGACCCTCAGATGTGTGACTAGTTTGTAACCACTCTCTTTTTAAGGTGAGCCGAGTATTTTATGATTTCATCCCTAAGACAACATTTCAGAAATTCAGAATACACATAAGGAGCCAGAAGAACTGTGGGTCACGCTGGAAACAGGAAATGGGACAGCCATAAGAACCGGGGTTGTCTACAGGCCCCCAGACCAGGGGGAGGACATAGACACATTACTGTCAGAAGATATACAAAACATGACAGCTAAAGGGGAGGGTTCTGATAATGGGAGACTTCAACATGCCGGATACAGATTGGTCAATACCAGTAGGAACATCTGCCAGAACCAGACACATGGTGGATTCCCTGCAGGGGGAGGGCCTCAAACAACTGGTACAACAACCCACAAGAGACAGGGCTATCCTAGATCTAGTACTGACTAACAGGGAAGGGATCACAGATCTCCAGGTAGAAGGACACCTGGGGGCCAGTGACCATCACGTGGCATGGTTCAGTTTGGCTACTACATCTAAATCATCCCATTCCAAGGCAAAAATATAGGACTTCAGAGAAGCTGACTTTGATAAGATGGCCAACAGAGTTAAGCTAGCCCTGGCAAAAAGAAACACAGGTGAGGGGATACAGGCAAAGTGGGCAAGCATTAAGGATGCAATACTTGAAGCAACATCCCATTGTGTTAGACAGAAAAGGAAGTGCAAAAGAAGAAGAAAACCACTTTGGTTCTCAAATACAGTAGCAGAAAAGGTCAGAGCCAAAAGGCTGGCCTTCAGAAAATATAAGGGAACACAGTGGGATGAAGACAGGGAGGCATACCAAACTGCCCAAAGGGAAGCAGGGAAGGCAGTAAGGCAGGCAAAGTCCCAAACTGAGGAAACACTAGCACGAACAGTAAAAGAAGGTGACAAGACTTTCTATAGATACATTAGTGAAAGGAGAAAGTCCAGAGGGGGTATTGCTAAGCTCAATGGAGAAAGAGGACATGTGAGGAGGAGGACCTGTAAAGCATCTATCCTAAATAGATACTTTTGCTCAGTATTTACTGAAGAGAAGGGGGTAGGGCAGGCCCAGAGCTCAGCACCATGGACACAGGGGGGAGGGAGGTGAGCACTACTCCTTTCACAAAAGAAAGGGTCCTACAAGAGCTCGCTAAGCTCAGGGTGGATAAGGCAATGGGACCTGATGGCATACATCCCAGGGTACTTAAGGAGCTAAGGGTGGAACTAGCAGAGCCATTAGCAGAACTGTTTAGTGAGTCTGTGAGCACAGGAGAGGTCCCAGAAGACTGGAGAAGGGCTCATGTGATCCTGCTCAACAAAAGTGGTAGCAGGGAGGAGGCAGGGAACTACAGACCAGTCAGTCTTACCTCAGTAGTGGGCAAGTTTATGGAGGCACTCCTTAAGGAAAGGATAGTGCAACACCTGGAATCCATAGGGGCACAGGATCCAAGACAGCATGGGTTTACAAAAGGAAGGTCCTGTCAAACTAATCTCATAGATTTCTTTGACTGGGTAACCAGAGTGGTGGACCAAGGGGGAGCAGTTGATGTTGCCTACTTGACTTCAGCAAAGCTTTTGACACTGTTCCACATAGAAGATTGATAAATAAGCTGGGTAGGCTCGGGTGGGTCAGAAGTTAGTCAACTGGGTGGCAAACTGGTTGACGGGCAGAAAACAGAGAGTGGTGGTAAATGGTATACAGTCAGAAGAGATGCAAGTCACAAGGGGGTACCTCAAGGATCAGTCCTGGGCCAGTCCTCAATATCTTCATTAGTGACCTTGCAGATGGACTAGAGGTAAGGCTTGTCTGTTTGCAGATGACACCAAGATCTGCAACAGAGTAGATGATCCAGATGGGGTGGGCAGAATGAGAAGAGATCTGGATAAACTAGCAAAATGGTCAGAAGAGTGGCAACTGGGATTTAATGCAAAGAAGTGCAAGATCATGCACATAGGGAAGAGAAACCCTGAAGCCACCTATAGGCTGGGAGGGGAGTTGCTGGCAGTCACAAAGGAAGAAAGAGACTTGGGCATCATCATCACTGATGACCTGAAATCATCCAAGCAGACCTCTAAAGCAGTAGGTAAGGCTAGGGGGATGTTAGGGTGTATAAGTAGAGGTATCACAAGTCGTAAGAGAGGTAATAATCCCTCTTTACAAGACACTGGTTAGGCCCCATCTGGAGTACTGCGTGCAGTACTGGAGGCCACACCTTCACAAGGACATTAACCAAATTGAGGCAGTCAGAGAGAGCAACCAAAATGGTGCAGGGACTGCATCAGAAGACATATGAGGACAGATTAACTGAGCTCAATACGTATACCCTTGAGCAAAGGAGGAGAGAGGTGATATGATCGAGACATTCAAACACCTTAAGGGCATTAACAAGGTGAAAGAGTCTAACATGTTTAAATATAAGAAAATAGTCAGGACAAAGAGGACACAGCATGAGATAAAAGGAGGCGATTAAGGGGAATGTGAGAAATACTTTTTCACAGAAAGGGTGGTGGATGCATGGAACGGCCTACCTCAGGAAGTGGTGGCTATGAATACAGTGCAGGGCTTCAAACAGGCATGGGATAGGCATAAGGGAGCAATACAAATGAGTATGAATAGATAGACCACTGACAGAGCAAAGGACGATGGCACATTTATAAGGCAGAAAAAGAAATGGGCAGACTGGATGGGCCTTGCGGTCCTTATCTGCCATCAACTTCTATGTTTCTATGTTTCAAAGCATCCCATCTAATACCTTCAGTTGAGTCCAGTGGGGGGGGGGGATCCTGAAGAAAAGTCTGTGTAACTCTACTCACAAGATTCTTAAAATCATCTTTAGTAATTAGGCTAACGTTCATCCTCCAGCAGGACTCATAAGGCAAGGTGGTCATAGCTAATTTTAGGGTCACAGGGGCATGATCTGATGCAGTGTTATTGCCTATATCACAGCTGGCTAACCGAGGAATCCAATTAGCTGAAAGTAGAAAATAATCTATTCTGGAGTAGCCCTTAAAACGTGGGGATAAATAAGTGTAATCTTTTCCCTTTGGATGGAGAATCCTCCACCCCCCCAACCAACCCCAGCTCATTGCAAAGTGGTAGAAGCAACTTTCTGGTTCAGGAGGAGCCCTTGGTCCCAGCCCCTGTTCAGTCCCAAACTGGATTGATCATGTTGTTAAAATCTCCCCCTATCACCACAATACTCTGGGGATCAAGCATACTATCCTTTAAAACTGTCGATAGAAAAGTAAGTCAGGAGGCCTCTTCGTGTGGGGCATACATATTTACAAGGACACATTTGTGTCCCCTGTGCTCCCCTTCAATAGAGGCAAACCTGCCCTCCAGATCCATCACCAGTCGTGACACCAGCAGTAGCGCACTGCACCATACCAGAATAGCAACCCCCGTTCAGTGTTGGTGAGCCTCATAATGGGAGGCATAAATGGCCCCACTCATGATCTCAGTAATTTAAGATGTTCAGTGGCTGTCAGGTGGGTTTCTTGGAGAAAAGCCACCACAGTTTTCTGACACTGTAAATCTTGTAGGATTCTAGGCCTTTTATCTGGACTGTTAACACCCTTAACACTATGAGAAACTATAGTAAGATCAGCCATAATTAAGTAATATTGGACAAGCAAGAAATTCCACTGGGGGGAGGGTAAATGCACCCACAATATCGGTACAAAATCCCAAACATATTGACAAGAACTTCATTCAGGAACAGGAAAATACAAAACATTGAACAGAGTTAAATTACAAATGCTAAACTTCAAGGTGTAACTGTCCCTAGCCCACACCTGCAAAAAGTTTGGCCAATGAGGTGTGGAGAGGGGCAAAAGAATCAATGGCTCCTCGAACTGGTAGTGTCCTAGAGCAAAAGTAACTCTAAGAACAAAACACCAGAGGAGCAAAAATAGTATCTTGCACCAGATGATTACCCCCAAGCTATACAAATGGATACAGGTGCCAAATTAGTAAATAACATCCAACCCAGGAGTCTATATCCAGAGTTTGGTGTCTGGTAGGGGAGCAAATACTAAACCAGCCCTCTACATATGTTTGAATGGTCAAAGCAAGGGGCCCCAAGACACCACAACACAGGAAGGCAGGAGGGACCCTGAACCACCCCTTGCCCAGCCCAGCAGCACCACCAGAATGCCCCACAGCCAGCACAGTTGCAACAAGAACCAATAAAGCACATGACCTAATGACATAATCATAATGACCTCAGATACGGCAGAGCCCAGAGACAGTATGACAGAGAAATGACCATACTTAGAGGTTGGCTCAGAGATGACCCAGTGGGTCAAAAAAGAAAAAAAAAACAAGAAGGAAACAGTAACCACCCACTCCTCACCTAGAATCTCTTAAAGTTAGGACTTTAATAGACAAGTATGCCCTCTACCATTGATGGACCATTACAAATCTACCAAGCTAGCCACCTACTCTAGGCAAGCTTTTTTTTTCTTCTCTAGGCAATTTAACATATCTGGAAGGTAAACCATCCACTAGTGGTGGACTTCTGCCCAGCCCCCAATCTAGCCACCTAGGTTTACTAGAATTAATTCTCAAAGGATGACACCCCAGAAAAAGGCAACAGAAAAGGTGTTGGCTAAAGGATTTAATGCTTCTGAGCCTAAAACCTTTCTACTACCAGGTCTCAGGGCAACATATGTCACATGTGCTCATTTTATGCTGAACATGCTGAATGGAGTGCCCCCCCATACCGTCCCTCCCTGGGTACCACAAACTGCCAGACAGGGGGTGACATCCTGGACCCCCCCAACCCCTTACCCACAATGCAAAGCGGCTCCACTCCTTGACTACCAGACATTGTGGTATCTACTGCAGACCCATTTTTTATCATCAGGTATTGCATACTTGCCACCAAACAGGCTGAACCAAAGAGTTCAACAGTAATAGTCCATCAGCATATAGTCCAAAGAGAGCTCAAAAGTCCACTGTCCAGACCAGAAACTCAGGTGAGTCTGCATCCGCAGAGGTATTGCCAGTTCTCACAGCATTTTCATCAGCATTAGAGTGTACAGGAGGGGTCCCCAATGAATCCGGTACTGAGAGATTACCTTTATGCCGAACGGAGTCCCACAAACTGGAAGTATCTGGAGTATCCCCCATACTCTTTGTCTTGGATCCAGTCTGCTGCCAAGAACAGCCATGAAGTCTGAATAGCTGCATATTAGCCAAGTCCTGGGGTAAACAGAGTCCTAGGGAACACAGAAAAGGCTCAGCTGCTTCTAAATCTTGGAATCTTCTAGGGCCTTTTAAAGCAAGCACCTTGAGCCTAGCTGGATATTCAAAAAAGGCTTTGTGACTGTGGTTCTGTAATAGTTTAACCACAGCAAGGACTTGTCACCGGCAGGCATTTAGCAGAGGCGTATAGTCCTGCTCGAAAAAAAGCCGAACATCACCAAAATGAATTTCTTTTTCAGCCCAAGCCAGTAGTAAGATTTCTTCTTTTATATGAAAGTCCAGAAAGGCTAAAACTATTGGTCGGGGAGGTGCTTTTGGATCTTCAGGATGTGGACCTAAAGGGCAGTGTGCTCGGATAATATTTAAATCTGACAAATAAGAATTTACAAGTGCAGTTGTATTAAATTTATTATTGTATTTCTGTGCTGTGTGTCATGTCCTAATAATACTGTTGTTGCCTAGTAATTGTGATGTGGAACCTTTGTAAATGAACTCCTCTCAAAGGTGTATCCAAATAATCAATAAATAAATAAATCTTTGTCTGCCAGCAAGTTTAGAATTTCATGAAGAAAAGAGTCAATAAAAGAGACCATGTTCTCCGATTCAGTACCCCCTGGGATCCCATGGATACAAATATTATTGCACTGATTTCAATTTTCAAAGTCTTTTAGGCACTGCTCCAAGGTTTGCTCCCGGTAGTGAAGATCTAACAGAGCTGAGTTATGGACATCAGTGGTGGTAGTATAATTTGTTAGACACTGTTTAATGGCCCCTGTCCTTTTAGTTAGTAATTCTATATCTTGCTGATCTTCAAGTACTTTAACTTCTAATCTTTGCAAGGTGGCATGTATTTGTTGTAAGGTGGAACAAAGTTTTTGTGAGGTTATTGTACATTCAGGTTCCTAAGTATCTCTCTGCATTGTAGTAGCAGTTGGAGAGACAGCATAGGAACAGGCCTCGGTCGGCCGAGAATACTTCGGCATAGATTTATGGTGTATTCCTGATGTTCCAGTGGTTTATCTTTACTTTTTTGTAAAGAGGACATTATATAATCTGTTATTTTCCCTCTTGGGTAGCAGGATGACACTTCAGTGGTAGGCTGGCAGTAGATTGTTAAGACACTGCACAGGAGCTCACGGATCAGGCTGCCATCACATTGGTGCTCTCACCGGAAGTCCATTAAGGGCTTTACTTTTCAATGCCTGCTGTGATGCACCCCTCCAATTGATTTTATATTCCAAGTTGAGTTAAACACAGACTTGGGCTTGAAATGTGTTGATCCAAGTTGTTTTGGGGTTATATCATCTCATTGATCACCAAGCTCCAACAGTTCATCAAGGTCAATTAGATTAATTAGGCCCTGGGTTTCATCCCAATTAGACCTGTTACGCAAATTTTCCTCCATGTTCCAAGGTTCTTGTATAAAGTATACATTTTCCTGGTTTTCCATATCTACAAATGAAAGTGAATCTCCTGAGTCCTCTATGAAAGATGCTTTGGCTCTGTTTATCATATGTCCATCAGTACCATCATACACATTCTCATTAATGTAGTCCAATGCTCATAACTGATAATGGCTATCCCTATTTTTGTTATAAAAATACAATTGGAGCATTATTTTTCCTTTTCTTTTAATTATTTTATTTTTCCTCTGTGACTCTGGCAGCGGGTCTGGACCCCGGGGGCTTGGTCACCGGCCCCACCGTTCCTAGCCCGACACTCCCGGTGATCCCCCATGGGTCCCTCCCCCGTGACAAGGCCAAGGCAAGGAGTGTCAACTTTCCCCTTCCCTGGAGACCACATCCAGATTCTGGGGTGCCAGCATGGGCACTAGTGGGGCCATCATGGAGCCTGCCAACTCCATTTTCCTCCTCAGTTTTTACTCCCGCCCACCTCCCTGCCAACGTCATACATCAGCAACTTGCCTCCCAACCCATATTGCTCTCCAGCCACTACTAGGGGGCAATCAAAGAGTGGTATGGCAGTCCCTCCCTCCCCAAGAGAGGAGAGCAGTCCTCCAGATGCTCGATTCTCTCTCTCCTTTGCTGACCCATGGCACCCTGGGCTCATTGCTGAACCTGGGTCACCGGCATGGTGCAAGGTGTGGCATCCAGTGCCTCAACCCTCAGTGCCACCAGGCTGGGCAGCATTATTTTTCTTATAAATTTGAAGATGTCTACTTTGATTTTGAAACAGTCAATCTGGGAGGTTGGAACAAACAATAGTCTCTTTGCCAGCACCTGTTTCTGTTCTTTTGAAGTATTGACATCACTTAGAATAGGAAATACCGTTTATGGGGGGATATCAGTAATCAGCCTAAGTCTTAGATTTAGTACTGATATCCCCCATAGACTGTATTTCCTTTAATCCTTTTTTTCATCTGCCTCCCTCTGTATGTCTTTTTTGCTGATTTTTTTCCTATTTCTGGCATTGGATTTTCCTTTCTGGATTTCTCCTTTTCTAAAAATGTCACTTGATTACATGGGGAGGCTAACTGAAGAATCCACATTGCTTATTATTTCCTCTTTCCCATAATTTTCCCTTTCAAATTGCACATCATGTTTTTTTTTAATATTATTATTATTGCCTCCCCTCTTATTGAGGATTCTTGATCTAAATCGAGACCTTCCATGGCTCATGGAATGAGACTTTCTTTCTCAATTAAATATCTCAGCCTTTTCAAAATCAGTTGCATCTTGAGTTTATTTTGATTTTTTCTTGTAAAAAGCTCCTGTTCATATTTAGATGCTATGGTTACATATTTCATATTTAGCTCTTCAAAATCTCGTTCCCCCTTACATTTCTGGATTCCTTCCTGCAAGTCAGCAATTTCCTCATTTGTTCCCTGTTGATGTTTAGTGTCTTTTTTGATTAAAATTCTCATCAGTTTGTTAGTAGATTCTGTTGAAAGCCCATTCCCCTTCCTGTTTAAACTCTGTTTTGTCAGCATTGACCTCCCAAGTGAATAGTTTGTCAGCTCTCAAGTTTTGATGGGACCACCCCTGCTCAAGATATCTCCCCAATGTTATTTTCTTATAAAAAAAATCATTAAGTTCTTGCAGCCTCAATATTTTCAGTCTTGTAATTCATTGCACTCTCTATCTTCCATTTGCTCCTCCAAGAATAAAGCCTGCCTGGCTTTGTTTCTTTGTTTGTGAACAGGCTCAGTGTCCTCTAAACAGTGACAATCCATCATTCTTGTAAACTCTGCTTCACTGCCCTCTGCTGACTCAGTGCTTTCTATGCATTAACTCAGACAAATTTTGAGAAAGGAATACTCCTTCTTAGTATTGTTAGATTTTAACTGACTTTTTTCTTCCTCAAAAATACTGTACCACTATTATGTCATGTTGAGTTATGCCTATTAGTGCAATTGCTTAAATGCTAACCTTGAAGTTATTGAAATAATTGAAAACAATTAGGTTGTATTTAGTTATATGTATTCCCATATCAAAGGTTAGTATTATAGTATTGATGCATGAATTGTAGATTTAGTAGATGTGGTTTGAAAAAATGCTTGAATTGCTCAAAAAAAAGTTTCTAGCTTTTTTATATGTACAATGAAAGGATACTTTTTTTTGCACAAGAAGCCATAAGAAGAGAGACTAAAAAAGTTTAATATATATATATACCCTCGAAGAAAGGAGGGAGAGGGGAGACATGGTAGAAATGTTCAAGTACCTCAAGGAAATCAACAAAGTCTAAAAGGGTAGCATCTTTCAGAAAAAGGGATGTGCAAGAAAAAGGGGACACAATTTGAAGACAGAGAAGGGACAACTCAGGGGCAACATGAGGAAGTATTTTTTCATGTGCAGGGTGGTGGACACATGCAATGGCCTTCCTGAGGAGGTTGTGGGGTTCAACACAGTGGAGGGATTCAAGAATGCATGGAACAGACATATGTCAATTCTAGTGGGAGGTAGGAGGAAGTGGGCTGTTGGCAAAACTAGGATCTGCAGCTTATTCAATAGGTAGGGAAAGGAGCAGACTGGATGGGCCAAGTGGTCCTTATCTGCCATCATAGTCTATGTTTCTATGTTTATGCATTTTAGATCTTCAGTGATTGTAATAAGAATGTATTTAAAAAAATGTACATATTTGTTTTTGAAACTGATACTTCAGGGAGTTGTAACACTACCTGGCTGTAAGCAATGACCTTTTCAATTAGTTACATATATGGCCTTTATACCTTTAAGAAAGTTTTAGGATTTAAAGTGATGGTGTTTAAGATGTCTAGCCATGCCCCCTGATGAAGACCCTTTGGTCGAAGTGCCAAGGCAGGCAGTTAGCACCCTCTATTGATCCACATTAAAGTTTGTACTATTTATTGCTGGCATTCTGGATTCCTGAGTGCTTTTCTTTTTTGTTTTCTGCATTCACCTTACTCTAGGCCTCAGCCCAGGTAACTCTTCCCCTCCAATATGGCACATGGACACTCACATACTTTATTGCACAGATTTTAGCCCTGTTTTTCTGCCCTCAATGACTCCCCAGAAATGACATGGCTGCCCTTCTGGACACAAAGCTTTGGCTTATCTGAGAGGGAGGATAATGGGTTATGCAATCCATGCCAAAAAGCAACAACTCAGGGAGGCCACTGAGTTAAAGTAGGCAATAAAGGAGAAAGAAAAGGAGTACAGCTCCCTCCCTCTCATTCATCCCAGCTTCATTGGGACATGCTGTAGCTGAGAATTAAGATCAACACTCCAATCTCCTTGGTGGCACAGCAATCTGTCCAGCACATATTCCACCATTTTTGGAAATCAGGACAAAAAGTGAGCAAGTTACTCATGTACAGAACAAAAATCCAAAATGCAGCATGGCACATTAGAGGAATTCAGCTTCATGCTGAGGAAAAGAGTAACTCACCAGAGGGCATTAATAAAGCCTTTGAAGACATATTCCACGCTCTACAAATCCCAAAGAGCCTCTTCCCCCAACTCTTGCAGGAATTCTTGACAAGTATTTTACTCCCCAAAGTATGAGAGGTGAAGCTATCCACACTATAAGCCCCAATTAATATCACAGGTCTCAGAGCTGCAGTGAAAGCACTTCCTAAAGGGAGAACTCCAGGTATGGATGGTTTTCATGCCAAATTCTATAAAACCTTCCTATCAGATCTAGGTCCACAATTGTTATATTCCCTTACAGAATCATTTGTACAAAAGCCCCTTCCCCTCTATGAGGGAGATCTTGATTACTCTACTTCCTAAAAGAAGGAAGGATCATCAAATCATCCCAAATTATTGTCCTATATCCCTATTGAACATGGACACTAAACTCCTGGCCAAAATCTTACCCGCAAGCTAAAAAACATAATTCCTCACATTATCACCAATTACCAGACTGGCTTTGTGAGAAGCAGGATGGCAATGGACAACATTAGGGTTGCCATTGATATCATTTGGGCAGCTTCCCACGAAATTTCCCCAGAATTACTAATGAGCATAGATATCAAGAAGGCTTTCAGCTCAGTGGAGTGGCACTATTTGTATTACTCCACGCACAGCATGGGCTTCTGCCAGAATTTTACCAACTGAGTGTGCCTTCTCTATATAAGCCCATCTGCTAAAACACTTATCAATAGGAGAATATCTCCCAAATTCACTCTGCATAGAAGGACAAGGAAAGACTGACCCCTGTCCTTTACTGTTCCTCATAGCCATGTAGCCCTTATTGGGTAGACTCTGACAATCTCTAGACAGCATAGGCATACAGTGTGGTAGAACACTAATTAAGACCTTAGCATATGCAGATGACCACCTTCTCACTGTGTCAGACTTTGCCACTACCCTTCCAGAAGCCCTCTGCAGTCTGAGTCAATTTCAACACCGCAGAGCAGATCACAGTGTGATAATCTGTGGGGGCAGGTTTGGTGTGGTGAGGTAGAGGACAGGCCCAGGGAAGGTACGGAACCAGGACAGCAGACCACCATACCTGGTTCCTTGCCAAATGTCAATGAGTAGGTAGTAGTCAGACTGGCCAGCTGTACTCCTCCTCTTCAGTCTATTTATAATGTGAGATCACTGAGAAATAAGATGGCAGTGATGGAGGGGTTTTGTTGCTGATTTCTCAGCTGTCCTTGTTTGTATCATGGAAACCTGACTGGGCAATGACTCTAGATGCATTCTAGGGGCATCTGTCCTGTTTGTTTTTTACTGTCCTCTTGGGGGATGAGTTTCTGCAGGAGTGGGTGGTTTTCATTGCCAAACAGGTGTTGTAAGCCCCAGACTGTTAGTTCTGGGGGATTTCAATGCATGGATCGACAATGAATCTTCACAGTTTAATCAGGGGCTCCTTCACTTGATGTTTTCAGTGGGACTGATACAGGCTGTTGTCTCTGCTACCCATCAGCTTAGTCACACACTGGACCTGATCATCTCATTGGTACTTGAAGTCTGCGTGGTCAAGGTTGATCCAGTCTCATGGTTAATAACAATAATAATTATAATAATAAACTTTATTTATATTGCACCTTTCAAATACCAAGGCGCATTCAAAAAAGATTAAATACAAAGTATACAAACAATAATATAAAAACTGTTAAAAACAAATACAAAACATTAATCAAAGACACCATATGCCTTATTCCATAAAAAGGATTTAAGAGCCTGTTTAAAGCTCCCCACGGTCGTACACTCCCTTATTCGACGTGGTAGAGAATTCAAAGGGTTGGTTCCACAAACATAAAAGGCCGGGCACCAGCTGATTTCAATGTAACCCTAGGAATCTCTAGCAACCCCTTGTCAGCTGAGCGGAGTGACCTCATAGGGAGGTAAGGAGTCAGGAGATCTTTCAGGTAGTCAGGGCCCAGATCATGTAGGGCTTTAAAAGTCAGTAATCTGACTTTGAAGGTGATCCGCCACTGAACTGGTAGCCAGTGCAGATCCCGCAGCACCGGAGTAATATGAGATGTTCTAGGAGTATCTGTAAGTATGCGAGCTACAGAATTCTGCACCAGCTGAAGGTGATGGATATCAACCCCTGGAAGCCCAAGGTAAAGTGAGTTGCAATAGTCCAGGCGTGAGGTCACAAAGGCATGGATCAGAGTTGGCAGATCACTGGACAGAATGAGGTGCTTGATTCTGGTGTTGTTTCTCAGATGATAAAACAAGGATTTTACCACTGCTGACACTTGAGCTCATAAAGTCAGCCCAACATCTAAGATCACCCCCAGATCTCACACCCGTTCAGAGACTGGTAACTCGACATCCCCACAGAACACCCCAGAGGGGTAGCCAGCCACAGACCCCCCTATCCGGTGATCCAGATCCAAAACCAACACCTCTTTCTTCCCAGAATTCAACTTCAACCAACTGGACCTCATCCAATCCTGGATTTCCTGCAGATAGCTATTAAATACCAAGACAGCTCCTTCCTGGTCGGGTGCAAAGGACAGGTACAGTTGGGTATCATCTGCATAACAGTGAAAACCCAACCCGTACTGTCTCACAATGTCTCCGAGGGGAAGCATGTACACCGCAAACAACATGGGGGACAGTATAGAGCCCTGGGGAACCCCACAAAAAAGAGACAAGGGATCAGAGGAAAAAAACCCTGACACCACCCTCTGAGATCTTCCGGTGAGATATGATGTGAACCATCTGAGCACAACCCCAGAGAGTCCACAAATACATCTCAGGCACTCCAAAAGAACCCCATGGTCGATGGTGTCAAATGCTGATGATAGATCCAGTAACACCAGAATAGACCGTTTTCTCTGGTCTCTCGCCATCAGGAGATCATTGAGCACCCGAACCAGCTCAGTCTCAGTACTATGCCTCTTAAGGAAGCCTGATTGGAGAGGTTCGTAGATGCTATGGATGGTCAAGTGGTTCTCCAACTGGGCTGCTACCACCTTCTCGATCACCTTCCCTGCAAAGGGGAGGTTAGAGATAGGTCTTTAGTTAGCCAGACATTCTGGGTACAAAGACGATTTCTTCAACAAGGGTGTCACCACTGCCTCTTTCAAGGACAGGGGATATTCACCCGAGTCAAGAGAGGACCAGACTATCTGTGCTAGAGCTAGTAGAATAGAATCTCCACACCATAAGATTAGGAGTGTGGGACCTGGATCTAAACTACAGGAAGTAGGACGCAGCCACTGGACAATCCGCATAACATCCATGATTTCCGGGTGGTCGAAGGTACTCCAGGAAAGCAAAGGGATAGTGACCTGATCCTGGGCACCTGCAACTAGCATAGAACATGTCAAACAGATGTCTGCCCTAATGTCGGCCACCTTATCAGCAAAGAACTAAGCAATCTCATCACACTGTGATTGTGACAATGCTCTACGGAGCTGTAGACAGGTTGGGTTGCACAATCTGTCCACAGTTCTGAAAAGCTGAGCAGGTCGTTTATGCGCGGCAGAAATTTCCCTGCACAGGAACTCTGCCTTCTTACGGGAGATTTCTGACTGATAGAATTGCTAATGTTCTAGCAGTCTAAGGTGGTCGGCATCCTGGCCAGACCTCCGCCAGCAACGTTCTAACCTGCGTCCAAGTTGCCGCAACTCCCTCAAGGCCCCATCAAACCATGGGGTTCGCGGTCAGAGGGAGAGAGTACGCACATGAACTGGAGCAATAGAATCCAGGGCAGAGGTAATGGCTGTATTATAAGCCACAACCAACACCTCTGGATCATTGCTATACACAGATGGTTGTATCATCATGCAGTGTCGTTCCAGTGTGGGGGTACCCTGTTTTTGTACCTCCTCTGTGTAGACTACCCATTGTCATCCTAAACATAATTTGGAGCCTCACAAACTCCAGGAGGCACTGGATGTCTTGAGTATGTTATTGGCTTGTGCATGGGGCCCAGAGGTGGCCATGGATTGCCACAACCTGTTGCTAACAACTGCCTTGAACTCTATTTCACCTTTTTACATTAATTCCTTGACCTCCAATCATAGTTCACCTTGGTATTGTGCTGACCAGCATAAGTTGAAGACTAAGGGACAAAGGTTGGAGCATTCCTGGAGGAGGGCCAGCTCTATGGAAGGTAAATGGAGCTGAAAATTCACTGTGTTGAATATCAGCAGGCAATCAACCTGAAAAAGGCAGAGTTTCCATGAAGGATCATTGCTGTAGAGAAAAATCATCCAGCTCAGCTCTTTCATACTATAGACAGGTTGCTAAATCCTCCATGTCTGCAGTCTGTTATGGTGTTTTCTGCAGAAAAGAATGAGGAGCTTGGTCAAATTTTTACTGACAAGGTGTCAGCCATTAGATGAGAGTCACGTGATGCTGCGCAGGGGATAGGACGCGCTCGTCGGAGCTCCACTCTTTTGCTGACCCAAACCGCTAAAAACACCCACTTATTCGGTTAATTCTCTGTTATTGCAAAGTTTAATCAACCGGGTGTGCAGTGGTGGTGTTTGTTTTGACCCCGGCAGTTCGAGTTCTCTGTAGAATGTCGATGCAACAAGCAGCCGAGGAGGCCGCTCAAGAATCAGAAGCTAAGCGCCCTCGCTGTAGCTCTTCTCCCCAGACTACATCGGAGGAGCTCTCCCCCTTGCATGTGTATTCGAAGTTAGCCACCATTAAAGAGGCCTTGCTGAAACTGATTGAAGACGTAGCAGACTTCAAATCAGCGCTTACCCAGCTAGCCTGCAGGGTTACGGATGCAGAAGCTAGAGTAACTTCTGTAGAAAGAAAACAAGACAAGATGGAACCAGAAGTGGTGGAAGTTAAAAAGGCTTTGAATAAGCTGGAAGATCGCCTGGAAGACCTGGAGGGAAGAAACAGGAGAAACAATTTTTATCCTGACCATTGTGAGAGTTAGTGTCCGGGGAAAAACTTATCTGTTCTACTTTTTACCTTTTGGGGAGGTGGGAGCTCCATAGAAGAGATGAATTGCTGCATCTGGGATCATTTTTATTTTGATGCTACCTGGAAACCTTTGCATTCTATTTAAATAGCTTGCTCTTTATTGTTGGGTGGGGTTTTTATATGTGTTACTGTTGTTTGTGGTATGGTTTGGAAGTTTATTTGTTTTGTGTTGTATGTTATTTTGTTTGGTTTGGGTATTTGTTGAAGAAATGTGCTGGTCAGGCATGTTGATGGTTATGCATTATACCCTCTCCAGGCTGAGGAATCTTCACCCTTTTTACTGCCCCCAATCCCCAGATGTGTATAGACGGTGTAGGGCATTGGGGATAGCAAGGAGGGTAAGGGCAGGGACTCGGCCTGTTGTGGGAATGGAGAAGAGTGGGCAGATTGGGATCGTAGGGACAAGGAGATGCCCTGGGGTGGGCATCCATACTAAATCCTGACATCCCAATGCCCATCATTAATGTTCCCGAAACTAAAATCCCGACTAGATTGAATGCCTGGTTAAAAAAAACCCGCCTGCCAAGAAGCCGACAAATCATTTCCCGACTTTGCGCTTAAAGCTTACTCACTTACTGACTTACTAATTAAATGATTAACATACTGAAGTATGCATCAGTTAATCATATAATTAGTAAGTCAAAAGCTGGTGGTTGGAGACCTACTCCAATACTTTACAGACTGCTTTTGCAATGCACAAATGCTTCACAGACGGTAGAATGGCTGACTGTCAGAAAGGAGTTCCTTGACAGTACCAGAGCCCAGACTTTAATGCTGTGCACCTGCATGTTTTATTAATGATGGTTTTGTGTGCCCGAATTCATAGCAGTACAGCAAACAGTAATGAATGGCACAATAACTAGTTCATGGCTGCAATTGCTCCCTTTATGAGCAGTTATTCAGTTGTTCCTCACCGAGTAGAGACAGACACAGTGACAATGAGCAGAACAGTAGCATTTAGTGTTACATTGCATTCAGAGGAAAAATAATGGCATGACACTGCGTCCGCTCCTTTCACTAGTGATTATCTCAAGGTTCCTCCTACAGTTTACTCAGTCTTCCCCCTCATACTCTGAGCTCTATTTTGTCTGCTGTCACTGAGCAGAAAGAAAGACTCGCCATCAGCTGCTGTTGCTACTGCTTATTTTGGGGCTCCTCCTGCAGTTCCCCGGCTCATACGGCTAGTTCTTCAAAGGCCAATCAATGACTGTGACCGGGATGAGGAGGAGGTCTCCAACCACCAGCTTTTGATGGAACTTTGGCATCTAACCAGAATACTGGACCTGGTAGACAACAGTCTCTGATATGGGAGAGACCAGAGAGTGATAGAAAGGAAGGCAGTTGCTATGGAAATTTAACGTGTAACAAACACCGACATAACAGAAAAGTTCATGTCGGGATTCTGTCGTTCGGTATCCACTGTTCATCAGTATTTTGAATAACAGGAAAAAAAAATGGGCATTCAACAGTCGGGATTTTAAAGGTTGGGATTTAGACCCTATGGGTCCAGGAAAGGGGGTCCTCCCTATCTGGTCCCCATACCCAAGGGTTCTACCTATGCCAGACAGGAAACTCGGTCTTCCTCGGCTGCTCATTGAACTCAGGAGGTGTTATGCAATGCCAGGTCCTTTAAAAACAAGACTGCTATAGTTGGGGACCTTGTTAATTCAACTGACCTGACTTGCATCACCAAGACCTGGTTGGATGAAAATGCTGGTCCTATTTTGGCTGCAGCAATTCCACCTGGGTACTCAGTGATACACCACTCTAGGACTGATCATAGGGGCAGCTGTGGCCTTTTGTTTTAAATCAGAACTGAACCTGATGGAAGTTCCAGTGGGAGTTACCAACTCCTTTGAATGTATCATGGGTGAGGTGTGGGGTGCCGGATTCTTCTCATTTACCATCCACCAGGAGACAGGAATGTTCTCCTGCAGGAAGTCACAAACTTCATTGTCGACCTTACATTGGGATCCCATAGATGGCTGATCCCGGGGGATTTCAATGCCTGGGTCGACGATGAACTCTCCCAGTTTGGACAAGACTTCCCCCAGTTAATGAGTTCACTGGGCCTCACACAGGTTGTTTCCTCCTTGACCCACATTGGTGGTCATTCATTGGACATGGTGTTTCTCCTGGGGATGGAGATATCTGACTTGGTGGTGGAACCAGTTGGGTGGTCTGAGCATCATACCATCAGGTTCAGTTTTGAGGCCCCCCCAGGTGGCCTGCCCCTATGGAGATGGTCCAATACTGCACTTTGAGGGGTGTATCCCTTGATGGCCTGATGGCAGTGTTGGACCTATTGGGTATGCCGAGTGAATGCTTGGATCCAGGGGATCTTGTACTAGCTTATAATAAAGCAGTGACACAGGCCCTGGATTCCATTGTTCGTGTTCGTCCACTCACCCTTCATCCCAGGTATCCTTGGTTTGATGAGACTCTGAGGGGGTTGAGGAGAGTTGGACGAAGGTTAGAGAGGCGATGGTGGAGGTCTGGCCTAGTATGAGACAGACTTAGTTTGATGGAGCATTATTCAGTCTATCAATCAACAATTTCCCATAAGAAGGCAGAATTCCATTCCAGGGAAATTGCTGCCATGCGGAATCGACCAGCTCAGCTTTTCCGGACCGTGGACAGACTGTGCAATCCACTCTGTCTTCAGCCCAGAAATGCTTCTCTCACGAGCTGTGGGAGGAGATTTTTATTTATTTTATTTTAGTTTTTGTTGACCGGGTAAATGCACTAGACAAATCCTGCCTATTTTCAGGCACGACCTGGGGGAGGGGAATACAGATGAATGCCAACTGACCTTGAACCAGATTAAGCTGTTGGTGGTATTTTTAGTGAATGGGGGAAATTTGGCCAGGACACCCAGGAAATTCCCCTACTCTTTTTCAGTAAGTGTCTTGGTATCTTTAGCATCCACCTGAACTACCACCAATCCAGGCAGATGGGACCTCGGTTTAACGTCTCATCCGAAAGACAGCACCTCAGAAGTGCAGCATCCCTCTCATGCTGCACTACAGTGCCAGTACTGGGATATTAACCCAAGTGCCAGATGTGGGAACTGAACCCACAGCCCTCTGATCTCCCGGCCTCAGAGGCGAATGTGCTACCTACTGAGCCACTGACACTAATGATTGCTCGATTCTTCAAGGATAAGGTTGCCGCAATCAGATCCAATATCCACCTGACCCTTTCTCAAGGGAGTAGCAGTGGTTGGCAGGAGATACCGGACTCACAATTTGTGTGGTGCCACTTTAGTTGGCCCACAATCAGTGATATTGTGATGGTTATCCAGTCATTATGTCCTACCAACTGTAGTTTGGATCCGGGCCCTATGCACTTGCTGATGGGCTGCGTTGATGTCATCAGCCCAGTCCTTGCTGAGATAGTTTGGTTGTCCTTGGAGAGGGGAATCTTTCCAGACTCCCTTAAGGAGGCCGTGGTTCGACCCCTTCTTAAGAAGTCCACCTTGGATCCCGACTGTCTAGCAAACTACAGGCCAGTCTCTAACCTACCCTTTTTGGGTAATGTTATTGAGAAGGTGGTGGCATTACAGCTGGAGGACCATTTGACCAGCCACAATATTTATGATTCTCTCCAGTCCGGGTTCTGGAAGAGACATAGTACTGAGACAGCTCTTGTTCGGGTACTCAATGACCTCCTGATACCAAGAGATTGAAGGACTCATTCCATCTTGGTCCTTCTTGATATCTCTGCAGCATTTGATACTGTGGACCATGGTGTGCTGTGGGATCACCTGCAGTTTAGTTGTGGACTCTCGGGAGTTGTCCTCAGATGGCTTCTATCTTTCCTCATGGGTAGGACTCAGAGACTGGTGCCTGGGGTTTGTTCCTCAGCTCCATTCCCCCTATCCTGTGGGGTGCAGCAGGGATCCATTTTAGTGCCCAGGTTGTTTGCGGTGTATATGCTGTCATTGGGAGCAATTATTAGATGGTATGGCTTGAGTTTTCACTGCTATGCAGATGATACTCAGCTATACATGTCTTTTGTGCCTGACCAAGATGATGCTGTATCAGTGCTAAACAGCTGTCTGGCTGAAATTCAGGCCTGGAAGAATGTGAGCTGGCTACTGTTGAATCCTAAAGAAACTGAGGTGTTGGTGGTGGACCCGGGTCGTCATGAGGCAGGTATGTTGGCAGGTTCCCCTTCGGGTCCATGGCTTGGAGGCATCCAGCTAGCTACCACAGACCAGGTGCGGAACCTGAGCGTTATGTTTGATGATTGTTTGACCCTAAAGTTACAGGTGTCAGCAGTTATCACCCGGGTGAAACACCTGGTTCCTCCCGATGATCTTCCAGTGTTGGTTCATGCCTTTGTTACCTCCCACCTTGACTACTGCAATGCCCTTTACCTAGGACTACGAGGGGTTGATATCCACCACTTGCAGCTGGTGCAGAACACAACAGCCAGGCTATTTATTGACTGATACCTCTAGAACCAGTCATATAACACCTGTGCTCCATGGTCTGCACTGGCTGCCGACACAGTGGCAGACCACCTTCAAGGTTGCTTTATTAACCTATTAACCTATAAGGCCCTACACGACCAGGGACCGGGTTCCCTGAAAGATCTCCTTTGTCCCTACTGTCCTCTCCATCCTCTCCAATCCACCGAAGAGGGACTGCTAGAGATTCCCTGGGTTCGATTACAAACATCTGGAGCAAGGGCATTTAGTTTTGCTTCCCCATCCCTGTGGAATTCTCTACCTCACTGGGTATGAGACTGCCTAACTGTCCATAGTTTTAGGAATGCCTTGAAAACTTATCTTTTTGGTTTGGATTCAGAGATTAGTGCTGCTGCTACTATATTGTATTTTATTGTAATTTATATGTTCTGTCTTTAGGATAATTTATTTTATATATTTTATTGTACAGGCACCTTGGTTTTAGAAAGGCGCCTTTTTTAAATAAAGATTTGATTGATTGATTATCTTGGAAAACAGGTGGAATATAAAGGGAAAGAAAACAGACTACTTAAAAACTGGCATATAAAAGGTATAGCTAAAGCACAGTGCAGCTGCAAAGAAATGTTTCATTATCGTGACAAGGTAGAATGGCCTCTGCAATGTACATTAAAATTGTGACAGTATTGAAACTAATATATAACTCACGGGACTATTATTCACCAAAAAATATATGCCATAGTATAGTGGCACGGTAGCGCCACTATAGTTAGGGTTGAGTAGGCAGTTTAATGTTAAACCCTAATTTTTGCACTTTAATATCTTCACAATCATTCAACAAAATTGTACGAACATTTGCATGTCCAGTTTTATGGAAGCAGATATCTGGAAGTGCCAAGTTTTGTTAGAGTCGATGTGCAGATTCTCTGATGTGAATAGCGAAAAAACATTAAAAAAACATTAAAAAAAAACTGTTTTGTGCTGGGTTTTTTTTGTCATCATGTAGTGCCCATTCAATTTGGAATTTTGGTATGAAATTTTCAGGGTAGAAATGGCTTGCCTCAGAAGAATTTCCTTTGGTGATTTGGTGAAAACATTTTAATCCATTCCAAAGTTATTACATTTAAAAAATTTTGGTTCTGAGCATGCTCAGTCAGCACTTCAAATTACCTGTAAAAATTATTCATAAACTATGAGGTGATTCTAGACATCCAAGCCAGGACACCTAGGGCCAGATATTCAAAAGGGTTGCACCATGCGCAATAGGGTTGCGCCTGCGCAAGTCCGAACTTGCTCCATTCTGCGATATTCAGCAGGAGGCAGTTGCGCCACAGAAAACATGCTGAGCAACAGCGCAATGCAAATGAATGCATGCTGAACTGGAGGGGGAGGAACCACGCATAAACTGCACAGCCCGGTATTTAGCCGGGCTGTGCAGAATTGTGCAGGTGCAACCCCCAACCTGCGTCTGCACAACTTTGAGCCAAAAAAAAAAAGGATCAAGTCGAGGGCCACCCACAGGCGAGCTGCTGAATTGCAGGGCTCAACACAGCAGCTGCCACCTGTGGCTGGCCCTCAACCCACTCCCTGTGCCTCCCCACAGCCCGATCGTGGGCAAAAGGGTGTAAAATCCCTCCCCACCCCCTACTGGCCCGATCGCGGGCATCAGCTTAATCCCCACCAGCCCGATCTTGGGCAGCAATGTATCTCCCCAAACACATCCCTGGTGGTCCAGTAGACCAATAATCCTGATCACAGGATGGAGTTGCAAACCCCCCTACCTTCCAAATATATCCCTGGTGGTCCAGTGGACCGATAAGCCCGATCGTGGGATGGAGTTGTAAACCCCTCCACCTCCCAAATATATCCCCGGTGGTCCAGTGGACCGATAAGCCCGATCGCGGGATGGAGTTGTAAACTCCCCCACCTCCCGAATATATATCTGGTGGTCCAGTGGACCAATAAGCCCAATCGTGGGCTGAAGTAATTAAACACACCTCCCCCGAACATATCTCTGGTGACCTAGTGTCCCCCCACCCCACCCAGCCATGAAGCCCCCACCATGCTCCCCCGGCAGCCAGTGGGTGGCAGCATCCACCGCCTGCGCCCGCGCCCACGACTGACTGCCCAGTAGGGCTGCATGCCCAGTGGTGCAGAGCAGAGCCAATGGGTGTGCAGCCATACCGTACAAGACAGTCCAGTTTTGTGAATGAATGTGTTCGTTCCAAATCCATGTATTCATTCACAAATCTGGACTGTCTTATGCGGTATGGGCTGCATGCCCATTGGCTCTTGCTCTGCACCAATGGGCATGCAGCCCTACTGGGCAGTCAGTCGGCGGGCGGCGGGGGCAGGCGGGTGATGCTGCCGCCCACTGGCTGCCGGGGGAGCGGTGGTGGGGCTTCATGGGTGGTGGGGTGGGGGACACTAGGTCACCAGGGATATGTTGGGGGTGTTTAATTACTTAGCCCACGATCGGGCTTATCGGTCCACTGGACCACCAGGATATATTCGGAGTTGGGGGTTACAACTCCACTCCGCGATCAGGCTTATCGGTCCACTGGACCACCAGAGATATATTCGGGAGGTGGGGGGTTTACAACTCCATCCTGCGATCTGGCTTATCGTCCACTGACCACCAGGATATATTCGGAGGTGGGGGTTTACAACTCCATCCCGTGATCGGGCTTATCGTCCACTGGACCACCAGGATATGTTCGGGGTGTTTAATTACTTCATCCCGCCGATATGGCTTTATCGGTCCACTGACCACCAGGGATATATTCAGGAGGTGGGGGTTTACAACCCATCCCGCGATCGGGATTATCGGTCCACTGGACCAGCAGGGACGTGTTGGGGGAGACATTGCTGCCTGCGATCGGGCTGGTGGGGGTGGTGGGGGATTTTACATCTTTGCCTGCAATCGGGCCAGTGGGGGGTGGTGGTGGGGATTTACACTTTTTGCCCGCGATCGGGCCAGTGGGGTGGTGGTGGGGATTTTACTCTTTTGCCCCAATGTCGGGCTGCAGGGGTGTCAGTCCCGATGGCTGGTGCCCTGGCAGAAGTGCCAGAAGCAGAATCCTTTCGAGGGGATGTGGCCTTTTTCCTGCATGCTATGCATGCAAATGGAGCCATAATCAGATGCAAATGGCCCCCCCTGTGCCTTCATGAATTATGGCCCCATTTGCATGTCACCTTTTGAATATCGAGTTTTGCGCATGGCGCAATGGGTACTCTATCGCCACCGTAAGTTGAATGCTCCACTTCCAGACCACTCTGGCGTGGCATTGAAGTTCCACTGCGCCATGCACAGTGGCTGTGGCTGGGGGGTGATATTCAAAGGAGTTGCTCAAGGGTGCAACTTCTTTGACTATCACTCTGGCCACACCCCTGCACAAATATTTTGTGCAGTGCAAGGGCTTGCTCCACAAAATAGCGCAGTTTGAATATCTGGCCCCTAGAGTCACCTCATAGCTCACAAATAATAATGAGCTTATCTGCATGCCTATTTTTTAAAATTGAGGGAACTAGAAAAATCTGGTGAAAACGACATGCTATACCTCCTTGGGAAGCTTGGTCTGTTCAAAATCAATGTTTACAACAATTTCATTTTGGTTTCACCTGTTCACATTGCAAGAAAAAACAGTTCTTTATGTGTACCACATTTTCAAAAATGTCAGTGTAAGCCTAGCTCATGAATAATCATGAGCATATTTGCATACCCCTTTTTTTAAATTGAGGGAATTAGAAAAACTGGCTAGATATTTCTGTACTCACTACTGAAATAGGAGACTGAATCTCTCACTAAAGAAATTGTGTCAGCTGTACACTGTATGCACAATGCCTCATTTTGAAAGTAAACATGTGCAACCCAATATTCAAAACTTTCCCTGGGCACAAAGATGAGTTTGCCCACACAAACTGGCCTTTGCATGGAAAGGCAACATTGAAAAGCCCGGTTCATTTGGGCAAGCTCAGTGTGCACCTGGGGAAAGGGCAGAGAGGGGCACAATGTAAATTAGGGGGTGGGGACTTGAATATTGTCACAGTCCCAATATTCAGACCATGTGCACCACACAAGGCAGTTTTGCGAAGGCCCATTGCAGGGCACACATACTGCAATGTCAAACCCCGATGTACTCCCATGCAACCCTAGCAGTTAGTGAGGTACTTCAGCCCCCCTGCCAATCGCCGTTCCCATATAAAATAGTTGCCTTGACCCTGGTAGTCTAGTGGGCCCTCTGCCCTCCTCCGGTCACTGTCCTGATATTTATTTATTTACATAGATCTGCCCCTTCCCCTCCCCAATCACCGATCACCATCCTGATATTAACATAACTCACTCTGTGGTAGTCCAGTGGTCCCTTCCCACACCCAAACACCTACCCAGAAAATATACATAATCATCATTGGTGTCCAGTGTACCTCCCTCCAAACCTCACTCCTTTGGAAAAATTGAAATGATCCCATTTCCATGGTGGTCTAGTGGATCCTCTACCCTCCCACCCTGGCAGACAGTAACCTACCACTCTGCTCCCCCATCCCAAAACCCAGTCGGAGACCTGCACAGACCACCTTCCACCACCAGGGCAGCTGCCAGCTGAATTGTGAATGAAGGTGTACAATATACAGTACACGCTCATTGGTTGACATGTCATGGGTGGGAGGGTGGGGGTCCACTAGACCACCAATGAAATGGGACAATTTTGATTTTCCAAAAGAATGAAGTGGGAGGAAGGTACGCTGGACAATAATGATAGAAAATATATTGGGTGGGTGTTTGAGTGGAGGAGGGACTCACTGACTACCAGGAGGAGTTGCGGCATTACTGAATGGTGATCGTGACCGCCTGGAGACTGGGGGGGAGGGAGGAGAGACCATTACACTTCCTGGGAATCATTAACTTTAATATCGGTATGGCGATCGGTGACTGGGGGATGGGGTGGGATCACAAGACTATGAGGAATACTTTGTCTTATATCTGGACAGAGATCAGAGAATGGGGAGGGAAGGACCACTGACTACCAGGGAATGAATTATGTTAATATCGGGACAGAGACTGGTGCCCAGGGGAGGGGGGAGGGACCTCTAGACTACCAGGGATATGTGTTCTGTTTTCATACAGGACGATGATTGCCGGTGAGGGCAGCACTAGCACGAGGGTTAGCTCCACTGTCACAGGCAATTGGGGGTGGTGCCCCACAGTACAGCCTCACTCTCTATGCTAATAGGCCCATAATAAGCATGCAAATGGACCTTTAGTGCCTTACATGTCCAATGGCCTCATTAGCATAAGTCCCTTTGAATATGGGGATTTTCGCCTGGGCACAAGCCATTGTGCTGCCCTATTGTGAAGGCCATGTCTGCCCAGCGCTAGGCAGCATAGCACCAGGTCTCACTGGCCCTACATTCAGTGAAATAGCGCAGATGCACTGTTCTACTGAACACAGCAGTTCTGGACACCAGTGCTATTGCCAAACCAAGTGCAAATATTTGCATTCGGTTTTGCCCATTTCTGAATATCAGGGCCCTGAGCTATTATATTGCAACCACTACAGAAATAGGAGACATTGCCTCCCTGTAAGGAAAATAGAAGACAAATTCATAGTATACCCACAATGCTTTGTTATGCACATCTACATATTATGTGCTATACTACAGTCACCACTATTAAAACAGGAGACTGCACCTCTGAGTAAGAAAAATTTAAGTAAACTTTATAATCTACCAAGAATTCCTCATTGGCATTTGAAATGAAGCCAGTTAGCTGTTATACTGCTGTAACCATTACCAAAATAAGAGTTAGCTGCTTTAAGAAAAAGGTACTACTTTATGTTCAAATGTAGTTACAATAATAAATTGTAATGTTTTTGAAAGCAGTGTTATGATTTTTGTAAAATTGTACAGCTTTAACAATTTTTGTACACATTATAATTTATGTGTAATTTAACAACTGCCCTACAGATGGCAGGAAGAATCATGCTCTAGCCTGGGTAAGTGTATAATTTGCAATGGAACTTATGTGTAATTCAGCAACTGTCCTGCATATGGCAGTAGTGAGCATTACATTTTGCACTTTTTATCTTTGCAACCATTCAATGCAGGTGCACAACATTTTGCATGCATGGTCTCGTTGGGTAGCTCTCTTGATGTGCCAAGTTTAGTTCTGATTGGATGTGTGGATTCCAAGATGGGGATAGCGAAACAATGTAAAAAAATCACTGTTATTTTTTTCCTTTTTGTCATTGCCCTGTGCCCAGATGGTTTGGAATTTTGGTCTGAAATTTTCAGGGTAGAAAGGGCTTGTACCTCAGATGTGCCTTTCACTGGTTTGGTGAAAAATATTAATCCTTTCCAAAGTTAGTATTAGGCATGTATAAATCTCATAACACCACACCCCCTGTCATGCATTTATTCCTTAAACAGAACTAATGTGTAGTTCAGTGACTGCCCTACAGATGGCAGGAGGGATCAGTTTTAGCTGGGTAAATGTATAATTTATAACAAAACTCATGTGTAAGTTAGTGACTGCCCTACAGATGGCAGAAGGGATCAGTTCTAGCCAGATTAAATGTATAATTTATAATGGAACTCATGAGTAATTCAGCGAATGCCTATAGATGGCAGGAGGGATCAGTTCTAGCTGGGTAAATGTATAATTTGTAACAGAACTCATGTAATTTAGCAACTGGGAAAGGCATAATGCATTGACTAGGACTGGTGTGCTGGCATTAGGTGAAAAGTGGAGCTACTGAGGCACCTGCTTGACTATAAATTTGCTTCTGGAACTTCTGCTGTGGGAGAGTATTGGTTTTATGAATCTCTCACACTAAACTGGGTTTGCAAGTGAAAAGATTAATTGGTGTGAGCGTTGAATATTGGCTGAACCTGGACATATTTTCTAGGACTATGCATTCATTCACAAACTAAAATAGTTATATTGCACTCCTGTGTATTATTTTCAGATTCTCCACTTGGAGAGGAGGTATTTATTCTAAGATTGTTGAGTAATATTTAGGTAGTTAAGAGACTGAGTGTGTAGAGAGTGTTGAGGGGTGGGCTTAGTGTGTGAATGAGTATAGACAGTTAGGTGTATAAGCTGTGTGTTGGGTAGTGGAGGAAATAGTTTGATGTAGGAGGAGGGTTTTAGTGTAACTGTAAACCCAAAGAAGATCTGTAAAAGCAGGAGCTTCGACTGCATGATATACTCAGCATCCCAGTTGCATAACCTCCCTCCATTTACGGATGTACCTGTACCAAAGACTGCAGTTAGACAAAGCAGGGAGGTTGGTATAGGAAGGAGGTGTAAGAATGTGCAGAGGGTTGCTGGGGATGCGACTGGGATGAGTAGCATTAAGGTAATCAGGTGCAAGAGGCACCTTGGGGTAAAATGGGACCTAGAGAGAGGACAGACATATTTGGTTCCCATTCCCAGGGGTCCCATCAGATCGAGTGGTCAGGCAGCCGTAGGACCAGTGGCCTCCACTGGTTCCCTTTGGGCAGTGCTGTGTAATGCTAGGTTAATGAGAAACAAGACTGCTGTTATGGCTGACTTGATTTCTTCTATCGACTGGCATGCATTATTGAGACCTGGATGGGGGATGATGCAGGGCCAGTACTGGAGGCATCTACTCTGACAGAATACTCAGTGGTGCACTGCCTGAGGAAGAAACATAGGGGTAGGGGGTGGCCATCTGTTTTTGAGCTGACCTGAATTTTACTGTGCACCCAGTGGAATCTACTTCACCTTTGAATGTGTGGCAGTTCATGGGGGTCCAGGTGCAGGTTGCAGGATCCTCCTCATTTATCACCCGCCAGGGTGCAAGGGGGATTTCCTGCAGGAAGTCACAGACTTCATCACTGATAGGGTGCTGGAGTCCCCCAGATGGTAAGTCTGGGGAATTTCAGTGCCTGGGTCATTGATGTACTCTTGCACTTTGGAAATGACTTCCTCCAGACAATGACATCGCTGGGCCTCGCACAAGCAGTTGCTTCTCCGACCCATTGCCATGGCCATGCCTTGTACCTAGTATTTTCACTGGGGCTTGAGATCACTGATCTCAAGATTGATCCGGTCATTTGGTTGGATCACTGCAAAGTGAAATTCTCATTCGGGACCTCCCCCGTTAGTCTCTCCCCTGTCGAGATGGTCCGTTGCTGCCTTGTGAGGGGTTTGACACCAGAGGGACTATTGGCTGTGGCAGACTTATCTGCTTTGAGTGTTGCTTGCGCAATGGGGCTGAATGAGGTGGTGGCAGCATATAATAGTGCTGTCATCAAGGCATTCAACACCGTTGCACCAATCCGTATATGGCCCAGGTCTTCACACTTGAGACTCCATGGTTTGATAAGGCTCTCAAGGAGAAGACCACAGGTCAGAAGTTGGAGCATTGCTGGAGAAGGACTGAGTCTGTGGACAACAGACTGGCCTTGAGAACTCACTATGGTGATTATCAATGGGTAATCAACCATAAGAAGGCAGAGTTCCTGTCCAGGGAGATTGCTGCAGGAAGGAACAGACCAGCTCTGCTCTTTTGGACAGTAGACAGGCTTCTCCATCCAACCTGTCTGCAGCCAAAAAGAGCAATTTCAGTTGCACAGTGCAAATAGTTTGCTTAGTTCTTTTTTGACAGGGTGTCCTCTATTAGATCTGGGATCTCACCAGTGGAGCAAGATCAGTCCTTCAGTGTTGAGTCTGGTGGTAACAGAAGCACCCCATCTGTCTGAGAAGAGTTTCGGCTAGTGGGTGTAGTGGAGGTCATTGTGGTGATTTCAAAGCTGCAGCCCACTTCTTGTGAACTGGAGCAGGGCCCAATGTATCACCTAGTGGGGTGTGTGGAGTTCATTGGTCAACTGTTCACCGAGATTGTCAGGTGCTCGCTCTCGGGAAGGCTCTTCTCTGATGCCTTGAAGGAGATGTTGGTGAGACTCCTCCTGAAGAAACCATCACTTGACCCTGACATCTTGGTGAATTACTGGCCTGTCTCCAATCTTCCATTCTTGGGGAAGGTAGTGGAGAAAGTGGTGGCACTACAGCTCGAGGCCCACCTGATGGTTTTTGACATCGATGAGCCACTCCAGTCTCGCTTTAGGAAAAGGCATAGCACTGAAACAGCATTAGTCAAGGTGCAGAATGATCTCCTTAGTGTAGGAGATAGAGGAGAGTGATTAATTCTTGTTCTCCTCGATCTCTCCTCAATGTTTGATACCGTAGACTACATGGTGCTGCTTGATCACCTGAGAGAGTTCAGTGGACTCACTGGCAAGGTCATCAGCTGGTTTTAATCCTATTTGACAGGCAGGAAGCAATAGGTAGTTATGGGAAATTTTGCCTCCTGCCCAAATCCCCTGATCTGTGGAGTGTCTCAAGGGCCGATCTTATCGCTCATGTTGTTTGTGGTATATATGCTACCCCTAGAAGATATCATTAGGCATTACAGTCTGGGTTTTCACTGCTATGCAGACAGTACCCATCTGTACATGTCCTTTGCTCCAGAACATCAGACACTGTGGTGGTGTTAAACAACTGACTATCTGAGATCCAGACTTGGATGTCCTCTTACTGACTGAGACTCAATCTGGACAAGACAGAGGTACTGATGATTGAGCCAGGTCATCGTCGGGATGTGACTGCCTCTGGATCAAGTACAGGGTTGTTCCTGGGTACCACTGCTCTAGAGGTAACCAAAAGGTGCGCACTCTGGGAGTCATTTTTTATGATGACTTGAAACTGGAACATCAGGTGTCTGCTGTCTTCCGGAGTGGTTTCTACTACTTAAGAAATGTCACCTGGATTAAACCCTTAATCCCATCAGAGGATCTATGATTGTTAATGCATACTTTTGTTACATCCAGGCTCAATTATTGTAATGCTCTTTACTTCGGGGTCAGTGGAGGTAACCTCCAGAGACTGCAGCTGGTGCAGAATGCTTTTGCCAGGTTATTGAACCTTTCGAGGTCACCTCATATAACCTTGGTTTTGCACGAACTGCACTGGCTGCCAGTCATATGGAGTATTGCCTTTAAGGTGGGCTTGCTCACATATAATGCCCTATATGGCTTGGGTCCAGGCTACCTGTCTGATCTCCTGACACCTGTCTACCCAATGCGGTCACTCCAGTTGTCCACAGAGGGCTTCCTGGTAGTCCCAAGGGCATGGTTAAAAACCTCTGGTGACCATGCCTTTAAAATGGCAGGACCAGTGATGTGGAACTCCTTTACTGAGAGCTCTCAGAGAGGCACCTACCATGGAGACGTTCAAGTGGGGCCTGAAATCCCATCTTTTGAACCCAGCATTTGATGTCCACTAATTTTAATTATTTAATAAACAGATTTAATTATTTAAGAGTGTTTCTTGTCTTATGTATGTTGGTTTATGCTTGAATTTGATTTTAACTGTATTTTTCCCTATGTTGCCTATATGTAAAGCACCTAGAGCCCCAGGGTTTGGGCACTGTATTAATAAAGTTGACTTGATTGCCCCACAGATGGCAGGAGGGATCAGTTCTAAGTGGGTAAGTGTATCATTTATAATGGAACTCATGTGTACTTTAGCAGCTGCCCTACAGATGTCAGGAAGGAGCAGTTCTAGCTGGGTAAATGTATAATTTATAGAAGAATTCATGTGTAATTTAGTGACTGCTCTACAGATGGCAGTAATGAGTGTTAAATTTTGCACTTTAATATCTTTGCAACTGTTCAATGGATTTTCATGAAATGTTGCATGCCCAGTCTCTTGGGGTAGATCTCTTGATGTTCCAAGTTTTGTTTCAGTCGGATGTGCAGATTCTGAGATGCAGATAGCTAAAAAAGTGAAAAATCACTGTTTTTGCTGGGTTTTTTTTGTCATAACCTTGTGCTGAGACGGTTTGAAATAATGGTCTGAAATTTTCTGAGTAGAAAGGGCTTGACTCGCAGAGGTGCCTTTTGCTGGTTTGGTGAAAAAATATTATTCCGCTTGAAAGTTATTGCATTTTAAAAGTTTTGGTTCTGCAAATGCTCAGTAATCACCTCAAAACAGTTGTATAAAGGGGTGTGGCTTAGATGCCTAGTCTCACCTCATAGCTCATGAATAATCATGAGCTTATTTGCATACCCAATTTTTAAAATTGAGGGAATTAGAAAAAGAGTGTGAAAACTACAAGCTATCCCTCATTGGGAAGCTTGGTTCATTCAAAATCACTGTTTACAACAATTTATTTTTGGTTTCACCAGTTCACAAGCTGATTCTCAACCTTAAAACAACTCAGGCCATGCTTTTTGGGTGCCTGGCCAAGATCAAGGCCTCCTCTGTTCCTATGCACATCACTGGAATTGATGGTGCTCCAGTTCTTGTCACTGGTACCTTCAAATACCTTGGAGTGTCACTTGACCCTCAGCTTGACCTTGGGCATCATATCTGGAATGTCTGTAAAGCTGTAAACTGCAAACTGGGTATGGCTTATAGAGCTAAGAGCCACTTTACCCCCACTGCAAGACTGGCACTGGCTCGAGGTGTGTTCCTCCTGTCCCTCTGCTACGGGCTTCTTCTGTTTACCTGCACCTCCAAAGCTCTCCTCTCAAGGTGGACTGTTTCCTACAATAATATTTTCTGTTTTGTGCTTGTGGACCCTCGACTCACCCATCACTGTGACCTGTACAGCAAGCTGAACTGGCTCTCCCCATCTAATTATTTAGGCTTTGGTTTAGGGTGTGTCACAGGCAAGGTACTCCACACCAGCACCCCCCTGGGCTTGTGGAGCTCCTCATACCGGCTGCCTCCTCACACTATTCCCTTAGGTCCCTTGGTCCTACTGTCCTCAAGATACCTGCCACTCACACTCAGATGGGCAACAGAGATTTTGCCTTATGTGCGCCCAGCTTATGGAACTCTTTTCCTGTCCAGGTTCACTCCTCCCTCTCACAGGCTGGCCTTAGATCCTCCCTTTGGAATCACCTTAAGCTCGCTTCAGCGAGTGGCTGTACCAAGCCTACATAATGCTCACCTGTCCCCTGGCATCATTTCCGCTCCTCTCTTCTAGACTTGCCAGACCATCTGGGTTTTGGCTCAGTTTGTAATTCCCTCTGTCCGATGTTCTAGGTATGCTCTGACTGGCTCCCCTTCGATGGGGTCCTGTAGTGTGCATAACCATTTATATTTGCACTTCAAACTGTATATATTTTATGCTCATATCTCTAGGCATTTTGTACCACTGTACATACCCTATCTGGGCATGTAATGTTTTACCTGACTCTGTTAATCTGATTGTATCTGTACTATGTTGTCCTATGTATCTGAATCATACTTTCCTGTACTCTCCCGGGTCGGTCCTAAAAATAGGCAAATGTCTTGTCTAGTGTACTTACCCAGTTATCAAAAGCTAAATAAATAAATAAAACATTGCAAGAACAGCTCCTTTTGTGCCCCACATTTTCAGAAATGTCACTGTAACCATAGCTCATGAATAATCTTCAGCTAATTTGCATATCTTTTTTTAATTGAGGAAATTAGAAAAACTGTGTGAAAACTACAAGCAATCCTTCTCTGGGAAGTGTGAATCATTTTGAAACATGGGCTACAAATCAATATGTTTAACATTACGGCTATAGAAAGAAAGTAGTCATTTCCAAATATACTATTGCTTCCCCTCGTGGACTCAACTTCCATATCCTCCATCTCTAACAGCACTCCAGTGTGACCACC
Source organism: Neoceratodus forsteri (assembly GCA_016271365.2). Classification (NCBI taxonomy): domain Eukaryota; kingdom Metazoa; phylum Chordata; order Ceratodontiformes; family Ceratodontidae; genus Neoceratodus; species Neoceratodus forsteri. The sequence continues at coordinate 345,151,066 of CM028136.1, forward strand.
ATTCTATTTTAAAGCTATCTTGAAAATGGATGTCCTTAAACTTCTTAATGCAATATCAAATAGCACTGCCATCGGCTCTGACTGTCTCGAACCAAAGCTCCTGAAGGTAGTTGCCCCTTTAATTGCTGGGCCACTATTTAAAATATTTACCATGTCCCTTAGTGAAGGCTTTGTCGCAGCTATATGGAAAACAGCCAAAGTTACTCCAGTTTTTAAAAAAGGGGACAAGAAGTACATAACCAGTTATAGACCGATAGCTATACTTTCAGTCTTAAATAAAATACTTGAGAAACTCAGTACCAAACAAGTGGCTGAATACCTCTCCAAGTATAATCTCCTATCCCCTAATCAACATGGATTCCTAAAAGACTAAAGTGCATTAGCTGCTCTGTTACAACTGACCAATGATGCACTTCATGCCATGGATCAGGGTCTCATTACTGGAACAGTGTTTACAGACCTCACGAAGGCTTTTGATCTCATTGATCACCCTCTCCTAATAGCAAACCTCCTATTCCTGGGTTTCTCGGTTCAATCTGTAGGTTGGTTTAACAGTTATCTATCCAATAGGACTCAAGTTGTAAAATTCAGCTCAGCAACATCAGACAAAACAGTCATTGATATTCATGTACAACAGGGATCTATTCTGGGTCTTCTTCTTTACTCGATCTTCATTAGTAATATAATGCAAAATGCCTCCTCCTGTTTGTCTTTACTTTATGCTGATGACCTTTTTCTTTATACCAGCTCTAGTGATATTCTTGCTATTAACCATAATCTATCTGCAGCTTTCCTCAATGTACAATTCTGGATCACCAGTCATAGGCTTGTTCTTAATGTTGGCAAAACACAATCAATGCTTCTTGACTCATTTGCCAAGCTAAAAAGTTGTTGAGACCTGTTTAAGATCTCTTGTACTGGTGGTACCCTGCTGGAGGTGGTGAGATCCTTCAAATACCTAGGAGCCCTACTTGATGAATCTCTTTATTTTGAATACCGTATTACCACCATGTGTAAATCTGTCAAATCTGTCACTGCTAAACTAGGGATAGCCTACAAAATGAGTCATGGTCTCACCCACCCCCCGTGAGGCTAGCTATAGCCAGGGGTATCTTACTTCTGTTGCTTGTATACAGGGCAGTCACCTCTAGCAATGCATCCAAGGCTTCCCTACATAGATGGGATGCAACCTATAATAATATATATCAATATGCTTCTGCCTCCCCTAGGTTAAAACATCACTGCCTGCTATATGCAGACCTTAACTTACCCTCCCCGATGGTCCACCAGCTCCTTTCACTTGAGACTCTACTGGACAGTATATTAAGATCTAACATGCCTAGTTCCCTTGCCTCCCTACTTGCCCCTCAGTCCATCTCCTATGGCCTCTGATCTGCTGACCTTTCCTTACTTCACATTCCCAGATGTAAAACATTCAATGGTGCTTCAGGTATTTCCTATGTGGCACCCAGTTATTGGAACTCCCTGTCCCTGGATGTACACCTGGCTCCTAGTCATGCTTTATTTAAAAAGAGGCATTGCTCCCTCCTTATTGAGTGCACCCAATGCACCTGTTTCAATCCCCCTTAGATCTGTCATTTTGCTCTGTACTGCTCCATGGTTTCCTCTGCTAAAATTGTTTCTCTGCTTCCACCAGTTTACGACTTTCTTCTCTCCTTGGACTTCTTACCCTTCATCCCTCTTTCACTTTCCATGCTATCCCCTGCTGACTGTTTCACCTACTACTCTGCCTCTTTACTCCCTCTCATATAGCATCTCCTGAAGCTTGTGATTGTATATCTCAGTCAATACTCTAATTGTACTCATTGGCACTTACTGCAGTTATGTAATATCTAAAAACCTACTGTTCTTTGTTATTGCAAAGTCTAATATGTTATTTTGTTAAATATGTACTACTATATTTATACTATATTTTATTTTTGACATTGTCCTGCCTTTCCATGTGTTGTACTGTTTTCTTTTTGCTACGTTGTAACCTCCCTGGTCATGTCTGAAAATAGTCAGTTTTGTGTCTAGAGCACTCACCCAGTTATCAAAAACTAAATAAATAAATACATTTCTAAACTTATGTTAAAAAAGACATTAGAGTATTAATTTTGTGCTTATGTGAACTGAAAATGTTTCAGACAATTCAATGGCTTAGATACATGCAGAGTTTAAAAAAAGGTGTTTGGCAATACAGAGAGACAGGAAAGTATTATTGGCTGTTTTAGTTTGGATCTGTCATGACGTAAGGTAAGAGAACAATGGCACAGTATTATCAAAGGAGGCAATGTAGTATAGTGGCAAAGGCTCTGTGCTATGATCCTGGAGACCTTGGTTTGAATCTCATGAATATGGATGAGTATGGTATGAATATGGTCAAAAGTTGTTGTTTTTTTATAGTAACTTATCCATTTTTAAAAACTAATTATAGAAAAACACTCATGTTTATAAAAACTTATTACTGAAAAAGTTCAATCTGAAAAAGTAAGGAAATTCATTGCAAAAAACATTGTTAATGCACTAGTTAGGGTTAAAGAGACAAAAGTAGGGAAATGTGGCATTAGGGTTTCCAACCCTAGCACCTCACCACCACCCTGCAGGCAGCAACAGATGTGGGATGTGCCTTAGGGTTATCAACCCTAATGCTCACCCCATTCTTGTATACTTTAACCATCTTAGCTTATTTGTCATGGAATGGGGTGAGCGTTAGGGTTGACAGCCCCAAGGCATACCCCAAGCCTATTGCTGCCTGCATGGTGTGGGGGGAGGGTGGTGTTAGGGTTGGAAACCCTAATGCCACATTTCCCTACCTTTGTCCCTTTAACCCTAACTAGTGCATTAACAAAGTTTTTTGCAATGATAAAAATATAAATGAACATTGATCTCAATTGAATATAAAAAATGTATTCTAAAAGAAATCTAACGAAAAACCATGTAAGTCTAACAAAAAGTATAGCACAGCTGAACTCTAAGTGCACTAGAACCAACTTCAATACTTATACTAGAAAATTGCAAGGGCTCCGGTTTTGATTGCTACGTATACCACACGTTGGAGCAATCGTACTCTATAAGGGGATTCTGGTTCTCATTACTACATGCTCCCCTGTCTCAGGGTGATTATCGTGTAACTAGAACCACAGTGTTATTATTAATTAACAGTGTTGTTTGTATTTGTTTTATGTAAGACAACACTTAGATACTGCTATGCTGCTGTGTGCACCAATGCAGTGCTATCATAATGGTATACTACTGTGTTCACTAATACAGTGCTATCACAAAGTCCATTGCAAGGGAAATCAGTGAGAAAAACAGAGTGCTAAGTACTGCAGATGAAACATTTAAGCTTTTTTAAGAAAAATTTAAGAATGGCTGTAATGCACTACACGTATCTTGAGAGCTGTAACAAATTCATTGCTGTGTGCCTTTCCCTTTTAAAGGGCATCACCATTTTTGGTATTTTGCCAAACTTAAAAAGGATTACCAGAGTGCTTTTCTTTGCTGAAAAACATGATGCTGTAGTCTCTATTTTTTTTTTATTTTTTATATAATATTAATTGCAGAAAACTTTGTTAATGCACCAGTTAGGGTTAAAATCACAAAGGTAGGGAAATATGTTGTCTAGGTTTCTAACTCTAACACCACACCCCCACCCTGCAGACAGTAACAGGTGAAGCCATTACAGTTTGTACTCTTCTACATCTTCACAAATCAGGTGTGGGGTGTGCCTCGAGGTTGTCTGCCCTAACGCTCCAAGCTAGACCAATCAAACATTTTATTTTCACTAAAATCCTTATCTCAAATTACATTTTCTTTTTCATTCTTTTACCTCTCCTGTTCACTAAGTTGTTGTTTTTTTTTCTGAAGTTTTTCATTTAGTTTAGAAAACAAGAGCAAATCCTGAGAAGATGTTAATTCAGTTTGCACCTCCATAAGCTCATTTAAAATTTCTTTATATTTCAGTTCCTCTTTTTGAACAGTTACATTAACTAGCCTGGATAAGAACTCATTCAAAATGGTTAACCAATCCTTGAGTCTAAAAATGTCAATGCCTACTGTAAAGAGTTTTGTAACTCTCAGACCTCTAGGTGCCCATTTCTTAGTTTGATAATCCATCAGGTTTTCTTTATTGTACCACGTGTTGATTTGAGTAGTTTTCAGTTTTTCAAATTTACAGTAGAAAACAATGATATTAAAATATCATACTTATTAGAAGGTGCTTCTTCAGCATTTTTTTTGCACACCTATCTATTTCTAATAACTACCTCCATGCTCTGTAAACAGAACCAAGTTTCCATCTGTGAATTCTCTATGTTTATATTTGCACTATGTGTTTCTGGGGTCATCATGGTATTGAACTAAAGATGGGTGTCCTGTTATCAAAACTCCACTAACTTACAACACAGAAACTTATGTCTATGTGGTGCTGGCTAAACAAAAAAAAAGTACACTCACATTTTCAAACTCCCAACTATCAATCATCACCCTCTTGATATGAGATGCTCCAGAAATAATTCTCACCATCTTTAACCACACTGATCCTAGGCTCTTCGGAGTATTAAAAATAAATAAAAATAAACTGAGAAAAGTATCCAGGTACCATAAAAAACAGTAACTTGATTAAAAAAAATATTGGGTAAAACATGGAAAGACAGTGATAACATACAAAATATATTACAAAAATTGAATCGGGGACAATGGACAAACCCGGCAAGAACACCTAGGTAGAAAATACTGACTACAATCCAATACTTCACCTCACTAATGAGGCTTCTTCAGGGATAATTTACCATAGTCACAGCAGTTCTGAACCCCTAACAGGGCTATTCAACAGCTCAATTCAGACATCACTAGTTCCAAAATACTGGATTGTAGCAGACAGTGTCCTGATAGAGAAGGAGGCATTGGACCTGCTGGTCTTACATCTGTAGTGGGTAAACTGATGGAGTCACTGATGAAAGAGGACCTTGTGGACTACCTAAAGAGCAAAGGTCTACAGGATAGTAAACAACAAGAGTCTGTGACAGGAAGATCTTGTCAGACAAACCTAATAGTTTTCTTTGACTAGGTAATGATGGTAGCAGATAAGGATCATGCTGTGGATTTACTCTGCTTCCATTTCAGCAAGTCTTTTGACTCAGTGCCACATAGAAATTGTTGAAGAAACTGTAGGATATGGGCATGGCTAGGATGGGTAAGAAACTGGTTAAAAGAGAGATAGCACAGGGTGGTGGTAAACTGAGTCAAATCTGAAGAAAGGGTGATCATGAGTGGGGTGCTACAAGAATCTGTGCTGGGTCCTGTCCTCTTCAATATGTTTATCAGCAACATTGGAGAGGGCATCCAGGGCAAGTTATATCTCTTTGCAGATGACACAAATCTCTGCAGCAGGGTTGCTGGTGACAAAGGGATCAAGGAGATTCAGTGGGTTCTACAAAGTCTAGAGGTGTGGTCTAAGGTCTGGCAGTTGAAATTCAATACCAAAAAATGCAAGGTTATGCACCTGGGGAAAAATACAGGACAGAGTACTGGATAGGAGGAGTTAACTACAACAAAGGAAAGGGACCTAAGGAACCTGAGAGTCATCACCAGTGACTCTCTCAAACAATCAAGCCCATGTAACAAGGCCTATAATGAGGCTAAAAGGATGATGGGGTGTATTGGAATGGGTACTGACAGCAGAAAGAGATACTACAGTATTACCTCTATGAAGGTCACTGGTGAGGTCACACCTGGAATGCTGTGCTCAATTTTGGATTCATCACCTCAGAAGGGCAGGGACTGGTTGGAGACTCTGCCTCATAGGGTGGACAAGATGAATCAGGGGCAACCACTGCAGATGTGATGAAGATCATCTCAAGGCACTGAACAAGTACTCACTGTAGACCAGGTGAGAGAAGGGATATAATAGAGAACTTCAGGTTCCAGAATGGAATAAATGAGGTGAACTGTAGGGAACTTTTTAGCAGGAGTGTAGTTTCAAGAACCCAAGGTCATGAGTGGAAACTGATGAGGGTAAGGTTTAAGAGGGATGTGAGGAAATTCTCTTTTACAGAAAGGGTGGTGGAGTCATTAAACAGTCTGCCAGTGGAGGTAATGGGCACCAAGACAGTAAACAGCTCAAGTATTGCTGGGACACATTGAAGGGTTTGGTGGTTGATCAGGTCTGTAGTAGTAGGAAGGGAAAAAATAGGGGTTGGACCAAGAGGAATAAAATCCCATATGGACAAGAAGTCCTGGGGCAGATAGGGAACTCTGAGCAGACTATAAAGAGCTTTGGTCTTTTTCTGCCATCTATGTTTCTATGTTTCTAAGTCAGCAATGTCAAGCAGTGAATTGTTATAGCTCCACAGTACTTTACGTCTAGTGGGACCCCAATTCAAGACTATTAGGATAGGGGTACGATCAGAGAGGCAGACTAGTATTATCTCATATCTCTGAAAGAGCCTAATATTTTCTTTGGAAAGATGAACTGGGTTGATCCTGGTATATATTTGGTGTGGGGCTGAGAAGTGGTTTAGCTATAGGTAAAGGTGTTTAAAGAGCACCACATGTCCACCCAGGGACAGGACATGTTCTACACCATTTAGGGGCCCCAACTTCCCAGAGAAGCATTCAGTTAGAAATATCTAGTTTGCTGTATATCATGTTAAGGTCCCCTCCAATTATTAGAATTCTCCCAGGGGAGGGGTCAAGTTAGAAGTATCTAGTTTGCCATATATCATGTTATGGCCCTCTTCAATTATCAGAATTCTCCAGTGGTATTGCAGAATTTTTCCAAGTAGCAAGTTTACCACACTGTATCAGGGTCTTGAGGAAGATACAGACTTGCAATTGACAGGTCCTTATCCATATATTGACCTTTTAACATGCCCTGAGGGTCTGACTATCATCATGTAGGCTGAAATGGTGTGGTTTCTGTGTACCAATACTGTCACTCTGCTGCGTTTGCCCTTCCAATAACTGGAAGATAAAACCTGTGAGTACCCAGATTTCTCTAGTTTGTATGCTAAGTGGGAGACAGATGGATTTCTTGCAGCAGAATGAAAGCCAGGCAAATCTTTCTCATGGTACTTAGAACTCAATTAAATATTATGGGGTCATAAAACCTGTTAATGTTATGGGAATAGATCTTGGTAGTGATAATGTTAGCCGTGACTATATTATATAAAAGAGAGGTAGCAGGACCACAAAAAGTACAGCTGTCGATCTCACCTCCCCATGCATGATGCATAGGGCTTACCCAGTCACAATAATTATGGCAGTTCAGTTGACCCTCTATTATACTATTGTAGAGAAAGTTAATCATAAAGACAGCAGCTGTTATGTCACATCAACAGTAACAAGAAAGCACAACTAACAGGAGAACAACAGGAACCTTCAAAGCATAATGCCAGCAATGAACAGTTCCTCCACTAGGGCAGAGGAGATGTGGCTTCCAAAGCAGGAGAACCAGTACTGAGGTTCGCTATAGACTTGAAGATCTGTCTGGACAGATTTACAGTCTACCCTAAGCAGAAGAAAAGGTGTTCCCACGAAAGGGGGCAGATATCTTGATGGTTGGACAAGCCCACCAATTGAGGAGTAGAGCAGCACACCAAAGGGTGCAAAGAAGTGTCACGCACACTGAGAGAGCTTAGAATGCTCCCCAGACTCTTTAGGAGCAATGGAGTGAACATAAAGTCAGGTATTCCCCGACTCTCTTCTGCTTGCCTGGTATAATATGATATTAGAGGGGAAGAGATGAAACATCAAAATAAGACCACCAGTGGTGTAATTTAATTTCAGAGTCAATGGTCATGATGCAGCAATACAGGAAACACTAACTGGGGCAAAAGTACCAAGGAGATTATCACCTATAAGCTCCAAATCACGGGGCTGGGGTAATAACAAATTCTCTGTGCACACTGATGTGCTGGGTTATGCCTCAGGGAGGGTCCTCAGTAAACATGGACATATCAGTCTATAACCTTGTGTAACTAAATACTCAGAAATTATCAAATGAAACAAGAATAAAATACTAGGTTTTGATATAAATGCAGCCCCTGCACAGTGACATAAAAAGGGATAAACAATGCCAGTCCAGCCAACTTTAGAGTTCTTTATGTAGTTTAGGAGGGAGTGTTTAAGCCAGTTCCTTGCCCTCATTCCATAGCAGGCAAGTCCATGTATTTATTTATTTTATTTATCTGAGTTTTGGTAACTGGGTAAGACCACTGAGACAATTATAGTCCCCTTTTCAGGGTTGAGCCGGGAGTACAACATAATAAAAACACATAGGCATAACAGGTAAAGACAGTTCAACAAGTGGATGTAAACAATAAATGATAATAGTCTTTGATAACACACTAAAATTGTATCACAAAATACAGAAAAGCAAAGAAGAGCAATATTTACACAACTGTATATACAAAATACATAAACAGCAGAGCAATACAGTTCAGAACTGGAGTAAATTATAAGATTGTTAACAAATATAGCAGAGTAATCATACAGTTGCCAATAGATAAGAGAGGGAGCAAATGTGTACCAGTGCAGTCATCTGTGCCTTTTATAGCAGGAGCATGTAGCAGAGGCAGTAAGAAAGGAGAGCAAGCAGGTCTTGAACTCAGAGAGAATGTGACAGGACAGGGCCAGGAAGGAAGGCAGTTCAGTCAGTGACGGCAGCAAAGGGGAAGGACCTACACACAGGAGCAAGCCAAGCAGTAGGCCTTTGTAAGAGGGGGAGTGCCGCAGATCTTAATGTATATGGGTCAATTCTGCAGCAGATGATAGCTCTAAGATAGGGGGGAGTAGAAGTGTGAACTTGCTTAAACATGAAACTCAGGGTGGAGAATCTTAGTCTTGATTCGTAGGGTAACCACCCCAGGGAGGAAAGGACGTCGCAGTGATGGTGATGGGCAGTGGCCCCAAGGGCGAATCTCCCCACTCTATGGTAAGCTTGTGTGAGAAGAGACATGGCAGCAACATTGGTAGAGATCAGTAGAGCAGCAATATAGATTAGGATTGGAAGGTGTGCTTCCCCACTCCTCATGTAGTAACAGTCAGTCAGAAAACACACATGTGCCGATATAGAATAAAAAGTACATAATACAAGAAGGTACATAACCACATTCAATAAAAGGGAAAGCAAGCTGAACAAGAGCTCTTTGAAAATGACTCCCCAAGTGGTGCTAGAGTAAGTCACGTAATGCGTGACCAGAGTACCACCCTAGGGGAACACTAAGGTAAGAACAGTGGTGTAATGTGGCGCAGGAGAGGGATCCCTACACTCAGCAAGCACATAGTGATATACATCACCTTCAGATATACCTTACTACTTACTATCAAATACAGAGGTATGCAAACACGCAAAAGGTGAAGAGAGTGGCACTACTTAGCATGGTACCTGAGACCTCCAAGTTAAGGATTCACATATAGGAGAGAAAGAGGCAGCCCACTCCCGCCACCACCCAGTCTGCTACAGTGGTCTGCTGTAAGCTCCATGAGAAAATAGCAGGCACAAAGGATGCAAGACCCCACCTCCCCAGCATATAAGATATAAATTGCAATCCCCAGGACACCAACCAGCCTGACCACATATCTGTAGGGTGGGGCGATGTGGGAAATCACACAGAGAAGTCAGAGGATTAGCCAAAATTACAAAGGATATAAGTCTGGTTGACTTGAAGGTCGAACAGATTCCCAGACTGGATGCAGAGGTAAAGGTCCTGTACACATAGGAGTGGAAAGAGCACCTCAGGTCTTGATAAAAGCTTGTAGTAGATCTTGTACATCTTTAACCATGGAAGCCGATTGTGTCCTTCTGTCTTGTAGCGCCTGCATGTTCAAGGTAGGTCTGAAGTTCTGGTTGGGTGCTGACATGCTCAGGTTTAGCTGGTTCTATGCCTTGGGTCTTTAAATCTGAAAGGGTATCTTCAGGTGTGCCATTGAGGATCTAGGAAAAAAAAACAGTTCAACCATGAAAGGGGTATGAAGACAAAGTTGTTTTTCATGCAGCACAGTTAGGATGGTAACAAGTTTTTTGCATTGTTTCAATACTGAAGTAGAGCAGTCATTATCTAAATAAACTCTTGCGCCTTAAACAAATTCTTTTGTCAAAGTCCTGCTAATATTTGAAGTTTAATAGTGTATATCATAAACTGGAGGATAACAGAATGGGGCAATTACTGGTTATGTGTGGGAGCTAGCCAGAGGGCATGATGCACCCGTTCAATATTAAATGGAAAGTCCTAGGGAAGACCGAGTTTCTGCCAAAAAAAAGTTTAAAGGAATTGGGAGAGGTTGAATCCCTCTGCAGTCCCCCTGATTCCATACAGTCTGATGTTTTTCCCACCAAGATCTGCCTTTTAAGTCTTCATGTTTCACTGTGAGGGAGTGTATTTTACAGAGTACCTCAAGCATGAGGTGATCTGTACAGCTGGCCCTGGTGCCTACGTTGATTATTGCAGTTTGGTCATCTTTTGTGGTCTGCTATAACTCCATGATCTTTGCATGCACTTTTGTAAAGTCTGACTTCATTTCAGAGTGGAATGCTAATAGCTCTGAAAGAATAATGCCAAACTTTTTGTTTTTAGGGCCTGTCATCATAATGGAGGAGTTTGTGGTTGCCATGTCAGATACAGAGGAGGCCTCGCTGGTGGAGTCAACCGTATCCCATCCATCGGCATCCACTGTGGTCCCTGCCAATTTTTCTCTGAATCTCTTCCCTATATAGTTGTAGCAGCCTTGGTGAGTTTAGGAAGCCTCTTATTGTGTAGTTTTGTTGTGGTCGCAGGCTATATTTGAGGGAAGAAGAAGAGAAGAGAAGGGAAAGCTCTAGCAAAACCGGGGAGAGTTACTGTAAAAAAATGCAATCAATAATGGCAAGAGCAAAACAATGCACTAATTGCCTTTAGTTGGTATGCATACACCATTTCTATCACATGACTGGTTACCTGCTGAAATGCATTACATCCCCCCCCCCAAAAAAAGTGCTGTGAGTCAACATTTCTACCATGGGTCTAAAGAGGTGGCAACGGTGTGCTCTGTGGATTCTCGGAGGGATTGCAGGAGAGCATTGTTACCTGGTAATATCTGTCTATGTTCCATGAGTGCAGTGCAAGCAGAATTACTACTTACAACTACTTGTTGAAACACACTGTTCAAGGCCTGCCTCAGCACACACATCAGTGGGATTTTGTTGGTTTATGGATGCCTTGCAGCCACAAACTGCCTGTGTGGTATGTTCAAAAAATCTTAAGATGAAAATCAGACCATCCATGAAACACAAGTCCAGAAGGCAAATAGATGGGATGTACTCAGTAAGAGGCCAGAGTTTCCACAAGTAAGTGAAAACTCCAAGGTGTGGCACATTGGAGTATGTGAAATAAGTGAAGACAAAATAGAAAATAATGCACCAATTGAGACACCACTGCCCTGTTAAGCTCATGAAAGCTCCCAAAGCATCACAGGTGGTGTGAACAAACTCATAGTCCCACAGCACCTTATATTGTTAGAACATACTGCACGCTCAGTTACAGCAGTGCCAGACAGGATGCAATGCAGTACCTTGTAGTATTAATACAAAATGCTGCAGTATGCTGTAGCTAGTGGTTTAATTCAGTGGCAATTAAGCCCTTTTGTCATGCAGTATTTTGTGACATGTCATATACTGCAAGATACGGTGTTACATCCTGGCTGGTTCCGATGTATCTGGAGGGTAGTGTTCCACCATGTGACCACTTCATACTTCATACAGTTCTGAAGCAGGTTATCTTTGATATGTAGGTCCCACAGCGTCTTCCCAGCCTTGGATGAGCAGGCAAAATGATCACGAAAGTGTCAACACACACAGCAACTCTGATGTCTGCTTGGCAGAAAAAGTCCTGCACTACCACATTAATTTAATATGCCATGCATAAAGCTCTTCAGAAACCACCATTTTCTGTCACATTAATCACATTTTATTTATTATCATTAGCTTTAAGGCCAACTTGTGGGGACAGCAGGTGCAGCGAAGAGTCAATTTTCTCCAGCAGCATGACCAAGATATTAGCCACAATGTGTACTTGTCTTTATTTATTTATTTATTTATTTATTCATTCATTCATTCATTCATTCATTCATTCATTCATTCATTAATTCATTCAAGTCTCGGATTACAGTACCTCTGAGTCAAAGATTCTTTTAAAGAGGTTCCATATCAGAGTAAAGACAACACAACAGAGAACTAAATACAAAAAAATTGGAATACATGCTCTATGGAGTTGAGTACAATCATTCATAAAAGTTACAGACAGGTAAAGAGTTAATAATTCAAGTTACAGCAAGAGTTAAAATCTGGTTAAACTTTTACATTCAGGTTTCAGTAAGAAGTGCAGTAGGTTTCGAGACTTAAGGAGGTACACAGGGGGAAGGGCGGAGAGGGATGCTTTTAGGAATCTGAATCTGACATTGTCATAGGAGTGCAGAGGAGAGAGAAGTGAAGGATGCTGTCAGGATTTGACAATGTCAAATGGAGAATTGGGAGATGAGAGGGAGAACAGAGGGTTGGGAGGGAGTGTAGTGGGTGAATGGAAGGGGAGACAGGGGTGGGTGTAGGACAGTGGAGGGTTAGGGTGAAAGGACAGTCAGGGGTCTGTGAGCAGTGTTTGGAGTGGAAGTGCAAGGAGAGGAGGGAGCACAGGAAGGCAGAAGGGAAGGAAAGGAGAGTCAGGGAGGGGAAGGGAGAGGAGGGACAAGTAGAAGGAATAGGGAAACAGAGAGTGGGAGACAGGGTGGGAAAATGGACGGAAGGGAGGTCAGGGGAGTGTGATATGAATATAATGGATAAAGTTGCTTGGTGGCATACTTCAGGGGAGGAGGGTGGATGCAATTCCCATTCATGGGGCATGGGTCACAGGCAAACCTGGAAATAATGCCTAATGAGTTGTTTTGCACATGAAAGACATAGCAGTAGAGAACTCACTCCTCCACATTTCAGTAATCAAGTGCATTGTGACAACTGTTGAGTGTGACAAAGTATGTGAAATATAATGCACAAAAATATCCCTCAGCTGGGCCACATCCTACTTTGAGAAATATGTACGCAAAGGAACTTTCCATTAGAGACAAGCCTTTGCCATCAGCTTCTTGAAGCCTTGATTCTGCATGAAATGGAATGGCAAGACAGCAACTGTGAGTATTTCTACCATAACAGCATTAGGGTCCCTGGATACTGTGTGATTTTGGGACAACTCTGTAACATGTGTCAGTGACTGTGCTATTATTGGCTGGTGAAATAACTTTTTTCTGATCTGAAGTGTTTGTCTCTTTTTTTACCACTTTCCAGCCAGAGGTATGAGACTGAATATGGATACAACCACCCAGACAAGACTGTTATGATGACAAAATGGTGATTTCTTCCCTCAGTTTCTCTGAAGAGACAATAGCACTAGTGCCTTTTCAAGTTCCTTTCCCTCCTGAGCTCTCCTGGCAATGTGTGATGATGAATAAAGTTCCATGTTAAAATCATGACCGAAAATAGCACCTGAAACAACAGCAAATTCAAACCGGTGACTAGCAAGTCAGCGATCATGCATAATAGAGCAGCATATATTGCTAAAGTGTCAAAATAGTGCCAAGCGATGCATATGGCTCTACTGACTGCTAACTAACCTTATTATGTGTCCAAAAATCAGGTAAAGTGTTTAAATGACTCCGCTGGGTCCACATCTTCTTTTCCTTAAAACCACTTCCTTGTACCCATAATTCAATGCTCCCTCTCCTCACTTTAGCCCAATGGTCATTTAAAGGAACACTTAGGATCACCTCCAGCATAGCAAGCATAGCATAACTATGGATTTCGATTTGGTGACCAACCAGAAAGGTAAGCCCTTGGCAGTATACTGTGGTTACACCTACAGGAAAGATAAAGAGAAGTGGGAGAAGGTATACTGGCGTTGTGCAGACTCTCATAAGTTTAGCTGCCTTGCCAGAATGCACACTGCTGGAAACAAGGTGCTTGCTCAAGTCAAGGAACACACACATGTTCCTGATGCTGGTGACATGGGAGTATGCAAGGTGATGGCCAATGTTAGAGAATGAGTTCGGAAAAGTGTAGAGTTCACCACGCAGGTACTTGTGCAGTGTACTGTGTCTGCACCTGATGCTGTCACTGGGCGTCTGCCTGCTGTGCCACTTACGAAGAGGACAATATAATGGATAAGGCAGATAGAGCATGGTTGTCCAGCAACCCCTGCATCCGTTGAGGAGCTAGAAATACCAGAAGAGTTCAGAATTACATCGACAGGACAGCCTTTCTTAATGTTTGACAGTGGCAAGGACAAGGACAGACTGGTAGTCTTTGCAACAGCTGATAATTAAAAAATGTTGCAGGACAGTAGTGACTGGCTACTTGATGACACTTTTAAATCATGCCCTTTACTATTTGATCAGTTGTACACTGTGCACTGCATTAAAGCAGGGCAAGTTCTAACTGCAGTGTATGTGCTGATGTGCAGCAGAACCACCTCAGCATACAACAGGTTGTTCACACAGCTGGATGCATTGTGCCCCACCTTAAGACCAGAAACAGCATTAATGGACATTGAGAAGTCCTCCTGGCATGCATTTTGCTCTGCTTTCCTTGACACTGAAGTTCATGGCTGCTTTTCTCATTTTGCCCAAGCGATCTGGTGCAATATTCAAAAGTATCCTGTAGTGCAAGAGAAGTATTGCTCAGACCCAGATTTCTGCTTGCAGTTGCAAATGTTGCTATCTCTTGCTTTTGTCCCAACTGAAGATGTGATTTGTACCTTCGATGCAATGCTGGAGTGGGAGTTCTTTTCTAACTATGCAGAGTTTTAAAGCCACTACTAGACTACTATGCATCCACGTGGGTTGGAAAATGCTGGGGCAGGTCTGGAAGAACTGCAACATTTCCCCCAGAACAATGGAATTGTTATGATTCCACCACAAGGGGGCTTGCAAGAACTAACAATGCTGTCGAGGGGTGGCATCGCCGATTTAACTGTCGCATAGGAGCCTGCCACCCCAGTATCTGGAAACTGATCCAGTGCCTAAAGGAAGAACAGCACCCAACAGGAATGAAAATAGCGCAAATGGTGTCTGGGGCTGCAGCAGTGTCCAAAAAAAGAAAGTACAAGAACATGAATGAAAGGGTGTGCTCAATTGTCAGTGAATACTCACACAGAAGTAGGTACAACTATCTCCGAGGACTTGTCTACAATTTCCAGTTTGATAAACTGTGTCTCCAGAGCATAAATAGAACCAATTCCACAAATTCTTAACGCATTAATAAAGGATTAAGTGCTGAAGCACTGAATTGCAGCAAAGCAAAAAGTTGCTATTTTGATGTCCTGGTTGCTCTGGTTGTCATGGTTGTGCTCTGGTTGTCATGGTTGTCTGGTTGCCATGGTTGTACTCAGGTGGTAGCGAGTTATGATGCGGTAAGCTGCGGCTTTGGCTTCGGATACTCTATTGCTGTGGGAGTGAAATATTGTGGAGCTTTGTGTCTGGTGCTGTAATCAGTGGTGGAGAATCAGGGATTACTGAGAGGTCTTAGAGGGCAGTTGTTTTTATATTACTTGTCGCAATTTGTGAGTTAAAAATTACCATATTTCTTTCTGCTTTGCATACGATCCCAGGGCTCACTCCTGAACTTTAGGGAACTTTTTCTGTGCTGTGAAGTGCTTGCTTAATTTATTTATTTGACGTTTACTGCAGCTGGGAAGGGTTTCAAGTTGTAGGTTTGACTGGTGTTGCTCTCCTGATCACTAATGTGGCAGTCGCGATACTTGTAATCGGAAGGGCAGTTTTATTCGCTATAATGGCTTATCCGCTGTTATGTCTTGTCGCCCTTCATGTGTTCGCTATTTTATAGTCACGGTATTTTCAGTCACGATTATAAAGTCGCAATTATCATGGGATACCATGAATAACAGGTACCCTTGGTACCTTATCAGCCCTGCTCTGGTGTTTTGTCTATGTAACGGCCAGGTCATCCTCCTGCATCTAAGGTTACTGGCTGGCATCTCATCCAGGAGAGTGCTCACCTTACACTGCGGCCACCAGTACTGCACCAACACTAGTCACCTTGGCATCATGGGTTAGGGGCAATGGGGTCCTGGCAAGAGATCAACTGTGAGGATTTACTCATACCCTGAGGCACTGTTAGGTGAGATCACACACAAACTAGATTGTCCATTCCAGAGCTGGGATCAAGCATAATGTTGCTTTATTTTGCAGCTGCAAAATGATACACAGCTCTCTGGGCATTCCTTTGGCTATTACTTTCATTAACTATGAAACTTTAACACTCAGCTTCACATTCGTCCCTGGATCCTGCCCTCCATGTACTTTACATGACTATCATCTTGAGGCTTCCCATACCTTTCCTCGCATCTAGTGCATATAATACTATGCTTGCCATTACCACATGCTGTCTGATTTCATCCAGCTACTTGTGGGGTCCATTTGCCCATCCCACACCCATGTTGGTTCCAGGTCTACCCCCAGAACTAAAAGGACTACAGTTTCATCTGTGTTTGCATACTGGATTCCTGTCAGCCCTCCCATACCCGTCCCTAACCTCCCTTGCTGGGTCCCTGGAGCCTGGGCTCTCCCAAATCCATTAGTGCAGTGGCACTTCCTCAGGTAGAGTGAACTCTTCCCTGAAGGGCAAGCATGCTATGCACTTGTCTCACTGTTCCAAGTAGGACAACAATTGTAAACAGCATATCAGGTTTATGACATGCTGTTTTATGATATAACACTTTTAAATAAATAAATAAAATATCGCTTCTAATTGCTTAAAGCATGGTTGGTCTGGCCATGCATGCCTCCCTTTGCCACATCGCTAATAGCTCTGGTAGCCCAGAAATGCAGACTTCCATGCCTGGCCCCATTCTCAGGGATTTATCAACCCCAACCCTTGCCAGGCCCCTTTCTACCTGATGACCTTTCATTCGGCTACCCCGTCCCTGGGCAACTTTCCCTCCAGAGAACAGCTCTCAGGGCCTGGCTTAACCCTTCAAGTGCTAACTGGTAACCTGCTTCAAACCGGCTGAGGAGAGAGAGGCTGGTTACACATTAATCAACAGATGATTGTGTTTAAGGAGGGTATGCTGCCCACCAGTGCTAAGATCTGATCCACAACACTATCAATACCAACAAAATTGGGGCACGCTGTCTGCAAAAAATGCTCTTCAGTCATAACTTATTTTCTTAATTCCCTCACAGTGATCATTTAGTTATTCACATCAGATGCCCCAATGGTTTGGCACACAATACATGGGGGTGCCTTTCATATTGATCACCTTTAAAATAAAATCTAAGACAATATAAATACTTTATGTTAACAACTCTCTTTACAGAAGTGGTAAATTGTAGTCATACAAATACTTCACATTGTCTATCCTTTTCAAGCTTTATAACCTATCTTTAATAGTCTTTGTCCTTCTTGCGCCTGCTAAAAATAAAATTTTGATTATCAGAATCACACCGTTTTACAATTTCGTGTTTTACATAAAAAGATTTTAACACCAGCGTTCAACAAACCACCACATGCACACCACATGAACTAACTTCACTCAGTTGCCTATTCAGCCTTTACCCCCTGTGGCTCTATACAGTGTTTAATTTTGGTTCCCTGTGATAACGGTGATCACAGAAAGGCGATTGCTGTTTGGGTGAGTGTACATCGCCAAAAATCAGTTTCGGCGATATACACTCTAGCCGAATTATCAAGGGGTGCCAGAGACTTAGGTTTTCTTTTTTATGTGAAGCTGTGCCCTGCACCCCTCTTAGGGTTTCACCCCGCACCACCCTACTAAAGGATTCTCAACTCCATGGGGGTGCATGTTGGGGGGGTGCAAAAGTAAAAAAAAATTAAAACCCTGACCTTGAGCAAAAACCACGAGCATGCCCAGAACCAAACCCAACACCATCCCAACCCCAGCCTACCACTAACCCACCACACCACACAGCCAGCTCGGCAACCCACCACCGCACTACACCCCACAAAACCTCCCTTTCCTTCCACCCATCGCATTGTGTGGTCCCTCCCCACCCCTCTCCAGCATGTGTGTATACATAGTGACATCCTGTGGCTATATTCACTGAACCCCCTATCTGGTCACCTTCACTGCCCAGTAGCCCTGCGCACAGGCACCATGATTGAGTTGCCCTTTTTGAAAGCACTCAGTAGCAGTCGCCATTATCGCAGGCTACCTTAATTTTACCTGTGTTCAAGGTAGTAGTCTGTTTGTATACTTCAATGAGCCTTTCAGTTTCTTATCAATGTTTTGTTTGTTGCCTCTTTGCAATGTAATGCACAGTACTGTATGTATTTAAATGTAGGTTTTATTCATTTTATGCAATTCACTTCTTTTTAACCTTACTTTGTAAGAAATATATAATTATGTAACTGGTATGCAGGTAGTGGTTCTTGGAACACTGGTGTTAAAATCCTTGTATGCAAAATGTGATTCTAATATCAACATTTTATTTCTAGCAGGCACAATGGGTATGAAGACTTTTAAAGACAGGCTATAACATTTGAAAAGGACAAGTCACGTGAAGTATTTGCATGAATACAGTTCACCTCTTCTATAAAATACCTTTAAAGATGGTTTCTAACATAAAGTATTTATACTGACTTAAATTTAATTTTAAAAGTGATGAACATGAAAAGCATCCCCTGAAGAAGTCATGTATTGGCAAGGCAAGGGTAACTTTATTTCTATAGCACCCTTTCCTGAAGGCTTGGGACATTTTACAATAAATACAGTAAAACTTCAAGACAATTTATACAAGACAGGCAAGGGGTATAAGTTAAAAATATAACAATAATTGAAAAATTCACTGAAAATCTTTAGCAGAAAGAAAGGTTTTTAGATTAGACTTACAGGCCTACCATGTGGGTAGATCTAACATGTTCTGGCAGGACACTCTGCAAGGAAGGTGCTGCCACACAAAATTCTCTGTCCCCCGATTGCTGCAGCCCAGATATAGGGACAGAAAGTAAGCCTGCAATAAAAGAGTGGAGTGAGCGAGTTGGGTGGTAGGGAACTAGGAGGTCTTTTAAGTAGTCTGGTCCCAGACTGTGCAGGGCCTTGAATGTTGTCAAGCGTGTCTTGAACTTTATGCACCACTGCATAAGCAGCCATTGCAGTGCACACTGTACCAGCATGATGTGGTCCCTGTAAGAAGAGCCTACAATCAGCTGGGCTGCAGCATTCTGGACTAGCTGCAGGCAAGCCACAAAACTCCAAATAACCCTAGGTATAAAGCGTTGCAATAGTCAAGCCTAGAGGTGACAAAGGCATGCACAGTTGTCAGGTCAACAGGGGCTAGATGCTGTTTAATCCTGGAGATGTTACAAACAAGGTAGAAGCCAGCCTGCACCACAGCCAATACCTGTTTATCAAGTGTCAACTTGCAGTTGGGGAACTGAATGGCTCAATAGATTTACAGTGGGTTAAGGAGCCTTTCACCTCTAGGTCACAGGCTTGAATCCAGCACAGGTCGGTAGTGGTTGAAAGCCATCATCACCTGAGGGCTGTTCAGTGGGCTATGTGAAATGACTTGTGGTGGTCTCAGTCCAGTTCCCAGTGAGCAGGTGTCCTCATAACAAAATGACTAATACAATTGGCACTAATTTGGCACCCTTGTTGGCAGTTGGCAGTCTCACATGAGAGACCAAGGATTGAATGATCATGGAGTCTGAACTTCTTTCTCACCTACAGTATGTGGTAGTCCCTTCATGGCTTGACAATAATGATCTCTGTCTTACCTGGGTTAAGACATAGCCAGTTTGAGGCCATCCAGTCATTAAATTCAATTAAGCATCTCTCCAGTGCCAAAATCACACTGGACCCACCAGAAGTTCCAGACAGGTAAAGCTGAGCATAGCAATGAAACCCAATGCCATACCATCTAATAAGTTCACCCAGCAGCAACATATAAACTCAGAACAACTCGGGACTAATGATCAAGCCTTGAGGAACTCCACAAGTGAGCATAGAAACCCTGAAAAGAAAATTCCCCAGGGCCACCTGTATCATTCTCCTGGTTAAGTAGGACTTAAACCAACTCAGAACAGTGCTGGTGAGTCCCACATAGTCCCTCAGGTGAACAAAAGCACACCATGGTCAACAGCATCAAATGTCACTGAGAGGTCAAAGAGGACCAAAATGGTACAAAGTCCCCAGTCCCTCACTATGAGAAGACCACTCATTACTCTGATGAGCCCAGTCTCCATGCTGAGAGAGCAGCAAGAGGAAGGAGGCAGCTGCTAGAACTCTTCTACTGGGACTAAAGTAGTAGAACTCTACTACTGGGACCTTCACTTAGGGAAAAAACAAACAAAAAAATGAGTTGGTGTGCTTGACTGAGTTGGGGGAAGGGAACTGTCATCTGTGCTGTTAGCTAGGTGAAGAGAAGAGTTGTAAATTAGGGGGTCTGACTTTGGCAACAGAAGGCCAGGTGGCTCTATTTAAAACTTCCTTAGTTAGCTTTTGACAAAGACCAGCAAGAGAAAGGATGCAGCTGTTAGAACTCCTCTACTGGGACTATATAGCCCCCCTCCCTCCCCTCCACCCCCTCACCCTTAGCCAGTTCCACTATTATAGGCACTGGATTTGACTGACAACAGGAACTTCCTGTTTGGGAGAAGGAAGGGAGTGAGTGATCACAAAGGCACAAAAGACTTGCCATCCTAGAAGGAAAAGAATAGCTCTCCCTCAGCCCCTAGCTGCTGGAGGTCTGTCTCTGAGCAAGAAGAAGGAGACTACTGAGGAATGCAGGAACTTCCTCTCCCAGAACAGGAATGGCAGGAGCTATAAAGGTATGGAGGCAGTAGTAATGAAGGGAAAAATAACCAAAAAACAAACAAAAAGAAGTAAACAGAGAGAGAAAAGAGTAAGCATACAAAACAACAGTTGAGGGGCCATAAATAAAACATGGTGGGAGTGGTGCAGTGCACTAGCTGTGGAGTGGCAGTTTTCTGGGAGACGTTTTGGAGGATGTGGTGTTGTTTCATCTGCAGGTACCTCTCTGAGCTGGGGGAGGAGGTTGCTTGTTTCCAGACTAAGTTGACCAGAATTCAGGGGACCTCCTCTCCCACCCAGGGACTACCAGAGCCAATGCTGCTGCCTCAGAGGTTGCCAAGAAAGAGGAGCAGTTGGACCACAGTGGGCTCAACGAGGGTGAGGGTGGAGGAACAGAGTTCTAGTTGTACCTCTCCACAATTCATATGCCATTCTGGCAGAGTGTGTTTCCTCTATGGAGGCACCCGCATTGGAGACCAAGGAGGATGCTGGGCACCTCCACAAAGAAGACCCACAGGAAGGTAGCACCGGACCCCACAGGGGAAGAATACAACTCCTGGTGGGGGACTCAATTGTTAGGCAGGTAGAACTGGGAGAGGTAGGGGCAGAGGGAGGTAAGGTGCCTGCCTTGTGCCATGGCTTAGAATGACAGGGAGCAAATCCTCAGGATCATGGGAGCAGCTGCAAGGGGCAGGGAGCTGGACATCATTGTCCACCTATGGACAAATGACCTGGCTGGGAATGGGATCAGAGCAATGCAGGAGGAGTTTATGAAGTTGGGAAGGGACCTTAGACAAGTAGTATGGAAGGTAACTTTTTCAGCAGTGCTGCCTGTCTATGGCATGGGTGAGACTAGGGTGCTCCTCACCATGGGATTCAATCAATGGTTGAAAAACTGGTACAGAGCTCAGGGTTTTGGCTTCACTGGGGACTGTGGGTCCACCTGGAGGTATACAGGCCTATACTGGTATGGTGGCCTGCATTTGTCCAGGAGGGGAACAAGGATCTTAGGTGATAGGTTTAAATGCTTCATTGGCAAGCATTTAATCTAGCCAAGGGGGGAGGCACTGAAAAGGAGTAGGGAAATCCCAGCTCCCACCAGAAAAGCAGGGTAGTTAGTGAGGTAAACACCAAAATAGAGAAGTCAATAGAGAGAAGGGCAGGAGAAAATGGAGAAATAGGCAAAAACAATAAGGACAGGGATGGGGCTAAAAGGGGTAAAGCCATCAAAAAATGGATGGCAATGAATACCAATGCCCATAGTCTGGGTAACAAGCTTCCTGAACTAGTGGCCTTGATGGAAGAGGGACACCTGGATATCGTGGCAGTCACAGAAACATGGTACATGGAGAACCATGACTGAGATGTCAACATACCAGCCTACACAGTCTACAGTAGGGACAGTGAGGATAAAAGAGGAGGAAGATGAGCTCTCTACATAAGGGAAGTGATCAAAACAATGGAACTAAAGAGTAAACAGGGAGGAAAGGAGGCACTGTGGGTCACCCTGGATACAAGAAATGGCACCACAATCCGCTCAGGTACTGTATACAGGCCCCCATCTCAGGGGGAGGAAATGGGTAGGGAAATGATAGAAGGCATCCTTTGGATGGCAGAAAAAGGTTACATATTGTCGATGGGGGACCTGAATATGCCACATGTTAACTGGACCACCTTTGCTGCAGCCACATCCAAGAGCAGGATCATTCTTGATGCCCTACAATGAGCATGCCTCAGACAGCTATTGTTGAAACCCACTCGGGAAGGAACAATCTGAGACCTGGTACTCTCAAATGGGGATGGACAGAGGATCCCAAATTTAGAAGTGGGGATGGAGAAACAATGGGGAAACATCAAAACTGCCATAACAGAGGCAACAAGCCTTTGTGTGAAGCAAATAAATCAAAATTAAGGAAAAAAACACTATGGTTCTCTAAAGTGGTGACAGGGAAGGTTAGGGAAAAAAAGATAGCAGTCAGGAGGTATAAGAAAACACAGAAGGAGCAGGACAGAGAACTGTGCCAGTTAAAGCAGAAGGAAGCAGGGAAGGCAGTCAGAATAGTAAAGTCCTTAACCTAGGAAAAGATAGTCAACTCTGTTAAGAAGGGGGATAAAACCTTTTATAGGCACATTAGGGAGTGAAGAAAAACCAAGGGAGGGATAGTGAGGCTGAATAAAGGGGAAGGTTGGGTGGGCAGAGGGTGACAATGAAAAAACAGGGATACTGAACAAATACTTCTGCTCTGTATTCACAAAAGAAGAGGAGGGGGAGGCACCCAATCCAATCAATAGAAGCACTCTGGATAGGGGGGTCAATACCAGTCCCTTCATAGAAGAAAAGGTTCTGAAAGAACTCCTAAAACTGAAGATGGACAAAGCAATGGGCCCTGATGGGATTCACCCCTGAATTCTAAAAGAACTAAGTGGAGAACTAGTGACACCATTGACTACCTTTTTAACAAATCATGGGAAGATGGTGTGGTACTTAATGACTGGAGGAGGGTAGATGTGATTCCCCTTCACAAAAGTGGGAGCAAAGCAGAGGTAGGAAACTACAGACCTGTTACGTGTGGTTCATAGCTCAGTGCGTGTACCACATACTGTAATTGGATAATGAAGGTTTGTGCTTGGATACAGAGGCCAGATAGGTAAGTAGGACATGGCTCTTCCTATATGTAGCAGTTTGAGTTGATCTGTGCTTAGGTACTTTGAACATAGTTTTACAGTGAGTGCTTATAGTACGATTGAGCTGGATAGTCTTGTGCAAAGTGCTTAGATGCTTGAGCTGATGAGTAACGTTGTTATAACTTAGTTTGGTTTGGCCTTACTCTGTATCCCACCTTAAAGAATGCTTAGTCCAGTATTATCAGACCCCCCCAAAGAATTATGATATCAACGATTGTTCTGTATCCGACTGATGAAGGAGTCGAGTAGGAAGACACCCCAAGAATATGAGTAGCAGCATGATTACCTCCTCCAACTCTGGAGAGTGTGACCAGTAGCATGTAGGAGAGGAAACCCCCCCTTGGGGGAACATCTGAGGAACCATGGCTACTGACCTGCCCATCCTTCTGGGCATACTAAAGGAGAGTAATCTTAAATAATCTAATCGGCTAATCTGAACCCCAAAGTTGTAGAACCCAATCCAGAGAAATGGAGAACTGAAGACGTATTGAATTGAGACAAGTCAGGTGAACAGAGTAAGCATCCATCTAGTAAACCCCAAGTTCGAGAATCCATGAGCAGGCCGTAATGAAAGAGAGTGGCATCTATGTTTGAAATGAATCGGAAGTGAAAGGTCGCAGGTGGTGAAGCACCCCAGCAGGCAAGGATGACTTCGCAGAGGAGATCCAAGAATCAAGGCTCAGCATCCATGTCAAGAAAGAGAACTGTTGAGCCAAGTTCTGGAAGGCATGGTTAGCAAATGAAGGCTGTGGAAATGCAGCACAAGAACTGGCATATGCTACGAAATAGGGAGGCTGGAGCAGTAGGAACCTCCAATCCAGAGAGGGGAAGCAAGGATTAAATAGGTAGAAAACATAGTGAATTTGTAGAAGTAGGTAAGAAGTAGTTCCAGCTCATGAGGAGCACAGTAGGTAGCAGTTCCGAGTTAGGCGGGATGACCTCTAGGCCCAGTAAGGGCAAAGCAAGCAGTATGAGCAAGTAGTGTAAATAAGTGGACCGGTACGTAGGTCAGTTGAAGTAGTAAGTAAAGCTACATGAGCAAACGAGTAACAGGGAAGCAGTAATGCAAGATTAGGTACATTATTGTGAGGGCATGAAGAATGGTACGAGCAAGGGAATCAGAGAGCTTCGTGGATCTAAATGGTTACATAACAATGTTGACATGTACGTTTCAAGCCAGAATGATACCTTAGCTATAATTGACTTATGAAGAATATTTTGACGAGTTGAATAGTCGAGCTTAGGAGTCCTAGATGGTGATAACTGAAGAGGCTGAGGCAATGAAGTAGCGCTGTCACAGGGTCCGAGAAGTGGTAGCATAGATCAGGATAGTGAAGGTCTTCAGCAGAAGCTCAACTAAGTGTTCTGTAAAGAGTGGAGCAGTAGTAATTCCATACGGCTGAAGCGGCAGAGCAAGGCATCCAAGAATAGATGATGAATGTAGAAAATCTGAATGCGAGTCCATAGTAAGGGTGCTCCTGGGCTGGCTGACATGGCAGCAGGTAGGCGTATAGTAGAATGCGTGAATCTCCAGGCCCCAAGCTCTGTGAGTCAGGTGCAGAGTAGAAGTAGCTAAATCCCCCAGCCCGATGGGCGAAGGCAGGTTGTAGAAGCAGGCAAATATGGTGCAGTATTATAGGAGCGAAGGACCTCCAGCCTGGAGGGGTGCAGGTCTGGTAATGCAATGGTGAACCTCCGGCCCTGTAGGGCGAGGCAGGTTACAGAGCAGGGGTAAATGAGTAGAATGGTGCTGTAGACTGTCGGATTCCGAAGATCGAGAACAATATGGATTGCAGTGATGGGACCTTGGCGAAAGAGTTAGCAACTGGATGAGGTAATAAGCATCCTGAAACTGTAGTAATTCAATGTTTTAGGCATTTGTTCATCCAAGGAAGACAATATAGAAGAAAATCAGCAGGGAGACCTGATGGATAGTACAGGTTCCGGAGAAGTTGAAGTAGCATGGTGACGAGCATCCAAGAAGTGGAAGGGAACATCTGAAGTACTCCAGAAACAATCCAATGGAAGGTGGAAACATAGGAGCATAGTTTGGAAAGGTAGGTCTGAATGAGTAAAGCAGCTTTGTAGGACGCATCCATGAGAATGAAGGGGAGCTAGCCCAATGATACAGGGGAGTGCAGCTAGACCATGTGTAGGTCAGTCGATGAACCATAGTTGGTACGGTTTAATGAGCATATCGCTGGTGAGTAACGGAATTAGTGAAATCCAAGAAGGCTAGCATGTGGCTAGACCATGCAAGGTCAGCTGGTAAGGTAAGTAATGAGTGGCAGCCAGCTCCAGGTAAGCTAGCATGCACAGCTGAACCTCTCATAGGTCAGTCGGTAAGATATGTAGAGTAGCAGCTAGCCTCATTTAAGCTAGCATGCGCAGCAGACCCCTTGAAGGTCAGCTGGAAACATAGAAACATAGAAACATAGACTTTGACAGCAGAAAAGGACCACTTGGCCCACCCAGTCTGCCCATTTCCCTACCTACTAGATAAGCTGCAGATTCTAGTTAACCAACAGCCTGCTTCCCGCAACCCCCCACTATAATTGCTTTGTGTCTGTCCCATGCATGTTTGAATTCCCCCACTGTTTTAGACCCAATGACCTCCTCAGGAAGGCTGTTCCATGTATCCACCACTCTCTCCGTGAAAAAGAATTTCCTCACATTACCCCTGAGCCGTCCCTGCTCTATCTTTAAACTGTGCCCCCTTGTTCTTACACATCTCTTTTTCTGAAAGATGCTACCCTCCTGGACTTTGCTGATTCCCTTGAGGTACTTGAACATTTCTATCATGTCCCCCCGTCCCTCCTTTCATCAAGGGTATACATATTAAGCTCTCTCAGTCTCTCTTCATATGGTTTCTGATGTGGACCCTGCACCATTTTAGTTGCCCTCCTCTGGACTGCTTCCATCCTGTCTATGTCCTTGCGTAGATGAGGTCTCCAAAACTGCACAGTACTCAGATGAGGTCTCACCAACTGTCTGTATAGAGGATAATCACTTCCCTTTTCTACTTGTGATGCCCCTTCCTATGCATCCCAGTATCCCCCTGGCTCTCCTACTGACTTTTCACATTGCTTACCCACCTTTAGGTCATCTGATATGACTACTCCCAGGTCCCTTTCCATTTTTGTTGTTGTTAGTACCTCCCCTGCTATTGTGTACTCTTCTCCTGGGTTTTGTTTCCCAGGTGCATTACTTTGCACTTCTTTGCATTGAATCTAAGTTGCCATATGTCTGACCATTCCTCCAACCTTGCCAAGTCCTTTCTCATCTTTTCTACCCCCTCTTGCGTATCAACTCTGTTACAGATCTTTGTGTCATCTGCAAAGGGCATACCTTTCCTCAGACCCTCTGCAATGTCACTTAAGATGTTAAAGGTTGGACCCAGTACTGAGCCCTGAGGTACTCCGCTAGTAACCCCCTATCTTCAGAATGTGTTCCATTCACTATTACCTTCTGTGTCCTGTTGTACAGCCAGTTCGCTACCGAGCACTACCCTGGGACCCACTCCCAGGCTGGCTATGATTATTAATCTTTTGTGTGGGACTGTGTCAAATGCCTTGCTAAAGTCTAGGTAGGCCATATCCACAGCCCCTCCCTGGTCTATTACTTTGGTCACCCAGTCAAAGAAATCAATTAGATTAGTCTGACATGACCTTCCTGCTGTAAATCCATGTTGCTTTGGGTCCTGTTCCCCGCTGGCATCTAGGTGCTCAAAATTCTTTCTTTCAGAAGTGATTCCATTATTTTCCTACCACTGAGGTCAAACTTACAGGTCTGTAGTTTCCTGCTTCTGCCTTGCTCCCACTTTTGTAAAGGGGAATCACATCTGCCCTCCTCCAGTCCTCAGGTACCACCCCATCCTGCCATGATTTGTTAAAAAGTGTGGTCAATGGTGTCACTGGGTCCCCCTTAGTTCTTTTAGAATTCTGGTGAATCCCATCAGGCCCCATTGCTTTGTCCACCTTGAGTTTTAGGAGCTCTTTCAGGACTCTTTCTTCTGTGAATGGACTGGTATCAACCCCTACCCAGAGTGCTTCTATTGTCTGGTTTAGGTAACTGCTCCTCATCTTCTTTTGTGAATACTGAGCAAAGTATTCATTCAGTATCTCTGCCTTTTCACTGTCTCCTCTGCCCACCTCCCTCTTCTTTATTAATCTCACTATCCTCCCTTAACCTTTCTATGCTCCTAATGTACCTATAAAAGGTTTTATCCCCTTTTGACCGAGTTGGCTATTTTTCCTTGGTTTGTGCCTTTGCTATTCTGACTGCCTTTCCTACTTCTTTCTGCTTTAATTGATACAGTTCCCTGTCATGCTCCCTCTGTGATTCCTTATACTTTTTGAATACAGCCTTTTTCTCCTTAACCTTCCGTGCCACCTCTTTTGAGAACCATAGTGGTTTTTACTCCACTTTGTTTTCTTTATTTGTTTACACAAAGACTTGTTGCCTCTATGATGACAGTTTTGATTTTTCTCATTATTCTTCCACCCTCCTATTTGGCCATTTGCTAGTGCATTCTTCAGGTGTTCACCCATTTTGCCAAAGTCAGCCCTTCTAAAGTCCAGTATCCTTGTTTTTGTATGGCTTATCTCCATGGTTGTGCTCATTGTGAAGCACACTGTGCAGTGGTCGCTTGTTCCCAGATGTCTACTGACTTCTAAATTTGTGATCCTCTCTCCATTTGAGAGTACCAGGTCTAGTATTGCTCCCTCCCGAGTGGGTTCCAGCACTAGCTGTCTAAGGTCTGCCCCCTGCAGGGCATCGAGAATGACCCTGCTCTTGGATATGGCTGCAGTACATGTCAGCCAGTTAACATCTGGCATATTCAGGTCTCCCATCAACAGTATCTCCCCTTTTTCAGCCATTTTGAGAATGTCCTCTATCATTTTCTTGTCCATTTCCTCCCCTTGAGACAGGGGTCTGTATACAACCCCTGTGCGGATTGCGATGCCATTCCCCATCTCCAAGGTAACCCAGAGTGCCTCTTGTCCTCCCCTTTACTTTTTAGTTCTGTAGCTTTGATCCCTTCCCTTATGTATAGAGCTACTCCACCTCCTCTTTGCCTTCCCTGTCCCTTCTGTAGATTGTGTACCCTGGTATGTTGACATCCCATTCATGGTTCTCGTGTACCATGTTTCTGTGACTGCCACAATATCCAATTGTTCATCTTCCATCAAAGCTACTAGCTCAGAAAGCTTGTTTCCCAGGTAAGGTAAGTAGAGTAGCAGCTAGCCCCATGTAAGCTAGCATGCGCAGCTGGACCATACGTAGATCAGCTGGTAAGGTAAGTAGAATGCAGCCAGCCCCATGTAAGCTAGCAGGCAGAGCTGGACCACATGTAGGTCAGCCAGTGAGGTAAGTAAAAGCAAAGGAGTCCCAGAAAGGTAAGCCAGCATGACTGGACCACACGTACGTCAGCTGAAAAGTGAGGTAGCGGTGAGAATCCAAATGAAGCAAAGCAGTGTGGAAACATCCAGGGATGACGAGGTGAAATCCTAAGACATGGTGAGATAGTAGCTTGACAATGGAGCACATAATGAGTCCTGGACAGATGGAGACGTGTGCACAGGCAAGGTGAGAGCAGGAGCATTAGCTGTAAGTGAACAAAACACAGTAACATAGTGAGCATCCAGAAACATTGCTGTACAGTCTAGGACATAGCCATAATAGTCCAGAATGGAGCATATTTATTTATTTATTTGCTTTTGTTAACCGGGTAAACACACTAGACAGCCAAGTGCCTATTTTCAGGTGTGACCTGGGAGATTACAAGGTACATACATGAACATCAGGCAAATACAAGTGGAGGATTACATTACATAGAGTTAGCACACAGGGACTTTACAAGCATCAGTACCATCAGGTAAATACAAGTGAAGAATTACTATAAAGTGACTAGAACACAGCGACATTGCAAACAACAACACCAAAAACAGGGATTACATTACAGTATTAACATTGCAGGCAGTAGGAAGAAGTACAGTGTGAATTCATCGCTCCAGGCAGCAAGTTGTAAGGCTTGCAGTTAGAACAAGGAGGAGTTACAGCTGGGATAGAGTGGGCCCAGTGCGAGATAAGGGAGTGCACAGTTATAGTGCTCACCCTGTTATGCCGGTGGGCCTAAGTGGTCAATTTTTATAGTTGCTGTGAGAACAGGAGGAGTATAAGCACAGATGTGCTCTACCCAAGTCATAATGTTTAGGTAGCATCTCAGTTTGTTGTGGCATCACAGACTGAGAGAGTTTGTCTAGTGCAGAGACAGGTGGTAGCCATTTTGAGAAAGCCCCAGAGGGAGGGTTTAAAGCACTGGTGTGAGGGGGAGGAGCAAGTGCTAGATGGAAGAGAGTTCCAAACCCTGGGCGCATACGCAACGAAGGTTTGGTCACCCATTTGTCTGCTAGTTTTTGGTACCAGGAGGGCATGGGAGCTGCTGGATCACAGGTTGTAGGAGGAAGTAGCTAGAACAAGGGTCTCAGCAAGTTTAAGAGGGGTGGCAGTTCTGACAATACTGTCAATGAAGTTGCCCATGACATAAAAGCGGTGAGTTTCCGGTGGGAGCCATTCAAGCCGGGTGTAAAGCTCACATCGGTGAGTGAGGCGGGGGGCTGAGAGCGCAAAATGGCATATGTTGTTGTACGCTGAGTCCCACTTTACTAGACTAGTTTTTGCAACATGAGCAAAGGTGATTAGTCCATAGCAAAGCGTGGGTAGGAGGACTCCCCTGGCTAGAGTGAGACAGGCAGCTGGAGTTGGACAACTTTTTGCTCTGTAAGCATGACCCAACTTGCAGTTTGAGGCCTTACATGAATTTCGTATGTGCAGGTTCATATCCAGCTGCGGGTCAAGGGTCACCCCCAGGTACTTGACCGAGCCTGCAACTAACAGTGGTGACCCATTGGCCCCAGAGATCTGTAGTGAATAAGGGGTGGCTTTTAACTTGGCTGCTGAGCCAAATAGCATGGCCTGCGTCTTCTGCAGGTTAATCATAAGTTTATGGTCCTGCAACCAAGTTTGGATGTGATCAAAGTCCGAGTTTAGTTTGGTGTTAATGGTGGTGATGTCCTGGGAACTGGACATGATGACTAGGTCGTCTGCGTAGAGCACTGAGATCCCTAGAACCGGAGCCAAGAGTAGCTCATTTATGAAGAGAGAGAACAGGAGAGGCCCCAGAACAGAGCCCTGGGGGACACCACAGTTTACCTGGGCAGGTTCAGACAGGACCTTGTTGAATTTGGTGTAGTGCTGCCTACCCATGAGGTAATTACTGATCCAGGCAAGAGCTGGGGAGGAGAAGCCAAGTGGCAGGAGAGAGGAGCACAGTAATGTGTGGTCTACCCGATCAAAGGCTTTCGAGAGATCAACAAAGATGACCCCGGTCAGTTCACCTCAGTCAGCAGCAGACCTGATCTCAGAGGTAACAACTGCTAGGGCCGTGGAGGTGCTATGCCCCTTTCTAAACCCATGTTGTGCAGGGGAGAGAAGGTTGTGGGTCTGTAGGTAATGGGTGACCTGAGAGGCGACTATCTTTTTCAGAAGCTTGCTGATCGCTGATAGGATTGCTATGGGGCAGTAGTTCTTAAGGTCTTTTGTGTCCCCTTGCTTGGGTACAGGTATAACCTTAGCCATCTTCCAGATGTCCAGGACTATGCCCGAGGTGAGCGATGCTTTGAAGACATGGGCTATGGGCTGGGCTAGTATTGATGCCCCTAACCTCAGCAGCTTGGGCTCCAGGCAGTCATGCCCAGCTCCAGTGTGTGGGGATAGGCCAGCAAGGAGCTTCTGGGCCTCCATGTCTGTTACTGCCTTGAGATAAAAGGGCAGTAGGGGGGTTGTCCCTCTGGGTGAGGAGGCCCGATCAGCAGGGTAGTGCGGCAGTTTGGGTAAAGCAGGCAAGTCAGTGAACTGAATGTTGAAGGCATTGGCAATAGTGAGAGGGTTGTTGCAGTTAACCCCATCAAGGAGCATGTCAGTGACCTGCGCTCTCATGGCCCCACCAACCACATTCTTAATGCTCTGCCAGAAAGTCCTCAGATTATTGGCTGTGGAGAGCAGGATGGACTGACAGTACTCACTTTTTGTGGAGCGAATGGCTGTCTTGCATGAGTTCCTCAGCTGCCTGTAATTCTGGAGGTCCGTGCTGGACAATGAGCACTTATACCTCACCCAGCATTTATCCCTTTGCCTCATGAGATTATACAGGCCTCCATGGAGCCATTTAGTTGCAGTGACCCTCACTGTCCTTCTTGTGAGGGGGGCATGCTTGTTTTGAAGTGGGGTGAATGCTTTTAGGAAGTTGTCAAGGGCATTTGAGGGGTCATTGGTGGCCATGACCTGAGACCAGTCAGTATGACGCAGGTCTGCAAGGAAGTCTCCAGCACTGAGTTTGGAGTAATCCCTCATTTGAATCACCTTGTGCAGGATTTTGGGAGGGGCGTTGCCCCATACGCAGTAGATGGGAGAATGATCCAATATAGCATCAGGTAGAATGTCACAGGAGATAATTTTCTCCGTTCTGTTGCTTAGCACCCAGTCGATGACGGAGCCCTTGTCGCCTCTGGGAGAGGGCCTCATGGGTTCTGAGATGAGCTGGCTTAGGACCAGTCCAGCCAACAGTGGTTCGTATTGCTGAACGCTATGACCTGCCCAGTTAAGGTTGAAGTCCCCAAGGACTAGTAACTAGTTTGAGCCAACCTTTGTGCTAAGACTGTCTAGGAGGTAGGGGAGCCCGGACACACCACCCTTAGGAGGGCTGTAGGCACAGATCACATGCACCTTTTTGGTGTTACCTAACAGGAGGAGGATGTGTAGGAACTCACAGAGCTGCGATGCAGATGGCGAGTGTCCTATGACTGAGACATTTAAGTGCATCTTGTAGTATATGAGTACTCCACCCCCCTCTTGTTCTGGGCCCTGTCCAACCTAATGAGGTTGTAGCCTGGCAGGTCGCAAGCTGAGTCAGGTATGTGTGGCTTATGCCATGTCTCAGTGATCCCCATAATGTCCGGATTATAGTGGGACACCCAAGCTGTTAGCTCAGTAAGGTTTGGTAGAATGCTGCGTATGTTTAAGTGCACAAGCCTCAAGCCTTTGGCCGATAGCCAGGAGGAGGGTGGTTTCAGGGAGGGTCTAGCGTTCATTGGACCTATAATTTGGACAAGGGCCCCGGCCAGTCTGTGCAGCACAGGACAGCCTCTCAGTGGAGGCATCCTGTCAAGCCGCCATGGGGGGGTTAGTCCTGTGGCCAGCCGAGTCGGGGTTTGTTTTTGTGAGATCACAAGTCACAGGGGCATAGCAGTGTACTCCCCTTGTGCAGCTCACTTCTGGGTTACCGGGCAGGTGCAGGCTCCCCCTGTAGGAAGTGAGGCAGTTGTGTTCCCATATGCAATGGCAGTTACCGCTAGCTGGGTAGCCCCAGTACCGAGTGATGCAAGAAGTAGGCTATTTGTTGCTACAGGCTTCAGGGGCTGCCACTCCATACCATGCAGGTTACTTGCCTCTAAGTTATGGTACTTCAGTGCAGGAAATTTTATCTGTTTCAAGAATTGTCAAGCATGCAGTGATTCTACCTGTCTCACTCACAGTTAAATCTAACTATTATTATAGCAGGATAGCTGGATGTTGATGCTAATTCAATTTACTTGCCAAGTCATGCACTGTGTTTTACAGTTGAAACTGAGTGACTCAAGTATTATATCAACATGCTGGCTAGCTATTAATGATACACGAAATTTATAATCATTCAACTGTTCTTTAGTGTCGTGGCCAGGTAACAATATGAATCAATAAGACTGATATATGAACGCTCAGTGATTTGCTACAGTCAGACTTAGTGATGACAGGGTAAGGGCCACAGCATTTTAGACAGTGAGGGCATTATTGTAGTTCTAGCTGTCTAGGTGTTGCAACAATGTAAGAGGAGACCTAGGCAGTAGATTGGATGATTCTCCAACTTGGGAGTAGACTATCACGTCTTGTGGGTGGAGCTAATGAGCATTTAATGGGAGGAGGGAATGGGGTGTGCTGGTGGGCCAAAAAACCCTTGCTTCCTCCTGCACCAGCTTCAACTAGTGAGCCACGAGGCTCAGTGGCCAGTATTTGAGCACTTTGGGTGATCGTCATCAGCCAATCAGGCGCAGTGCAGCAGATTCCAGTTAATTTGGTGCCCAAAAGCTCCCCCGTAGCTGTAAGTGTCCCCAGCCGACAGTCCAACAGTAAAAAAACTGCAACCCCAGTCCAGTGTGCAGTTCCAGGTGAACAGCTCATTTCCAGGCTCTGTGCCTGTTTCAGTAGTCAGGGGAGGTCTGCCTGCCCGCCCAACACAAGAAGCGAGCTGGCGCCTTGACCCAGGGACCTCTCTCCAGTCCTATTCAGGAGGGGGACCCTCCTTCGCAGAACCCCCTCGCTTCCTCCAGCAGCAGCTTTAACTAGTGAGCCACGAGGCTCAGTGGCCAGTATTTGAGCATTTTGGGTGATCGTCGTCAGCCAATCAGGCGCGGTGCAGCAGATTCAAGTTAATATAGATGTAATAATGAGCCAGCGGGGAGCAGCATGGAACTTGGGAGATCCAATACCGAGTGCTAGTATTAGATAGAAAAACTCCAATACAGTAGAATATCAGTAGCAGTACAAGTGCCATAACATCCCATAATCCAGTAAGTAATTTGAAAATCGGCCTCATAAGCTGGAATCTCAGCAGAACTACAGTGCCATCTAGCGATGAAAGTAGAATAGCCATGCAGTGAATGTTCTGCAATTAAATGGAAATAGGGAGTGAAGCTGTGGCTGGATGCACGAATACTGTGCTATGCTGGGAACAGTCTGATTCCTGTATAAAGGTAGAGCTGTAATGCACCAAAGGCCAGGGAGTGAGGGCTAGTGGTTAGAAATTCCACCATAGGAAGAGTCTGCAAGCTAGGAAGCAGTGCAAGTGAACTAGCAGGTATTGGGTCGACTCTGGTCGAGGCGGACTTGGCTGACAGGTGAGGATCCGTGTAATAAAAACTGTTGAGTGATAATACAGGAAGCCAATCAGTAGAGTGATACAGTAAGTGAACCAGAACCCTGCATTGTACAGATGAGCTCAAGCTGTCTCGAGCCGCGGGTAATGTAAATGCTGACAGTTAAGCAGAGTCTAGAAGAGCAAGGTAGGTAGCACCTAGGAGTATGGAACAAGATGCGGTAGAGGTCATTTGCATGAGGCAGGAAGCTGGTGGATGGAGTAGGTGAGGTCGATCCGGTAGCTGGGAGCTGAAAGGAGAAATCCTATGGATGCGAACTGAAAGGCGGCAAGGGGCAGCAGTTGCAAGAAAGAAACAGCCAAGGTAAGCAGGGGAAAAACAGAAGTAGATGCGGCTAACAAGCAGCCATTTAGGCAGAGGAATGAGGAGAGCTGAGGAGGCAGGAGCAAGGCAACCTCCCCCCAAGCAATACAAACAAACAAACAAGGCAACGGATGAAACGGCGGCGGGGGGAAGGCGGAGAGAAGATAGGAGAACAAACAGAATGGGGGGGCAAGGGAAGAAAGCACAAAAGCAACCACAACCCCAACAGAACATCAGTGAGCGCAGCGAGTGCGACTCGCTCTAAGCAGAGCGGATGTAGCTTGTTAGCTTATGTAGGATGTGGGGGAGGAGCTCTTCCCCCACATAACTTCAGGTGATAGCCTATCATTTAGTTTGACCTCAGTGTTAGGGAAAATGATGGAATCACTTCTGAAAGAAAGAACTGTTGAGTACCTAGAGGCCAGTGGGGCACAGGACCCAAAGTAACGTGGATTCACAGTGGGAAGGTCAAGTCAGACAAATCTAGTAGATTTCTTTGTCTGGGTGACCAAAGTAGAGAACTAGGGAGGTGCTGTGGACATTGCCTACCTAGACTTTAGCAAGGCATTTGACACAGTCTGACACAAAAGATTAATAAACAAATTAGCCAGCCTAGGAGAGGGTCCCAGGGTGGTAGCCTGGGTAAAATATTTGCTGGATAACAGGACACAGAGGGTAATAGTAAACAGAGTCCACTCCAAAGAAAGGGGGGTTACTAGTAGGGTACTGCAGGGTTCAGTACTGGGCCTGGTCCTTTTTAACGTCTTCATAAGTGGCATTGTGGAGGGACTGGAAGGAAAAGTATGCCTCTTTGTAGATGGCACAAAGATCTGCAACAGGGTTGATATGCAAGAGGGAGTGGAAAGGATGAGAAGGGACTTGGCAAGGTTGGAGGAATGGTCAAAAGTATGGCAGCTTAGATTCAATGCAAAGAAATGCAAAGTAATGCACCTGGGAAACAAAAACCCAGAGGAAGAGTACACAGTAGGGAAGAGGTACTAACAACAATAAAAATGGAAAGGGACCTGGGGGTAGTCATATCAGGTGACCTAAAGGTAAGCAAGCAATGTGAGAAGGCAGTAAGGAGGGCTGAGGGGATACTGGGATGTATAGGAAGAGGCATCACCAGTAAAAAACAGGAAGTTATTATCCCTCTGTACAGACAGACGGTGAGACCCCATCTGGAGTACTGCGTGCAGTTCTGGAGATCCTATCTCCACAAGGACATAGACAGGATAGAGGCAGTCCAGAGGAGGGCAACTAAAATGGTGCATGGTCTGCACCAGAAGCCATATGATGAGAGACTGAAGGAGCTTAATAGGTATACCCTCAAGGAAAGGGGGGGGAGGGACATGATTGAAACTTTCAAGTACCTCAAGGTAATCAACAAAGTCCAGGAGGGTAGCATCTTTCAGAAAAAGAGATGTGCAAGAACAATGGGGCACAATTTAAAGATAGATGAGGGCAATGTGAGGAAGTATTTTTTGCAGGGAGAGTGTGGTGAACACATGGAACAGCCTTTCTGAGGAGATTGTGGGGTCAAAAACAGTGGGGGAATTCAAGAATGCATTGGAGAGACATAAGGCAATTCTGTTGGGGGGTACAAAGGAGTAGGCTGTTGGTTGACTAGGATTTGCAGCTTTGGGTAGGGAAATATGCAGACGGAGTGGGCCAAGCGATCCTTATCTGCCATCAAAAAATAAGTCCTTCTTTTTAGGGTATATTTTAATTCCAAGTTTCAGTCTCTCACTCTCTTTGTCTTTGTAGCAAAAGCATTGCTGCTCTTTTTATAAGTCTTTGGGAACTCGTTAAGAGACCCTGCTTCTCACAGAATGTTCTTGTAAGTTTGCAGAATGTTCTTGTCAGTTTCGATGCAGGTGCAGCAAAAAGAATGTAGTGACCCAGAAATGACCTCCTTTTTACAGCTCTGCAAAAGGCTTAAAAAACTGCATCTCAGGTTAACCCCTTTAGTTCCAAATAGCCTTTTGCAATCATTTCAATAGTATTACTATATACCGTTTTAAACAAAAGGATCCCAGTATCAGTGACATTTCCACATAAATATTTACATATATTGTTATACCCACAGATGTGCAAGGGGGGGGAAAAAAGACAGAAATAGCAAGGAAAGGCAGAGAGACAGTGAGAGGTGGAAAATTGTGAAACCGTTGGAGAGATCAGTTCCTAGTTCTCACAAGAAAATTTGGTTGCACAACCAGAGAAGAGACAGAAAAGGAGAGGATAGAAGAGACCCTTATGTTTAAACTCTTTCTGCATAACAAGTGGGTCAGGGCCTTATTCAACTCTGTCACAGTAAGTAAGTTTTTATTTATAAAGTGCCCTATCCCTAAAGCTCAGGGTGCTATACAATACATGAACAGTAAACAGTAAGTTAAAATACAGATATCAAAGAGAAGTATAAATACCCAACTTTAGGACAGCACTATTAAGAACAAAACAACAGCAAATAAAACACAAGGACTGATATCAAGCTATGTTCCAAAGGCTTTCCTAACAAGATGGCCATTCAGTCCCTGCTTACAGGCCTCCAGGGAAGGGGCCTTCCTCAAAGATCTTGGGAACAAATTCCACAGGGCTGATGCAGCCACTACAAATAGTGGTGGGCAAGTAGCCCCAGTCGCTCATAAAGTGATCACAGGTGGCGGTCAGCAGTGCTCCTCAGCCAGCAGTGGAGTGACTTCGCATTGCAAATGGAGTAACATAAAGTCCATTGAAAACAATGACTTTGCATTACCGCCTCCCAAACCACTACTCCACACTTAAGGCGGTACATTGAAAACAATGTATTAGCCTTACACGCTTTGTTTTAAGCTCCAAAGGCAAATTTTGCAGTGTTTCATGGGATTTCAGGTCACATGGGCTCTAGATTGTTCTGCACAGCCTCAGTTTGGGGTAGTGTGTGTGTAGGAAGCTGTAGGAGACAATCTGCTCTGAGAGCTCTCTGCAATTCAAACCTTCAAAAAGCTGTTAAAAAAGCCTTTTTGAGTAATTTTTTTTGCTGCAACTTTAGTTCATCAATCAATCAATCAATCAATCAATCAATCTATCAATCACTTTATTTAACCAGGCATATTCGATTATAGGAAACCCTCCTGTGCTCATATCATCGAGCATTTATTGTTTGTGTATGGATTTTGAAAGTTAATGTACAACATTCAGTCTGTGTACTGAGAGACAGTGGAAGTGTGCTTTGGGGGAAGGGTGTATCTGTGGTGTAGGTGGATTAACTTGGAGAAAAGGACAGTGCTTTCTGTTTTGGTGATATTTTTCTTGTTTAACTGTGTTAATGTACACACAGTAATATTTTTAATATTTCTTGCCATTTTTTTGCTGGTTATTGTGGTGCAGCAGTGCATAATTTTAGTTTGTTTAAAATATGTGGTTATATTACTGAAGTTTTTCAATTTGCTATACATTACTTAGTGTGTGTGTAGTAATAGCAATCATCATCAAATCAGACACCTTTTATTGTCTCCATAATAATTTCAGCAATGTGAAGCTGCTATCCACTGCAGCTGTGTGATTTTTCTACTTCTTTGTGGTATCTTTACTGGTACTGGTACCAGTACTAGTGACTGTTACTGCAGCAGTACAGTACACTGCCCCCCGCGCCCACCCCAACCGGTAAAGGTATTCTTTTCCAGATTTGAATTTCTGATGGTGAGCACTGGTTAGGTATTGTGCCTTTGTTTCTGCATCTCTTCAGTGCACAGTACAATCTTAATCTGTCTGTGCATTTGCATCTCTTTAGGGCCCAATCTCCATCTGTAACTTAAGTCACAGTTGTTTCTTTGGCTTCCCTTCAGAGTACTGGACAGGTGTGGTGCTTAATTCTGCATGAACATTGTACTCATTAATATGCATTTTTAAGTCAGGACCATCATCACGAGTCACTGTGATACAAATCCGTTCTTCATCATCACAGTCACAAATGCAGTCACAAATCACGATTCACGATCATTCACGTTATGAATCACATTCATTTTTTCTAGTTACTTGGATGTATTATAAGCCTGTTTTGTAGTATCTCTCCAGGCTTCACCACCCCACCATTATACTCATTGATACGTGTTTTTAAGTCTGGGAGTTTTAAGCTACAGCTCATCAGGGAAGTACAGCCGTAGGCAGTAAGCATTCACGTTTCTTCATCATCACGGTCACAAATGCAGTCACAAATCACGATTCACGATCATTCACGTTACGAATCACAATATTAATTTTTTTTTCTAGTTATTTATTTTATTTATTTATTTAGCTTTTGTTGACCGGGTAAGTGCACTAGACAAATCCTGCCTATTTTCAGGCACAACCCGGGGGAGGGGGATACAGATGAATGCCAACTGATCTTGAACCAGATTAAGCTGTTGGTGGTATTTTTAGTGAATGAGGGAAATTTGGCCAGGACACGGGAAATTCCCCTACTCTTTTCGATAAATGCCATGGGATCTTTAACATCCACCTGAACTACCACCAATCCAGGCAGATGGGACCTCGGTTTAACATCTCATCCGAAAGACGGCACCTCAGAAATGCAGCACCCCTCTCATGCTGCATTACAGTGTCAATACTGGGATATTAACCCAAGTGCCAGATGTGGGAACTGAACCCACAGCCCTCTGATCTCCTGGCCTCAGAGGCGAGTGTGCTACCTACTGAGCCACTGACACTGCAAGTTACTTGGAGGATGTATTGTAAGCCTGTTTTGTAGTAACTCTCCAGGCTTCACCACCCCACCATTGTACTCATTGATGCATGTTTTTAAGTCCGGGAGTTTTAAGCTACAGCTCATCGGGGCCCGGGGAAGTACAGCCATAGGCATTCACGTTTCTTCAGCAGCACGGTCACAAATGCAGTCACAAATCATGATTTACGATCATGTCATGAATCACAACATAAATTTTTTTTAATAGTTACTTGAACGTATTGTAAGCCTGCTGGTCACGGTGCTGAAGAGGGATAGGATCCACACCTGGGCCCGTGAAAACAGGCACATCCTGCTCCAGAGGACCTGGTGCTGGACTTGGTGGTGGTGGTGGCGGTTCAACTGCCTCAGAGTCAGGACAGGAGGCGGTGCTGGTCCTGCTTTGGGGGGGCACTCACAAGTTTTGAGTGGTCCAACAGGAATGGGCGCCCATGCCCTCCACACATGCACACGTTATGATGATTACCACTACCACGCTCTCCCAAAGCTGCCCCATCCCAGACATTCCCTCACCCTGGTCCATCTCTCCTACTGAGCTCCGTCAGTCCGAGCAATCACTACTCACACTGTCACACAACACACACACAAAGTCACACACACACAGACAAACAACTAACTACTTATAAACGTAAGAAAAATAAAATTTACAGAAAGAACAAATTAAGTTAAAAAGAGTACAGAAAAGACAAAAAAATGTAGCTTTTAAAAAAGCTGTTGGGTCGAAATCAAAGTTTAAATATCCTCCTCACTCTGATCTAAAAGTATCAGCAGTCACAAAACACACTACTCTCTCTCCGTCTGCACAGGAGAAAGTAAAAGTGTCTGCTTGTATGACTCACTTTCTTCCTGCCTAGCTAAAAGCATGTGACTTACAGTACTGTAAACCATGTGATGTGTTGGGGGGGCTGCCAAATCTGAAACACCAAGTGGATCACTTAGAATCCTAATGAGGAATGCAAAGTCCATTAAAAACAATGACTTCACCTTACTTTGCGTTGCCATTCTGCCTTAACGCGAAGCGGTAATGACAAGGCGAAGTGAGCACTTTGCATTGTCCACTCCATGTAGCGGAGCAGCAATGTGAAGTGCCCACTTCACGTTCACTTCACCGGCGAATTTTAAATTTGCTGCATCTCTAACTACAAATGCACAGTCACCAGTGGTTTTTAGCTGGGCCCCTGGGAATCACTAGAAGGCTGGCCTCAGAGGAGCAGAGAGAGTGATGAGAGTGGAGAAGAGTCAGGACATCACTCAGATAGCTAGGACCCAGACTGTAAAGGGCTTTACAGGTGAGAAGACCCACCTTGAAGGAAATTCTCCACTTCACTAGCTGCCAGGGCAGATCATGCAGCACCAGGGTCATGTGACATGACCTCAGGGGGCTCGTCAGTAACCTGGCCACCATATTTTGCACAAGCTGCAAGCGATGCAGGACTCCTCCACTAGCCCCAAGGTAGGGAGCATACAATAGTCAAGTCTGGACGTCACAAATGCATGCACCAGTGATAACAGGTCCTCCGGTGGGATAAGACTTTTTATTTGGGCAATAGTCCTCAAGTGTTTAGTGGTATGTAATTGTTATTAGATCATTGTTTGTATGTAAATTGTTACATTTGTATGATTAAATTGTATTGTGTATATGTTTTTGTGTATTACATCTTGACTGTAACACAGTTTATGGTCCCGGGTCGCATTTGAAAAAGGGCCTTGGCTCATATTGTTTACCCGGTAAACAAAAGTTTAAATAAATAAAAAAAATAAAAAAAGCTGATGACACCTGAGCCTCAAGTGTCACTCTGTCATGGAGGATAATGCCCAGGTTTTTTACCTTTTTAGAGGCTGTCAATGGGGTGAGGCCCAGCATCAGTCCAAAACTCACCCCATCAGTCTCCGCCTCCTGCCGATGACCAGGCTCAGTCACTAGAACCTCCATTTTGTTCTAGTTGAGCCTCAGTCAGCTAGAAGACATCCAATCATGGATCTTGACCAAACATGCATTTAGTACCTCCAAGACAATAACCATCTCAGGCACAAAAGACATATACGGCTGGGTATCATCTGCATAGTATTGGAAACCCATGCTGTAATGCCTGATGACCTCACCCAGGGGAATCATATACATGGCAAACAACATGGGCAAGAGGATCAAACCCTGGGGGATTCCATAGGGTAGGGGCCTCAGGTAGGAGGAGAAACTTCCCATTGATACTCTTTGCATCCTACCAATAAGAAAAGACTCAAACCAGTTGATGATTGTACGGGTGAGTCCACAGAATCCCCAAAGGTGATCCAGCAACACACCATGATCCACAGTGTTGAATGCTGAAGAGAGATCAAGGAGAACAAAAACTGACTGTTCACCTCTGTCTCTAGCCCTGAGGAGGTCATTAGGCACGCGGACTAGTGCTGTTTCAGTACTGTGCTTAGAAGTGAAATTATGAACTGAAGTTGTGACAGTATTTTTAGCAGATAGCACCCCCCCTTTTCTGCTGACATGTATAGTTGGCATACTTCCTGACTTTCGTAGGACAGATTATTAGTAAAAGTCTCACACAAATTATTCAGATGGGGGTAATATTTTGCTGTGGTGGGAGTGGAGGGTTTGTTTCCACAAATACTTTTTCTGGTGGTTGTGTGACTTGTGGCTGCTTTTTTTTTGAGTTTGTGTTTTGCACGTTTGCTGGGGGTTGCCCACTATATCTGTGATGTGCCACACTTCACATGCTTGGTACATTTAACCCTAAGTTGATTTGTGGGATCAGGTACTTGGAGCTGCACTTACTGTATTGACTTTTTTTTTTTGATTGAGGTTCCTAGTGAGTGTCTATTACATCGTTGCTTTCTACCTACTATACTTCTTCACTGTTCTCTTCATATTGATCCTCACCCTTATCTTTAACAAACTTTTTCTTGACTTCCTGTCCATCCTTAGGTTTTGGAACTTTGGTGTGGATAGACTGGGGATAATTTTTACTGCCTTTCTCATCTAGAATCATGGTAACCAAGTCAGCTACTATCACCTTGCACAATTCCTTGCGGCACTAAATAACTAGTATTAATATTTAGTGACAAGGCATAGGGTTGTTTTTAGAGTTTAATCAGGGTGGGTAAGTGAGTTGGTGTAAGGAGTTAGCTTTTTTGTTCTGAGGTCGGATACTGAATACTACATTCCGTTTGGAGGACTATTCAGGAGGTACAAGAAGTGATTTACAAGTAGCAATGAGGGGTTGTCTATGTCCGTGAATTACTGACCTGGAGCCTGTGGGATTACCTTCCTTGGCCAATTCACCTTTGCTACTGCTGCTGCCGGCGCTTGCGGCCAGGTCTGGCTTGGTGTAGACTTCTGTGGACTGCCTCTGGATTTCTTCCACAGAGGACTGGTAGTGTGACAAGGGATTGTTGCTAATGTATTCTGTTTGACTGTGGGGAACCTGTGCAGTATAGTGCAGGTTTCCACATTCCTCTGGGACCTCGGTGTGGTTGGACTTCACATGCAGAGCCCTGCTTGCATGAAGTATCTGCCAGAAAACTGCCCTTCTTGTTCTTGGTGGAGGTGCTCCAAAGGCACCATCTTGCTTCTGTCCTGGGTGGGGATTTCCTCTGAATTACTTCAACTCCATGGACTTCGAGCACTGGTGAGAGAAGTGTCCATGACTTTTAGAACCTTTCCTGGCGAGTCTTTGCTTTTTTACATCTTGACTGTAATTTGGTGATGAGAAGCCCCTGCTCGAGTGAGAATCTTGCTGGGTTAGTCCCACCACACGCT
Organism: Neoceratodus forsteri; assembly: GCA_016271365.2. Taxonomy (NCBI): domain Eukaryota; kingdom Metazoa; phylum Chordata; order Ceratodontiformes; family Ceratodontidae; genus Neoceratodus; species Neoceratodus forsteri. Next base: position 345,194,392 of record CM028136.1, read on the forward strand.
CAGCCTTTCTAAATATTCCCCTGTTACTAACATTTCAGTCAGCATCACAATATGGACATTCAGCAACCGGTGAGAGCATTTTGCCAAATGCTGTGTTGGCAGCTGCTGCTTCAAAGATCTCTGGATGTTACTAGAACTAGCTTCTTATTTAACTTCGGACCTTGCTATGCTTGGAGCGTGTGTGAATTCTGCACTCTATCTTCCTCCTGTAACAAATTTGCTAACAGCTTGAGGTTTTAAAATTAGGGGGCAGGGTTTTATTTTATTATTTTGGGTGATTAGATAGGCTTATTGAGTGTGTGTGTTTGTAGGAGTGTTGATTAGGTAATCTTTGTATTAGTTGTCTGAGGAGTGTGAAAGGAAAATTGTTAGATCATAGTTTAGTGATAGGTTTTTTGAGCTGGTTTTAGTCGGTGGTGGGTTGAGGTTTTAGTGGCATGTTTGTTGGGTGAACGTATGGTTAGGAAATTGCTGTATTAGACTGAATGTGGTATGAGTGTAGTTAGGGATCTTTGTTGTTTTTGGAAGGTAAATTTGAGTGAGCTGTTTCTGTGGGGCTGGGTTTAGCTGGTTAGCTCGGAATATGTCGGGGCTCGAGACCCCATCGTATCATCTATGATGCTGCTCAGTTGCATGACCTTTGCCCCTTTATTGGCCTCTCCATTCCAGCTGTGACAGCAAGATTCTGTCTGGAGGTCAGCATTCTTAGGGGCAGGGGAGGCAGGTGGCTGCTAGGTGTCCTGGGTATGGTGGAGGTGAGAGGTATCAAGGTAGTGGGGTGCAGGAGACATGCTGGGTTTAGACGGAACCTAGAGAGAGGCCCCATGTGTTTGGTTTCCATCCCCAGGGCTCCCACCAGACCAAGTGGGCAGGTAGCCAGAGGGGTTGCAGTGGCTCCAAGTCCCCTTCAGGCAGTGTTATGTAGTGCCAGATCGATGAGAAACAAGACCGCTATTATGGCGGACTTGATTTCCTCAGTTGATCTGGCTTGTATTATGGAGACCTGGTTGGGTGACGATGCTGATCCAATTTTTGAGGCAGCTGTCCCCGCTGGGTACTCCATAGTACAATGCCAGAGGTAGGAATGCAGGGGCAGGGAAGTGGCCATCTGTTTTAGATCTGGCCTGAATTTCACCGTGCACACAGAGGGGACCTCTAGATCCTTTGAGTGTGTAGCAGTGTGTGGGGGTCCAGGTGCAGCTTGTAGGATTCTCCTTATATACCACCCACCTGGGGTGGGAGGGGGAAATTCCTGCAGGAGGTTGCAGACTTCATTGTCGGCAAGATATTGGAGTCCGCCATGTGTTTGGTTCTGGGGGACTTCAGTGCCTGGGTTGATGATGAATCCTCACAATTGGGAACTAACCTCCTCCAGTTGATGTCTTCATTGGGCCTTTCACAGGTTGTTACCTCTGCAACCCACCAACATGGCCACACACTGGACCTGGTATTCTACCAGGGCCTTGAGATAATTAATCTCAAGATTCATCAGGTCATTTGGTCTGATAATAGCATGGTTGAATTCTCATTCAGGGCCCCCCCCCCGAAAGTTCCCTTCCCATTGAGATGATCAGGTACCACCCTTTAAGAGGGTTGTCCCAAGAGGGACTTCTGGCACCGGCTGATTTATCTAGTGTTGTCACTGCATGAGTGGTTGGCACAGGTGAAGTGGTGGCCGCCTATAATAGGGCTGTCTCCAGGGTGCTCGATACCATTGCACGGGCCTGTGTATGACCCAAATCCTCTCACTTGAGATCTCCTTGGTTTGATGAGGATCTCAAGGTGATGAAGATCAGAGTTCGGATGTTGGAGCTTTGCAAGAGGAGGATCGGGTCAGATGGTGACAAAATAGCCTTGTGTGCTCACTATTGTGAGTACCAAGGGGCAATCAACCATAAGAAGACAGAGTCCCTGTCAAGGGAGATTGCTGCAAGGAAGAACTGACCTGCTCAGCTTTTTTGGACTGTCGACAGACTTTTGCACCCGGTCTGTTTCAGCCAAAATAGACTTTTTCTGTCACATTATGTGAGGAGTTTGCTCGGTTCTTCTCTGATAGAGTGTCCTCTATCCATCAGGGGTTCCTTCATTGAACTGTGCTGTGGTCTGCAGTAGTTGACTGGGAGGGAATAGAGGCATCCCACCTATCTGGGAGGAGTTTTAAACTGGTAGAGGTGGCTGAGGTCATTGAGGTCACCTCAAAGCTGAAACACACATATTGTGAACTGGATCTGGCATCGACTCATTTCTTGATGGGAGGTATTGGTTCCATTGATCCAGTGTTCACTGGAATAGTCAGGTATTCATTATCAGAGTTTTTTTTTCCAAATGCCTTGAAAGAGGCTGTGGTGAGGCCCTTGCTGAAGAAGCCGTCTCTCGACATGAACATTCTAGTGAATTACCATCCTATCTCCAACCTCCTGTTTTTGAGTAATTTTGTTGAAGGAATTGTGGCGTGATAGCTTGAGGAGCATCTTCTGACCTTTGACATCTATGAGCCACTCCAGTCTGGTTTCAGAGCCAGGCATAGCACTGAAACACCATTAGTCGGGGTGCATAATGACCTCCTCAGGGCGAGAGATAGAGGAGACAAAGCAATTCTTGTTCTCCTAGATCTCTCACCGGTGTTGCATTCTTTGAACTGGCTGCCTGTCAGGTGGAGGGTTATCTTCAAGGTGAATCTTCTCACCTATAAGGCCCTACACAGTCTAGGCCCTGGTTACTTGGCTGAGCTCTTGACACCCTGCTCTTCAGTCCTCTTCCTCTGCTCTTTGGCCAGGGGCCTCCTAGAGCTTCCCAGGACTAAGTTAAGAACTACCGGCAACCATGCTTTCAGTGTCGCCAGCACCATCCTGTGGAATGCTTTACCACCATCTGTATGGGAGGCCCCGTCAGTCAAAGTATTTAAAAGGGTCTCAAGGCCCATCTGTTTTCCCTGGCCTTCCCGAGTGAGGGGTTGTGACCAGCATTAATTTTAGGACTGCTGCAGTATTTTAGATTATTTATGCTCATCTTACTGTGTTATTTTATCTGCTGAGATTTTCTAGATCATTTAATTTTTGTTTATTGTGTTATTTTATTCATTTTGTCTGTCCTACTCTGCTCTTGTTTTGATGTAAGGTGCCCAGAGCCACGGGGATTGGGCATGGTAAAACTTGCCTTGCCTAGTGCTGGTACCTACCACACCCAGTGATGATGATGTCTACTTTCCCTTCAGTACATCCCAGCATTCAGCTCCCTTCCCTATCCTTTCCCATCTCTATCCTTTCCATTAGCCCTCCTCATCATATACCAACAGCGTCCACACTAAAGTGATTGGAGTTCTGCGTGCACAACATAACAGTAGTAGTAGTAGTAATAAAAGTTCATTTTTCTACAGAATTAGGGCCTGATCCACTGAAAGGCAGGGATATGCACTGATTCACACATATTCCTGCTCTTTATCTCTACACACTAGTGTCTATTTGCACCAGATGGCATGTGGGTAAAGGGGTAGCATAGGGGTCAGAGCAGAGCCGGACACTAGGCATCTAATCAGATACCCATGTTGGATCTTAGCCTGCAAACTGAGCCTAGCAGAAGACCTCTTGCCTGTAGCCAAATTGCCTGACACCAGAACAGATCAGGTAGCCAAGGGGAGGGGGGGAGGAAAGGGGGAGGATACAATTGGTGGTTTTAGGTAGATGTTAGGTCTTCCTAAGGGAGGATTGAATCTATGGCCAGAGGAGAGGAATTATGAGGGGTATATAGGATCCAACTTATTGTAACCCAGCCTCTTTGGTTCCCGATCTCTTGATGAGATTTTTCATCTGACCAGCAGCAGCAGCAGCAATAAGATAGCAACAAAACTAGTAGGCAGTTGGGACTGAGGCTTTTCCTTGCTTAGACTGTGGTATGGCAGGCAGTGTAGCTGGCAGTACAAGTGGAATTGTTTTAATCAGCCATATCTCTCAACCTTTTAGCACTGAAATAAGGGATACGGACACTGAAAATGAGGGACAGTGAAGGAATCTGACCCAAGAAATGAGAGGGTCACATCCTAGTAGTAAGTAATAAAAATCTATTTTTAGACCAGAGACAGATGGAGTGTCACATCATTAGGACCAACATCCTATTTACAAGATGGTCCTGCGAGTGATTTGTTAAATCAAAGTTACCAAGTACATTTACAATACAAAACAAACATCCAATACAATAATACATTTCATATGAAATCATTCACCATCAGAAAATGGAACACAAATCTGTACAGTGACAAACAATGGAAATGTTTGAATCAGCTGGATTAATTCAACCATTACACATGCAACATGTACCTAATTCCTGTTTTAGATCTGTTATAAATAATTTTGTATATTGTATTTGTTATATGTTTTATTGAATTCCATAAAGTAATTGTGATAAACGGAAACCTCATGTCATTGTACTTATTTATGAACTTTGGAAATGTAAAATTTCTTAGATTTATATTTCTTAAATTTTGTTGGTGTGTTTTCCTTTCTAATTTGTCATATAAGTAAGTAGGCTTACTCAAGTGCAATACTTTATGGATTTGTTTAGCCACATACTCAAACATGGAGATACAAGCTCAGACTGATATGGAAACCATGTGCTCACTTGTACAAAGTTTATGGCTGCAAAGTGAGAACTAAGCTGATGTTTTGCTGATGTATACAGAAAAGGGGGCTCTGGAATGTGGCTGGATACCAAACGCACCACAGCTGGCTCCTTACACTGAGTGGAACTGAAGCACATGTTCTGCAAATCTCTCTGCATCCTCTCCATTCCATATGGTACACCTCTTTCCTCTCCCCTTCACACTATTTTCTCTTAAAGTTCCTTATTTCCAGCCTCACCACCAATGCTCACATTGCACACATGTGCCACACCACTACACTTTCATTTTCAGCTAGTTTGGTATAGTGATGGTGGCATGGCATCAGGCCAGATGGCATGTGTAGTTGGACCAAGGCAGCAGCATGTTGAATCCATGGTCATCACAGTGCACAATACAGTCAGCACAGCATGGATAGCAACAGCAGTAGGAGGAGGCTGAGCAGTCATATCCAACAGTAGAATCTTCCACCACTGACACTGCTCCGTGGTCATCAAAGTGCACAGTATAGTCAGCATGGATGGCAGTGGCAGCAGGAGAAGGCTGAGCAGTCAGCTCCGACAGTAGACTCCCGCAGCAGTGGCACTGCTCTAAGAAGTATTCCCACACGGCACTGAAAAAAATGAGAGGGGAGTACTCAGCTCACCTCTCCCAAAGTAGGAAACTACAGCTGCTCAAACTAGTGCCTCAACGGAGTGCATCTCCCACGTGTTATTAAAAAAAACACTCTGCAAATGTACTCCTCATTTTGGTGAGTCAAATACACAACAGTAGGGTAGGTGGGTATGTAATTTATAAATAAAGTGCAAAACATCAGCTCACCCACTATTGAAGACTCCTCCTAAACTAAGAGATTAAGTACTGGATTGGAGGGAGGCCGGTTGCTTTCAGTTAGGCCAGCATTGATTCCATGTCAGGAGGCTTTGTTTGAATAGGTCTCAGGCAGGCTAATCTCTAGTGTCTTCAAATTCTTAGGTAAGGCAACTTGCTCAGATTTTAGCAGACTTGCATTTCACCACAAGTGACTCATCATAGGATGGCCATCATTATTACTCACACGCCCAGTACAGATATGGACTGTTGTTATCAGGCTAATAAAAATAAAACTTTATTGATGTGTTTGAGGAGGAAGTTTGCTCAGATTTTAGTATGCTTACATTTTGCCACATCATAGGATGGCCATCACTCTGTCTTACATGCCCAATACAGGCTAATAATAAATTAAAACTTTATTGATGCGTGAGGAGGATGTTTGCTCAGATTTTATGATGTTTGTATTTTGCCACATCACTGGATGGTCACGACTCTGTCTCACACACCCAATACAGTCAGTTGTCAGGCTAATAAATAGAACTTTATTGATGAGTGAGGAGGATGTTGGAATAAATACTGCTGGGCTTGGAATTTTTTAAGGATATACTTATTTCTTACATTAGTTTACTTTTCTTGATTTACTTATGTAGTCTTATAACCTTCCCATAGGTTCACAAGCATAATGGGAATGTGATAATGGATTCTCATAGGGTACATGTGCTGTCATTCTAGGCAACTATTCAGTGAGATTGTGATGTGGGGGCAGGTATGCACAGATAACAAGCATTTGTCAATGCCAAATGTTTGCTTGCTGGTATTGGCATTGGTAGTGCAGGAGTTAGAGACACATAATAGGAATGGCAGTGAAGCATTGAAGTGACACCAACCCCATCCCCACCCTGCAGAGACCGACAGGCATTGGGGTGTGCCTTTGGGTCATCGGCTTATGACTTCATGCCATTCCAACTCACCCCACCCTGCAGACACCGGAAAGTGTTGCAGTGTGCCTTGAGGTCTTCAGCCCTTACATTCACCCCATTCCATAAGGAAATAAGCTGAGATGGGTGCAGTATAGAAGAATGGGGTAAAGGATAGGGCCGAAGACCCCAAGGCACACTTCAATTATTGTCAGTGGCTGCAGAGTGGGGGTGGGAGTGGAATGGCATGAGCATTATGGCTGATGATCCCAAGTCACACACCCTGACACCTGTCAGTCTGTATGAGGAGGGGGCTTTATGGTAGGAAACCCTAATGCCCCAGGAATTTGTTGATATTTTCACTCCAAATTTTCAACATGGGCTTTTTGGGACTCCACCTCATGAACAGTAGCAGTATCATTTCATTACTCAATCCCAAAAGGTGATTTCACACAGCGAGTATGCTACTCGGTGCCACAGATGTGAAAACACATTTCGGGCAGGATGTGAAAAATAGCAGCTATACTGTTCTTGAGGAGGTGTGAAAAAATGGCAATGTTGGAAATCTGGAGTGAAAATATGAAAAACTGGTGAAGTTACGAGCATGCGTAGAAAGTGTGTAATGCACGCTTGTAGCACAGTCATTTTTATGTTATCTTGCGCATGCAGCACAGACAACATATTGTGGTTGCTTCAGTGGAAAAGTGGGTTTTGGAGGTGTGGTCCTGCTGCAGCCAATGGCACCACTGCTTTTTGAGGCCGGGCTCTGTGGCATCAATGGCATAGCATGCTGTCTATGACAGCAGTTGAAAAAACATGCCACCACCTTGAAAGAAATTAGCCACTGCAATCAGGGAGTGCCATGGAGGTCCTTGATTGCAGCAACCAATTACTGCTTGCCTTCTCTGGTCAAGCAACATGGCAGTGGCTTCCCCGTCAACTTCTTACAGTCCCCAGAGAAGCCAAGGGACAGCCGTTGCCTTTTACAGTCCCTGTGAAAGCCAACAGGGGTGCTCAATCCCCCTGTTGGCATGCCCACTCCAAAATTAATTCGCTGATGGGGATGCCCAATCCCCATCGGCATAATGTACCCCTCCATTTCTTGTGTGCTGAAGGGGTGCCAAACTCTCCTTGGCTCATGTGACCCCCACCCCCACTCACCGACGAGGGTGCCCAATCCCCCTGTCAGCATGCCCCCTCCTGAGGTAATTTGCTAACTGGGGTGCCCAATCCCCATTGGCATAATGAAACCCCCATTTCTTGTGTGCCGAGGGGGTGCCCGATCCCCTCAGTTCATGCAACCCCCCACCTCTGTATGGCCAGTGGGGGTGCCCAGTCTCTGGTCAGCTACAGTCCCCCAAAAAAACACTCAGGTGGCATACTGGGAGCCTACCCCAGCATGCCAAATGTCCCTGTAGAAAAAAAAAGTCCTGTGATGTTTTTTTTTTTACCCTGTAAAACAGAAAATGGTCCCTAGTTGAGTCCGGTAGCCCCTCCCAACCCACACCCACCCTCTGTGCACTCTGCCTCCCCACACCCCCACCCCATACTTACCTCTGGAGCCCAGTGCGATGATCTTCAGTGGACCAGGAACATGTCTGCACTCTTCAAAGCCAACTGCGAACTGAAGAAATGCCGGTAAGCTGTATAATGGCATAAATGTTTTTTTTTTCAACTTGATTGATTTGATTAAAAATTTATTTTTTCACAGGAAATATCATTTGTTGGGACAAAGTCCTGTTTACAACAAAGTCCTGCATATAACTTCTAATACAATTAACAATTGACATTTATCAAAACTAATACAAACAAAATAAAATCACACACTGCATACACACATTATTTAAAACACATACATAAAGAATACAATCTATCAAACAAATCATTTTTGAATTTAAAAAGATCTAAGTGTAATTTCTGTAACTCAGTCAATCCATTCCAACTTTGTGCTACACTATTCTGGAGCATGCTATCCCCTAATTTATTAAAGCTTCTACACATTGGGATATTGCTTAATGCATTCCTAGTCTTTATATATGTTCCATTATTTAACTTTCTTTTTAATTGTTTATACAAAGGATGGTTATACTTTTTATGAATTATCTTATGGCATATAATAAGCCAAAGATAATTCCATTTTGCTTCAGGTTGAAGCCAATTTAATTTATTATAAATTATGCAATGATGCTTATTTTTAATACTCCCAGAAGCAAATTTACCTATCCTATAATATGTTTGATTAACCAAATTTAAAGCAGTTTTAGTTGAATTCATATAAATTATAGAACCATACTCCAATATAGGTAACAACATCTGTTTTGCCAACCACTCCCTTGCTACCAAAGGTAAACTTCCCGCAATTCTTCTAAGGGCCCCTAATCTTCTATTCACTTTTTTTACCTGAACTGATATATGTTCTACATATGTCATCCTAACATCTACTTGAAACCCTAAATATCTGTATGTTAATACATTTTCAATTTTTGTACCATCTTGTAAATGTAATTGTAATTTGGTCTCTTTTCCTTTATATGAACCAACTGAAAACAACATAGTTTGTGTTTTTTTAGCGTTTAAAAGAAGACCAGATTTACTCAACCATTTTTGCATCTGTAACAAATCACTTTGAAGAGAGTCCATCATACCTATGAGAATGTCAGCAGACGCCACTAAAACAGTATCATCTGCGTACAGTCTCACCTCACTATGTTTAATTACTTGAACCAAATCATTAACATAAATATTAAATAATAATGGGCCCAAATTTGAGCCCTGGGGAACACCTCTCTCCAGTTTCCCAGGGGCCGACATCATTATGCCACATTGAACACATTGGTATCTATTTGTCAAATATGACTCAAACCATTTTAGCATTTGACCCTTGATCCCTATGGCCCTTAACCTAATCAAAAGCAAATCATATTGTACCAAATCAAAAGTCTTACTGAGATCCACAAACACTGCCCCAGTGTGTTTTCCTTGGTTCATAAATGTAACAACCAAGTCATTAAATTCCAACAGGGCAGTGTTTGTGGATCTCCCCTTCCTAAAACCATGTTGTTTATCTACTATTACAGTATTTGTATCCAAATAATTGTTTAACTGCTCATAAACTTTACGTTCCAAGATTTTGGATAGAATTGGCAAAAGAGCTATTGGCCTATAATTTGAAGGAATTGTTCGATCCCCAGCCTTATAAATGGGAATAATTTTCCCCATCTTCCAAATTTCAGGAACAGTAGAAGTACTCAAACTTCAATTATACAAATAAGTCACAATAGGGGCTATTACATGTGCACCCAATTTTAAAAATCGAGCCTCAATTCCATCAATACCTCCTGATTTATTTACATTTAAATTTTTTAACTCTTTCAATATATCCCTCTCTTTTAAAGCTTCAAACTTAAATATTCCTGTATGGATTACCATTGTATCTGATATAATAGAAGAATCCATTCCATTTACATTCAAGTCTGACAACTTTAAATCCGGTAAATCCAAAAAATACTTATTACAAATATTCGCTATATCCTTTATAACAGTCACTAATTTCTCATCTTGTACCAAAGTAGGACTTATAGTAACTTTATTTGGGGATTTCAACTCTGTGATAAGCTTCCAAAACTGCTTAGTATCAAAAGTATTATTTATTTTATTCTGATAATATTTATTCTTTATATTTTTAATTATATTTTTGCACTTATTCCACCATGACTTAAAAGTATTCCAGTCTTCATCTTTCTTTGTTTTTCTCGCCCTTTTCCATATTCTATCTCTAATCCTTAAATATTTTTTATCTTATCAGTAATCCATGGGGCTTCTTTATTCCTTTTAATTTTTCTTATCAGTGGGGCATGATGCTGTATTACATTCGAAATCATATCATTAAACTCCTGAATAGCCAATTCTATATCTGGTATCAAATATATTCTGTCCCAATGAGTTTGCTTCAAATGATTTACAACTTATGTGGATATCTCGCCCATTTTTTTGACTTTTGCCACCAAATTTTCAACATGGGGTTTTTGGGACCCCTCCTCATGAATTCAGTCACTGTCATAGTGTTATTCAGTCCCAAAAGGTGATTTTGTGGTCACTGCATGGAATCATCTTTCGGGACTGAGTAATGAAATGACAGTGTCGCTGTTCATGAGGTGGCCTCCCAAAAGCCTATGTTGCAAATTTGGTGAAAATTCCAAAATTACTGGTGTTAGAGCGTACGTATGAGTTCTCCATACACACTGCAGAATTTTGCCAGTTTGTATTTTCATCCAGATTTTCAACATTGGCATTTTTCCACACCTCCTTATGAACAGTGCAGCTGTCATTTTTCATATTCTGGCTGAAATGTGTTTTTGCACTACCGGCTCAGAATAGCGCAGTCACTGTGGGAAATCAGTGTTTGGGACAGATTATGAAAATCATAGCAGCACTGTTCATGAGCAGAGGTCCTAAAATGCCTATGTTGAAAATTTGGGGACAAAAGTCTATAAAATGACTATGTTACAAGTGTGCATTGCGCAGTTTTCACACTCATGCATAACTTTGACAATTTGTAATATTTTAACTCAACATTTTCAACATTGTCAATTTTGCACATGTCCTTATGAACAGTACAGTTGTCATTTTTCAGATCCTGCCCAAAATGTGTTTTCATACCTGTGGTGCACTATGATGCGGTCACTGTGGGAAATCAACGATCAGGACAGATGAAGAAAACCATAGTGACAGTGTTCATGAGCAGAGGTCCCAAACACTTTCATGAGGTGGGGTTCACAAAAATGCCGTGTTGCAAATTTGTAGTGCAAATACCAACAAATGGCCAGGGCATTAGGGGTCTAACCATAACGTCCCACCCTGTATAGACTGACAGGCGTCACGGGTGTATCTTAGCATTGCCGGGCTGTCATGCTCATACCATACCATGCCCCCCCACCCTCAAGCCACTGACAGGCATTGAGGTGTGCCTTGGACTCTTCGGCCCCACAGTTCACTCCATTCTCCTATGCTGCACCCATTCCAGCATATGTCCTTATGAAATGGGGTGACTGTAAAGTCAAACACCCCAAGGCACACCTCAGCACTTGTCGGTGTCCACAGGATAGGGTGAGGTAAAATGCCATGAGCGTTATGCTCAAATGGGGTGAGTGTAAGGCCCAAGGACCCAAAGGCACAACATGATATTTGTCACACTACAGGGTAGGGTGAGCTGAAATGCCATGAACATTGTGGCCGATGCCCAAAGGCACACCTCAGTGCCTGTCACTCCTATGTAGGGTGATGTGGGGTTTGAAGTCACTTTCATACATCACTGCCATTCATATTATGCATCTGTTCAACTCCTGCACTACCAGTGCCAGTGTCAGCAACACAACATTCGGAATTGATAAATGCTTGTTTGGAATGTTTTCACCAAATTTTCAACATGGCCTTTTTTGGACTTCCTCTCATGAACAGTGGCACTGTGATTTCGTTAATCAGTCCCAAAAATTGATTTCACACAGCAACCACACCATTCTGCACCACAGGTGCAAAAACACATTTTGGGAAGGATGCAAAAAATGATAGCTGTACTGTTCATAAGGGTGTGTGAAAAAAAGGCAATATTAGAAGTCTGGGTGAAAATATTAAAAAATTGATGAAGTTACAAGTGTGCATAGAAACTGTGCAACAGACATTTGAAATGCAGTAACATTTTTTGGAGTTTTTTCACTAGATTTGTAAGAAGGGATTTTTGGGACCCCACCTCATGAACTATTACACTGTAGTTTTGTTAATTGGTCCTGAAAGGTTATTCCGCTCAGGGACCACAAAATCACCTTTGGGACCGAGAAATGAAATGATTGTTCCAGTGTTCATGAGGTGGGGTCCCAAGAACCCTATGTTGAAAATTTGGGACCAAAACTCCAAACATTAGCTGAGATATCAATCTAAGTTAAAAACCATCCTTGACTGCCATTATAGGGCTTACCATCATTTCTTCAGTTCCCGGTTGGTCTTTGAAGAGTTCACACATGTTCCTGATCCACAGAAGACTGCTGTTCTTGATCTCCGGAGGTAAGTATGGGTGAGGGAGGCGAAGGGAGGTGGGGTGTGCAGAAGGAGGGTGCGGGTTGGGGAAGGGGGCTGACGGGAACATTGAGGGACCATTTTCTTTTTTTTTCAGGTTAAAAAAGAAAAAAGAAGTTGGGGGACTGTTTTGTTTTTTACAGATGAAATATTAACAAAACAGATTTTGGCACAGTGGGGTGGGCTCCCAGTGTGCCAGAGTTCTGGAGGGGGGATCAATGCTGACCCAGGTATTGGGCATCCTAAGGTCGGCTGAGAACATAGGGGCATGGGGGGTACATCTGACACCTGGAGTGGAAATCCCATTGTCGGAAACATCAAAGAACTATTTTTGGTGCACTGGGCTCCCAGTCTGCCACATTAATAGGGTGGGGGGGATACATGGTGACACAGGGATTGAGCACCCCAATGTTGGCAGAGGATGGAAAATGGAGGGTGTGGAGTGGGCAGTAGTGGGAGGGTTCTATGTCAGTGTGACAGTGAATGGAAGGTGCGGGGCAGGCAGCAGCAGTGGAGAGAGTGGGAGGGCTATATGCTGGTACGATGGAGAATGGAGGGTACGGGGTGGGCAGCAGCAGTGAGAGGGAGTGGGAGGGTTTATGCCAGTGCAATGGAGAACAGAGGATGCAGGGTAGGCAGCAGCAGTGGGAGGGAGTGGGAGGGTTTCATTATATGTCAGTGCGATGGGGAATGGAAGATGCGGGGCGGGCAGCAGCAGCAGGAGGGAGCTAACATTTAAATTTGCTGTCCTGCTGTGTGCCTAGTTGGGGGGGGAGCGGACACTGCAATGATGAAACTGCCCCTGATTGCAACAGCAGATTTCTTTCAAATGCGGCGCTCACTCTGAAACTGCTGTCATTGGCAGCTTCAGCATTAATTGGTGGCCAAGGGAAGCACCCATTAGAGCAACCACTGCATTGGCCACAACACTGCTACACCTCTGCAATGCTCTACTATCTCAATATGTTTCTTGTATGCTGCACACGCAAGCAAACACAAAAACAGGATGCTGCATTTATTCACCAATCATACCTTGCGTATCAAACTCACCTGCCTCTCCAACCACACACAATGCGGCACCACAATTTGGAGATGCTTGGAGAAATGACAGTCGAGTCTGAAACAGAGCACACTAAGCTTATGAGCATGCACATCTAAATTACTTCAATACTATTGCAGGAGCAGGCATTGTGACTCTGATGACCACAGCTTGTTTTTGATTTAGCATCTTAAAATGTCATTTTCTGTTTTAAAGGCTGAGTTTACAGCACATTCTCTGTGTTGCCAGCATCTTTTCCAGGAGGGACAGATGAGGGACAGAGCATTTTTGAGGGGCAAAATGCGGGACATTCCTCACATGCGATACATTTGAGAGGTATGAGCTCAGTGGGGGCAACAGATGTGGATTATTAGCCTGCTTAGCTAGTAGAACTGTTCAAGTTGTGGTACGGCAACAGATTGGGACATGTTAAGATTTGTCCCAGCAGTTCAGCCAAAAATGACAGAGGTACAGAAGGTTCCTAACTGATCGCTCCCCCCCCCCAAAAAAAATAGCATAGCCGAGCTAGAGAAAAGACTGTCAGAGAGACTACAATGCAGCAGCCAGAGAGACCTGGAGTGCTCCTGATCCAGGATGTTGACAGGCATCTATAATGCAGCAGCAAGGGAGACAGGGGGTGCTCTCATTTGAGGATTTTGACATGCTAAAATACTGCAGCGAGCAAGCCAGGGGGATCCTGCCTACTAGATGAGTGTTGGCATGTGGTTGTCTGGCAGAACTGTGGTAGTCACCACATTAGAGGAATGGATAGTGGGGAAGATGTCAATAAAATAGTGCACAATAGAGGTGAGGGTTGTGCTGGTAGGTGGTTTGTACTGACAGGCATACTCAAAAGAACAGCTTCAGTTGCCATGGTGATTAGGCTGGTCATAAGTGAGCTATGCACACATGGCAGGATGCATGCCACCTGGGACATGATGATAGTTGTTCAGGACATGCTCTGAATTAAAAATTAAAATAATCACCTGGTTAGGAGCCTGAAAGTGGGCTTAGTAGAAAAGAGCGGTGAGGGGATGGGTACACATCACCACATAACCATTGTAACCAGGCCAGAAAAAGCAGGATCTGTGCATGAAGTGGAAACAGGCACCACAAGGCCAGAGGGGAAGGCAAAGGAGTGGCTGGGAATGGTACAGCAGTATGTGCACTGCTCAGAGCACATATGGTGCAGGGTTTGAGCCCCCAAGGTCCTTTATGTGGCACAGGGGTTCAAGACCCCTTAAGTACTTTACAGCCCCACCATTTAAACACAGGGCGGGGTTTGAGACCTCCCTCCCCCCCCCTCAGTTATTACATTTTGGAAATGAGTATTAGGAAGATAGAGGTTTCCCTTCAGTGCTTTTCTTACTGTTTTTTTCCTGGTGGCATGGAAAATGCAGACAGTATAATTAAAATTCCTGAAGTAAGAAGTTCTCTTCACCAGTTTCCCTTGCTTTTTTTACCCTGGTGATGGGTAAAGTGCCCGGCAGGTCCCTGACATGGATTGTCTGAGTGAGTTGGGTTGGTTGCAGTTCCCAGAATTCATGGGATTATGGCAGTTGATTTATGCCTCAGGAGTCTAAAATGCAGAATGCGTATGGGCCATGACTGTGTGGAGAACAGCAGCCATGTAGTGAGTGATGTCTGCTGAGCAGACAGGAGCATGCATTGTGCATGAGGAGTGCATGGCTACTATCTTGGGAATAGCTGCAGCCGTGCAGTCACCAGCAAGTGGCCAGTGCATGTTCAGTGATATCCCCATTATCTTGGGCATGGTGGCTGCCATGTGGTACCCATCTTAGAAACTAATGAAATTACTAGCAAATGGATGTTATGTTGTGTAGAGCAATTCTGTGCAGTGGTCAGTTTAGTAAAAAACAAGGCAAGTCTGGCTATTGGAGCTAGACAGAGGAAATTGGGAGACTGAGAGCCACTTTCCCTTTTTGGCCTGGACGGTAGTATATCAAAAAAGAAAGATGTGAATTACAATTAGATACCAGAATGAAGCAAATAAGGGTAAAATAGGTAGGAGATGTGATGTCCTAGCCTTTATTATCAGCAAGACGGTTGCTGCAACCTGGGGATTTGCTTGCGTGGCCCCAGTGGGGGAGAAGCAGCTGATGCATAGCACCAACTTAGGGACAGATGGCAGTTCCATATGGTGGGGTGCCATTTAGGCCCATCATGGGCTACATGGAGGCCACTTCAGGATTTTTGAGAGTGACAGACCAGGTATGGCAGAAGACAGTGTCTTTGGCACCAAAGGTCTGGGGAGCATATTGAATGAGAGGGAGCAATGGTTGCCAAGCTGGGCTGCCATGGCAAGGCCCTCCTCAGGAGGCCTGGGTTCAGAGGGTTGGGGTAGAAAATGCAGGGGTGGAGGTGAGTAAAAAAATAAATAAAATATTTTAGTTTTGGTTGCATTTATAGCTGAGTGAACCTCTCGAAGTTTGACCTGGCAAACTCTGACCATCAGAGCACATAAAGTTCACCAGAGGTCTCTTAAGAGCAAACTAGTTTGTTCTGGTTTGACCTTTAAAAAGCATGAGAAGAATGAATAAACTGAATATCATACATGACTTGGCTGATGAAGCAAAAGGCTGCTTCAGGACTCAGGAGGAGGAGGAGGAGGAAGAAACTATTTTTTTAAGTATTTTTATGGGAAACCACCAATGTGCCACCTACAGGGGCCAGGCACTGGCATGTTGCCAGCTGTTACACACTTGCTTTCACTGCCCATATCACAATGCAAAAGGTAGCATCAGGATTCAGGAGGAGCAGGAAGAAACATTTTTTATGGGATTCCACCAAAGTGCCACTTAGCGGGGCAAGGTAGTGGCACAATGCCAGTTGGTACACACTTGTTGCCCATTGCCCATCGCATACTACCCAAATTGCACTGCAAAATGGTGCATCAGGACTCAGGAGGAGGAGGAGGAGGAAGAAACTATTTTGAAAGTTTTTTTATGGGATGCCACCTTCAGTGGCTGGGCACTGGTACACTTCCAGCTGGTACACACTTGTTACCCACTGCCCAGTTCATACTGCCCAAATCATGGTGCAAGAAGCTGCTTCAGGACTAAGGAGGAGGAAGAGGAAGAAACAATTTTTAAAATTTTTTTATGGGATGCCACAAAGGTGCCACTTACCAGGGGCTGGGCACCGATACAGTATCAGCTCAGTTGGCACATATTTGCTTCCCACTGCCTAGATCACACTGTAAAAGGATGCTTCAGGAATCAGAAGGAGAAGGAGCAGGAGGAGGAGGAGGAGGAGAAAGGTAATAAAAATTACAAAAACAAATGCCACCAAAGAATTAAACGTTGAAACTGAAAAGGATTCCACCAAGTTGCCAACTACCTGTGGCCAGGCACTGTCCTGCAGCCAGCTGGTGCACACTCACTGCCCAGCCCAATAAGAGATTTTTTTTCTAACAGTGTAACTCCCAAAAGGCTTCTGCCAGAGACTTATAATGCCCTACTAAAACGCTACTTCTGCAACAAAAAAGAAAAATTGGCCACTGACAGACTGCCACCTCATTTGCCCCATTTGCCCACCACCCAGCCAAAAGCACACTCCTCCAGTGCCACCAGTCAAGCATGCCCCTGGTCCCTGAGGCCTACTGCAAGCCTGCATGCTGCAGCACTGCTGTCATTTTTATGTTTGCGTGTGCATGCACAAGAAACTTTATGTGACAGCTTAGGAGAGAAGGGGTTGTGGAGGCGTGGCACTGTTACAGCCAAGGGAGGCACTGCATTTGGGGGCTTGGCAGTGGTGGACCAATGCAGGCACAGTGTGCCGATGACACTGGTCTTCCAAAAGTGCACCAAGTTGTAATGTTTTCGCCAATGCAATCAGGGGCAGCCTCGTCATTGCAGTGTCAGTCATTCTGCTGCAATGAGGAAGCGACCTGTCATTGCAGGGCGGAATGTTAGCTAGCCTAATACTGTTTGTGAACAAGGCAGGCTGCTTGCCACTGTGTTCACAAACAGTATTAGGCAGCCAGGCCCCTTGCTGAGGGGGGTGCCCAATCCCCCTCAGCAGTGTGTGCCCCCCAAACAGTCTTTGTTTGCCGGCGGGGGCCCCAATCCACGCTGGCTGCAATGACCCAGGTATTTTGCTGACAGGGAAGCCCTCTCCCCATCGGCATGATGTAACACCCCCACCCGTTTTCTTTGTCTGCCGATGGGGTGCCCAATCACCATCAGCATAAGTTCCCCCCCTTTTGCTGTGTGTCCCCTGATGGGGTGTCCAATCTCTTCAGCATAACGGCCCCCTCTTTAGTTGTGTGCTGACAGGGGTGCCCAATCCCCATTGGCATGATATCGCCCCCCCCTTTTTGTTGTGTGCTGACGGGGGGTGCCCAATCCCCCATCAGCTACAGTTGGCCCCTCAACAAAGACTCCCTTGGCACACTGGGAGCCCACCCCAGTATGCCAAATGGCCCTGTGAAGTTAAAAACCGTCCCCCGATGCCTGTTTTTTTTCCCCTGTAAACAAGAAAACGGTCCCTCGCTGTCTTTGGGGCCCCCCCTGCCACAACCTGCACCCACCCACTGTGTACCCTTCCTCCTCACACCTCCCCTCACCTCATACTTGCCTCCAGAGTCCGGCACGATGATCTTCGGTGGACTGGAAACACGTCTGCACTCTTCAAAGCCGACAGCGAACTGAGGAAATGCCGGTAAGCTGTATAAAGGGATAGATAGGATTTTTTCAAATTTGGTGCATATCTCAGGTATTTTTTTGAATTTTGGCAACAAATTTTCAACATGGGGTTTTTGGGACCTCTCCTCGTGAATTCTGTCACTGTCATGGCGTTAATCGGGCTCGAAGGGTGATTTCACGGTCACTGGGCAGAATCACCTTTCAGGACCGATTAATGAAATGACAGTGCCAGTGTTCATGAGGTGGGCTCTCAAAAAAAAGTGTGTTGCAAATTTGGTGAAAAAATTTTTAAAAATGACTGTTTTACGAGCGTGCATTGCACAGTTCCTACGCACTCTCGTAAGTTCGTGAATTTGTAATGTTTGCACTCCAGATTTTCAACATTGGCATTTTATCACATGTACTTATGAGCAGTACAGCTGTCATTTTTCACATCTTGCCCAAAATGTGTTTCCACGCATGTAGCGCACAATGGCACAGTCTGTGTGTGAAATCAATGTTTGGGACAGATTAAGAAAAGCATAGTGACACTGTTCACTAGCAGAGGTCTTAAAATGGCTATGTTGAAAATCTGGTGAAAAAATTCCTTAAAATGACTGTGTTACGAGCGTGCGTTATGCAGTTCCTATGCACACTCATAAGTTCGTGAATTTTTAATATTTGCACTCCAGATTTTCAACAATGTCATTTTACCACACCTCCTTATGATCAGTACAGCTGTCATTTTTCACATCTCACCGAAAATGTGTTTACGTGCATGTATCGCACAATGGTGCAGTCGTGTGCAAAATCAATGTTTGGGACAGATTAATAGCACAGTGACACTGTTCATTAGCAGAGATCTTAAAATGCCTAGGTTGAAAATTTGGTGAGAAAAGTCCATAAAATGATTGCGTTACGAGCATGCGTTGTGCAGTTTCTACGCACGCTCGTACCTTCACACATTTGCAATACTTTCACTCCAGATTGTCAACACTGCCATTTGTCTGCACCTCCTTATGAACAGTGCAGCTGTCATTTTTCACATCCCGGCCGAATGTGATTTTGCACTTCCGACACAGAATAGCACTGTGGCTGTGGGAAATCCACGTTCGGGACACATTACGAAAATGACACTGACACTGTTCAGTAGCAGAGGTTCTAAAATGCCTATGTTGAAAAGTTAGTGAGAAAAGTCCATGAAATGACTGTGTTACGAGCGTGCATTGCGCAGGTTCCACGCACGCTTGTGCCTTCGCACATTAGCAATATTTACACTCCAGATTGTCAACACTGTCATTTGTCCGCACCTCCTTATGAACAGTACAGCTGTCATTTTTCATATCCCAGACCAAATGTGTTTTTGCACTTCGGGCACAGAATTGCGTGGCCGTTGTGGGAAATCTGTGTTCAGGGACACATTAGGAAAATCATATTGACACTGTTCATTAGCAGAGGTCCTAAAATGGCTATGTTGAAAATTTGGTGACAAAAGTCCATAAAATGACTGTGTTATAAGCGTGCACTGCGCACTTTCCATGCACGCTCATAACGTCGCACATTTGCAATATATTCACACCATATTTTTAACATTGCCTTTTTTCCACACCTCCTTATGAACAGTAAAGCTGTCATTTTTCATATCCTGGCCAAAATGTGTTTTTGCACTTCCAAGGCAGAATAGCAGGGTCGCTGTAAGAAATCACACATTACAAAAATGACAGTGACACTGTTCATTAGCAGAGGTGCTAAAATGCCTATGTTGAAAATTTGGTGATGAAAGTCCATAAAATGACTGTGTTATGAGCGTGCATTGTGCAGTTTTCACGCACGCTTAGAACTTTGCACATTTGTAATATTTTCACTCCAGATTTTCAACATTACCATTTTTCTGCATCTCCTTATGAACAGTGCAGCTGTCATTTTTCACATCCTGGTTGAAATGTGTTTTTGCCGTTCCGGCGCAGAATACCGTGGTTGCTGTGGGAAATCGGTGTTCAGGACACATTAATAAAATCACAGTGACACTGTTAATGAGCACTGGTCGTACAATGCCTATGTTGAAAATCTGGTGACGAAACTCCATAAAATGACTGTGTTATGTGCATGCACTGCACAGTTTCCACGTATGCTCAGAACAGTGAGCATTTTTAATATTCCCACTACAAATTTTCAACATTGCCATCTCTTCATACCTCCCTATGGATGGTACAGCTGTCATTCTTCACATCCTGCCTGATCTGTCTTTTCGTACATGTGGGGCAGAGTGGCACTGTCGCTGTTGGAAGTCAGTTTTCGGGACACATTGACAAAATCACACTGCCACTGTTCATGACAAGAGGTCCCAAATGCTTTCATGAGGTGGGGTCACAAAAAGGCCATGTTCAAAATTTGTACTCTAAATACCAACAAACGCCTGAGGCATTATGGTTTCTAACCATAACGTACTACCCTGTACAGACAGACAGGCATTGGGGTGTGCCTTTGGATTGCCGTGTGTACTGCTCATGCCATCCCACCCCCACCCCCCACCCACTGACAGGCATCGAGCTGTACCTTGGACTCTTTGGTCCAAGACTTCACCCCATTCTCCTATGCTGCACCCATTTCACCACATGTCCTTATGGAATGGGGTGACTGTAACGCCAAACACCCTAATGCACAACTCAACATGTGTCGGTGTCTGCAGAATAGGATGAGGTGACATGGCTTGACCGTCATGGGTGACGACCCAAACATTACCCCAAATCCTGTCCATCTCTACAGGATGGAGGTGGACTTCATGTGAACTTCAATACTTCACTGCCATTCCTATTCTGTATCTGTCTAACTCCTGCATTTCTAATGCTCATACCAGCAAGCAAACATTCGGCATCGACAAATGCTTGTTTCCTTCCTTTTCCTCATCTATCCCAAGTTGAAGCCCTTTACTCCAGACAACTCTCTAATCAAACCTATTGGTGAAAAAAGAAAAGAATTTCATTTTCTCCTAGCTAATCTAAATAGATTTGTACAACACCCTGTCTGAGCTATCTATCAGCCTGATACCGATCGCTTGAGTGAGCTCTCCTGCTGCCTCAGGTTGGGTTGAGCTGTGTAGCTGCATCAAAGTGGTTGGACTAGCCTGTGAGTCTCAGTAAAGTTAATTGTTTCTGATGAGAACTGTGGGTCACAGTTCAACTGGTTAGACAAATCTACATTATTCAGATCAGGGTGAACCAGTCAAACCAAAAGTCAACCTTTTTGCCCCAAACGTTCGCCACCATCTGAAAGAGTTGAACTCCTGAAGTTCAAAGTGCTCAGTTCTTTTGTAGAACAGAACTTACAGCCCTAGTTGAATAATAAAACATTAATTAACACAGAGTGGCCACCACAGCAGCTCAAGCAGAGATGGCTGCCACAGACAGGGACAGTTTTCTTGTGTTTTCTATTTTTCATCCTGGTGCGTAGATGAAGATGCCGTGAAAAGAGAAGGTGGTGGGAAAAACAGGAGAGGCAAAGTTCAAAAAGGAGCTGATGGCTTTAGTACAGCCTGTGGCAAGGCATGATGGGACACCTGTTTTGGGAACCCTGATGGAGCAGGGCCAGCAAACCTAGATAGTGCTGAGCCATCACTTCTTCTGACTAAGCTGACCTCTTCCAGGCAGTTAGCAGGGCAAGAAACAGTGCCCAGTCATCCAGCATCAAAGAAAAAGATTAAGAAGATGGCAGCAGTGCCCCAGCAGCCAAGGGACCAAGAAGCTGGCAGCCAGTGGTCAAGAAGCGGGCTTCAGTGAAGAGACAATGGAAGATACTACCAATGCCAGTGTGCCCGGAGTAAGGTAGGCCTGATTTTGAGGAGTGAAGCGTAGAGCAGATGAGGGCACTGTTGGTCAGCACATTTGACAGTGATACCCTGAGAGGAAATTCAGTGACTAACAGGTCCATGCAGGTAAGAGGGGTAAAAAAAACAACTCTGCCAGCTGGGTGGCACCTGCTAGGGCCTGCTTCAGGGGGTGCCAGAGAGGTTGCAACCACTATGGTGATCCCACCATCCCCTTTCATTTCAGCAGCTTGCATCAAAAATTCACTGCTGCCACCCCCCTATCTGGCCATCAGTCTGGTGGATCAGGGCAAGTTCTGGTACCCTAGGCCCAGGCGCATTCAGTGGAGCAGCTGCCAGCAGTGCCAGCATGGACACAGCTGCCCTTGGCACAGATGGAACATGTGGGGAACTTATCGTTTTCCCTGGATCTGTCCCTCCTCCATGAGACCCAGTGGAAAAGGTGGGTAACACCTTAGGGTTGGCACAGTAGCTGGCCTTGGAGCAGAAGCTGGACCAGTTCTTGACTTTTATAAATGCACAGAAACGGGACTGTAGCAGTTTGCAGTGACTCTCATACTGAGTGGGGGGTGGCACTAACAGCTATGACTACAACAATACCTAAGATGGTAGTAACATGGGCCCCCCCCTCCTGACTAGTGGTTTTGTGAGAATGAAATCCAGAATTAAGCTGTACTCCCAGAGCAACAAACTGTGCTCAGACTTAATGATGCTTCAGAATATTTTATTATGCCAAAAACAGACATTACAAGTGACAGAACATGGAGCTCAGGACCAGTCACCTAAAAAGTTAATGCTCCAAGAACATTAACTTCCTAGATGACTGATACTGAGCTCCATGTTCTGTCACATGTAATGTCTGTTTTGGGCATAATAAAATATTCTGAAGCAGTATCACATCTGAGCATAGTTTGTTGCACAGAAGTGCAGCTTATTTCTGGATTTAAGTATTGCATATGAGGGGGTTAGCCACCCCTTATGCTGCACTCCCCTGGGGCCCACTAGAAAGTGGCTCTAGACCAAAAGCAGTACTGGTTTTGTGAGCATGGGGGAGACAGTCGGGTCACATCTAACGGAAAAAATACAGCAACAAATTCTGACTGGGCAGTATGTGGATATCTTCATGCTCTTGGATTGGCCCAAGGAGCCTGAATATGAGAAGGATGATAAAGAGAAAGATGAGGGGGTTGAGGTAAAAAGAAGTGTGCAGATTTATCACACCTGGGAGAACTGGTTGGATAATTTGCAGTCTTTGCTGGAACAATTGACAAGGTAAATCCTGAAAAGGGGAATGGGTTATGGAGCTGTTAGAGCAGCTTCATGGCCATGCATGCCAGTAAGCCAGATTACAGTTGACTGGAATATAATGAAGAATGTTGGCGGCAGAAGCAGAAAGACCTGGCACAGAAGTAGAATGCATTGGACATGCCATTGTTGTGGCCCATAGAACATGAGGGAACATGCAGCACACAGACAGAGGCTTCCCAGTTAGAGAAGCCCCATCTCCAAAAAGAGGGTCACAAGGTTTCACCTAATTGGGACAGGGGACAGCACCCAAGTATTGCTACAGTATTAACTAGGGGGTTGTGTAGGACTGAATATGAACACTGCAGGTTTAAACATGAATGTATGGCCTGCGGCTTGCCTCATCCCTTACTCAGTGAAAACTGGGCAGTACTACCCCTCAGAAATTTTGAAAGCAGTGGAACAAGCCTCCCAATGCCAATATGAGTAGACTGAATTAGGTGATGGTTGGACAGTTCCCCAGACTGGGCCTCAACTGGTTCCCTGGCAGATGACTTCACAGTGGGCTTTCAGATTTTGTAGGAGGGCCTTCTTTGGTGATATGAAGCTAAAAATTTGAAGTCAACCAGAGAGGGACCAGCTCTGGTCTGGGAAAAGATATGCAAGGAAGTGGCACTGGGGCAGATCAGTGGCCGTTTCCTAGCTCTGCCTTTGCCATGCTTGCGAGTGTCCCCTGCTGGCTTAGTACCTAAGAAGGATCCAAGTGGGTTCTGGATGATTTATCACCTGTCTTACCCAGGCAGGGATTCGGTTAATGATTACATGGACTCTTGCCACATGTCAGTGTCATATGCACTTTTTGACAGCATAGTAGAGCAGGAGAGGGTGGCAGGTATTGGTGCCTTGCTGGCAAAAGCAGACATCAAATCATCATTTTGTTTGCTACTAGTACACATGGAAAACAGGGTTCTGTTGGGAATAAAGGTTGAGGGCCAGTACTACATTAACTAGTGCATGCCAGTGGGGTGAGCTGTGGCTTGTGTATTTTTATAACAATTTAGCACCTTTCTGCATGGGTAGTAGTGTGCAATGCAGAGCAGACAGAGGTAGTCCATTATTTGGATGCCTTTTTGATCATAGGAAGACTGGGCACTGGAGAATGTAAGCACCTACTGCAAGTGTTTCAGGAGGTGTGCTCAGACTTCAGGGTGCCATTGGTGCAGGCCAAGACTGAAGGGCCATGTACCACTTTGTTATTCTTGGGCATAGGTATAGATACATAGCACACTGTGTGTCTGCTGCCAGTGGAGTTGGTTCAGGCCCTTCAGGAATTATTAAGCAGAGCAGCTTGGCACAGAAGATAATGCTGCATGAACTCCAGCAACTCACTGGTCATGTTAGCCTTGCAAGTAAAGTAATCCAGATGGGCAGGACCTTTTTGTAATACGTGGTAAAGGTGTATAGCAGATGTATAAAATCTCACTACAGGCTGGGGGAGACTGAAAGCATGAATGAGGACTTGGCAATTTGGTTCGCAATTTTGAAGTACTTAAATACAATGTTCATTTTGCTCACAGTAATAACCAGTCAGGAACTAGAGCTCTACATGGATACCTCTGAAGGCTATGGCTTTGAGCATACTTCCAAGGGGCATGGTGCACTGCACAATGGCTACCCAGATAGTGCAAGGCAAGGTTGACAAAGAACATCACCTTGCTCAAGTTCATCCTAATAGTGGTGACCCTCCAGGTATGGGGAGGAGTCAGTTCAGGGATTACAAGGTCATCTTTAGAACAGTTAACATGGGTGCTGTACATACCAGCACTGGGTAATTAGGGGCAAAAGGTCTGATGGGAGATCTCATGCAGGTCTTTGTCCTGAAGTATCTTTTAATGAGCATCCACTTTATGGCAGTGCAAGTGCCAGGTAGAGATAATGGTGCTGGTGATGCTCTTTCTCATTTGCAGTGGCAGAGATTTTGAGAACAGGTGCCCAAAGCAGGGGAAAATACCAGGGAAGTCACATCCCTCTTCTAGAAGTTCGTGAGCAGGAAGTCTGGGAATGAACCAGGAATTCTTTGGTTTCCAGAAATGTTCTAAATATAAAGCATGCCCAGGGCTGAGATAATGAGTGGTCAAAACCAGAGAACCACTTGATCCAAATGAAATAAGAAGGTTTACATTGATAAATAGATACATAGAATGTGACAGCAGATAAGGGCCGCTAGGCCCACCCAGTCTACCCAATTTTTTTATTATGATTTTGCCCTCTGTCCTACTCCCATGATTCTCTTGTGCCTATCCCAGACATTTTTTAATCAAGTTACTCTTTTCACCCCCAACTCCTCCCCTGGAAGGCTAGTCCAGGTTTCCACCATCTTTTCTGTGAAAAAGTACTTCCTCACATCCCTCCTGAATTTACAACCCTTCAGCTTCATTATATACTCTCTTGTTTTAGAGTATCCTTTCCTCTGAAATATACTCTCCACCTGTACCTTATTAATCCCTGTACGGTATTAAAGATTTCTATCATATCCCACCTCTCCCTCCTTTCCTTCAGGGTGTACGTATTCAGCTCCTTAAGTCTGTCCTCGTAGGACTTTTGATACAGACCCTACACCATTTTGGTTGCCCTACTCTTGATCGTCTCCACTCTATCCATGTCTTTTCTGAGAAGCAGTCTCTAAAACTGTACACAGTACTCAAGGTGGGGCCTTACAAGTGATTTATATAGTGGCAGAATCACATCTCTCTTCCTGTTGGAGATATCACTACCTATGCACCCCAGCATCCAACTAGCCCTCCCAATTGTCTTATCACACTGCCTTGCAACCTTCAAGTCATCCAACATGATTACCCCTAGGTCTTTTTCCTGCTTGGTCTTTGTCAGTATCACTCTGCCCATCTTGTACTCTGCTCCTGGGTTCCGATGTCCCAGATTCATTATTTTGCACTTTTTTGCATTAAAACCTAGCTGCCATACCCTTGACCATTCTTCCAATCTATTTGGATCCCAGCACATTTTGTCTACCCCCTCAGGTGCATTCACTCTGTTACAGAGTTTGGTGTCATCTGTAAAGAGGCAGACCTTCCCTTCCAGTTCTTCTGCTATGCCACTTATAAACATCTTGAACAGGACCTGTTCCAACACTGATTCCTGAGGAACCCAACTGGTCAACATCTCCTCCTTTGAGCACACTCCATTTACCACTACTCTTTGTGTCCTACCTGCCAACCAGTTTCCTATCCAGGTTACCACCTTATTATCTAACCCTAAGTTACCCAACTTGACCACCAGTCTGTTGTGTGGAATGGTGTCAAAAGCCTTGCTGAAATCCATGTAGGCTACATCCACTGCACTTCCTTGGTCTAGCTCTTTGGTCATCCAGTAAAAGAAGTCTATCAGATTAGTTTGGCATGACCTTCGCTCCATGAAACCATGCTGCTTTGAGTCCAGTGATCTGTTGGAAACAAGACATTCCATAATCCTTTCCTTCAATAGTGTTTCCATCAACTTACAGACCACTGATGTCAGACTGACAGGCCTATAATTGCTTGCCTCTTCCTTACTACCACTTTTGCAAAGAGGGACTACATTTGCCTTTGTATGATGCCAGGAGTTGCTGGTTGACACCTGACGTGCATATCTTGATTTTCTAAGGTCACCAGGTTTGAAGACAAAACACAGGCATTTTTGTTACACAAGATGCTGGAAGGATGGTCCTGGGGCAGCAGTCTAAAAGGGTGGATTGTAGGTGCCCAATTAGCCTTGGCCTGTTGGAAGAAGTTTGGGGCAAACTGTGGTAGGTATGCTCATCCCTATTGAAAACTGTGTTGTTTTAAACATCTTTTCTGGTACCTGTTACAGGGCATTTAGGGTGCACAAATTGGTTCAGCTAAATGAAGTGACTGAGGGTGCAGTTTTTTGGTGCACAAGGATATGGCAGTGATGACGAAGTGGTATTTCTGCAGCTCCATTAAAGTAAAACAGACCACCTGGCAGGGGGTTGCAGTGCATCCTCAGGCAACCCAATGAGGCAAGTTGGAACATATGGGCAGAGAAACAGTATTATGTACCTCAGGGACCTAACAGTGGCAGTGTGTTCTCCTTTCATGGAGGCAGTACCCTGCTACTAGCTTTCCAGTTCTGATATGTCCTTGTCTGTGCCATAAAAAGTCTGGGATGGAAGTCAAGGGAGTTTAACACTCACTTCATTCACACTGAGGCAGCGACCAATGCAATGACGGAAGGCCTAATGGACAGTCAGGTTTAGGCACAGGGACTTGCCCTGTTACTGATGTAGGTTGTTTAATTTTAATAAATGCATGGTTGTGGTCATTTTCTTCAAAGCACTGTGTATGTTTCTTCTGTTTGGGCATTGGGGTATGAGGTCTACTAAGACAATTGGTGGATCTCTTGTTCCACAAAGAGAGGGGGTAATGGGATATGGCAGTCTTCCAAGGACTGCCATGGCTTCTTAGAGGACACTACACTTTTGTAAAATAAGACAGCTGTTACGGATAAACCACAGCTCACAATATCAGCTTAGAGGGCTGGGGGCAGGTTGATGGTAGGCCAAACAAGCCCCCAAGGATGTAATGCAGCTGAGCAAATAAGGCATGTAGGTGCTACAGCAGGGTCTTGCCTCATGTAGCCTGTGTACCCTTTGATAGAAAACATACCTGCCACTGGAATCAGACCATTTTTTATTCTAAAATCTGGTTATAACCACTCTTTCCTGTTACTATCTCTTTATTTTCTAGTCCAGAAGGTAGGCCACCTTTTGGGCAAACCTTTTCCCTCTCTGTCTTGCACAATCCCTTTTCTGTTTTTCTTATATCCTTTTTGATCCAACTACAGTGGGAGGTCAAGTGTATATGACCTCCAAGGCCTTAAGCAGGCATGAACATAAAAAGCAGGCATGTTAAGTGTATAAGGTTACCTAGCGTAGCTTGACGAATACAAATAAGAACAGCCTTTGGGGCTAGAAAAACTAGAGTGACCCCCTGTTTGTATATTTTCCCCTTATATGTACACTGATGTTTGGGATATTGGATATATGTGTAATGGACAGGGGCAGCAATCTCTTTGCCTTTTTGTTTCCTATCCCCTGCTGCTCCTGGTCCTTTAAGGAGGCTCTTAAACTGTATGGAAGAGTATAGTAGCAATGCCCTGTTTTATTGTAACCTCTAAAAACATAGGGTTCCTATTGGTACAGTGAACCCCCCTTGTTAAGTGAATTTTTGCCACTGTACATTGAAAACAAAATAGAAAATAATGGCGCTTCTGGAGTTGAGCTGTAAGGTTAGTGGCTGGTGTGTAAAAAGTGTTGCTCGAAGCCTGCCCTGTGGTACATGCAGCTTAAATGAGCAGCTTCAAATGGAGAGGAGAAGTGTCTTCACTTCGTACAATGAAAAGTGCTTCCTCTCTCTCTCTCTCTCTCCTATTCCTTTTAAGATGCACCTCCAGGATAGTCCCAAAGAGGGTTTTGCCACATGTTAATGTATTAAAAATACCCTTCACCAGAGGGGTGATAAAAAAAGAATGAAATGGGGAGGAGAGGAGAGGAGCTTTAATAAAACAATTAAACACATTGCTGTCCCGCTCACCCATTTCTCTAGCTGCAGCCTCTTTTCTTCCTAAGCACCTGGCACCCCTACATTAATAAGAAAGCCAGGCTGCCCCTAGTACAATGAGGGGAGGTATATTGGAATATAAACAGGCTCCCTCCTTCTGTTGATCCCTTTTTGGGAGGATTGCCTGTGTAAAAAGAAAGAGGACCTTTGGCAGAATGCCAAATATGAAATATTAGCCAATGGCTGAGCTTGCCAGTCATCCCAAACATCAAGAAACAGTTTCTGCAGCTCTCCCCTTACATTAAACAATGTATAATTTAATAAGATAAGAGCTGCTCCCTTTTATCAGTTTGGAAACCAAAATGGGCACTAATTATTTACTATTATGAGTTATGACTGCTAACATTTCATCAGCACTCACTTGGTTCTGTGACCCCTTGTTGATGTCCTTAGCAGAAAGCCCAAGAAGGTACTTTGATTTCTTATTTTTTATGTAATTTACAACACTGGCCAACAGCCCTGGAGAGTTAAATGAAGCCAGTCTTACCTGAATAGGGATACTCCGAAAAGTCAAGAAAAAAATAATGTTGAGGGATGCAAAGAAATCTTCAAGTGACTTCACACTGGATTTTTCAAAACCAAATTCTTTTTATTTTGCTTGATAATACGCCCTAATGTTTTGTACTGTGTAAAAGTGCTTTTTAAAGGGCTTTTTATCTGAAAACATAAAATACATGTTTCAATATTTATTTCAGTATGCTTTTTATATGTATATTTTTTAATATTTTTATATCTTAACTATTTTTTCTATTCCTTTCTTTCTAGAACAAAATATTTACCAAGCTGTTTTTGCAAGAATTTCACATTTCATCGGTTATTGAAGAGAGAAATAATAAACTGTCAGCATCTCTTGAAAAAGGAAAAAAAAACATAAAACATAAGATGAAAAACCATTTGTTTGTTTTAAAACACCTTTAGGTATATATGCTATAATTAATTTAATGTTTCTTTTAAATACCTGCATTCATCTTTATACTAGTGACTTTCAAATGTATTCTCAATTCTCAGTTTGTAAACAGTTGTTTTCTTGCTATACAATTCAAAAAAAAAATTATGAATAATCACAGGTGAGTCTTTACCTTCAAATAAAAACCAAAATGTATTGTTAAAAATAGTGCTGATACTGTTATGTTATGTCACTTACTGAGTTAGTAATAATACATTTCCGGTTTTGTCTACATCTTACAAAACATGTTAGCACAACACTATGTGCTGCTTTAAGCTTGCTCATCTTAACCAGGCTTTCACTGACACACCACTGAGTGAAAATTACTCACAAAAATGTACAAACAAGGCTTGTTAACATTCAGTATGCTTAATGTTGAAAATGCTCTGAATGAGCTTCACTGATTCTTGCAGTATATCACAGCCATCATCAAATCTCCACACAGTGTTCAGAAACAGTGTTTGTTTAAATGATTACTGTAAATCATTGTAAAACTGTGTCTCAAAAGACAATCTATGTAAACAGTTTTGTATAACTTCTTTGAGTCTCTGTTATATTAGTAGTGGTCAAAAAGTGCTAACTTTAGTTGTTATGGTTGATTTAAGCAATAAGGCATGAGAGGGTGTGGGTTATTGGGGGATTTACCCACGCCTTGTGTGGTGTGTCACAAGGTGCAGCTGAGTGACTTAACCACACAAGAAGTGGGTAAATCACCCAATAACCCACATCCTGGAGTGCCTAATTGCAATAATACAATGGACCCATGTGTAAAATAAATTTTAAATGTGATTAAGTATGTTTTTTATAAATGACATTTCTCAGCTGTGGGTAACTACAGGATATACCATGGTCATGTGATGTGTTTTGACCAATGAGGTTACAGGATTTGCATACCCCATTGTATAATCTGGTTTAATGGACTCTCTCCACATGCAAGAGCAAGAAGCAAATCAGCACTTGATAGTGCTGGCTTCTTGTTCACTTGGAAATCTCTGAGTCACATGACTGGGATTTCAGTATGTAGTCTCATGGGATTTGTATAGTTTACTGTTGCTGAACACTGTGCGTAGTGCCAGATAGCTGTAGATAGCACTTTTTGCTGTGCTGTTGTCAATTTTCAAACATGTCTTTATTGTTTGTTTAAGGTTGCAGTAGTTTTATTTTTGTATGCTGCACTAATGTTTTGTAATACAGTGAACTCCATTTTTCTTTTATTCTGAATCAAGTTAATTCCTAATTCTTCTCCCATGGATCTCTTAGTTAAATGTTTTTAAATTTAGTAAGTAATTCTATAGCATTTACTAAATGGTATTTTGCTAAGCTCACTGTAAATAGATTTTACTGTTGACAAATGAATACAAATAGCCATTTTAAGGTGTTCTAATATTTTTAAGCCTGTATGTACTATAGATTTTTATTTTTAAGGTTTTATCATGTCTATAGTGCAGCAGTACGATATTATGGTTCTGTCTTAATGAGAGAAGCAAAGTTTTCACTCAGCTGCTCTTGCAGCTCCATAGCTCCTGCTTGTGTTATTTAGAATCTAACTTTATCAGGCAATCAGTGAGGTCTAGAAAGCTAAGTACCTCTTGAACCCACTCGATCTACCAGCCACTAAGATTTTAAAAGGGCCCATGCACAAAAAGGGCATGGTGTGTTGCTAAGTAACATAAATAGGGTGGACGAGCAGGCCCATTATGTGCTAGCATGTATTAACAGACATACAATGGAAGTTACTATATTTTTGGTAAACAACCTGTTTTAAACCTTTATTGTTGAGGTTCATGAAGTAGTGAAATGGTTGACTGAACCCAGTCAAGAATTAATGCTAACATTCTACAAGATGGTATGGTATGGTCCATCAGCCATCTCATGGGACAACTGAAGTATATGTATAGTGCTAATTTCAATTATAAGATCCTTCTGCATAGTCATAAACCTTAAAGTGACAAACTATGTAAAGGGTTGGGGGTTAGAAGGATAAAGCCTCATGTAACAACTTTAAATATATAAATAAAGCTCATTTCAGTTGTTAGATTCTTATGCATAGTTATATATCTTAAAGTGACTGACTATGTGAAGGGTTGGTGGGGGTGAGAGGGAGAAACCTAACCTTCAAGTTTTGTTTTAACTCAAACAGTAATGTGCTTATTGTAGTCTAGTGGAATTTGAACTCATTGGTGTTTATAATGGTATAGTCTTCCAATGTCATGACCTTAACTCTGCCATGCTGCTTTATGGTGTAATTGCCAACAAGTAGGCCAATTTGTATCAGTATTCATTCCTATAGTGCTGTCCAATTATTTCATCAAGAAAATCCATTTCATCTCACATCTGTCCAATCTGTTCTGATAGTCCCACCCCTCTTTCTGGTGGGTTGACAGCTTCTAGTCCCCAAAACCACAGTGAAGCCACATTGTGTCCTGCTTGATAAAAGTGTATGGCTGCTTGTGATTCCTGATCATACATAGATACATAGATACATAGACAGTGTCAGCAGATAAGAGCCTATGGCCCACCCAGTCTGCCCATTTGAGCTTGTAAGTTCAGTTTATGTTTTCCTAGAAGTCTGTTGCCCCTTACCCCTGACCTCCAGAATTCCTTTATGTCTATCCCATGCATTCTTAAATCCCGTGATTGTTTCAGCCCCCACCACTTCCTCTGGCAGGGTGTTCCACTTGTCCACCACCCGTTCTGTGAAGAAATTCTTCCTCATGTTTCCTTTGAATTGTCCTCCCTCCAACTTCATCCCATGCTCTCTAGTCCTGGAACATCTTTTTCGCTTAAAAATAGTGTATTCCTGCACCCTGTTCCTTCCTGTAAGATACTTGTATGTCTCTATCATATCCCCTCTCTCCCTCCTCTCCTCCAGGAAGTACATGTTCAGTTTCTTCAACCTGTCTTCATAGGACTTGTGATGCAATCCATGCACCATCTTTGTTGCCCTCCTCTGAACCTTTCTACCCTGTCTATGTCCTTACAGGTATGGTCTCCAGAACTGTACACTGTACTCCAGGTGGGGCCTCACTAGGTGTCTTGTATAGCGGAATTATGACCTCCCTTTTCCTGCTGGTGATGCCCCTGCCTATACATCCCAGCACCCTATTTGCTTTACCTGCTGCCTTGTCACTGTTTCCCTACCTTGAGGTCATCAGAGATGATAACCCCAAGATCCCTTTCCTGCTCGGTGCATGCTATATCCTTACCCCACAACTGATATATTGTGCCGGGTTTTGTCAGCCATATGCATTATCTTGCACTTCTTTGCATTGAATTTCAACTGCCAAACCCTGACCATTCTTCAAGTTTCTGCAGGTCCCTTCTCATTCTGTCTACACCCTCTGTGTGTCTACTCTGTTACAGAGCTTTGTGTCATCAGCGAACAGTGAAATTCTGCCTCTAGGTCCTGTGTAATGTCACTGATGAGATGTTGAATAGGACCGGTCCCAGCACTGATCCCTGTGGTACCCCACTGGTCACTCTTCCCCTGTGGAGTGACAGCCATTTACCACCACTCTCTGTGTCCTGCCACCCAGCCAGTTACCTACCCACCACACTACTGTCCTGCCCACACCCATATTCCCCAGTTTGTGTAATAGTCTTCTATGTGGCACAGTGTCAAAGGCCTTGCTGAAGTCCAGATAGGCCATGTCCACTGCCCTCCCCTGATCCACCTCTCTAGTCACCCAGTCAAAAAATTCAATGAGGTTGGTCTGACATGACCTCCCCCTGGTGAAACCATGCTGCCTTGGGTCCTGTAGTCCATTGACAACCAGATGTTCCACCAATCTCTCCTTCAGTAGTGCTTCCATGATCTTTCCCACTACCGAGGTGAGGCTGACTGGTCTGTAGTTCTTGCTTCCTCTTTGTTCCGCTTTTGTATAAGGGGACTACATCTGCTGTCCTCAGTCTTTGGGTACCTCCCTGTTTCCAGTGATCGGCTAAACAGGATAGCCAGAGGTTCAGCCACCACCTCTTAGTTCTTAGGACCCTGGGTGCACCCCATATGGCCCCATTGCTCTATCAACTCTATTACTTCCAGTTCCTTCAGGACTCTTTCTCGTGTAAAGGACTTGTGTCCATTTCTGCACCATTCTCACCCTTGTACTCCCTTCAGACCCATTACCTCCTCTTCCCAGTAAAGACTGAGCAGAAATACCAGTTCAATATGTCAGCTTTACTGTTGTCATCCTCCATGCGCCCCCATCCTCCCTCTTCAGTCTCACTATCCCTCCTTTGACTTTCTTTTTCACTTATGTACCTGTAAAGGTTTTGCCCCTCTACCCACTGATTTTGCAATGTTCTTCTGTCTGAGCTTTGGCTTCCTTACTGACCTCCCTGCCTCCCTTGCTTCTCCTGGTACTTCTCCCTATCCCCTTCTGCCTGTGTTCTTTTGTATTGCCTGAATGCAATCTTTTGGCTTTTCTTTCTTTGCTACCTCTTTGGAAAACCATAATTGTCTCCTCTTCCTTTTCCTTTGCTAACTTGCTTAATGCATAATTCTGTTGTTCTTGTAATCCCCATTTTAAATACTGCCCTGTTCCTCAACCCCTGATTCCTGTCCCATTCCCTTAATGCCTCTTTCAAGTATCTCCCCATTTTCCCAAAGTCTGCCCCTAAAATCCAGGATCGTGTTTTGTGTGGTTTGGTTCTGCTCTTTCTGTGATTTCAAACCACAATGACTGGTGGTCACTGTTCCCCAAGTGCTCCCCACTGTTACCCCATCACACTGTCCCTGTTTGTGAGCACAAGGTCCAGTATTGCCTTCTGCCGAGTTGGTTCCATGACCAGTTGCTTGAGGAAGGCACCCTGAAGGGAGTCCAGGATAAATCTGCTCCTAGTTGATGCTGCTGCTGGGATGCTCCAGTCCACATCTGGAATATTGAAGTCTCCAACCAGTACTACCTCACTCTTGTCTGCCATCCTTTGGATGGCTAGCATCAGCTCCCTATCTGTTTCTTCCTCCTGGGCTGGTGGTCTATAGACCACACCTGTGCGGATGGCTGTTCCCATTTTCCTTTCCAGCTTAACCCACAGTATCTCTCCCCCTTTCTGTTCCTCCTGGATCTCTGTGGCCCTTATGTCATTTTTCACATACAGTGCCACTCCTCCTCCCTTCCTGCTTGCTCTGCCTCTTCTGAATATGTTGTAGCCAGGTATGGCCATTTCACAGTTGTGGTTATCATTACACCAGGTTTCAGTGATGACCACAATGTCCAGGTCTGACTGCACCATGACAGCCTCCAGATCTTCCAACTTGTTGCTAAGGCTCCTGGCATTTGCACACATGGCTTTCCATGATTTTACCTCCCTAGACTGTTTCACTGTTCTACTCCAGCCCCTTCCTTGGTTGTCCTTTATCCCTGGTTCTCCTTGCTGTCTGTCCTTCTGCTGAATTTTGACCCTTTTCTGCCTATCCACCTCTTGGGCACTAATCTCCATCTTTGCACTGCTTTGCAGAGATAGCCACTCCTCTGGTTCACTGGTTCCACTGCTAGCTGTGGGGGGGGTGAGCAAGTAGGTACCCTCCTTGCTGGCCTGCCACCCCTTTTGCTAGTTTAAATGCTTGTCAATGTAGCATTTAAACTTATCATTGAGTGCTTGGATTCCCTCCAGGATGGATGCAGGCCATCAGGCTTGAACAAACCTCCATCCCTCCAGGTGGGTCCCCAGTCACCAATGAATCAAACCCTTTCTCAGCACCAGTTCTTCAACCATGAGTTAAAGTTCTGGTGCATGCACTCCTATGCTCTTCCTTGCCTCTCGCAGGTAGTACTTCTGAGAAAGTAACAGAGTAGCTACTGCTTGAGACCCTCCCAATTTCCTAAACTCTTTCCTGAACTTCCTTTGGCTCCCCATTTGCCAGGTCAGTAGTACCTAGGTGGATAATGACATCCAGCTCACCCTCCCGTCTTGCCTTCCCAGTGATTCCCAGGATCTTCCTTCCATCCCTCCATGCCGTGGCACCTGGTAGGCACCTCACCTCCCTATCCTCCCCCTCCTGTGTTCCTAGCTGAATCCCTCTTATGATGGAGTCCCCCACCAGGATTTGCTTCCTCCTCCTCTGGGGTCCACTGCTTTCCCCGCTGAGGTCACCTCCTTGGCTAACCTCCACATCCTTTCCTTCCACTTCTCTAGGTACCTCTATTTGGTTGTCTTCATTTGCCAGTGTGGCATATGAGTTCTTGAGTGGAATAGGATCTGGGATGTGCCTCTGCCTGACTGCTCTAACCCTCCCTGAGCCCACTGTCATCCAAGTGCTCCTCGTTCTCGGCATCCTTTGAGGCAGTTGCATTGGACTGGGTGGTCTCTGGATAGGGGTGATGGTACTCCTGACCCAGTTTACTTCCGCTCTGAGTCTGGCTACCTCATCCCGCAGTCCAGAGAGATGCATGCAAATAGGGCAGCACCTCAGTGTCCAGAAGGTCTGCCTGAATATGGCTGCCCCACAGCCACTGCATTGCACCACTCCCCACATTATACTGCAATTTCACTACTTGTCTGCTACTGAAGCTCTCCTAGTCCACTCATGTCTCCTAATGTCTCCCTAGCGTTCTTGTATCCTAGTTTTTAATTGTCTGGTTGTTTGCCTTACATAAATCTTATTGCAAGGGCATTGCAAAACATATATTGCCCATTGTGTTTGACAGTTAATGGACTGTCTAATGCCAAGTGATTGATTTTCATGTGGGTGTTTGCAAGTAGTTTTTCTGCTGGTATGTCCGCAGACAGAGCACCTGCCACATGGTGTCATCCCTGGCTACAAAGAGCCTAACAATAATTTTTGCCCTGGTTTTGGTGGTGTGTAAATCAGATTTTACTAGCTTGTCTTTTATTGTCAGGACTTTTTTGGTTGCCACTATTGGATTTTGGGCTTGTGCTGGAATTTAATGATTTTCTGTACTAAGTGCCAGTGTTTGTGAATAATCTTTTTTATTTCTGCCATTTTGTGGGGATACTTTGTTGCAAACACCAGTCTGTCACACTCAGCAGCTTGTCCTTTCTCTTCAAGTAGATCCTGTCTGTTTTTGGTTTGTATTTTTTGTTCAGCCTGTCTCAAAAATTTTTTACCTTAGCCCCTGTTTTGAAATCTTTGTATCATGTCCTGTTGTGCTGCTTGAAAGTGTTCCTCAGTGGAACAAATTATTTTAACTCACACTAACTGAGAGTGTGGTATGCTTTTTTAAGTTTGGGTTTGTGGAAACTATTCCCATGTAATAATGTATTTCTGTCTGTTGGTTTTTTATACAAAATAGTCAGTAACTTGTTCTCTTTTTTTAATGATCATAATGTCTAAATAAGCAATTTGGTTGGTGTTAAAGTCCATGATAAATTTCAAGTTAATATTAATGAGGTTCATGTATTCATGAAATTCCTGTAGTCTTTATTCAGTTCCAGTCCATAATAAAAATACAACATCAATATAACGAAGCCAAGTTAATATTTCATGGAAAAAAATGGATTGATGGTTGGGTTAAGTATGTTGGTCACTTCAAATTGATGCATACATTTGCATAGGCAAGAGCCATGGTGCTTCCCATGGCTGTACTTCTGATTTGCAAAAATAATTCATTGTTAAATTCTATATAGTGTTTTTCTATGACTAACCCTGCTAACTCCTATAAGACTCTAGTTTTAGGATGCTGTGGATGTCTTCTTTTGTCTAATATTATGCCCACTGTTTCTATACCTTCTGAATGAAAAATAGAGATGTAAAGGTCAGCCACATCAATGGTAACAGGACAGCAGTTTGGTGGTAAACCCAGAGTAGAGAGCTGGTTTAAAATCCTGATCATGTGTCCAGTGTTTTTAACATAAGTGTTAGTTTTTTTTTATATTTCTGGTTGTAAATGAAAGTTTACATATTGTGAAATAGGTTCTAACAAAGAGTCTATTGCAGAAACTATTGGTCTGCCTGGTTGATCTATTGCATTTTTGTGTATTTTAGATATGCTATAAAAAGTAGGTGCCCTAGGAAATTTGTTAAGCAATACTTCACCTTCCCACTGTTTAATCCAGTTCATCACTGTTACTTATTCTGTTGTGCTTGCTATGATGTTTTAAAATTCTCTGGTGGGATCATTGTTTAAAGACAAGTAATCATTTTCATTGGCCAGTAATTTTAAACACATTTGTTGGTATTGTGTGATTTGCATAACTACTGTGCCCCCACCTTTGTCCGCCTGTTTGATTGTGATTAATTTGTCATGTGCTAAAGTTTGTAGTGCTTCTTTTTGCTATTTGTTAAGATTATGATATTTAGGATATTTGTCATTGTTGTTCTCAAATAATTTCGCTATATCCCTTTGTACCTGCACACAGTATGTTTCAATACCATGACTCTTACCCATTGGGGGGTTAAATTTAGATTTAATGTTGAGATTCTGTTTGATCTCTCTTTCACATTTTTTATTGGGGTCAATAGGAGTATGTTCTGATTCTCCAAACATGTTTCTTAGCCTGATGTTTCTAAAGAACTTTTGTAGATTTGCTTGAAGGTCAAAAGGTCCACCGGATGGTTGGCAGCAAAGGAAAGGCTCAAACACAGGATTTCTATCTCCCTATAAGTTAATATTTTTTTTTTGTTTTTTTGGTTTTTTGCTTAAGTTGAATATTGGGATAGTTTCTGGGCTGGATGATTGTTGCCTCATGTGGATGCTGCTTCTCTCCCTTTCCACCTGGTCCTTCTCCCCTACCAGATCTCACATTGCTGCTTCAGAAGGTTCCTGATGTGGGTTGTGTTTGCATCCTTTCCCTTATGGAGTATCTGGACCCTGAGTCCTATGGTCCTGATGGCCCTGGTTCCTGGGCTCTCTGGTCTAAAAAGGCCCTTGACCGATGTCTGGTGCCTGTGAATCCCTTGTATAGCTATCATCACTAGTGTCTGATTGATAATTAGTGTTGGTGTTTGTTTTTCTAAAGCTATTTTTTTTGTAGGTATAAACTTTAATATCAAGGCAGTCGTTAGTGTCTGTCTGTAATTTTTTAATCTCTTGTTTTTTAAAATGTTCTTCATACTCTGCTAATTTCTGTTTAATGTTTTCTAAATTTTGTTTTAATTCATTCTCTTCTATTTTTAATTTAAGAGATTCTTCTGCTAAACTGGTCTCTTTATTTAGAATGTCCCTTTCTTCAATAATTGCTTCTATTAAAGAGTACATACAGTCCATTGAGGCTCTATTTCTTTCTTTTTTTTTTTTGCAATTTAGTATACTTTATTGATTTTCCATATTTTACTTCAGTACAAAGGACAAAAAGAACAAGAAAAACAATTAGAAATTATGAGTAGTTGCTCCTTCTGGACATGAATGAATACAAAAAAAGTCAATGAGGCCGTAACTTAAACTAGGGAGCTAGCTACAGGAAAAACAGAGGTCCTCCAATATCAAGAATTTACAGTGATGCCAGCAGGAGGCCTGTTAACAACAAATGAAACTTATCTAACTTAATTGTGCAATCCCCTCCAGATACCCCCTACAACCCTCCCCCCTCCATCCTTCATCCTTTAGCATATATTAAATAATTAGATGGTAGAGTAAATTAGTACGCAATATGCTACCTGTTGAATGGAAGTTGGGCAAACCTATCTACTGAGTGGCCATATAAGGTTAAAATATAAAAAAGAAGAGGTCAGGGCCCCCGTTCCTAAGGAGTAAGAGGTATTCTCAACCTTCCCAATGGTTATGTGGCCACCCAGCCATTGTGTCACCTGCAACGGCACTTCCAATTACTCACCTTCTCAAACTCAGCAGTTATACCTTTGCACTATATGCTTTCCAAGCTCCAATGCCGGGAGTATTTCCGCATGTCATTCTTGAAAGGGTGGACTCTCTTGGTCAAGCCAATGGTGGGTAATGACAAGTTTCACCACTGCCGAAATAAGAGCCACGTGTGCTTTGTGGACATCAAGCATATTAGTAGGAAAGAGACCCAGCAAGCAGATCTGCAAAGTGAAATAGGGATCCAAACCAAGCACTGGATAAAGAAACCTTTTAATTCTCTGCCAGAGGGGAGAAACCCAGTCACACCCCCAAAAGAGATGTTTGATTGTCCCCTCTGTTTTTCCACAAGATGAGCATAAAGGAGAATCCCATTTCCCCTTCCGGTGAAGGCGGGCCAGGGAAAAGTACGCTATGTAAAATGCAGAACTGCAGGAGTCTTAGCCTATCTTGTTTTATGTACTAATATAGTCTCTGCCATACTCTTTCCCATTCTTTATTCTCAATAGTTAGGTTTAGCTCTTGCTGCAAGTAAAAACAAATACCCTGGGGTGAATAGGGCTCAGGTGTCTGCAAAGTTTTGTAGAACAGGGAGATCATATGTGGTTGGGAGGCAATGTCCAGTAGGGATTGTTTCAGGTAGTTAACTGAGTGCAGCCATGGAGGTGGGCCCAGAAATGGGGTGAGTGCCCTCCTCAGCTGAAATTGTTTAATGGCATGGAACAGGGGAGTTGAGAACCTGGTCTGAAGTTCTCTTGCTGAACTTAAGTTACCATCCACTAACAGGGAGGTGACCAAGACCCCCCATAAATTTGAATAAAAGGCTTCTGGGATGACACAGCCTGCAATTTTAAAATGCAGTGTCAGCGGCTCAGCAGGTAGCACACTCACCTCTGAGGCCGGGAGATAAGTAGGCTGTGGGTTCTATCCCCACACCAGGCACTTGGGTTAATATCCCAATACTGACACTGTAGTGCAGCATGAGGGGCGTGCTGCACTCCTGAGGTGCCATCTTTTGGATGAGATGTTAAAACCGAGGTCCCATCTGCCTGCTCTGGTGGTAGCTCAGGTGGATGTTAAAGATACCATGGCACTTCTTGAAAAAAGCAGGGGAATTTCCCTGGTGCAATGGCCAAATTTCCTCCATTCACAAAAAATACCACCAACAGCTTCACCCAGTTCAAGGTCAGTTGGCATTCATCTGTATCCCTCTCCCCCAGGTCATGCCTGAAAATAGGCAGGATTTGTCTAGTGCACTTACCCGGTCAACAAAAACTAAATAAATAATAAATAAATAAAAATGCAGATTACCGAGTAGTGACTGGTCTAGATCCTCATGCAGATACAGGGGTAAGAAGAAGCTAATTTGATGAAGTGCCTTAATAGACCACCACAAGTGGAAGGAATCCTCAGGAGATGGGTCAGGTCTGATGGTTTAGCATAAAGAAGGGATTTTAAGTCTATGCCTTGGGTCCGGCAGAGCTCTTGCTCTAG
Organism: Neoceratodus forsteri; assembly: GCA_016271365.2. Classification (NCBI taxonomy): domain Eukaryota; kingdom Metazoa; phylum Chordata; order Ceratodontiformes; family Ceratodontidae; genus Neoceratodus; species Neoceratodus forsteri. The sequence continues at coordinate 345,235,351 of CM028136.1, forward strand.
GGATAGCCACTGGGGGAGATACTTGGTGATGGAGTCACCAGTGTGGTATGAGTCCCATCTGAATATGCTGCTATGATGAATCACACAGTAGTATAGAAAAAGTTAGGCAGATGGAGGCTGACCACTTCTTTTGGGAAGGTCAGTTTAAAATATGCCCACCACATCACTTTCCCCTGCCATAAAAATCAGATAGCATAGATTGCAACTTGGAGAACCACCTTTTTATTGAGGCTCTATTTCTAATACCACCCCAGTTAAGGTTTATTTGGTTGAGTTATTTCCTAGGTTGGGTCCCACAGTAATTCAAAGTCCCCTAGGGGATTCTGTTATATTCATTGTATTTAGTTAAAGTTAGACCATGCCACTCCAAACGAGTGTTCTTAGATTTCAGATTTTTTATTTTCTGCGCTAAACATTTGGTGTTGTCACATATCTGGTCTGACAGATACCTATCACCTCTCATAGCCATAAACAATTTCTTTCTATCTTCATCTGAATAAGTCATAAAATGCATATTCTGCTGAATGCTGGTTCCCATATCATTAAAAGCATCCATATCTGTGAACTGCATATTTAAACAGTAAACACCTACAAATAGGCAGAGGTAAATATATTCCAGAAAAAAATTAATGGAGGGATAGTTCCTTCAAAATGTGTCAAAATTACACTATAAATGTTCAAGTTTCTGTCCAATACCCTAAACAGGGAAGGCACCAACATCCCAGAATATTTCCACTGACCCTCACATGGAATGATTAGCAATCCAAAAAAGAACCTATGTAGGAAGATATCCTGGATACCTACCTACATAGGTTCCTTTTTAGATTCTGAAACATGCCAGTCCAGGTGCCCTTTAGGCCAGCAGCTGCCCCTTGTGGCCATGTTTTATAGGAGGAAACTGTCAATCACAATAATTGGAAAATCCCCACCGTCTTCTTTATAATTTGACTCTGTCCTGGGTTTATTTATTCACCTATGATTTAATGACTGTGTCAGTATCATTTCTAGGAAGCCCTCAGTATATGTATAAATTAAAAAGAGGGCTTAAAAAGCACATTTTTGTTTCCGTGATGCTAAAGTCACCTGACCACAGAGGGCCAGTATAAAAAGCCTTCCTGTGCTCCCAGTGTTCAGATAGGATCAGTTGATGCTGATCAGTGTAGGCTAAGGACCACGTGGGTCTATGCTACACTAGCAAAACAGTAATGGAAACAGTGTTGGTTTGCCACAGAATTTAATGTTATATTTGCTTTAAAGTTTAAAATTTGTTTTCTGTACAAAGTATTTAATTTTCTTATTATTGAAAAAACTATATATAATAAACATCACAGCAGGAAAATGGTGTGTTAATCTTAAAATGTTTGTTGTTGAGTCCATCTGTTATCCCACACCTTTAACATACCCTCTGCCGGCTCTCTGCACCAGGGTTATTTTGTGCATTGGGTGCTAGCACATCTCCACCCCATGTCTGCCTCTGATGCAATTGCATGCATAGGCATGCTGGCAGCACAGGATCATGTGTGTGGAGCACCCATCCAAGACTGTAGATATGTGTTGAGGTTTCCAGATGTGCAAAATATGACCTCTGCATACCACTAGCCCCGCACTAAGCTCTCCTCCATATGTGCACAAGGCCTTCTTAACTTTTGATGATCCAACTCTAAGATTACTTTGGTCAAGCCTATTGACAGAGTTGTCCTCTGTTCAGTCATCCACTGCATTACAAATAATTTATTTACAAATCACAAACATCAACAATAAAGAGCACTGTGACTTATTTTAATTTGTTTCATTTTATTCTTTGGTAACCAGGTATGGCCCACTAGGCACAAGTGCTTGTTTTCAGGGGTGACCCAGGAGCACTAGGTGGTTAATTGACTTACTCAGAGTCACACAGTATGCAAGTGGAGGTTGCAGGAATTAAACTCAGGTCTGCTGGATGTACCAAACTTATTATCAGCTCCTTACTCTAACCTCTAGGCTATACTGCCACTTATATAATCAATAACTATCTAAAATATTTACAGGCATTCATGTATATTTGATTAATCTTTAGTTTAAAAGTGCTAATTGTCTCTGTAATTCATAATTTGAGCAGAAATGTAATCCAAGCCTTGGCAGCTTCAAATTTCAGTCCATCAGATCTGTGATTGATTGCTACAACCTCCTCTTGAATAATGTGTGACCCTGAGCAAGTTATTTAATCTCCCTGTTCTTTGAGGGTAGCCCCTTTAAATTGACTTTGTGCCCAGTGGGCCTTACTCGGTTACCAAAGACTATAAAAAAAAAATACAACACACTCCTTGTATTCTATAATGCAGACAAATTCAGCATTTCAAGGCTCAGCTCCACTGTTCTCATTTGCCTCCATATTATGGCTATAGGGGTTTTTACACTACCGGATCTGCACCATTGCCAGAGGTGCAGATGAGTTGTACCGGTGCAAATCAGGCAATGTAAAGAGCTGCTGGAATGTTGCATGCCACTCCATTGTGGTGCAGTGCATTCCCTGGTTTGTTGGGAACACGGATCAGAGTGTACTGGTGCTGCTTCACCTACACTGATCCCACTCCCACTAAGTAACCCCTCAGCTGGAAATACACTCAAAACATGGGAAGGCCACCTGAAATGCTGCACAGCTGCAGCATGTAAATAAAACAGGGCAGTGGTGTGATCAGATAACAGCAAGCTGATTCAGATGGCAATGCTCCAGGTAAGTACCCTATAAAAGGGCCTTATGTTTGTCATCACAATGCCTCTGTATTGTAGCTGTATGGTTTGCAGTGGTGATGGCACTGTGCATGCATGCAGCAAGGATCAGGCAGATGTTGGAGTCAACTGTTTACTTTCTCTCCTAAAGATGCTACAAATGACATTCATGAGTAAAACGTGTTCCAAGCTGTAAAAAAAAAAAATTATTGTTTAATTTGACTTTGCTTGGTATTTGTTTGTAACTTATTGTAGTTTGAACTATTGAGTTAAAACAATGGTGGTTACGATTTATGAATGTATTCAGTTGAACTCAGTTGTGCTTTAATAGGAGATCATGCTTAATCCAGTAACGGTAATGACATCTTACTTGAGCAGAGTGTCCCACAAAAAAAGCCCTGCCCCCTCCCCACCCCCCAGTTTGTCTTTGTTTATCCCTAATTGCCTTACAGAAGTGGGCCAGTGGAGTTTGCCATTTGTTTCCATGGTAAATTCTTCAGGCCCATGTGAGAACTCAAGCAGTTAGTTATGGTATCTCAACATGTACAAATGCATCTTAACTGCTTCTTCCAGTTTGCTGCTACATCCCTGGTTGCTGCTGTTTCCTACAGTCTTCTTCTTCTGCAATACTTTAAATATTTTTATACATCAGTTACACAGTAAAAAATTTAATTTGTAAATATTTATTAGTTTTTTATAACAATGTGTTTCAAATGTTAAATACAATGCAAGTACAGTACATTGTGTGCATCATCTTACTTGGATATGTGGTTTCCTTATGAGGTGCATGCTATACACAGTGTTACCTGCCTGCTAGGGATGCTCTGTTATTAAAGACTGATGCTCCAGTCCCAGTGGTGTCCTTAATAGGCAAGTTCCACTGTAATGTGAACAACACAGTGAGTCATTGTTTTCTTTCCTCATTTTGGAGGAAGTCACTTCAATCTAGACAGTGTTAAATATGAAAGGGTATCAGATTTACAGGATAATACAAAATGGCCAATTTTATGCTGCACCATTCAGTTTTGCAAGAACTGTTTTAGGAGTATGTTTGCAATTAATAGCTCCATGATCTATAACCAGTTTTAGTAGCTGATATGTAACTTTTTCCTTACTTTTCATGTATTTGTTTTTGTTTATTTAGAACTTGCTCACCTCAGATAACCTCATTTAGGTATAACATATTGTTTCCAAGAGGGCCTGGGAGAACTTGAGGGAAGCAGGTCAATGCAGTTACACTTATTAAACGCTAACATGCTATAAGTTAAATATTGCAGAATACTGTAAATAAACACTTTCATATGCAAACAGTAACAGACAATGATAAGCTGACTAAGTAAAACATGTGGCATGCATTCCACTAATCAGAGTTACGTTCATTGTTTGGTGACTGTTGCAATTCTGAGAAAAGAAGCAATTGGGGTGGGGACAAGGGCAAGAGGAGGGGAAGCAGAAAAGAGCTGAGTGAGAAAACAGTGACACAGCCTGCGTTATTGTGATTAGAAACAAGAGCAGTTGGTACACACAGTTGTATCCATTGCCATAGTTAGATATTTCCTGAAAATTCTGTAACATCTCTAGAAAAATGGCTGTCTGACTGCAATACTGCTTTAGGGCCACCAGAGAAAATAGCTTTAGAAATATCACAAAATACCTGGAAATATCTGACCAGGTCAATGGCTGAAACTGTAGGTGACCAAACACGGAATTTTTGAAGTGTTATACATTTCTTTCCACCTTGGATATTGTCAGATTTTGAGTTCCAGGTGATGGGGCAACCACAGAGAACACCTCATCTTCAATTATTTTATGGACCCTGGACACCTGTAGCAAGTCTTTAACTTGTGATCTCATTTGGTTGACCACCATTGTTTTGTTCAACTATTTGGTGAGGCCCTGTATACATCTGAAGACTATCACACTCCATCTGTTTTCTCAGCTTTTGTCATGTGGGAGTAGGTTGTGAATGTCATACAATATGCAGTGATGAGCTTGCCTGCCACAACCAAGTAAGAATTGGCAATGGTTGTGAAAAGCGACTATGATTTTTCTCAAAGCTGTGATATTGGACATTTTGCACACCTCAATCCTATATCCATGGGCTGGCAGGAGTGAGTGTGTACCTGCATATAGTTCAATATAAGCCTTAATCCTCTCATTTTTGTTGATTTATTTATTTGAAAATTTGTAACTGGGAGAGACACACTGAGCTGAAGATCATCTCCAAGTGCAATCCAGGGAAATGGTTATAGGAGGAACAGTGACACAATAATACAGTACATTACTTAGTTTGCACAAAAAGTGCAGACACAGTAAATAACACTTCATTGAGTACAAACTTGGAATATATTAAAGTGCAAGTATTCGCACAGTATATTATGCAAGAGAAACACTAGAATACAGCCATCAAATCCATACAATGGCAAGCAATGCAGTGCACTAGGGATCAGTTTAGTCATGGAGAACCAAGCACCTGCACTATCATAATCACTTGGGGAGAACCTCCTATGGGAAACAGGTGCAGGTGGGTGATGGGAGTAGTTTTAGCAAGCACCTGAAGGAGCCTGAGGAGGTTGAAGGATGGAGTGGTTGGGGGAGCTGGTTCAAGAGTGTTGGCAGGTGGTTACAGAACAAGGAGAGATTGCCCAGCAGAGGAACAGGGATGAACACTGGAGAAAGTTCTCTGGTCTCTGGAGTGGAGGGAACATGGAGCAGGTGGAACAGGAGAGAGGAGTGAGAAGAGGTAGGAAGGATGGGAATCTAACCAGTACTTGGCAATAAAGGAGGTGCATTGTGACTAGCAATGTAAAGGAAGGAGGAGGATGGAAAGGGAGGAGTAGAGGGAACAGTAGTGAGTATGTGGAGGAGTTTGTCACAAAGCAGCAAAAGGCATTGCAGAGGGTGTCCAGTCTGGTTAGGGAAGTGGAGGGAGCTGTACTGTAGACCACATCTGCATAGCCAAAAACTTGGAGCACCATTTTGGTGACTGTCTCATGGCAGACCAGCAGGGGTAGGCAGTTTTTATTACAGTACAGGGCACCCAACATAGGATGAAGGTTCATGTGGATAGCATCAATATGGGCTGAGAAGTCATACTTGCTATCAAGTCATATGCTGAGGTACGTAAAGAATTGCATAGCTTCAAGAGTGAAGCCATCCAGCATTGAGAAGACTGGAAGTCTCGAGAGCCTGGCCAGTTTTTGTCAGGTACCATAGGTCATGGACACTTTTTTTTTGTGTTGGCCTTGAGATGGTTGAAGTGTAACCAGCACAGAACAGTGTGGAAATCCTGCTGCAGCAGGTATTCCACAGGAGTGGTAGATGAAACAAAGGTGAAGATGACTGCATTGTCTGCATACACATGTATATGTGCATTGACATCAGCAGAGGGCAGATCATTCAGAAAAATTGAGAACAAGACAGGGCCTAAGACTGAACCCTGTGGGACCACAGCTTGGGTGTGAAGGGGTGGTGATAACATGCTTCCAACCTGTACTGACTGTTGAAGGCCCATTAGGTAGGAATGGAACCAGTCAACAGCAGGAGCTGACAGGTTGGATGAACTCAGATTTTTCAGGAGGAGAAGGTGGGACACTGAGTCAAAGGCTTTTGCAAGATTGATGACATTGGCAGCCGTGATGTGTCCCTGATCTACCACCAGAAAAGATGGAGCTGGTGACATGCAGCATGGAGGAAAGAGTGGAGTGGTACTTCCAGAACCCAGAATGGAATGGTGTGAGGAAAATGGTAGAAGTGAGGTAGTCTAGATGACTAATGCAGACTAATTTCTCTTGTAGTTTAGAAATGGAGGTGAGGGAGGTAGGGCAGAAGTTGCCAGGGGTGAAGAGGGCACCCCCTTTGTGAAATGAAAGAACATTGGCAATCTTCCAGCACTAAGGAACAAAGTAGAGGGAGAATGAGAGTTTGAGAAGGTGAGTAATTGGAAGTGCCATTGCAGGTGATAAGAGGTGAAGGAGTTTAGGATCAGCCCTGTCAGGTCTGGAATTCAACTGGTTGAGGGAGGAGAGGGCAAGCAGGGTTTCCTGAGTGGTAATGGGGGCAAGTGGAAACCTGGGATGGATTGGGAGGTGAGGAGCAGGGAACAGATGAGGAAGAAAGGGAACCTGTGACAGGGGAGAGGGGAGGGCACATGTGGTGAAGAGCTCACTGAAGTGAGCAGCAATAGTGGATGGGTCAAATACAGATGAACCATTAACCATGAGGACACAGGGAGCAGAATGGACAGGAGGATCAGAAAAAGCAAGGATTCACTTCTAGAATTTGGCTGCAGGGTTAAGATTATTCTGAAGGTTGACTTTGAAACAATGGGATTTTGCAGCCCAGATGGTCTTATACTACGGTCATACTATGGTGTGTAAGGAGCGAGAAGTTGATATGCCCATGAGTGCTCCTATAGAGTTCGGTCTTGGTAATAATTATGAACATTACCAGATAAGATATAGTTATCTAGCTTATTTTTAAATTCCATCCTGGTTTTACTTATTATAATCTCCATCAGTAAGGAATTTCATGGATAAACTACTCATGTTATATAAAAATATTTCCTTTTGTTGTGCTTGAATTTTTTCCCATGGTTTGCAGTGGATGTTCTCTAGTTTCTCTATCTCTGGATTTAAAGGAGATCCCTAATTCTGTTAATAGGAACAGATCTTGCATCACATTGTACATAAAGAGTAGGTCGCCATGTATGCATCATGTTTCTAAAGACATTAAATTCAGGGACTTTAACCATTCAATCTCTCCCTTAACCACCAATCCATCTATAGACTTTGTGAATTTTCTTTGTACCCTTTCTAACTTACCTCTATCACCTTCTTTTTGTGGATACCAAAGTTGTGATGCATATTCTGTATGGGGACTGACATAAGATCTATAAAGAGGGATCAATATGTTTTTATCTCTTGATGTGATGTTTCTTTTTATTGCCCATATTACTTTGTTTGCTTTGGCTATTGCCACATTTGTCTGAAGTGAGGTGCCCAAGTCACTGGACAATATAATTCCCAAATCCTTTTCACTTTTTGATGCCTCTAAAGGAACCCAAAATAGAGTGTATGCATGCATCGGGTTATCTTTACCCAGGTGCATTACCTTGCACTTGTCCATATTGAACTTCATTTCCCAATTTTTCACCCATGATTAATAATACTTTCTAAAATTTCTCATACCACTCAGGTTAAACTAATCAGTCTATAGTTGCTTACTAGGTCTTTGTTACCTTTTTTGTAAACAGAGGCCATGTGTGCCATTTTCCACTCTAGAGGTACTCTCTCAGTAGTGAGAGATTCTTTGAACAGGAGTTCTAAAGGGAAGATTAGAGACTCAGACATTATCTGCAACATATGAGCTAAGACCGTCTGGTCCTGGAGAATCATTGGTTTGAGTTTGCTTATTTTAGATTTGATGTTCTCTGTTGTGATCTTCATCCTGTTGCCTGCATCTAGTTTATCAGTGGGTTTATTTTTTGATCCATAAATTCCACGTAAGTAATTATTGAAAATGGTTACCATTTCTGTCTTATTCTTCAGCAAGTCATCTTTATGTAGAAGTGGTCCAACATTATTTTGAGGTTTCTTTAATGAATTTATGTAAGCATAGAAAGCTTATATGCTAGATTATATCCAACCACTTTCTTTGCTTTCCTGATCTTCTTTTTGCTTTTTTTTTTTGTAGCATTTCCGAAGTTGTCCTGGTGTTAGCCAACAAGTACTGTCTGTGTAAGCTGTTCCTTTTATTTAGTAGTTTTTTTTATTTTTTTGTTAAACCATTTGGGTCTCTTTTGACGTATTTATTTTGTTGTATCTTAGGTTTGAATTCATTACTCATTTGCAAGGTAGTTGTTTTTATAATATCCTACATCACTTCAGTAGATTTATTTGCCAGTTTACTACCCCAATCTTTAGTGTTTAAGTTTTCTTTTATTTTAGTGGTATTAGCTTAGTTGTACACATATATTTCAATACATCCATTCTGAACAGATAGCTCATATATTATTTGAAAATGTATAGTTTTGTGATCACTATTACATAACAGTGGTTCAGTTCTATAGTTTTTTTTATATCGATGTGATCTGAACTCAAAATAGCATCTCGTATATGTTGTCCCCTGGCGGGTTCTTTTATGTGCTGCATTAAATTTATTCTTTTACAAGCTTCAAGAAAATTATTTCCTATAGTACTAGTTGCCAAATTACAGTTTTAATCTATTTCTCTCATGTTAACATCTCCCGTTATTATTATACCTCCTAACTCCCCTGCATTTTCAGTTTCATTTATAATGTTGTTAGTAGTTATATTCTGTCATTTAACAATAGTACATTTAGTTCCTTTAAAATTATGTTCTTTCCTCTTAAAGCTGCCTTGTTTGGTTTCCATTTCTTTGGAGCTGTCTGTGAATTTTCCAACATCTCAGTTAGTTTAAATGAAGTCAGTTCAAACATTGTTTTAACTTTTTATAACTTTTCACCCAGGACCCTAGCCCTACCTTTGTTCAAATTTATCCTGCCTCTTGAATAAAGAATTACAATTTCTATTCTTGAAAGATACACAATTATCTATAAATACCAGACTCTCACTCTCATACCAGTTTTAGAGTCTGATATTTATTTTTTCGAATGCGTGTTTTTTTCTGGAGGTGCTCTGGGAATTGATAAAATGCCTGATATGGCAACCTGAAGGTCTTTTGATTTAATCATTTACCTAGTGCAATGAGATTCATACAAACATCTTTTTCATGAGTCTTTCCAATATCATGTAATGCCCCAAAGTTGGGGCATCCCAGAAAAACTAGAATCAGTAAATAAATTAGGGGTTTACAGGTGCTCAGGGTACCTGCTGTAGGTGTAGGCAGCAGGGTACAATGATAAGGGGCCCCTGAAAGTAAAGATTCACCTCCTTATAAAGGGAAACTGTAAAATAATACAGAAAAGTGCCCTGTGCACTTTACAGCATGGTCAAAAAGCAGATTTAATAGCAGTACATGTCACAATGGCTTGGATGGAATGCTGTGCTGAGCTGCTCATGCACAACATTCCAGTCCAAACACTCCAGAACCTGAGGGTTTGTTTTCAAAAGTTTAACAGTTTTCTGGGTAGTTCCTGCTGGCTGTGGAGCAGAGAGGATGCAGATGGTTAAGGGGAACCAGTAGAGCTTACCTGGGGGTTGAAGCTGTTCCCTGAGGGCCAGTCTGTGTGCCTGCTCTGGCTCCAGCCAGTGAAGATCCCTCCATAGCTCCATTGTGATCCGAGGTGCCATTGGGGTACCAGAAGAAAGTGACTGGCCGTTTGCCGTGGTTTGGGCTGTGTAGCCCTGTTGTTTTATTGTTTTGACCCCCCCCTTTTGTTTAATATAGTTTAATTCTCGGTCCCCATCGGCAGCCTTGCCAGCCACATCGCTACCATCTTTGGCCGCCTTAGGCCCCTGTCTGTCCCCTCATCTGCCTGCATGTTTCTCCCACTGCCAGCATCCCTCCTGCCTCCCTACAGCACAACAACCTCCGGAGGACGTTGGAGCGGTGAGTCGGCGGCAGCACTAGAAGCGTGCTGTGCGGCTGTTTGAAAGAGAGACTTTGTTTTTTTGTGGAGTGCACTGAAGGTGCTGAGAAGAGCGGCCGAGTACCGCAAGGGGAAATGGGTCATCAGGACCCAAAATTTAGTATGCGGAGGGGAAGCGGGGCAATGTGATGCCCGCAGGAGGGGCCATCTATCTAGGCTTGTATAGCTGCCTGTTAAATATTAATTTAGGGGGCGGAACTTGGGCGTGGTCTCAGCTACTGAGAGAGCTTGAGATTTAAAGGGGGCCTGCCACTCTTAAAACTTAAAGGGGCAATACAGGCCTGATTTAAAGTGGGGCACGAGGCCCAATTTAAGGTGAGACACCAGGCCCAATTTAAGGTGGGGCACCAGGCCCAATATAAAGAGGGGCACCAGGCCCAAGTCTTGGTAGGGCATCAGGCCCGAGGTAAAAGTAGGGCATTAGGCTCGAGGTAAAGCGTGGTACTAAAGGGAGGCCCCATTCTAGTGTAATAGGGCAAGCCAGCCTAGTGGTACTAAAGGGAGGCCTCATCCTAGTGTAATAGGGCAAGCCAGTCTAGTGGTACTTAAGGGAGGCCCTGGCCTAGTGTAACAGGGCAAGCCAGCCTAGTGGTACTAAAGGGAGGCCCCGGCCTAGTGTAATAGGGCAAGCCAGCCTAGTGGTACTAAAGGATTCCTTAGCCAGGACGTCCAGGAAGAGATCCTATTCAGGAAGACCCTACATTTAGGAACAGGGGATCATCTAAGAGTGCTCAATTTGCCTATACTATGAAGCTACTGTAACAACTGTACTGCTTATGCATTGGCTATTGCTCTAAGTACCTGAACTATTGCCCTAAGTACCTCAACTATTGCTCTAAGTACCTGAACTGTTGCTCTAAGTACCTGAACTGTTGCCCTAAGCATCTGAACTATTGCTCTAAGTACCTGAACTATTGCCCTATGTACCTGAACTATTGCTCTAAGTACCTGAACTATTGCTCTAAGCACCTGGACATTGGCCCCATCAGTAATAATTACCCCTAAATTTATAATTTGCCCTCCCCCAGCAAATTATTGTATCATTCCACAGTTCTCTGGGCATCTTTCTGTTATATGGTTACTACTGTATGAAGACAGTCTCAATCTTCTACTACACTGCAGTCCCATAGGTGATCTGTAATACTATGTACTCAGAATCAGTCTCTACTCAGAAGAAGATGTCCTTTCAGCATTCTTCACTCCTGTGGGATCATCCATCAGCTCATCACGTCGGTCTATGTCATCCGCTGAAGTCGAGTCCGTCACCAGTCGTACAAGTCGTACCTGCCGTTTCTTGTTTTTCACAGCTTGAAGGTACGACCGCCGAAACACATCACGACAGCTGTGCCAAAGTTGTTCCGTATGGTTCTTGTTCCAGATGTCCCAAAGTTGGTCGCCCTCTACAGAAGAGTGTGCTCATCCTGGAGAACCTGGTCTGCTCAATTCCTGGTCATTCGCCGAAAGTCGAGTCCGTCGAAGCCCAGTGCGGGACGCATCCGGCGTTTCTTTGTTTTTGTGTTAGTTCCTGATCCTAGGATTGCAGAATCAACCATCATCTCTTCAGATTCTTCTGGTTCCTGGTCCTGTCAGAGTTCTTTCTGAGTTTAGCTGGCCCTTGGAGTGCCGCAGCATCAGTCAGGTTGTGGTAATCCTCCATTGGATTTGTCACCACACAGGTCTTGATCTCTCTTTGTTCTTGACAACCCTGGAAGTGGGTCTTGGCCAAGGAACCCTTTGTTTTCAGTGTGTTGTCTCAGGAATCAGTTGCTCTGGTTCTTCATTCCAGCAACCTTGGAGAGAGTGGGCTTTTGCCGAAGAAACATATGGTCTGTTTACCAAACCTCTCACCACCCCAGTGGCCTTAACTAGGTCTTTGCTGGGAATTGTGATTACGGTTCTACAGTTCTGTTTTATTTCCCTTGTAGCTACCAACGAAGAACGATGGTGTACATGAAGATACCAGATCCCTGGACTCTTGTAATATCTAGACTGTGATGGAAATGTGTAGTGATAATTACCCTAATACAGTTCTGAGTGGCTTATGTCACCTGATCCTCATCTAAGAGTACCGAAGTGTAGAATAATTTCAGAATAAGAGTGACAGTAGGCCTACAGTCTATTCTTGTAGTAATAATCTTAGTAGTCATAGATAAAGTATTTCTCTGTTTATTGCCTTACTGTTCTCAGGCAACCCCTTCTTCCTCTTGTGACTGTGTCTCTCTACTCTTGGTACAAAATAAATGCCCTGCGGGCATTGAAGCACTAGGTTGACTCCTGCCTCTCCTTGTCTGGGTAACGGTTATCCTATCCACATAATTCAGACCTTGATGCCTCACTCATCTCTTTTCACCACTTTAGAGTAGAGTACCTCACAGAGCACCTCTAGCCCATCACTGGACAGGACAATCATTATTGCCTATATGGAGAATAATAAATTATTCCTCATGTAGTGTCAATTTCTCCATTCCTGCTGAAACATCCAAGATCCTCGCTCCAGGTAAACAAATGACAGAAGCATTTACTCTCACCTGCATACATCTATGGTTATCTGTAAATCTAATTATTGAATCTCAGATGACTAGTCTCTGAGGTGGTCTAATGCTCTCAACACTTCCTGAAGACACTACAGCAAAACCAGTAGAAGTTCTGGGCCCTGCTGGTTGTCTCTCGGTTTGTGCTTAGGCACAGTAAGTTCAGCACCTGCATAGCTTTTAGAATAAACTGCTTTTTATTACACAATTGACCGTGTTATTGCCTTGTATGTGGTGGGTAGTGCTGGATGTTTTTGAACTCCAGTGTTCTCATTTACCTGGTCAAAAAGTAATTCCTGGTTAAGCAGGGCAAATCTGTTCTGGGTTAAGACTTGGGGTTTGTTTTTCTTGATAGTGCTCTTAGTTTTTTTATTTTTCCTCACTGTTATTTGGGTCCATTCTTTTTCACTTTCTGACCTGTCTTCCCTGCCTTTTTTAGAACATTGTTCATTTTCTGTAGGGCTATTGAGGTTCTCAATATACTCCCACGTTGTTTTGCAATTTAATTTATTAGATTCACCTGCCAAAGTGTTCTCCGCTTCAACAGAATTGAAAAATTGTTCGATAGTATCTATCGCCTGCATTTGACGAAGTTCTTTTTTTTAGTATTTGTTGTCTTTTTGCATAGTACCCAGGAGGGAATGTTTTACATGCATATAAATTGGTACCTTGTTCTGCTGTCTCTCCATTGTATACATATTACATCAAGTACATTTGACACTTCCTGTTCTAGTAGTTCTAAAATATAATTTATTTGTGGCATACTCACAGTTTTGGACATAATTACTTTATAGTCTTTCTCTGTGAGGTAGCTCTATAAAGAGAGTGGGCCTGTTTCCTCTGCTTCCTAGGTGGACGCAGGCAGATATGCTTGCCTCAGCCTGTGCATTGCTCTGCTCTGCGCTTGCCTCCACTTCCAGAGGCACTCCTTTCAATTGGTTAAGACTGGAAGTGGGTGTCAGTGATTTCCTTTTGCACAAAACTGCTTCCAATTACTTTTAAACTGCTTTTGTGGTTATACTCTGCCTTTAGACCCCAAACTAGTTCCACAGAAGAGCTCTAAAGGGCCCTCCAACTGTAATTAAAATTACAGCAGCAGACCCTCATTTTAAGGGGACAAAGGTCACAGGTAGATCATGACAGCAACTAGAAAGTTCTGAATTTTACACTCACTACAAGATTAGTAAACTATATAGCCCCAGCAAGCTCTCCAAGGGCTTCCACAATATACAATAGCTTTACTCTGTCCTGCCACTTGCAAAGGCAAACCTTTTTACTCATTAGGACCAGAAGTGGGTGCCGGGGACTTCCTATTGCACAGAATTGCTTTCAATTACTTTTAAACTAATTTTGTTGGTATGGTCTGCCTTTAAAAGGCAAACTAGTGCCACAGAAAAGCTCTAAAGGACCCTCCAGTTATAATTAAAATTACAGCAGCAGCCCCTTGTTTTGGGGGTCTAAGGTCACAGGCAGATTGTGACATCAACTGGAAAGTGCTGAATTTTACACATACTACATGCTTTGTAAAATACAGATCCCAGCAAGTTCCCCAAGGGCATCCACAATATACAATATGGATCCAGATAAACAGTACTCTTTGGCAAAAAGCACACCACAAACCTCCAAATATGTCCAAATAGTCTTTTATTGATACATAAACAACAAGTGCCTGCTACCCCAGTGCTTCGGCTATTGCCTTCCTCAGGGGGTGTGGCTACAGATATCATATTAATTCAGCAGATCTCTTGGAGCACTCAGCGGCAGCTGCCAAGAGATCGGTGATCACAAACAGTGGTCTGTACTCTTTTGTCTCTTCCTTTATTTTATTTCATTTTTTTACTATTAAAGGCAAACTAAGTTACCCTTATGTATCTAACATGATTGTATTCATTAATTCAGTGTTACCATTTAAAATATGAATGAAATTATCACACTTGCATAAAAAGGATTTTGTTTTACGTAAAGTATCAAAGTGAAAGATTGCTAGTTTACCTTTTTACATTAATTTTGATCTTCACTTAGTAAATTTTGTACAATTGTAATTAAGCACATTCACCTGTGGGTAATTACTGGGGGAGTACTTAAAGTGACAATGTAATATCTGTAGTCACACCCCCAGAGGAAAGCAGTAGCAGAAGCATTTGAGTAGTGGGTGCTTGTTATTTGCACACCAATAAAAGTCTAGTAGGACATATTTGAAAGTTTGTGGTGTGCTTTTTGCCAAGGAGTGCTGTTTATCTGGATCCATGTTATGCCTTGGGTTGGCTGCCTGTTACAGTATCCCCCTCCTCTCAGCAGTTCAAGGTACACTTTTGGATTTCCACAATATACAATAGCCTTACTCTGTGCAGGCAGATTGTGACAGCAACTAGAAAGTGCTGAATTTTACACACACTGCAAGATTAGTAAAATAAATAGCCCCAGTAAGTTATCCAAGGGATTCCTTAATATAAAATAGCCTTACTTTTTGCTGCCACTTGCAGAGGCACTCTTTTTAACTGGTTAGGACTAGAAGTGGGTGTTGGTGACTTCTTGTTGCACAAAACTGCTTGCAATTATGTTTAAACTGGTTTTGTGTGCATATTTTGACTTTAGAAAGGCAAACTAGTGCCACAGAAGAGCTCTAAGTGACCCTCCAACTTTAATTAAAATTACAGTAACAGCCCCTCATTTCAGGGGGTCAGAGGCTAATGCAATTATTTCTCAGTGTTCTGTAGTGGAGGAGATCAGAAATGGATCACAATAATGTATAGTGGGCCAAGGCAAGATCAAGAGATTTGCATTGATCAATCATTTCAGTGGAGATCCAGGGAAGATGGGATTATCTGATCTTGGATTTCATGACAGATGCATGCAAGTCCCAGACTGAGGAGAATTTGGAATGAAACAGAGACATTACCACATCAATGACAGAGGTCATGGGGATGTCTGAACAGTCTGTTGCAGAGAGGTCACTCGGGAGAGTGTTGATGTTCAGCAAACGGAGGCACATAGAGCAAATGTATTTCTGGGTGGAGGGGGAATGCCAGATTTTTCTGATGCAGAATGCCATACAGTGGTTTCTGAAAGCATCAGGCAGGTGACCTGCTGCAACAATGCAGTGGGGGGTGGATGGACAGAACCAAGTCTAAAAGGGTGTGGTGGGAGCAACGGGTATTGTGTTTTGTGGGATCAGAGACATGCTGTAACAAATTGCTGGGCTCAATCCTCTGGGTGGTTGATCTAGATTTAAGGGAGAGCCAATTTATGTTGAAGTCCCCAAGGAGAATTAGTTCACCAGTGGAGGAACGTGGCGTAATGTTAAAGAGAGAGACAATCAGAGAGGCAATTGGATCTTGAGTGAGGCATAGAAAACACCAATGAATATGGGTATAGATAATGGGAATGTGAATGTGACAAGGAGAAATCTGTGGGAGAAGGGTACAGTCTCTGTAATATCCAGGGTACAAGAGAGGCTCTGGCAAACATAGATGACAATGCCTCCACCGCAGTTTCCCCTGCCCAGCCAGAAAAGAAGGAAGTCAAGAAGGGTCAGGCTAGAGTCTGGAATCCTGGGGGAGAGACTGGACTCAGAGTTAGAAAGAATATCTGGAGAGTGTTGTTGAGTCCAAACAAAGAGGAGGTCAGGCTTAGGGAGAAGGCTTCTAGCATTGAGATGAAATATGCTGAGATCTTTGATGGTAGCAGAAGTGGAAGGAGGGTTGAGAGGGGACCTGGGTTGCCCTCCACATTGTCTGACAGGACCAGGAGCAGAAGAATTAGTAGATGGATGGAGTGGGACTTCCTCTCCTTGGAGAGGGGAGGAAAGCAGTGAGAAGGGGAATGGTGAGAGGATAGGAGGAGAAGGTGCAGAAACTCCAAGTTGAGCAAGGAAGAGGGGAGGGACCCAGAGTGGATAGTGGAGGAGGATGTCATTGGTGTAGGAATGGGGAGGGACAGGAGGAAGGGGGTAAGATAGAAGGGGTGAGGGAGGTGAATGGAGGGGAAGGAAGCAGGAGGGGGAACTGGATAAGGCAGAGTATGGTGATGAGCAAGGAAGTGAAGTAGTGGAAGCAAGATACAAATCAGCAACAGAAAGCAAAACTATGAGGAAACCTGTGTTTAGGCTAGAGTAATGTAATAATTAATGTAAATGCACTAGGCATGGAGCTGTGGGACTGAGCAAAACCAAAAAGTAGAAATGAGCAGGGAAGGGGAACCTGAGGCCTGAACAAATGTGTAGGACTAAACAAATTAACACCAATAAAATAGCAATCACTAACAGATCCTAATCAAAACTGCAGAGTACAACGCAGTTATGAGGAACCAAGATTAGGTATGCAAATAAACAGCAAAACATGAAAGGGTGTAATTAGGAGTCACACAAATAAAGCAAATTTAAAAGTCAAAGTGGGTTAAGGAAGTGAATATGAGTATAGAACAGTATACAGAGTCAGTAAGGGCTTTGAACTGGGGGGGGACTCAGGGGAGCTGTGAGGAAGCACTTCTTTACAGAAAGAGTGGTGGATGCCTGGAACTTCCTCCCAGCAGAAGTGGAGCTGCCAAGAATGGTAATGGGCTTCAAGAATGCATGGGACAGGCATAAGAGAACCTTAGAAGTGGGGAAGTTGGAGTAAAGCCAGATATCAAGTAGGGTCTGCAGTGCTATAGTGGGTAGGGAAAATGGGCAGACTGTGTGGGCCAAGTGGTCCTTATCTGCCATCATTTTATATATTTCTAAGTTTCTCACAACAGCACAGAAACAAAAAGAAAATCAAACTATTTAGTGTGAGCAAACATAGTGCAAGGCAATTGGTGAACCTCATAAGTATGCAAGTTGGAGTGACAGAGTTAAGGAAATTAAACAAAATAAAACCAGAGGATCTTAACTAGAAACTGGACATGTAGGCACAGTAGGAGCATGCTGTCCAATATATTCAGGGGAATGGCAGTACTTACTATGAAACAGAGTTAGACAGCAAGTGAGAACAGTGTGCTCAGCTGAATGCCTGACTCCAGGCAGACTCGTTGATATCCTTTGTGCTATAGTCCTTAACACAGAAAAGCCACAAGAGGTGATATGGTGAAATGGAAAGAAGGAGGAGAACAGAAGTCCCACCCTCAAAACCACCCAACTGGCAGAGCAGGCTGCACTTGCAAGCAAGGGTCAGGGGGTCTGAGGAATAACTGGAGACTGGTGGCAGAGGGGAGAGAGAGCAAAGATGGCAAGCAGATTCCCTCTGCTATCCCTGGAAAGCTGCATGTAAGCCAAGAGTCCTGTGCAGACACTAATAAAATGAAAATCAGCCCCTACACCGATGAAGATGTCCTCAAAGACACAGCAGTGGCAAAAAAGAAAAAAAATCCTCATCTGATGCAGTCATACTGTTTTATAAGGGACTGTTAGACTGCTTCTTGATCGGTAATACTGGTTCAGGGAAGGCTGATACTGAAGTACACTTGCCGAGTGGTGGGGGGAGCTTACGCATAGTCTGTTGGGCTCTATAAGCATCGATCTGCTGACCAAGTAGCTTTTCTCAAGCAGTTCAATGGTCCAGTGAAAATATACCTGACTGTATCCCATCTCTGATCAGATATGTCTATCCCATCTCTGATTAGATATGTCAGACAACTCTTTTACCACCTTACCAGCAGCTGCTCCAGTAATCCCTAAATTAGTCACGTGAATTATTTTTTTTTTTATGTTAGTCTTTGGTAACTGGGTTAGGCCCACTAGGCACAAGTGCCTGTTTTCAGGGGCGACCTGGGAGCACTGGGCAGTTAAGTGACTTGCTCAGAGTCACACAGTATGCAACTGGAGGCTGTGACAATCAAACCAAGGTCTGGTCTGCTGGATGTACCAAGCTCATTCACATCCCCTTACTCTAACCTCTAGGCTATATTGCCAGCCCCCTACTCCTCTCTCAACTTAAGGATAGAAAAATTGCAGTTCTTTCAGTCCACCCTAGAGGAAAACAAAAATTGCTGTGCCAAGTTTTGGCAAATCTTGAGAAAGATTGAAGGACACTCCCCTGCCACATCAATCCCAGCTAAAATTGTGGTGAACAACTCCTACACAAACAGATCTGAGATACTCGATCAGCTCAATAACCACTTTGCAACGGCAGGCCTCGCATTCAATGTCTCTCCACTTAGTAAATTGAATGTCCCAAGTGCCGCCAGTGCAGGTATTAGCCCCGCTCCTGTTCCCAAGACTGACCGACCCCCCTTCAACTTCCAGCCAGTCTGGTACAAACAGGTGGAGGACCTTCTTCTTTCATTGGATACAAAAAAAGAGTATCAGTGCAGACTCGCTAGAACCCTTTTTCTTAAAAGCACGCTACCATTATCTGACTGCACCAATCGCTCATCTATTTAATAGCTCACTTGCTCAAGGGGAACTACCACCCAGTTGGAAAATCACGCACATTATCCCTTGTTCAAACCAGGGGGCCCCATGGACCTGAATAACTACAGGCCTATCTCGCTTTTTACCGTACTGTTTAAATTACTTGAGAAAATCGTCAACTCGCAACTTAGGAATTACTTGGATTGTGAAAATATCCTCATCCCAGCCCAATCAGGGTTTAGGCCAAAGCACAGTACTGTGTCGGCTCTAGCAAAAGTGTTGAATGATTGGTTAACAGCTCTAGACAGGAAACAACATATCTACGCACTTTTCCTAGATCTCAGCAAAGCCTTCGACACAGTTGGTCACTCCATCCTGCTTGATATGCTGGGTTGCATTGGCCTAACCTGTGCCACAGATAAATGGTTCCACTGTTACCTCACAAATCGAAGGCAACAAATTAAAGCTCAGGGGAAGCTGTCCCCACTTAAAGCCATGCCTCAAGGTGTACCGCAAGGATCTATCTTGGGCCCTATTTTTTTCGCTATCTACATTAATAGCATTGACTCTGGCCTTCTTGCTGGAAATGTTCATCTCTTCGCAGATGATACAGTCCTTTACACAACCAACCCCTCTTTTGATCTTGCATACAAGGAGTTACAGCAGGACTTTTTCACACTCCAGCATTCACTAAAATACCACCAACAGCTTAATCTGGTTCAAAGTCAGTTGGCATTCATCTGTGTCCCCCTCCTCTGAGTCGTGCCTGAAAATAGGCAGAATTTGTCTAGTGCACTTTCTCAGTCAACAAAAACTAAATTAATAAACAAAAATAAAAAAATAACCTACTGAACCTTAAACTTCTGCTCAATGCCGAAAAAATAAAAGCCATGATCATCTTCCCACATCCCCCACTCAATTTGGGGACACCTGGTATCTCCCAGATTATCACCCTCCTTGGTGAATCTCTGGAAATAGTGGATACATTCAAACATCTTGGAGCCTGGTTGGATAACAAGCTTAGTTTTAGTGTTCACCTAAGTGAACTTTCAAAAAGATTAAGACAGCATATTGGTATATTCTATCGCATAAGAAGTCTTCTCACTCTCAAAGCTAGGAAGCGGTGGGTCCAAACAACCTTTCTGCCTTTGCTCAACTACGCTGACTTTCTACACAGTCACTGCCCTTAGTATGCACTCCAAAAGCTTGAAACACTCTACCATTATGCCTTGAGATTCATGCTTGACATGCCTTTGCGGACTCATCACTGCCTGCTTTACCAGGCAATGGATAGGCCATCCCTCTCCATGAGACGGCAAAGAAATGCCCTTACTTGGCTTTCCAGGGTGCTCTCACACAAACTCCCACCCTACATTGGTAACCTGTTTGAACAGTCAATTGGTACCTATGGCCTACGGAACTCCACTTGTGTCCTCCTAAACATAGCAAGGATGAGGACATGCCTTGGCTCTACTGCCATCAGCTCTTTCCTCCCATCACTCTGGAATAACACTCAGAAAGTACTTAAATGCTCCCTCCTGCCCAGTCCACATATATTCAAACAGTTGTTTTACCAGTGCCTGAAGACTGAGTGTGATTGCTTCAGGTAACTTTGGATTTATAGATGGAAGTCACCCTGCTCATGGACCACATTGGCCACCTATTCCCCCTGTGGCCGGCTTCCTCTTAGAATAACTTCCCTCCTCCCCGGCTCCCCTTTTCCCCCTGCTGAAACCCTCCAGGGTGTCCATTCCATGGCAGGGTTCCCATCCCTCCCCTCATGTGTTTGCCACTTAACTGTCTCTGCTGTCTCTTTGCCTTTCTCTCCCCTCTCCCTCCTGCAACTTCCTCTCTTTTCCTCCACACAGTAGCCCCCAAACCTACTGCAAGGGCCTGACTGTGCACATTTACAGTCAGTAATCAACAATGCTAGATATTAGTTGCAACTGCAACTTAGTGAATCTGAACGTTCTCTGTATGTTATGTTATGGTTTGATGACATTTATTGCAATTAATTTGTACTGTGTCCAGGACCATCTTGCAAATGAGCTTGCTCAGTGATGTAAATGCCTGGTTAAATAACGTTTGATTGATTGATTGATTGATTGAATTTGTAATGCCTCCTATTCAAACAGATTTAGAAAAATCTTCTTTCATGAACTTGTTTAAATTTTTGATTCATTTCAATAAACAGCTTCACTTACATATTTCTAAATTGGATGGTCTAGATTCTGAAGTGAATGCTGTAAAATAGGATACTGGATTACTCTGAGGCTTTACAATTAAAAATGTAAACACAGCTATGTCTCTGCAGTGCAAAGTTGAGACACTAGAAAACAACTTACACTTCAAAAATGTCAGACTTGTTGGAGTACCTAACTCATAATACTCTCAATATTCAATGCTATGAGAGACGCCGTAGTACAAAGAGTTACAGTAGTCAAGCCTGGAGGTCACAAATGCATGCACTATTGTTGGCAGGTCCTTGGGCAGAACAAGGGGCTTAATCTGGGCAATGTTCTGCAGATGGTAAAAACCACTGCTGACAACAGATGACACCTGATCTTCGAAAGTCAATCTGTTATCAAGGCTCATGCCCAGATTTCTCACCTTCAGGGAAGCCACCAATGAAGCAGAACCCAGGAGAAGCCCTGTATCAGCCCCAGGTGGCAACCCTTCATATCTGCGACCAGGCTCAATCACCAGTACCTCCGTTTTGACCGGGTTAAGTCTCAGCCAGCTGGAAGCCATCCAGTCATTGATTTTAGCCAGACAGCTATTAAGCACATTGATAGCAGTGAAACTGCATGTTGTACTGTCACATGATCTTGTCCAGGGGCAGCATGTACACTGCGAACGGCATCAGCGACTAGATCAAGCCCTGTGGCACCCCACAAGATGGGGCATTGGGGAGGAGGAGGAGGAGAAATTCCCCATCACCACATGCTGCACTCTGTTTGACAGATATAACTCAAATCATCTGATGACAGTACTAGCGAGTCCACAAAACTCACAGAGTCAATCAAGAAGCTCAACATGGTCTACAGCGTCAAAGGCTGAAGAGAGATTGAGGAGAACAAGAACTGACCTGTCTCCTCTATCTCTAGCCCTGAGCAGATCATTATGCACCCTCATTAGAGCTGTTCTTGTGCTATGTCTAGCCTGAAAACCTGACTGAAAATGACTCATAGATGCCTGAGAACACCAGGCAGTCCTCGAGCTGTTGTACCAGTAACTACTCAACAACCTTGCCCAAAAAGGGGAGGTTGGAGATGGGGCAGTAATTCGCCAGGGCATCAGGGTCTAGGGAAGGTTTCTTTGGGAGGGGCCTCACCAGTGCATCTTTCAAAGCTGCTGGGAAGACCCCCTCTGCTTTTGAGCACCTGGCAATCCTGGTGAACAGCGAGCCAACAGCCTCGACATCCCATTAAGAAACCCTTTGGGGCTGGGTCCAGTTCACAAAAAGTATGCATCAGATCTAAGATCACCTTAGACACTTCAGACACCTCCACTGGCCTAAACCCCTCCCAGACAGGCAGAGTACCTCTGAAACCCCCAGCCCAACCACTGCGAGGCAAATGTCTCTCTGGTGGGATCCCCGATAAGATGGCTGACACACTGTCAGAGAAAAACAGAGCAAACTCCTTACATAAAGTGGATGACAATGCTTTTTTCAGCTTCAGGCAGGCAGGATGAAGAAGCCTGTCTACAGTCTGAAATAGCTGAGATGGTCTGATTTTCCCCACAGCAATTTCTCTGGACAGGGATTCTGCCTTCTTACTGGAAATTTCCCCCTGGTTCTCAGCACAGTGAGCACGTAGGGCCAGCCTATCATCCTCCAGTCGAGTCCTCTGCCAGCATTGTTCCAACCTCTGACCCTTGATCTTCATCACCTTGAGGTCCCCATCAAACCAGGGGTACCTCAAGTGAGAAGACCTGGGTCATATATGAACTGGTACAAGGGCATCCTGAGCTTCGGAGACAACCCTATTATAAATGGCCTCCTCCTCTCCGGAACTGATCGTACATGCCACGTTAACCTGAGATAGGTCAGTTAGCACCAACAGTCCCTCATGGTGCATGCCTAGAGATGCAGTGAATTTAATTTCTTCTGGTGAAGAGGCCAATTTCACTGCATGGAGTAATTCATGAAATTTTCCGCATTACAATGAATTTCTCCTTCCGTGGCAAAATGTCACCTTCCGCTGGTGAAATTTCACCATGGAAGGTGAAATTTCACAGCAGAAGGTGGAATTTCACCATGGAAGGGACGGACTTTTTTGGATTACTCCGCAAAGTGAATTTTCATCACTTCGCCCAACACTACACACGTCCCTTCAAGGACAATAGCTGACCATCTCCATGGAGGGGACTACCAGTGAGGGCCCCAAACATGAACTCCATGGTACAGTGATCAGACCAAGCAACCCAATCAATCTAGAGGTTATCGACCTCAATACCCAGCTGGATCACCAGATCAAGTGTGTGGCTATGCTGGTAGGTCGCAGAAGCAACTGCTTGTGACAGGCCCAGTGAATGCATCAGCTAGAGGAGGTCGTAACTGAAAAGTGAGGATTCATCACTGATCCAGGCATTGAAATTCCACAAGGATAGTAGGATGATAGAGTAGAACAGGCAAAAAGGCATTATCCTTAATTACTACTTTTGCTTAGTTTTCACTAGATAAGATGGTGGGTCCTTGTCAGACAGTGGCACAAAAGTGGTCACTAAGGGGGTCCCAGAGATGAGGCAGACAACATGTACAAGTGAAAGAATCCAGAAAGGGCTGCCAGGCCTTAGGATAGATAAGGCCTTGGGACCAGATGGGCTGCACCCAAGGTTACTTAGGGAGCTGGCAGCAGTACTGACTGAACCCGGTAGCTTTATTCAACAGCTCACTAAGGACAGGGGTAGTTCTGAAGGATTGGAGGGTGGCAGATATGCAGTGAAACTTGCCAGGACTAAGCCCAATTCTGCAGCATACTGCAGCAGAGTTACTGCAATAAACAATGCAATATCAATGGGAATTGTTCCTTTTTTCATGCAAGAAACTGTGATGCTGTGCTTCATCCTGGTGAGCTTCACTGTAATTCCACTGTATGGGGGAAGGGGACAAGGAACAAGTAGGAAACTAAAGACCTGTCAGTCTTACCTCTATTGTAGGGAAGCTGATGCAGTCACTGGTCAAAGAGGACCTCATGGGCAACTTGGAGAGCAATGGGCTCCAGGATAGTAAACAGCACAGGTTCATGGCAGGGAGGTCTTGTCAGACTAACTTGATAGTTTTCTTTGGCTGGGTGAGGAGGGAATGGGATAGTGGCTACACTGTAAATTTGCTGTACTTAGACATCAGCAAGGCTTTCGACTCGACGCCTCACAGATGCTTGATGAAGAAGGATGGGAGACAGTATAGCGCAGTGGTTTAAGGCTCTGAGCTGTAAATCTGGTGACATCCAGCAGGCCAGACCTGGGTTTGAATCCCACAGCTTCCACTTGCATACTGTGTGACCCTGAGCAAGTTACTTAACTTCCCTGTACTCCCAGGTCGCACCTGTAAAAAAACTTTCAGCTTAGTGTGCTACTCCTGGTTAAGGAACAAAAAAAAAAAAAGAAGAAGATGGAGGATCTAGTTGCAGCTAAGGTCATAGTAAAGTGGGGAAGTAACTGACTAAAGGAGAGGGAGCATAGGGTTGTGGTCTATGTGGTCAAATCAGAAGAGAGGGAGGTCCTCTTCAAGATGCTCATCAACCATAGTGGTGAGGAGATTGGGGCAGGTTGTATCTCTTCACAGATGACACAAAACTCAGAGGGAGAGTGCAGAGTGATGAGGGAATAATGGAAATGCAGGGTACTTAAGTACTTAGGTAGTTAAGGGTAGATGTGCACTGAAGGTGCTTCTAGTTCCCCCGCCCCCCCCACACTATCAGTGGTCAATGACTTATATCCCAATTGTCCATTTCTAAATCTAATTGTGTTTTGAAACTAAACAGTGTTGGTGAATCCACAATGGACTGTGGTAAGCCATTCCAATACTTTACCACTCTGTTTGTATAGGATTCTCTTTTATTAGTCTTAAATGGTTGCCCCAATAACTGCTTATTGTGATTTCTGATGTTATATTCTGACTTTCTAAAAACAAAGCCAAGTTCCAATATGAGATCTATGTGGTTAAACAGGGTGACATACAAAAGCTAGAGGGCTGGTCTAAGGTTTGGCAGTTGAAATTCAGTCCCAAAAAGTGCAAGGTAATGCACCTAGGAAACAAGAATCCCAGGACAGAGTGCTGGATGGGAGGGTATGAGGGCTTGAGACTTGGCACTATGGCTGAGGAATAGGACCTTGGCGTTGTCATCAGTGACTCCTTCAAACAACTGAGTCACTGCAACAAGGCATATGGCAAAACAAGTAGGATGCTGAGAGTTATCAGGAGGGGTATTGATAGCAGAAGGAAAGAGGTAATGCTTCCTCTATATAGATTCCTAGTGAGGCCACACCTGGAGTACTTCCTCCAATTCTGGAGTCCTCACCTCAGAAAGGATAGGGCTAGGCTGGAGACAGTGCAGTGCAGAGTAACAAAAATAATTTAGGGCCAACAGGGCAGATCTTATGAGGAGTGCCTCAAGGCACTGAACATGGACTCACTGGGGACCAGAAGAGATAGGGGAGATATGACAGAGACCTTCAAGTTCCTAAAAGGAAATAACAAGATGAACTGTGGGGAACTATTTAGCATGACTACTACTTCACAGTCACGTGGACATGAGTGGAAACTGAGAGGTGAAAACCTCAGGAAGGACATGAGAAAGTATTATTTTACAGAAAGGGTGGTGGAGCCATGGAACAGTCTACCAGCCGAAGTGCTGGGTGCTAAAACTGCTGGTGGTTTCAAGCATGGCTGGGAGAGAATGAAGGGTATAGTGGTTGCTCAGGGTGGCAGAAACTGGGAGAAGAATGGGGGAAAGGATGGGGAGGGCTAGGACGCTAGAGGAACAGTAGGACCCAGGGTTAAACAGGGAACTTGGGCAGACTGGATGGACTGCTGGTATTTTTCTGCCATCATTGTCTATGTTTCTATATTAAGAAAAGGGCAGTTATGTGAGTTGCTCAGGATCACACAGTAAGTTGCTGTGGTGGGATTCAAATCTGTGTTTCTGGGTTCACAGCTCTGTTCTAAACACAAGAGCAAACTGCCCTTACTGGCCAACCTCCCCCCATATACCTTCTTTTAATGGGCACTCCACTCCCCTACAACTAACATGTGTAGCTGACCTTATGCCAGTCTCCCCTCCCTCACAACACACTTTTAGACCTCCTCTCCCACCATCCTGCTTGTCTATGCTTTTGGGGGTAAGAACCCCTGATATATATTTATCCCCCAACCTTCTCGATTGTCAGTGGTTGTTTGGGAGTGGGCATAATGGGTAGAAAGCTAAGTAGTTCATTACTTTTTCCCCAGACTCACTCAGTCACCTCCCTCTTTCCCTTGCAGTTTACCACTATGTCACAAGTTGAGTAGCATGCTGAGGAGTTCTGCACTGTATACATGCATGCTAGTAGACAATACTAAGCAACTGGAATTCATTGATGAAAAGATCAATGAGCATGTATTTGTTATTACTGTCTACGAGTACACATGTCTATAATGGGGAGCTCCTCATTGCACCACTCAACTACTAACATAGTGGTATGTTGCAAAGGAAAGGGGGTGACTGAGCTAGACCAGGAACAAAATAAAATAAAGGACTACTGACTTTAGTTCCAATTAGCCCCTCCCCAATCAATTATTGGTGATCAAGGTAGAGGACAAAGATGCTTCAGGGGCTTTTGCCCCAAAAAGTACAATCAGGTGGGGGTGGAGGATAATTAAAAAGAAACAGTTTTTCTTTTCAGAAAAAAATAAATAAAACTTTGAGCCATTTCCAAGCTGAATCTGGAAGATTTGCCTTGGACACAGTTCTTACTGAGCCACCCAAGTGTGGGGTGACTCATTTTAATCAGAACTGGTTCTGCACAGCTCTAGCCTGGAGAGCTTGAAAAGGAAGTCCAGCAGTCAAGTAGGGGAAGACTTGCTGATAGGTGTGTTGTGAAGTTTTGCTTTGCTGACAAATTGTTAGCAAAGTGTGAAATGCTGTGCAACACATGCACTTCACTAACAATTTGCAGTGCAAAGTAAGTTTTAAAATAGGCTGAAAAATCTTAAAGTAAAATCAAAACCCCAACCCTCTTGTAGCACTCTGCACCAGCCTCCCCAGACACTCAGCTGAGCAGCACCCAGTCCCACTACACCTCTCCAGCCTCATAAAAATAATCATTAAAACATCCCTTCACTCACTCACTTACCCACTCACTCACTCACTGATGTACTCACTCCCTTCACTCACTCCCTTCACACACTCACTCACTCACTCACTCATTTCCTTCCCTCACTCACTCACTCATTCACTCATGCAACTCACTCACTCACTCACTCAGCAACACCAAATCCCACTACATGCCCATTAGCCCCAGCAAAAAAAGAAAAGGAAAATTATACCTCCTCTCCCACCCATTCAGCGACCAATCTTCCAGCATCCAAGAAAAGGATACAAGAACTGTGGTGGAGATAGGGACCGAGACTGTCACACATCCTCCTCTCACTATCTATGCTAGCTGCCTAGATGTCATTGAAATATTCTTGGAATCATGAAGGCTGGCAGGTGGCTCCACATCACATTAGAGCAAAATGCTGTCAAGCATAATTGATTGGGGTGAACGGGAGAGTAGGTGGCATTCGAATCAAATACCATCCACATGGTGAGATACACAGGAATCATAGCAGCTGATGCATGCTATAACTTGATTGGGTTCACACAATAAAAGCACACTTAAGAAGTTGGAGTTGGGTGGGGACAAAACAGCAAATCAATCACCATTGGAGGCAGAATGACAGAAGGTCCTGCCTTCATTTACATCTGACAGGTACTCCAAAGAGTGGCCCCCAATTGTCCTATAACTCAGCTATCCTGTACTCCATTATGAAGTACACTGAAAAAGGAGAAGCTGGAAACAGGTAAGCCAGTGCACAAGGAGTAGTGGCTGAAGGATGTAGTGTAGCAACTAGGAGGGGACTCTGGATGGGAGCTGGGGTATGGAACCATCAAAGGATTGGCACAAATACTAGCCCATAGACTAGAATGGGTTCTTCCCTTCCTTATCAGTTCTGACCAAGTTGGTTTTATGAAGGGCAGGTCCTCAGTAGACCACCTCTGTTGTCTGTCTCACATCTTCTCCACATCCAGAGATGCTTCCCAAGCCATGGCATTGGTCTCTCTGGACACAGAGAAGGCCTTCAACAGAGTAGACTGGCAGTTCTTGTTTGGGACCCTTCATAGATTCCACTTTCCTACTAAATTTATTTCATGGTTGCAAGTTCTATATTCTACTCCCACCCATGAGTATTCTGCAATGGGACTCTCTCTTCCAGCTTCCCACTAGAGGCCAGAACAAGACAAAAGTGCCCCCTACCCCCCTATTATTTAATCTATACTTACAGCCCTTGATAGTTTCCATCCAGGAATCTCCTGGGATATATGGCGTAAAATTAGGTTTGACTAATTATAAAATAGCGGTGTATGCAGACAACATCTTGTTACATTTTACCCAAATCAAACCCTCCATACAAACCCTATTACATTTAATTAAGGAATACAGTTCCCGTTCCAATTATAAGATCAACAGGGAGAAATCCTCAGTCTTCCCAGTAAATCTTAAGCTGCATAAACTGGAAACTCTGGAGTTGGGACTTAATTGGGCTCCTAAATCCATAAAATATTTAGGATTACACCTATCAACTAGTGATGCCAAGTTGCGTAAACTGAACTTAGAAGATCTATATAAAAAATACAACAAGATTTAAAAAGATGGCAGGATCTTCCCCTGACTATATGGGGGCATGTGAGCATTATTAAAATGAATGTCCTTCCGCATCTTTTTTAATCCCCTAAACCTCCTAAATTTATGGCTTCCCAAAACCTGGTTTAAATGCATCCACTCTAGTATAACAGACTTTCTTTGGAAAGGCAAGCCCCCAAGACATGCATTTCACAAACTGGCACCCCCCAAACCTTTAGGAGGACTAAAACTACTTCACTTTAGTTTATACCATTGGGCTAGTCACCTAAGTAAATATCTCCGCTGGGCATCACCTTTGGTTGCATTGGACTCATCAAACTATGTTCCCTCATGGCTCACAATCGAAAAAGAACTAATCGCCTCAGCTGGAATAAATCCTGCAGCCCTACTCTTCTTGAAATATAAAAAGCTGCTTTCTATTCTACGGCACATCCCAGTTGCACACCCAGTCCATATACACACACATTTATGTGTTACCTTAAAATATGACAACACCTATGACCTTTCCCAACCTGTTTTCCAAAATCTTAATTTTAGATTGGGTGGGACACTAATTCCAGGTAACTGGATTCTACACTTGTAGCACTGTGTGGTCTGAGATTTTCACAATATTTTTATTTTATGTCCTGTCTGTATCCATTTCATGTATAATACCTATGATGTCTATTCATGAAGATGTTCAATAAACATGAAATAAAAAAAGAGAGTGGCACAATGGCAACAGAGTACATACAAAAAGTTCCAATCAACTATTCCCCAGTCCTGATACCTGAATAGAAGTCACACAAGTCCTGTTCCAAGTAATCCCTGGCATCTAGCAGCTCCCCCTCCATCTCCAGAACCTATGGTGTAACACAAAAACCAGATTTTGCAGCATCAGGCAAATTAAACCCAAAATGTGGCTGCAGTTAAAGGCAGAAAAGAGGGCCTAAAGACCAGGTAGGAGGGATGCCAGGGGAGCTGACAATGGAGAGGCAGGCTGGTAAATTGGTGTTGATGGCGTAAAAGACACATTATAAGACAGAGAAGAGGTGCAGGGGAGCTATCGGGAAACAGTGGACATGGGAGTAGGTACTGGGGAAGGGGAAGATAATTGACAGAAGGTAAGGTTATGTTTATTTAAAGCAAGTCATTAGATGGAGGACACAGGGAGCTGAATGGTAAAGGTATGGCACTTGGAGATGGTACTGGGGATGGCAGATAATGGAGAAAGTGAACAGGAGATGTGTGGGGTAGCAAAGGTTATGCAGTATACAAGTGCAGCAGGGAAGCTGGCTAGTGTTGGTCAAAATTGAAAAAATCTGTTTTGTACACTTTTCATGAAATTGCACCATTTTAACGTAATTGTATGCAAGTTCACGAACTGAGCAGACTATATAGTACTACATAGCTTTTTGCACAAAAGGAGAGAAGTTGTGCAATTTTGCAGATTAAGGTTTATAAAAATGCACACTTTCAAAAGTTTATACTTAGCCTGTGGCATAATTTGCTGTAACTGAATATGTTTAAGAATTCCCATTTTTAAAAACATACAATTTTATAAGAAAATAATGCTATGTGCTGAATTGCACATTTTTAAGAACTCACATTTTTAAGTATGCAGTTTTGGGGAAAAGGTTGCTATTTTCTAAACTTGCATATTTTTAAGAACTCACATTGTTAAAAAAATTGCATTTTGGGAAATGGTCTTTATGCTGAGATTGTGCATTTTTAAGAACTCACATTTCAAATGATGTGCATTTTGGAGAAAATGTGTTCAAATTTGGGAAACGAAGGGATGCAAAATTACTCTGGATTTTGATGCAATTTTGTGAAAATTATACAAATGCAAAATCAGTAATTTTGCATATATGCACAAGATTACTAGAAATTTCACCCAGCACTAGAGCGGGCAATGCAAGGCAAAGCCTGAGTAATAATGTATTGTATCTGTATCCCTTATCAAGTTAATACATTAGAAGCCATTGTGGCTCTCTGTGCTGCAGAATGAAAGTCAATTTTCCTGGTCCAGTGATGTTCATGGCCAGCAAAGAGCAACACACTGTTGAACTTTGCTGAAAAGTCTTTTCTGTGTGAATACCAGCAACAACATTTTTTGATTTGATTTTTCATTTAATTTATTGACAACCTGATTGGCCCAATGAACTAAAGGCCAATTTTCATTGGTGACTCAGAGCAACAATGCCAAGTACAAACAATATAAAATACAAAACAAAATAAAAACCATACAAAACATTAACTTACAGATAAACTAAATAAATCCAGTTTAACACTTTTTTCATCCTTTTTCAACAGTAGGAATAGAATTCCATCTTTTAACAACCCAAAAGGAAAAAGTTCTCTGACCAGCAAAAGATCTCATGAGAGGACTAGCAAGTCATGTAACTGGAATCTACTGACCACAAATTGTAAACACACTCTTGTTTACATAAGAAATCACATACTGAAGAGGCAATCAAATGATTAAGAATTTTCCAGGCAGACAAACTAATAAAATAATGAATTCTTAAATTAAGTGAAAGCCTCATGGAGCTATCTCTCCAGTGGCATAGACTGGGTTGGGCCTGGAGGTCAAGGCCCACTATAATTCTATCTGAGCCCAATATATCAGTCTAGTAACCAATCAATGTATTATGTTTTCTTGCATGTATACATGAAACAAACATTGTGAGAGTAGCATGCTTCAGGGGCATGTCACTGTCACATCCAATGCAGGTCAGGTTGTAGGAGGCCCAACAGTGATAGGCCAGTGACCAGCAAGGCTGAGCATGATGCTGTTCGGCTGATTGATGGGTGAACACTTCATGTAGTTGAAAGGATGCAGCTGCTCATATCAAACAGTTGTTGCCTCCTTTCATCTAAGTGACACCACCCAGCAACCAGCTGAGTAGCGTCAGATCATAATGTTATTGTGACAACTACTATACCGCCAATTTCTCTTTACAAATGTCATCACCGGTGATCGGCTGCACCAAAAGAATAGGGGGACAAGTTTATTGCAAATTAGAAGAACACTCACCTACATGATAAGTGAAATAATCAACTGGTATAAACTACTATAGCAACTAAAATACTATACTAGCCCTTTCCAGCTTCCCTTTCTAAATCCCAAGAATTCCATAAACCAACAGAACAATCCCTCCATAACTGCTGTGAGCCATGCTTTCCTGCATCTCCTGCTGTTAAGAGCACCAATGTGAGCTGCTTTAACTGTCAGTCCCAGTGTCCCCCACCACCCACAGCAACTGATGATGCTGGCAACTCAGAGCTAATAGCCCAACCCTCCTATAACTGGCAACTGTTATCACAAGCTGCTGTAAGCATCAGTCCCTTCCCTGCCACCCACAGCAACTTGTAACATTGTGCTACTCCATCCCTGGTAACTATTAACATGAACTTCTGAAACCATAAGTCTCCTCTGGCTCCTGCTGTCCACAGCAAATTGCAATGTAGTGCTAGTCTGTTCCTGGTCCCTAACAGCAGAAGCTGCTTTCGCCCTTCATCCATATATCCACTCCACATGGTAACTACTTCCAATGGCAGGAGCAAAATAAATAAAATAACCAGCACTGTCCTCACCTCAGTAAAGCGGTAAAGGTCAGCTTACAGTCGGCAGGAGAAATATAAGCATCAGCTCCTTCCTTCCCTGCCAGGTGCTAAGTACCAGCATTAAAGTCATTGCCTTCCTCCCTGGTAAAAATAGTTACACACAGAGTAACCTCACTTGTGTAGGTTTTTTTTTTTTACATAGTGTAAAATTATTCAATTTTGCCAGTAAGGGATTAATCAAATGTGCAGAATGTTTACTTATTTTGTTCAATTAAAACTTGGAGCTTTTACCAATTTTCAGAATTGCGTGGTTTCTTAGGATGGACATGCTCCGACATTTGGTGAATTAATTATAAAACTGGAGAGTCCCTGGACACAGAAATCAAACTTCTGATTGGCTATTACTACATGAGTATGATAATCATATCAAAAACATAAAGTTGCAAAAATTCCATCGGGACATTATAGACTATAAAGAAGGTAACATTTTCTAATGGAAAAAAATCAGAATATCAAACCACAATATACAATTTAGATGAAACTGACACTTCAATACATTCTTCTAAGTCAGATACACAAGAACCTAGGCCCAATAGAGGCAATACACCCAGAATGTACTATTCAAGGAATCAGAGGCAGTACCAGGGTTGCAGAACCTTCTCCAGACAATATACTCTGTACAGGAACTGCTACTACCATGGGTATCAACAAGATGAATATTATGAACCATACAGACAGATGTGGACCTCCAGGGATAGACAATATGAACAGGATTTTCCCAGACACCAGAACGAATCAGAACCATCTACTTCAGGCTCAAGACAAAGAGAAAGAGACACAGAAGGTCCAAACAAAAGGTGATGGCAACAAGGTACATGAGACAAGGTCCAAAATAATGCAACATTGATTATTTATAACTTGTCCACATGGGTCCTAACAGAGATAGAGAAGGATGTTCTAGGAAAAGGCTTATCTTTTAGTCTTACAGAAAATATAAAACCATTTGAATTAAGGTTAGATTTAGAAAACATTTTCAGAAAATTATGGTTGAGACATTTCTTTTCTTTAAAAGACACACATTCACAAAATCTGGTACATCAACAAGATAAATATAAACTTAAACAAGCTCAGGGAGTCACATCAACATTTGATCCAATAGGCTTCTGTCCTCCCAACACCACTGCCTATATAGAAAAGGTGAATATGGATGTTGAAAAGATACTTAAAAATGAGAATGAACAACAGATGTTCCATAATCTCAACAAAATGGAGAGAAATGCTCTAGAATCCCTAGCAGGGGATAAAGGAATTAGAATCAAACCAACAGACAAAGGGGGAGCTATAGTCATACAAAACCATGCTGACTATCAAACTGAATGCTTAAGACAGTTGAATGATGAAACTACTTATGAAAAAGTCAGATCCATACCTTACAGTATCTTAGAAGAAAAAAATAAGGGAAATCATCACAGAAGCAACAGACAGAGAAATAATAGAGAATGGGTCAAACCAGAATTGATGAACCTGCACCCAAAGGTACCACTATTTTATTGTCACCCAAAAAAACATAAGGACAACAACAAACCTCCCAGAAGACTCATCATCTCTGGTATAGAATCCATTATGGAATCTTTATCAATTTTTGTGGACCACTACTGTAAAGAATTAGTTTTAAACACTTTGTCCTACATCAAAGACAGCAAACATTGTATACAAATCATAGAATGGTTAAAACCTAGAAACTGCAAAGAAAATTGTATTCTGGTCACCCTGAACATAAAAAGTCTATACACCTCTATTCCACATTCAGAAGGACTCTCAGCTTTAAGGTCTGCCTTAGATAAAAGTGAAGAGAACCAATCAGAGAAGGAATTTCTGATTACTTTAAAAGAATTTGCTTTGAAAAACAATTATTTCAAATTTGAAGATACATGTTATAGACAACTGACAGGAACAGCTATGGGGCAACATTGGCACGGACCTATGCCAATCTTTTAATGTCTGAATTTGAGAATCAATATATATATATTCTACCATGAATCAACACAAGACATATCTGAAATTATACAAACGCTTTATTGACAATATTCTGATTGTTCGGGAGGGAACCAAAGATCAAATAGAGAATTTCTATGAATACTTGAATGGGGCCACACTGTATCTTCAGTTCACCATGAATTTCAATGAAAAGAAAATTCCTTACTTAGATTAACTATTAATTAAAGAGGGTAAAAAAAATCACGACAAATTTGTACCGAAAAGAGTCAGACAGAAACACCATTCTACATGCAAAATGTTTTCACCCTCCATGACTTAAGAACAGCATCCAATAAAGTCAAATACTTCGTGTAAAAAGAAATAGTGGAAATGACATTATATACAAAGAAAATGTGGCAGAAATGAGAACCAGGTTGCAAGAAAGGGGTTATACTGACACTGTACTTGATGAAGCAGAAAGAAAATGCAATCAAAAAACTAGACAAGATCTTTTACAGGAATCTGTGAAACATTCTAACTCTGACAATAAAATCACTATGTCTCTGCAATATTCCAGATGCTTTGGAAAAATAAAAGACACCATACTGAAAAATTGGAACATATTATGTGCAACAGATCAAGGGAATATTGCCTTTCGTGAGAAACCATGGGTAACTGATAAAAAAACA
Organism: Neoceratodus forsteri; assembly: GCA_016271365.2. Classification (NCBI taxonomy): domain Eukaryota; kingdom Metazoa; phylum Chordata; order Ceratodontiformes; family Ceratodontidae; genus Neoceratodus; species Neoceratodus forsteri. The sequence goes on from CM028136.1 coordinate 345,270,598, forward strand.
ACCACCATCAGAAATAAACTTGTAAGAATGCAACACTGGACCCTACCCCCTTTACCTGGTTACAAAAAGATGTTAAGGGTTTCTTTCTGTGTGGAAACTGTACCCATTGCAATAATAGTTTACAAACCAAAGTATTAAAAAGCACTTGTAAAGATCAGAAATATGAGATTAGAACTCTCATTACATGCAGTAGTGACTTTGTGGTGTACTGCATTGTATGCCCATGTGCTCTTTATTACATTGGGCAAACCAGGAGACCATTGAAACAGAGGATTATGGAGCACAACAGGTGTATCAGGAGGATAGATGAAAAATCTGCCCAAGCCAGACACTTTAAAGAAAGGAAACACCAAATCTCCACTTTGAAATTTTTTGGTATAGAAAAGATACATGAACCAACAAGAGGTGGCAACCGAAATATGATACTGGCAAAAATAGAAGCTTGGTAGATTTTTACCCTAAAAACATACATCAAAAATATGGTCTGAATGAGGCTTTGGTGTGGACTAGCTTCAAATGAGACACTTTCACAGCAGGCATTGTTAGGAGGAAGTACATTTGTCTCCCTTTTTCCCCTTTTTTTCTCCTTTTACCTCCTTCCCCTTTTTTCTACATTTTTGACTTTACTTTTGTTCAATCTCCTCCTCTCTGCATATTCCAGTCCCCCCCCCCCATGTGTAGCATTATATTTAATTCTCACTTGAAAACATGCTTTATATGTCTGGGGAATAGTTCAAAGATAACTTAGAATTTAGACATCATAGGAAGGATGCACTTGCCTTTTGCAGCAGTAAATGACCTTTGAGTGAAACGCTCTACAGAAGTCTTCATCATTAAAACTTTTTGGTTGAGATAGATTATTAAGAATGCAATATACACTAATTTATACAGAGGTATATTAACATGGTTGCCTCACACTAAAAAAGAATGTTTAGAGGTGTAAAAGCTCAAAGTTAACTGATTATTTACCCAATGGATAGGTTTGACCTTTGTCAGCTGAGAGTCACCCTCATTTGGAAAAAAGTATTTAGATTTACAACAATAGATTCTGGCAAAAATCAAGTTGGTTATACTTCTAAAAAAACTTTGTGTAAACCTGTAAATAATTCTCTCTGTTTTAGAAAAAAAATTGATAAGTTCTTTTACAGTAAATAGTCAGTTAAATAAGTTGCTCTAAAGCTGACCACATGACTTTTCTTTTAAAAATAACCTTGTTTAATGTGGTCCTACACTGCAGTGGACTGATTTCTACACGTTTCTCAAATCCCCAACCTGAGAATGATGTCCCGAGAAATATTTTAAATGCTTTAATGGTTAAATAAAATAGCAAGAGGGGGCTGTCATTTAAACTCTTCTTTGGAGCTGACAGACAGTTTCAATTCTGAACAGGCAGAAAAGGGTGCACACGTGGGTGTGATTTCATCATGCTCTACAAGCACTCCCCAGATAGCCCAGCCCCTTCCATGCCTTCAGGAAGAAGGTAATATTTGAAATGGCATTGTGGTGTCTGGCTCAATGGTGTGGGATAAACTTTAAAGTTTAAATATGGATTTGGGTCCTGCTTTTCAGCCAACCAGCCATTCAAGGTAAAGTGAGTGGCAATTCAGCTTGTAAATTTTATAATTTTTTCAACTTGCTGCACTGGATAATACTGTTTCAGAATGAAAATAGTTCAGTAACATTGTTTTTGTGTGGTATATGGCCCAAGGACACAAATTCTGTATGAAATGAAAGTTGGCAACTTGGTTTGTAAATTCTAGAATGCTCAAATCTTGCAGCATTGGGCAAAGCAGTTTATAAATGAGATTAGTTTAGAAATGTTTGTTTATTTGTGTTACATAGCTACAACATTTAGTATGCCGTATGAAACGAAAGCTTAAACTCTTCATGAGACTCAATGCAGTAGTAAATGAGGGCTCAGATTTTACGGGCTGATTATGTTATGTTTGTTTACAGGTATTGAGGGAAACATCATATTGAATTGCAATAGGTATACCAGCCACATGGCAACAACATGGTCTTCTGCTTTGTTCCTTGCCATACACATTGCTTGCATAACTGCCATCTTGGGCCAGAAACACTGACTTGGAATAAAAACAACTAAGATGGCAGTGGTGATGATCTAAGTGGAGGACTAAGGACCCACTTAGTCCTTAAGCCTAGCTTTCTGACAGTACTGTGGGTCAGTTCTAGTTCCATGGCTATGGAAAGCTAACGTGCTGTGCTATGCTGTGGTACTGAAGTCAGTGGTGAAGCACTAACCATTGTAGTGTGAAAATGATCATGTTTTTTAAATTAAAAAAAATCAGGGATTATGGGGCACCATTTTAAATTTTCAACAAACCCTCTGATATTTAAGTCTTTGTTGTAGATTGTGGAGTCCTAAAAATGAAAGATCCTTCCATTGTTCTATGGGCCATCATTGGTGGTAGTGGAAAAGGCGGGGGTGGGGGGATTGAGTATAGTCTAATGTTCATTATAAATACAGGTGATTTTGAGAGAGCACAGCTAGATAAGCACATTTGCCAGCTTGCACTGGGGATAGGGACTTCTTCCTCATATCCAGCATAAGCAGGGCTGGTGGTCAAGCCACTTGTGTTGCAGACAACCCATTAAATACTGGGGACGAGGTATGTGTGGTGGCTGCTTGTGTTTGTCTGTGTCTGTAGCTTAGTTTTTGCGGACTCTACATGATTTTCTGCTTGGAGTAACTACACCATTCTTGCTCACTACATCCATGAAAGTCTACTGGACTCGATTTCAGCAAAACATCATCATCAAGTATCTGCATTTTCATTTTAAAATCAACTTTTTGGAAGCTATCCCAAGCAAAGCATAAGTGAAGCAACTAAATCTGACAAACTGAGTGACTCTGGGTCCTGCTTGAATCCACATTTTCGTCTGACTTGCTCCATAATCTGTATGTGGGCTTTTCAGCAACCTCTTTGAATGACAAAGAAGCATACAGACAAAAGGATTCCACATCCTGCATATATTCAGGCACAGTTAATCCCTTCAGGAATTTTAACACATTCTGTGACTCTGGATCTCAGCTGTTGATCATTTTTTGGGGCTTTTGACTTAACCACCAGATATCACTCAATTGACAAACTGCCTTTTTTAGCCTTTAACAGTGCCCACTCTCAGCCAAACTGTGTCTCCTTCCTAAAACCAAATCATGGCTGCTTTAAACCTGCATTGCACATCACTAGTAGTGGTGATGATAGTACTGCAGTGTCCCATTTCTCCTGAGGTCACCTTCTCTCAATCTACTTGCCAACCAACACCACCCTCTGCCCTGCATTATGCACTGGGTACAGCCACAGGGATCCAAAACAATGATACCATGGCCCACTGCACCCCTATCTAGCACACTGGTTACCTTCTGAAGCTACAAGCATTCAGCCTTCCTAGGAATCTACAAGTATTAGCAGTTCTCTGCAACAAGGCTAGACAAGCCCAGTACCATAGCACCAAGGTGCACAGATGCCTAACAAACAAGCAAACTTTCAAAATATTTAAAACCTCTCTCCTGAGAATTCTTTTTATGCTACTTCTGCTCTCTGAAAATGTACACCCCAACCCAGGACCAGTTGGGCTGACCGCACACCCCCAGAATAGGAGGGTGGGATCCCTCACATTGGCGTCAATCAATATCTGTAGCCTCCTCAGTAAACTTGATAACTTCCAAACTTGGATTCAACAACACAATCCTGACATCCTCTTTGTTGTTGAAACTTGGCTAAATCCTAAAATCCCTGGCACTGTGGTTTCAATTTCTGGATACTCTATCTTCAGGCAGGACAGGATTTCAAAACCGGGTGGTGGATGTGCCATCAACCTGAGAGATACCCTCATGGGATATGTCATCCCATTTTCCAACCTGGGATCCCCATCTTAGGTTCTCACCATCAACATTTTCCTAGGGGCCCATAATAAAAATCTTACTATAGCCTCTGTATACATACCCTCAAAGGACCAGGCCAGTGGTTTCAACAGCATCATGGAATCCTTCATGGGACTACACCATAATTCAGAGACCATAATTCTGGGTGATTTTAACATAAACTGGCATTCACCTGAGGTCTACACCTATAAGGATGCTGCCACAGCACAACACCTCACACAGCTTGTTCCCAGCCCCACTTGGTGCAACTATAGGATGGGGACCTACACTCTACTTGATTGGATACTGTCAAACCACCCCAAAAGAATCTCTAAGGTGTCTGTACTCCCTAATACTTTAAGTGACCACTCACCTGTTATCTGCTCTTAGGCTAACAAATTCACCAAGCCCCCTCCTAAAATAATACACACCAGGGTACTCAAACGGGGCACCTTCAGCTGCTAAAATCACATCTAAGCAGTCTGGGCTGGTCGATAATTGACTCATTCAGTGATACAAACAAAGCCTTGGAACTGTTCATTAGCCACTTTACGGCAGCCTATGATGTCCATGCACCACTTAAAAAGATGAAGGTTAAAGGCAGGTCTAACCCATGGATAAACTCCGAACATGTAGCATGGCTCAAACAAAGGGACCACCTCTGGCACTGTGCTTAAGCCACATCAGTACATGGGGACATTCAAAAATACAAATCTGCAAGAAATGGCTGTACCTGAGCTATACAGAAGACTAAAAGCAAATATTTTGGGGAGGCACTCTCCAACTCCTGGAGTGATGGGAAAAAACTTTGGAATAACTTGAAGGGCCTCACAGGCAAGGATACTAAGATACCACTCACCATGCTCAACATTGATGGAACACCTATGGTAGACCTAAGTACCATCTCCAATACAATCAATGCATTCTCCAACCATGGCAGTGTCCTTCCACCTGATTTCTTCAATGTCCCACCACCAATTCCCCCATTGACACTGCATCCCAAGTATGCACAGCTCCGCAGTTCTTTTTCAAAGAGATCCCAATGCACTTAGCCAGAACCCATATATGCAAGGCCATCCGAAAAACTGGTTACAGTGGTGACTCACTCAACCTGAAGTTGCTTGTACTAGCCCTAGATGAAATCCTTGAACCCCTGACAAAGATCTTCAACCTTTCCCTAAGATTGGGTCAATTCCCATCACTCTGGAAAAAGGCGACTATCACACCTGTACACAAAAGTGTAGACAGGTCACTGCACACCAACTACAGGCACATCTCCATCCTTCCCCCTTATCTAAAGTTCTGAAATGAATAGTCTTGGACCAGCTTGTAGAGCTCCTGAACAAATATGAAATCCAGTGCCCAGAACAGCATGGCTTCTGAAAAGGGTATAGTACCACCACAGCACTGTTGGAATTTACCGGATTCATCCATGACACCCTCGACCAAGGAATCTGTGGGGGGCAGTATTCATTGACCTGACTAAGGCCTTTGATACTGTTAACCACCCACTCCTACTCAGGCAACTGACCACTCTCGGACTCTCCAAGGATGCACTGCCCTGGTTTGCTAGCTACCTCAGGGGAAGGGTCCAACGTATTAGGATTGCTGGCATCACCTCTGATGAAAAACCAGTCCTCTCAGGTGTCCCGCAGGAGTCTATACTGGGGCCATACTCTTTTCTCTCTTCCTGAACAGTCTCCCTAGCATCTGCCAACAGAGAACATTACTCTATGCAGATGATGCAGTACTGTTTACTAGCAACCAAGACTCTAAGCAACTTGAGGGTCAGTTGCAGTGTGATTTCAGGTATGATGAAGAGTAGTTTAACTCACATAAACTAGTCCTGAACTACAGCAAAACTAAGGTCATGACATTCTGCAATGCACTGAACAAGTTTAAACCTCTGTCCCTCATCACCAAGAACCACGTGGGGACTTCACTTGAACATGTTTCTGAGTTTAAATATCTCGGCATCACCTTGGACAGTTCCCTTTCTTACACATAGCACATTGGCAATGTAGCTAAGGCCACCAAAATACGGATCGGCCTGCTCCACAACCACAAACACTGCATGACCACTGATGCCCTTAGACTGGCCATCTACAGCTCTGTCACCTCCATTATTGACTACGGTCTAGTCATCTATGGCTCTGCTTCCCCTACTGCCTTCCAGAGGATATCAGTGACACTCAACAAGGCCTGTAGGCTTCTAACGGGTGCCGCACACCTAATACACACACCTGTGACCTCTACGCCTAGACAGGAGGGCTACCATTCCTTAGCAGAATACAATACCAGACCTACTTGTTAACCAAAAAAGTTTTCCTCGGGCTCACGCCATCAGGAGTTGCGAGGCTCCTTACTGCCAACAGCAGTACCCAACTTACATGCAGTGCTCTATATCAAACCTTCCAGGTCCCCAGATGCTGGACCATACTGGGTCAGAGGTCATTCATGCACAGGGCTTCTCAGTGGTACAATATACTTAACAAAGAAACACAACTGCAACGCTTGGTCCCTTTAAAAAAGCAACTTCGACTATTCCTCGGCTCTACCACTCAATGTGACTGCCTCTCCTAAGTAACTGCCTCCTTATTTTATCCTAGTTGAAGGTGACCTTTAACCTCCCTTAGAGCTCCACTTTTTTGGTACCAGTTTCCCCCACTTTCACCCCTTACCCCCCCCCACCACACTGCCTCACCTACCCCCCTCGCCTCTCTAATGACACTTTCAGATATGGGGCCCTCCAGCCGATCCACTTCGCACTTTTGCCACCCACCTCTACCCACTGACAATGGTCCTTTAGCCTGCCTACTTTTTCCTGACTCCCTCCTACCCTATACTAATTATATACTGTTCACCCTGAAACTTGTCTGAAGCTGACTTATGTTGACTCTCTCCATTTTTGGCTGTATAATAAATGCTTAGACATCTTTGTGTTTTTTAGACTGTAACAATTGTTGACCTTTGTATGTATGTTACCCTATATCCTTTGATGTGGAACCTTTGTAAATGAGCAGTTCCTGCTCAAAGGTATTTGCGATCCTAGAGTTTAATAAAATAAAATAAAAAAATAAAATAAATGTTCCTATCAATGGTTTCAATAGACTGAACATATAGTATGTGTCCCCTCTACCTATGTAAGACCTTCAAAGCACATTATGGATATGCCACTCATGGATTATTGGTCATATTGTCACAAATGACATCCCAGTAATTTATTTATTTATTTAAAATTATGATAACTGGGAAAGGCTTACTGAGCCAAGGCTCATTTCCAGGTGTGGCTCTGGGATGGGGAAACAAATACAGACAAAGGATGATACATACAATTAAAATTAGAATACAATTTTTGAGCAGCATTAGTTATAGGCACACAAGATATTGCATTGTACATGCATTCAAGTTAACATTGAGTCATGACAGTTTCTCTGATTTAACTAATTTTATTAAGTTGTTCATTTTACCTCCTGTGCTGCCTATGCACAACAACTGAAAAGCAAATACAAGCAAGAAGATATTTGGTATTGACAACTTCTTGTTCTTCCTGTATAGAGCTACCTCCAGGTTTAGCTTGGTACAAATACTGTAATACTCAGATACACATAATGAATTTGTTAAAATATTCTGTATAGTAAGAACAAAAATGCAACATGTACTGTAGTAGGTTCATGACTTTGTTGCACATTCATGTTAGACTACCATATAAATCTCCTATTAGTCCATGCCAAACCTAATATGCCATGGTCTGAACCATTAGGAGAATTCCAGTTATGTACCCTAATTACTCTGGTATACTGTACATAAGCATGAACAGACCAGCAGCATTTACATGTGCAATGAAAGGTTTTCCCTTGGAGATTTAGTTTAAACTGTTGTAATTAGGAGCTTGTGACAAACTGGGCCAGTTTCAAGTTACTAGTAGGATTTACAAACTAATGATGTGGTGAGAGAGGCGTAATAACGCATTACATTGAGAAAATGTCTGTATTCAGCAGCACTCGAGCAGGTTTCCTTATGCGCTTGCCATAATTGTTATCCATTGACTTTAGTGTTTTGTTTTGCTTCTTAGAAATGTATGTCTTATCAAAACACACTTCACAGCAGCATTATAGTTTTCACTATAGTTCTGATTTGATATTGCTCTAATGGGAGTTCTTTCTGGTCATAAAAGGAAATATAGGTTTATGTTTTGTGGAGTGGTCCAGACCCCATGGAGCCTTTCCCTATGTCAGTGGTCAGTGTCACAAAAAAAAGAACTTTTTCATGATAGCACAGCCAAGGCAATATGATTGCCAATAAGCATCCCACCAACTATTTGTCAAAACCAGAATTTTGGGGCCTGTTATTGGGCAAGAGACGGATGTGCCAAAACCAAAGAATGTCTTAGAGAACTGACAGACACAGAGTGAAACTGGAGCTTGTCACATGAATGATGAATTAAAGAAGTGCTCCTTGCTTTACTGCATTGATATGTTTACTTCCTCCCAGCATGGGGTAGCCAAAGCTCCCCTGAACTTTAGTTTGGCAGCAGACAATAATTCAACAAATGAGCTCTTAGTTAGCAATAATAAAGCAAATTAACATTTAACAGATCTTTCTATTCAGAGTCTTTCTCTGATTACACTCCAAATCTGATAGAGTTCTGCAAAGCAGTAGGGAAACAGACTTGCAGCTTTTGAACAAGGGGGGCATGGTATTATTCACAGAGAACTTGCAGTTTTTTAAAAGCAACCTTAACACACTGAAGGGGATGGCTGAAATTTTACACAGATTTAAATACAGGAAATTAACTGGAACCCTATAACTGTATGAGACTATAATTCACAACCTGTGAATGGGAATGTAACTGGAGATGCTTTTGCTTCCTGGTTTCATATTCATAGCATAGTTACTTCTGCAGTCCAACTATTACTCATTCTGGTTGAACTTCAGCCCTGAGTTAGATGTCATCAGTTTGGAATCTAAACAGTAGGGCACTTGAGAATCATTGGATAGACTGCAAGAGGGTTTCTACTTTGTTAAACTGCATTTTATATTTAAGAACTTAAGCAGAGTTTCAGTTAATATGATTTTGAAAGTATGTTAAGGCCACAGAATTATGAAAACTTCCAAAACCTGACGTGGGGGAATTATTTTGCTTTTATTTCTGGTGTAGAATCAAAGACTGAGAAATATCTTCACTTCTCAAAAATTGAAATTACTTCCTGATTTTGACCAATGGAGGTATTGTTCTTCCAATGAAGGAAACACATCTGAAACCCTGAACAAGAGAAGGTCACTTGTGAGTGCTGCACAAACCTGTGCTCCATTTGTGTGACTAGTACTCCCAGAATTCATTCTGCTAGAGTCGACTGTGTTTGCCACACAGTTGCATGTGTTTGGTAATGTTACAGTGGAGTATTTTAATAATCAGTGAATTTGCAGGTGATCATGAATGATTTTGCTTAGAAATCAGAACTACTAACTACGTGCACATTAATATGTACTTCTATACTTTTCTGATAACTAGGGCACATGTGCAAGCCACGAGAGGCGAAGGAAGCTTAATCCACACGTTCAGATCCAATGCAACAAAATCATCCAGAAAAAATCATATCCAATGGTTGCGAACCAAAGGGAGAGGGTGGAGCACAAGGAAGTGATGCCATTCAAAGGAACAGAATCTCTGGCACGGGGGAAAGAATGCATACGCCTCCCACATAATCAGCAATATCAAACTGTTGTTAGGTTAAATCATAACAGTTTATTATCAGAACCAAACACAAAGGCAGCAGTGCAAACTACACTGCAACAAACAGCTTCCGTTTCTCCCTGCATCCAGGGCTTCCTCAGAGCTGATTAAACAACACAGGAAGTCCATTAAATATTAAACACAAGTGCAACCAATTAACGTGGATACCAATGGACATAGATTTCTCATTATCAATGTAAGAACTATAATCATAACAGTGCACCCAGTGTAAGAAATTAGGAAGGGGCTAATCTTGCCATTAATTCATTTATATGTACATTATTTGTTCTTCTGTAATTTCTTCAATTTCCACACAGTCATATGTGTTTTTTTTTTTTAAATGGCTGTTTTGTTCAAAATGTGGAAGAAGTCGTTATCGTAACAAAGGATGTAATGAATTACCGAAAATCGTGGGGAAAAGCCAAAAGGGAATGGTGATACACTGTGCAAAAAGCTACACTCTTCCACATGCTCTGACTAACATGGCTGAGGCCACCACAATGCCACAAGTGGGCATGGAACCTACTTCAAAACTGCTTGAACTCAAAAACATATGCAGCAAGTATTAAAAGAAATAAAAACTTTCAAGTCCTCAGTGGCTATCTTGGAGGGCAAGGCACAGGCACTATACCACCGGTCTCTGGATGCAGAGAACATACTTGCCCTATACTGATGGTAAAGACTTGGGCCATGAATCCCACATACAAGAACTGGAAAGGTTAGTACAGCTGCTGTGGGTATGAGTGGAAGATTCTGAAAACTGGAGTAGGAGGAACAACCTTCACTTTGTGGGGTTCCCAGTGGGAGCAGAGAGATGGGACACCATAAAGTGTTTAAAGTCAGAATTGCCCAGGTTCCTCAAACATGACTGGAGGTCACCATTGGAAGTGGAGCAGATGCATCGCACCCAAGCCCCCCCCTACACATAGAAGGAGGTCACCTATAACCCATTATTGCCAAATTCCTATGTTTTCAGGAGAAGGAAAAGATTCTCACACTGGCAAGAGAAAGAGGTCAACTGGTATGGAAGGGGCACTGCATATATATCTTTAGCAATTATTTTACAGAGCTGGCACAGAAAAGAAAGATGTTTACAGAGGCAAGAAAGCTATTTCAGGAGCTACAGGTACAATACCACCTTCTGTACCCAGCTAAACTGCAGATCTGTAGAAATGGGGTCTACAACACCTTTGAGACCCCAGAGGAAGCACTGGAATACTTCGCTACGCACTGGCCAGCTAAAACACCTGCACACCAGCTGCCACCTCCACCAAGACAGCCTGATCACCATCCAGAGACTCAAGACCGACCCTTCCAAGAACGCCAGAACAGATTTTTGCCCCTAGCTGCAGAGATCACAGAAAACTATGCACACTGGCAGACCACTGAATCAAAGCTTAAGCAGAGAGGCAGGAACACTCAATCGGGACCACAGAGATCAAAAGAGCACTTCATCGGGCCCTGCAGCAGAGCATCCTCATCTACAGGCTTGGAATCCCTGGGAGAGCTGGCCTCCAAGAGACAAGGCTAGGACCCGATCCAGACACGGGATGCACAGCAGCCGCCAGAAGAAGCTGCAATTCCTCCTGACCCGGTGCCACATGATGGGATACTGCAGCAAGAGATTATTGATTTGTGGGCAGAGGCAGCCAGTTGCAATGTCCCAGCTGGCCTGACTGAGCCCCAAGGGCCGAACAAATAAGTCCAAGAGCTCCACCAACCTCCGCTAATACACAAATTGAACTGTCAAAGGAGGGCATTTGAGAGGAATCAGTCAATACAAGTGCCCTGTTTCCCTTCTACAGTATTACCGGACTAGTAATTTAAAGCAAAACGGAACTGGGCTGCTCTTTGGAAATGAACACTGTTGATTCTGAATGCAAGGATCTAGTGGTAAGGTTGAGGAATAGTTAATTATCCTAAATACCCTCCCACCCTTTCCTGGGCACACTCCTCTTTCCCCTATTACCCTAAGAACATACTTCTAGTATTCAGTGACATGACCGAGTCTGCCCTCCATCCTAAACCACACTCCTCTCCTCTCTCTCTCTCTCTACCTCCCTCCTCCTCTCTCTCTCTCCCCCCCCCTCGGCTTCCTTCCTATATATGTATGTACAGCTGTTAAGAATGCCTTCAAAAATGTATTCTTAAGATAGTGGGGTGGAAAATGAGAAATACCTCCTTGAGACCCTTGATTACAGGATATGCTACACTCTCGTTTCCAGTCAGCAATGGGACGGAGGAGTGTACAACCCCTAACCACGGGGCTTGACTAGTGGCTGATGCCAGCAAGGTCAGTAGTGATCATATCACAAAGTAGATGGTTCTCACTGCTGGCTGTAAATACTGTATAGGGGTTTAAATATAATAGGGGGCCCACTTCTAACCCACTCTCAGATATTCCTATCATAGGGACTGACATAGGAGGGGCATGGGGGGCATGGAACAGGAGCATAGAATAAGAGGGGAGGGAGACTACACTGAATCGTGAGCCTCTGGAAATAAAACTTACCTTAGAGTTGAATATTACGGGCACAAAAGGAGCTTCAAAATTGCTGCCTCAGACATTGTTGCAAAAGTCCCTTGGCTGGTGGGTCATTGTTGCATACTTCAAGTGCAGTTTCCTAACAATGACATCGACCAGCTGCCAAAGGCACACCATGTCCCAGAACAGATACTATGTTCATTCAGGAGCTCTGGGCTAGAAGCCAAGGTAAGCCTCTTCACTTGATTCAGGGAGGAGCGCAGCAACAAGCAGCAGCTTGAGCTAGGCAACGCAAGAAGGGAGCAGTTCCTAGAGTAACTAGCAGCTCGGCGCTAATGGACCTGCCAGTAGCCTCTTAATTCCACTCCTCACCTCCCCCTCCCTGCACTCAATAGCCTCACAGGAAGCACCTATGCACCTCTCTTCAACTCCCATCTCCATCTCATGGGGAGCATGCCCCTGTGCAGCACTAGCAGCATCCAGCTCTTCCCAAAAAACTCATAGCAGATGGAAAACAAGCTACTAGCAGGGGATGGAATGTGCACGCCTCTCTCTCCTGAATGGTCTAGCCAGGGCTGGGTCTCAAACCCACTCCAGGCTGGGATGAGAAGAAAATGTCACAGAATGGGAAAGGGGCATCAGAGATGCAATACCATATACTATGCCCTAGAAGGGAAGATGCATATAGATGGTACACCCCTCTCTCCCCACATCTCCTCCACACCACAAACCAGAGTACCCTCTTCCTAAATCACCTTCTCTCTGGATTCCCCTCTTCAGATTTTCCCTCCTATCCCCAATGTATATCTCACTACCCCAGAACTCCGTTGCTTATGCTGGAAGTTCAGAGCAGTTGCTGAATCGCAGCTTGTGGTAATTAATGGCAGCGTGCATGCCAATGGCTGATGAGCATCGAATCAGAGAATACTGCCCCACATGAACATGCCCACCATCCACAAGAAGGTTTGCTTATGTTAAAGCTTGTACTATAAGTGTTGTTATTTTTATGAAAATACAGGTAGATGCTCGCTCCCTGATAAGTGGGAGAGTCTGATGTGGTGCCCTATGCCCTGAATAACAAAATCTAATTATTACCTGGTGCTAGGGCAGGGGGCACAAGAGAGTAAAAGGATGACACTGCATATAGGTCCTACACCCCCATATGCAGGATACAGAGTGTGGTAAATGCCAATACACTTTTTCACAATACACTAAACTAGAACAGTGCAGGGCCTCAGAATAGGATGCCCCCAGCCAACCATATGGCAGGACATTTTAGTAGTCCAACAGGACACAACACATCAATCACCAAGGAACTTAGTAGCCTTAATATTTAAACACCTGATGCTCTGTCCTGGCTTGCACTTCACATGGATTAATGGCTAACACTGGTATTAAATGGGTCTCCTGGAACATGAAGGGTGTAAACTCCCCCATTAAATGTAGAAAATTACTAGACCACCTCAAAAAAGAAGAAGCAGAGATAGCCTTCATCTAGGAGACCCATCTCTCCCTCAAGGAGACACAGAAGCTAAACAAGGGATGGATACCGCAAGTCTTTGGGGTGATGTATAACACCAAATGTAGAGGGGTGGCAATTCTTGTGCACAAGCAAATACAATTCCAAGCCTCAAGAGTCCTTATGGACCCCAAGGGAATGTATGTTATAGTACAGGGGAACTGATGCAGCAGGAAGTTGCCTTCTGTAATGTATATGGCCCAAATGACCCAGATGCCTCATTTTATAGGAAATTATCCCAATCTCTTCAAGAAACATTTAGGGGGCAGCTAATATGGGAGGGTATGAATGTGATGCTGGACAACCTCCTTGACAGGAGCAAGGCCCCCATTGGACCACCATCCCCAGCCTCCCAGGCTCTGACAGCCCTAGTGGAAGAACTGCACCTTGTGGACAATTGGAGACTAGGGCATCCATCTGGGAGGGACTACTCCTTTTTCTTGCCTCCACACCAAATACATTCTAGGATAGACATGTGTCTCACCCCATGTATGTGGACCCAAAACATTCTGGGTGCCCACATTGGTTCCATCTTAATCTCAGATCATGTACCAGTATCCTTTACATGGCTACCACACAGAGCAGCACTGACCAGTAGGGGAAGATGGAGGTTCAGCACCTCCACCTTGAATGATGCTAGCTTCTGCAATAAGCTAAAAAGTGAGATCACAGAGTTTCTGCAGTTTAATAAGCCAGAGGATGCCTCTGCTTCTATAAGATGGGCTCCCTGAAGGTCTTTATTTGAGGAAGGTGCATCAGTCACACCTCTTACCTGCACAAAGCAAAGGAAGAGGAACTGACTGAATGTAAACAGAAGCGTCTCACATTGGAGAAACAACTCTACAGCTCAGACACCCCCTCAGAGAACCTAAAGGCAGAAATAGTGGGTCTCCTCTACACAATAAACACCTTCCTACACCAAAAAGAAGAGTACATCCTCTTATACCTGAACCAAGCCTTTGGGAATCAGGGAAAAAGCCAGGCTGCCTTCTAGCCTACCAACTTAAGAAAAGACAGGAGAGATCCTACATATTGGTAGTTAGGAAAGGGGATGGCCACCTAACCTGGGTAGAAACAGAGATAAATTTGGAATTCCTCTAATTCTTTAGCTCCCTATACTCCACAGAGGTTCAATTAACTGAGGAAGCCATGCATTCCTTTCTGGACAAACTGGGCCTCCCCAGACTTGACAGACATAAATTAGAATGATTAGATAGGCCACTAGAGCTCATAGACCTGGAAGTGACCCTAAAATCCAACTGCACAGGGAAAGCCCCAGGTGGGAACAAGCTCCCGGCAGAATTCCTAAGCACCTTTAAGCAGGCTGTACTGCCCACGCTTAAAGATGCCTTTGACAAGTCAGTAGCCACTAGAATACTCCCAGAATCCATGTGAGTCACACGAATCTCCCTCCTACCCAAACCAGGGAAAGATTTAACACTCTGTAGTAGCTACAGGCCAATTTCCCTGCTCAATGCAGACTGCAAGCTTTGGACCAAGGTCATGGCTGAAAGACTAAAAGAACTCATAGCAGATTTAATTTATAGGGATCAGGTAGGGTTTACCCCAGGTCACAGATGAACAGGCATAACTCAGCGATTAGTCAACCTCCTCTGGAAAACCTAGGGATCCACGTTCATGGTTGTACTCCTTTTACTTGACACTGAGAAGGCATTTGACAGGGTGGAATGGCGTTACCTATTTGTGGTATCACGTCAACTCATCGCAAACATTTTATCGTAAAGAAATTGGTGAAAACACTACATCGCAATTTATTGTGGTGCATGATACATCTGTTTGCATGTGAAATTCAATTGCAAAAATCTTGCTAAACTTTAAATAAGACCTGTTGTCCTACGACCACGATGACCAACTGGCCTCCCTATCCATGTGTCTTCGAAATAATCTACCAAGGGAGCCAGTTGATCATCATTAGTCGTATAAAATTCTGTTAATCTGAGTTGTTCAAATGCTTCAACAACATCAGCTGGTGGAATGTATGCAAGGGCTGGAAGCATTCGGATTTGCAATGCATAGTCAGCATTCACAGTGTCATTTTTGTGTATGATTGTGCTTTCTTGTACTTTCCTCCATACAGCTTGGCATAGGTGAAAAAAACACTCCCTAGTACAAGCAGTTGGAAACTCTGTCTGAAATGCTTTTACTGCGGCCAGTTCAAAATCTGTCATGATTGACTGGGGTGATAGTTTAATTGTTGCAATACCCTTTCATAGCTTTCAATGGTATGGTTGGACATTGGTATGTATACCAAGGGAATAATTACTGATTGCCGAACCGATTAGGAATCTGTGGTTGTCATCATTCCCAGAATCATACTGGAGAAATACCTCCCCTCTCTCTATATTCCAGTACTCAGCTGGAATATGTAACTCAGACAGTGATGCTGGTCGACATGGTACAACTGCTGCTGCCTGTTGTGCTCTATGCGCAGTGCTCTTAAGGCTAGCAACTGACGACAATTTGGCATAGACTGCTTGGCTGAGTCCACTGCAGTGCTTGCCATGAACTGCTGGGTACTTTCCTGAGAGCTGCTTGCTTTGTCATCCAGCTCATTCACCACCTTTAGTGCAAGAGTAGCGCCTGCATCAGGAACATGATTATGTTCCTGTATGTATTTAATTATGTCATCCACTCTTGTGTGAACTCTGGCTGGGCACTTATATGTGTCATATTGTTGAGACTTCCAATACTGCTTTTCCCCATATGTCCACTCCAGTCGATACAGATATCATTTTTCAACAGCAATGGTTTACCTCTGATACTGCCAACAAATTCGAATGGCATGGCTGTAGCACTGTAGGTGGATGTGCACTAAACACAAGCTCTATATGCGCTTAACTGCCATGTTTGGAAGACTCAGTGCACTGAAAAGTATTGCGAGATAAATTGCAGCATGGTAATTGACCACAATTAAATTTTTGTGTGGAAAAGACATGGAACCCCTATTTGCTGCTTTCAAGGCCTTTAACATAGGGCCAATATTCCGATCTTGGCTACAGATGCTATACTCTGAGGCCTCGGCGGCAGTTGTCACTATTGGGCAAGCTTCAGACCATTTCAGTCTTCATAAAGACACCATACAGGGCTGTCCTCCATATCCACTCCTTTTTATCCTGGCCTTAGAGCCCTTACTCCAAGCCATTTGGTTGCACCCAAATATCAAGGGAGTGGAAATGGGGGGGGTAGCATAAGACTATGGCATACGCAGATGACATCCTGCTATTCCTTTCAGACCTAGATAGGTCAATCCCAAATCTCCTTACCATGATTGCAGAGTACAGCCAAATCTCTGGCTACAAGTTAAATATATCAACATCACGATTCCTGGCATCAGATTTTAGCATGCCAGCACTATGGAACTACCCGTGGGGACTGCAGCATGCCCCAAGGAGCCTAAGCTACCTTGGATATTCTTCCACTGGAACCTGATGAGGCTAGCCAAGGACAATTTAAACCAATTACTAGAATATTTAATGCAGATCCTTAAAAGCTGGGATTACTTCCTTTATACCATTGAGGAAGAGTCCATGCTTTTAAAATAATGGCTGCCCCAAAGTTACAGTACATACTGAATAATCTGCCCATTCCCATGGAGGCAAATCTTAACCAGCTCATACAGTACATGCCAAAATCAGAACTTTTTATGGGGAAAGGCACTAAATCATATAAGCTGGAAAAAGCTAATACAAAACCCTAATATAGGTGATCTTAAGCTACCTGATTTTCACCTACGTGTCATGGCAAATACAATTTTACAATTGCCCAGATCGGCTCCATGGATCAAAAATGCTACCCCCAGATGGATAGATTGTGAAGCCTCGGTGGTAGGTGGATCAGTGTTAATGAGGGTACAATCCTTTAGTTGCTCAAACTATAATCCCATATATGACCCCCACCACCACTGATCTGGCACTCAGAACTTGGAAAAATGTCCTTAAACTGAGCAACTGGTCCACTGGAAAAGCTAAGTTCTTTCCCCTCTGGCACAATCCTCACCTACTAATTGACAACAGGCCCATAGCTGCTAAAGAGTGGGCAGAGGCAGGTATCACATATTTGAGGGACCTTAGACAGCTGACACAGCAGGTCATGAAGAGCTTTCTGTAATTACAGTAGGAATACCACCTACACAAGCAACAACACTGGCAGTATTTCCAATTGAGGCAGTCCATCCTAGGTTCCATACGCCACCATTTATATGATGAGAGTATACCAGGATATATGGGGAAAGTTCCTGGCATCACACTTTTGCAAACTGCCCAAAACCAACGTAGCTCCATTCTTTGATTCTCCATTGTCCCCATAGGATACCTCCCAACAGGTGAGGACTGAGCTATCCCTTTACCCCCCCCCCCCCCCCCTTTTAAAATAATAGAAGTACTGCATCGGTAACCAAACTCAGTCTAGGCCTCCCCCAATAGGACATGCCTTACAGCCAGCAGAAAAATGGGGAACATGTCAGACATGGAAAATTTACTGAGTATTGTGAAATTTACTGAATATTATGCTTACTGAATACTGGAATTGTATGGTTGGCTGTACTAATTTACTGTGATATGACTTTAGCCTGTTCATCCAAGGGTACTTTACCTGGCTAGGATATAAGGTACACCAAAATGGCATTTTAAAAATCTCCTATCACTTGTAACATGTTGTTGTTATTGTTATTGTTATTGACCTTGCAATCCATTTGGAATGTATGTTAAAATATGAAATCCTAATAAAAATATGAATTATAAAAAAAAAACTAGGGGTGAGATGAAACCTCAAATCCACTGTTTAGTCAAGTATAACGTTTGGGTACTGGGTGTCTGGTCAGGACAGGGCCTGTGCTTTTTTCATTAACACAAAGGATTATTTGGGCCTCCACCACTACTTTCATTGCCAGTAATCTCTCCTTCCCCCCAACTCAACTCTTCAAACTGGCTATATCTTGGCAGGTGCAGAGTGTCTTCAGAGGACATTCACTCTACCCCAAAACTATGCAGGACCTGACAGCTTCCTCTTTACCCACAGCACTGGTGTTGGCTAATTGGCATGTGTGGGAGCAAGAATCCTGGATGTCGCACTGGAATTATCAAGGAATTGCAGAAGACAGGCTATAGTCAGAATGGATGATATAAAAAGTGGATGGTAGGGTAGAGCGAGGGTGCAAATGGGATGCTACTAGTGGCAGATAAGGTGGAGCTCAGGAAAGGCCTTGCTTAATGAACCTCCAAATGTTGTAGAACAGTCGGGGTGGCAGACTGTCTGGGTGCTCCGTGTGGCACAAGCCATGGTCCCCTTGGTGACGGCAGTCCAGAAACTGGAATCACTGCATGAGCGGAGGTGCTGTTAGTTTCCAGATCAGGATGCAGAATTCCCTGGGAAGCCATTCTAGGCAATGGCATCAGTGACTGGATGTCCAGAAGGTCTTTGGTGGTTCGGTTCTTGCTTAAGAACACCTTTTGACTGTGTAAGGCCTTAAAGTAAAAGTGCTCCATGTATTGAAAGGTACCCCTTCCCCAGTGGAGAAAGTTTAAATAAGGCCAAGTTTGAAATGGGATTGGGACAATAGAAATGTCTTGTGCTATCACAGTCCCCAGTGAATGCCTAGTTTGAGAATCAGAGAAGGTAAGCAACTGCCTGTGTAAGGATTTGAACTGAGAAAGAAGGATATGAAATGAAAGTGCTGCTTAGTACAAGCAACCTATGTATGTGATCTGGTTCGGTCCGCTGTATTGTTGCTGCCAGAAATGTTGCCTTTTTGGCTCAAGGGAGTGTCTACATGTAATTGTAACCCCCCTACAAACTGGGGTTTACTATAATGTCCTCCTGGGCTCCTAAATGCCCACTGTCAGGCTGGTGTCTTGTTTTAAGTAGTGCTATCTATTTGTGTGAGAGTGCCCTAGCGAGCCTCTGTGCCTGTCTCTTTAAGATCCTATCTACTCTCTGTTTGAAATTATTCTGGGCTGGGTCTGAACGATTTAAGGCTTGTGGCTGGATAGGCAGTCTGTTATATTGCTCCATTCTGCAGTTGCTACTTGCGCAGAGGGAGCCCTTGTAGAAACTCTAATTGTTTACTGCTTAATTGCTGTTATAGTAAAGATAGAGAAGTTTGTCTAACCTGCTTTTATTGCAGCTTGAACATTTGGATGGGAGCCACCATGCTATGTTCTGGACTTCCAGTATTTGGACCAATCGAACAACTGGGACCTAAAATGGAGACTGTTCCCAGGGGTCTTGTAGGAAGGAATTCTGTAGTTTTTGTAGTTTTAAGTGTTGGCGCCCAAATGGACCTGGAGGGGGAGCCCTTACTGTGACTGACAGCTCCCTCAGCCAACAGAACCGATTGGATTACAAAGGAAATAGTCAGAACTGCCTGAAGCAGTGGATCAGTTAGAGTTGGAGGTTGAAGAGTGAACATCTTGAGCTTTCGAGCAGCTGCTCCCTGAAGGAGCAAAGGGGAATCAGTAGAAAGAGGTCTTGCCAGCCTTCCTGCTCCATTCTCAGTAACTGGAACTGCCTATTGCAGAAGTCAGACCTTTCCAATTACTGACTTGAATCTGCAGCAGAAGAAAGAGGAAGTGTCATTGCGATGTGATTTGGACCGAAGACTTGCTCCAGAAGCTATCGGCCCAGCTAGTTAGTGAGAGAGTTACCCTCGGATTGGAAAGTTTGCACAGTTAAGCTGATAATTTGCAACTGGACAATATCCAAACTGTTGTTCAAAGAAGTTAGTGCAGTAAATGTGATGAATGTGTTTTGTGGGTCGCGATTTGGTTCCTCACGGTCAGATCCATTATGCCAGCTGGAGGCTTCATCAGCAGAAGATCACAAGCTTTTGCAGAACTGTTCATCCTGCCTGGGCTCTGCCATCTCAGCCTAGGCTGCTACTTCTGCTTCAGAGACCATCTCGGTAAAAGACCCTCTCAGGGATTTGGCCCCCTGCACAACACCATCGAGCAGGTAGCGACTACCTGGAGGTGAGTCATGTCGGCTCTGCTTCCCCTGGCCTTCCTGATCATCACCATGAGGTCTACATCTCACCTGTCCTGCATCCTGATCTGGGTAGTGTGAGTACAATTCAGGGTAGCTCCTTGCAACAAAAGCAACAATCATTGTGTTATCATCTAATTGTTTCTTTTTTCTGGGTTATTGAGATGGACTGAGCCATCCAGCTTGGATTACAAATAATTTGGTTGTGGGCATGTTTAACTGTCTTTCTTTTCCTAAGGACCCCAACAACAGCTGCAACACTGACCACCCTGGGCAACGCTTCAGGCTAGCCTGCATGACATACTGGGTACCCAAGGTTGTTGAACTGTTTAAAAGGGACTTCGATTGTGCTTATGCAACTGGATGAGATGATGCTTGTGTGACTTGACTTACTTTGTGAATATGATTTATGTTGTGGCTTTCCGCCTCTCTGTCCATGGGATATACCACCCTATTAGGGTACGACGTGAGGAACCCTAGAGGAGGGTTACCCCACATAGGTGCCGTGGCAGGGTTCCATCGGTTAAAGGTAGCTTAGGAAGAAGCCCAAAAAGAATACCCTATTGGGTGTTGAGCATCAAAGAGGCGAGGATGATGAATGAAAAACTGACAAGATGATTAAGGCAGACTTCCTAAGGAGAGAGGGGAAAGCCAAGGCCACCGTCCTCCTCCATCCAACAGCAGAACCTAACTAATTAACCTAGGACAGCACATTAACCTAAGGAAGCACTAACTCTAGCTAATATTATGACCATTAGCATGCAGGAGAGGAAAAACACCCTTTTTAAGGAGGAAACCTCTGGGGATCCAATGCCTAGGTCACATTCCCTCCAGGCTGACGATGTTTGATTTAAGGACTTACGTCGTTAAACAGAAGGATGAGTAAGGAGGATGGTGATGGGATAGGGGAAACCCCAAAAGGAAAGCACAGATCAAAAAAGGAACATAAGGCAGCAGGGACCTGAGAGGGGTATGCTTGAGTAGGTGACGGGAAGGAGTAGATCCATGCAGAAGGCAGAGGAACAAGGGGTAGTCCAGATGCGCTCACAAGAAGACTGAGGATGATTCAGACTGATGACGATGATCACCCCCGGAGTGCAGCAGGCCAATACGAGAAGACTGAGGAAGAGAAAACAGGAAGGAACTGGAAGATGAACTGGAATGATGGTGGAGAGCAGCCAATCAGCCCTTAGCAAAGGGCAATGAACAGGAAGATATGGCCGTGAGTAGAGATAGAGTCGAATTGAGGTAGCAGAGACTCAAGAGTGGTATGCCTGAGTGGTCGACTTAAGAGAAGACCCATGTAGAGGCCAGAAAAGATGAACCATGAGGTAAGAATGAGTGAATGATGACCACAGTCAGGAATTTGTGGAATGCAGCTGGAGGGCCTCAGTTCAATGAGGTGGCATATGATTCAAGGTGCTCGAATGATCGATATGAGGAAGTCAACTCTGAGGCCAATAAGACTATGATGGAGGGAAGCCATGAAGGCTGGAACAGGGAAGGTGACGTATGAAATGGACCATGTACAATGATGAAGTGAAGCCATGGAGGATGGCACTAGCAAGGAAGCAACAGACAATGAACAAAGAGGAGCATCACCATGAGTGGAGTGAATCCTGATGGCTGAGCAGGCACGGTATGGATAAGGGAAAACAAAACAAAGTTATGAACCTGACTACATCTGGCAGGAGGGCCATGGCTTGATGAGGTGGCATAAGAGCCATGATAGGTAAGCCCAAAAGAAATATCGAATGTAGGCCATGCTGGGAGCGAATCCCCGATGGCTGGTACAGGAGGAGAACTGCAGTAGGGTGAGTCAGATGAGGTAACATATGAGGCAGGAGAGGCAAGAGCAAAACTATACAGAAAGCACACCATGGACACTGAACCTCCATGGAGTGGCACAATGAACGGCAAGCCAGGTGAACAGGGGACAAAGAACATAGTATGGAGTTGATACTTGCAGGAGTTGTATGAGAACACAGAGTCAAAGACATGACCCAGGACAGACACTAAAACCACTGCCAACAAAAGAGAAGCCACAAAGCACAGCAGAAAACTCAAACGAAAGTAGAAATCAGAGGAATAGGAGCACAAGACAGAAGTCAGCAGTATGCCGTGATATAAAATAGGACAATGATATCACAGGAACCCACTTACATGCAGCAAAACAGCACCATCACCCGTATGCCAGAAACCAGCAGCTGCAGTGCTCACTAGAAGATGGAGGAAGATACAAACTGAAGATGATGAGCCAAACCTGCAATGGTCTATGGTGGGAAAACAGGATATGACACCAAAATGAAGGAACGGACGGTGCACAAAAGGGATGGGAGAGAGAGGTAAGCTGTCCTCCGCCTGAAGCAGGAATGGAAGGAGAGGCACCCAAAACACAGAGAGAGGACATGGCAGGGCAGCACGGCAGAGAAGAGATGCCAAGAGAGGGAGGGGCTTGGGCCTGCTAAACAGCAGTGTACCAGGGGGCATGTACGCCGACACCCAGATGGGAGGCACAGGAGAAGCGGCCAAAGAGCCAGGCATGCCGATGGACCCCCAGGACAGTGGGGAACATGCGCCAAGAGGGCAAGGTGCAGGCAGCAGGTAGGAGTATGAGAAGCAGTGCAACAGCAGCACAAGAGAGAAGCAAGGTGGCAGGGCACCAGCAGGCAGAGGTGCCGTGGAAGGCAAGCATGGCACAGGAGGGGAGCATGCAGTACACAGGAGCAGGGAGTAGAGACTGCAGAATAGGAAAGCACAGAAATTCAGAAACATGCCACAGAGTGCAAGAGGGGAGAAACAAATGGACAGCAGGAAGCAGCAACCAAGAGAAGAAAAAACACAAAGTCCAGAGAGGGAGAGTCAGAGAGCAGTGCCTACTGCTGCAAAAGGAAATGAATCCTGGGAAGGCCCGGGGAGCTACCTAATAAAGCCTGGTGGGGGAGTGACGAAGTCACTTCACCCAATTGAACCTCAGGCTTAAAGCCTTCCCATTACAGTGCATGCTGAACAATCCTGATTTGAATCAGATTGCTAATCATTCTGCTAGATTCACACCCCTCTATAATTCACTTCTCCTAAATAAATCTGATTGTCTTTGTTCATGTTTAACTGGGCTAGTGTGCATATTGTTAGTTGGGTTACAGTGGTAAGATTGTATTGTTGCATTGCTGATTTTATTTTCCAGGGGGTCTCCAGGGCAGTTGCAGTAGATCCAGCCCTGGTGGTAAGTGAAAGGGGCATGAGCATATTACTACTGCTATCTTTTGAATATGAATGCACCATTGTGTTACTGTTTAGGCCACTAGAAGGGTTAGTGGGTGGTTATTGTGTCCCAGAGGGCTATATCAGAGTAGTTAAGCTACCCCAATACCAGACCTCCTGGTGGAGGCAACCATTCACAGAACTCAGGCCCCTCAACCTGTGTATTGCCATACAGGCAGGGGTAATAGCCCTTAGAATAAAGCCGCCTAGGGGTTATACAATAAATTAGTCTGTAGGCAAAAGAGACTATTGTAGATGTGAAACCAGGAGTTAGCCTGTGAAGACCCCCACTGTATGTGTTGTCTCCACTCTCCATAGAGTGGTTCATTAACTTTCTTGTTCATTAAATCTGTTTCTGTATTTTGATTTCAGAGTGGACATTGGATTTAATGAATTTGAACTGTACAATTTGTGCCTGTTAACCACCCTTGCCCCCTGCAGTTCATCTTTCGAACTAAGAAGTGCTCCTGCTCCCCACATAGTGAAGCCAACTCACTGCCATCAGAAGAATCAGGTAATGAGTATATTTCTATTTTCCTTGGGCTATGTCTGCTTGGGTTATTCAGTGTCCCTTTCCCACCTGGATACCCCTAGACATCGGGAGAGGGGGCTTACAATAAAAGAGGGCAGCCTTGCTATCAGAGGTGTCAGGAGTGGGGGGCTGGGGGACATCAAGAATGAGGGTCAGAGTTTCTGAGGGAGTAGGAAGAAGGGAAATTACAGGAGGCGAGGGAACTGTGGAAAGAACCTAGCTAGAGAACCTTTTACATAGAAACATCCAAAAGTGACAGAAGGGGATCTTACGATCAATCTAGTCTGCTCATTTTAGAGTGGCTACCCCCTTCCCTATTTACTGTTAAGTGCTATGATGCCTTTGTATTTATCCCATGCATGTTTGAAATTTCCAACTGTCCTGACCCCCTACCACCTCCTGGGAGAGACTGTTCCATGGGTCCACCACTCTCTCCTTGAAGAAGAACTTCCTAGTGTTACCCCGTATCTTCCCTCCCTCAATCTTCATATCATGCCCGCTGGAGTTTGTGTAACTCCTATTAGGAACACATCTTGTACCCGAGTTTTGTTGACACCTTTTAGGTATTTGAAGGTCTCTATCATGTCCCCCCTATCTCTTCTTCATTTGAGAGAATGCATGTTGCGATCCCTCAATCTATCTTCATATGGTGTCTCCTGCAACCCTTGTATCATTTTAGTTGCCCTACGCTGAACTCTCTCTAATTTATCTATGTCCTTTTTTGAGATGTGGTCACCAGAATTGTACACAGTACTCCAGGTGCGGCCTCACCAGAGATTTTTAGAGTGGGAGCACTACCTCCCTTTTCCTGCTGGAGATTCCCCTACTTATGCAACCCAGCATCCTATTTGCCCTACGGGCTGCTTTTTCACACTTCTTGTTTTTAGGTCGTCCATAATAATCACCCCCAGGTCTCTCTCCTGTTTTGTGGCCTCCAGTCTCACTCCTTCCATGAAGTATTCCTCCGGGTTTCCCTTCCCCAAGTGCATGACCTTGCCCTTTTTCACATTGAAATTTAGTTACCAGGTCCCAGACTACTGTACCAGTTTCTTTAGGTCAGACTTCATCCTTTGCACCCTTCTGTGAGTGTCTACCCTGTTACTGATCATTGTGTTGTCTGCAAACAGACACACATTACCCTTTAAACCTTCAGCTATGTCACTAATGAAGATGTTAAATAGGATAGAGCCTAATACTGACCCCTAAAGCACCCCACTGGTCACCTCCCTTTCCTCCAATAATGTGTTGTTTTCTAGTATCCTCTGGGTTCTCTGACTCAGCCAGTTTTGCACCTAGTTTACCACTTTCAGACCTACTCCTAGGTTGGCTAGCTTGTTTAGCAGCCTTCTGTGTGGAATGGAGTCAAATTCTTTACTGAAATCTAGATAAATTATGTCCACTGCTCCACCCTGGTCTACTGTCTTGGACACCGAGTTGA
This sequence comes from Neoceratodus forsteri, assembly GCA_016271365.2. Classification (NCBI taxonomy): domain Eukaryota; kingdom Metazoa; phylum Chordata; order Ceratodontiformes; family Ceratodontidae; genus Neoceratodus; species Neoceratodus forsteri. The sequence continues at coordinate 345,296,458 of CM028136.1, forward strand.
AGAAGTCTATTAAATTTGTTTGGCATTATCTCCCTGTCATAAACCCATGTTGTCTGGGATCTAATGTTGTACTCTCCTCCAGATAGGAGATGATTCTTTCTTTTAAGAGTGCTTCCATAATCTTGCCCACAATTGATGTGAGATGTACTGGTCTATAGTTATACATGACTTCCCTACTCCCATTCTTATGAAGAGGGACTACAGTGGCTCTTCTCCAATCCTCAGTGACAACTCTCTGTTCTAAAGATAGGTTGAAGAGTTCTGCCAGGGGTTCTGCCAGCTATTCTCTCAGTTTCTTGAGTATCCTAGGGTGTATTTCATCAGGCCCCATTGCTTTGTTTACCTTGAATTTCCCTAGTTTTTCTAGAACTCTCTCCCTTGTGAATGGTACTGCCTCTACCTCCTTATCAGAGATTCTGCTCCCCCCCCCAGCTTGGGTCTGCTACCATCTCTTTCCTTAGTAAAAAACTGAGCAAAAGTAGTCATTCAGCAACTCTGCTTTTTCCCTGTCATCCTCCGTGTGTTCCCCTGTTTCCTTTGCTATTCTGACTATACCCCCTTCCTTCCTTCTTCTTTCACTGATATATCTAAAGAACGCTTTTTCCCCCTTCTTTACCTGTTTAGCTATCCTTTCCTCTGTTGATGCCTTTGTAAGTCTGATTGTCCTCCAGGCTTCCCTCAAGTTCTCCTTGTATGTATCCCTGTCTTGATCAGGTTTGGTGTCTTTGTACCTTTTAAAAGCTGCCTTTTTTCTTGGATTTTGGCAGCCACTTCCCTTGAAAACAAAAGTGGTTTTCTTCTTTTCATTTTACTCACTCTTTTTAGGCATAGATTTGAGACTTTGGTTATAGCCATCTTGATCCTTATCCAGTGATTCTCTGCCCTCCCCCTGCTAACTGTGCCTAGAAGGTTCTGTTTAAGATGTTCCTTCATTTTATTAAAGTCTACCCTCTTAAAGTCCAGGACTTTTGTTTTGGCGTGTTTAGTTTCCCTACTTGTATTCATCTGGAACCACACCATGCGGTGGTCACTAGTTCCGAGATGACTGCCAACTGTTACTTCCAAGATGTTTTCGCTGTTTGTGAGCAACAGGTCAAGGATCGCATCCTCTCTAACTGGTTCCTTGACTAGCTTCCTTAATCCTGATCCCCTTAGCACATCGAGAAAGCTTTTGCTCTTCAATGAGTGGGAACTCCAATTTATGTCCAGCAAGTTGAAGTCTTCCATCAGTATTACTTCACCCTTGTCTGCCACCTTGTGTATGGATTGTATGAGCTCTTTGTCACCTTCCAACTTCTGCACTAGGGGTCTGTAGATCACATCAACCATTACATCGAACCTAGTCACCATGCTGGTCCCTGCATTGAGCGTGACTCAAAGTGCCTCAGACTCCTTCTAAGTATTTTGGATCATTGTGGCATTGATCCCCTCCCTTACATACAATGCCACTCTTCCTCCTCCTCCGTTTTTGCCCTCCTTGTCCTTTCAGAAGAGGCTGAAACCGGGGATAGTTGTTTCCCAGTCATGGTTTTTGTTGTACCAGGTTTCAGTGATTGCAAAGTTTAGGTCTGCCTCTACAATGATTGCTGAGAGATCTGCTACCTTGCTGGTTAGGCTGCACGCGTTACTTGACATAGCCTTCCATACCTTTTTCCCCTGGTTTTTGTTACGTGGCCCTCCATTTGATCCAGTATTTTCTTTTCCATTTCTCCTGACCCGTGTCATGTTGGTCCTTGGTTTAGTTTTGATTGTCCTAAAGGACCTTATTTGTTGCTTTGGGGGAGTGGTAACAGGACCGTGTGGTGTTTTTTTCTGTCTCCCCATAATCTAGTTTAAATGCCCAATGAAGACATCCAGCTTTTGTCCTAGCATGCTTATACCTTCTTTTGTTAGATGCAACCCATCAAGCCTGAAGAGACTCCTGTCACAAACGTTTTGCCAGTCACTGATATATAGATGCCTCTTTTCAAGGCACCATCCTTTAAGCCATGTGTTTAGTTCTTTGATCCCTGTCTCCCTCATTTTATGCTTTCTGCCTCCTTTGTCCCACAATGGGAGAACTTCCAAGAAGGCTATGATGGATGCTGTGGAGACTAACTTTTCACCTAATTTTGATATGTGCATTTTGGCTTTGTCCACCCTTTTGTCTGTGAGATTGTTTGTACCTATGTGAATGAAAACACTAGTGCAGTCCTCCTCTTTTCTTAGAATCCTATCGATACAGTCAGTGTCCCTTCTTGCAAAAGCTCCATGAAGGCAGCTGATTACCACTTCAGCATCTCTGTCCTGACACAGGTGATGCTTGATTCCTCTGACCATGGAGTGGCTTATGATCACCACTTTTTTGCCCCCTTTGGATCTAGTTTCTTTGGAGCTTTCCTCCTTGTTGCTTCCTTTTGGGTGATCTGACTGTTTTTTTCTTGGCCCCGTATTGTGACCATTGTCTATCACAGTAGCCAAAGGTGTGAACCTGTTAGTTATTTGGATGAGTGGGACCTGTTCCATGTGCTGTTTTCTGGATTTTTGCATTTGCCCCCTGTCCTCCTCGCCACCTGCCACTCCCCTCTGCCTGTCTCCAAATGTGGGCAAGGAGTGGTTTCTTGGTGAGGATGTCATGACTGAGGAGAGTCCGATGGACCTCAGCTGCTTAGTAAATTACAAAGGTGAAAACTATGGGTCCATCAATGGTCCAGCATTTGGGGCAGTGACCAATCCTTAGAAAATGTACTCTGTGGAAGGATGCCCCACATCAGTGGCAATTTATGATCTCCATTTCGTTTAACTATGCGGACGAAAGAATACAAGAACTTTTTTTTTGGTTTTGTTCTCCTTGCTTTACCTAAAACTTTTCAGCTGGGACATGCATACAGACAAAGAGAGCAGTTTTTGTTCTTGAGGTAGAGGTAGGTAGTGGATGAAAGAGAGAGAGCAGTAGAAGAAGAAAACAGAAGTTTTTTTATTTCTTTCTTTCAAGTTAGCGTTATTTGGCTCCTCCTGGTGGACTGCATAGAGAGAGAGAGAGCTGTAGAGAAGGATATGGTGGACGAAGATGAGAGATTAGTAGAAGGGTTTCCTAGTTCCTTATGTTATATTTGGGTGAGTGACCCACCCTTCCTTGGTATGACTGGAAGTGACAGGCAGGTAGCAAGACAAGAGATAACAGAACTAGAAGGTCCTGTGCAAGACAATAAACGATAGAACTAGAAAGTCCTGTGCAATAGAGAAATACTATATAGTTCTTCCTATGTTTGGAAGAAAGTGTGGATGAAATGTAATGGAAGTTCTATGCAGGAAGTGTGAATGAAAGAACTAGAAGGTCCTGTGCAATAGAGGAATACTATATAGTTCTTCCTATGTTTGAGAGGAAGTGTGGATGAAATGTAATGAACGTGCAAGAGACAATAGGAAAACAGTATGTAGGGCTTCTTTCTGTGTCCTTACAGGAAGTGGGAATCTCAGTTTGGCTATAAATGTGAATGACCGGGGGGGAAGGTGGGGTTTGGAGGAGGGAAGGTGAGCATTTCAATGTGCTCCTGGATAGGGAGAAAAATGATCAGTGAGAAAATGTAGAAATGAGTTAAAGTTCCCAAGTACAGTAGTAAAAGGGCATCATTTCTGCTAACTACAGCAGTCCCCTTCCCTGGCTACTAAGAACTACAGAACAGTAAACAAAAACTGAACTCAAAAAACCTAATCCAAAGCCCTTCTGCTTATTCACTTACACAAACCCTGCAAGTTTGAAATGAAATAAAATAAATAATCTCTGCTGTGAAGTTCTTTTCAGCTCTTCTTAACTGAACTGACATAGAAACATAGAACTGGCAGCATCAATTTTGTGGAAATCTTTAACAGTGCCACTTAGGTCAATGTCAACCCTAGCATTAAGTCCCACCTAAAAACTAAATTTGTATCTTGTCTTGCATGTGTGCAAGCAATATCTTGCGGTAGTAGTAGCACAGTGCGAGGTGTGTCAATGTTGGTGAATACAGGGCACGCTTTATTAGGTGCATTCCTCATTCCCCAATTAGTCAGCATGCCAGCGCTGACACAAGAATTATGTAAAGTGCCACCAACTTGAAAGAAATGTGCAGCTGCAATCAGAGACAAGTTTGTCATGCAGCAGCAGAGATGACACGCCTCCCGTATGTGCCTTTCCTAGTGAAACATTTCAATAAACAGGGCGGCGGCTCCACAATTTGGAGTGAAAATACCAACAAACGCCCAGGGTGTTAGGGTTTCTAACTGTAATGACCCACGCTGTAGAGACTGATAGGTGTCAGGGGTGTGGCATGGGATTGTCAGCTGTAATGCTCACTCCATTCCATCCCCACCCCCACCCTGCAGCCAGTGACAGGCATCGAGGTGTGCCTTGGATTCTTTGGCCCCAAAGTACACCACCCCATTCTCCTATACTGCACCCATCTCAGCATATTTTCTTATGGAATGGGGTGAGCATAAGGCCCGTAGACCCCAAGGCACACTGCGACACTTACCGGTGTCTGCAGGGTAGGGTGAGGTGAAATGGCATGAGCATTATGGCCGATGACCCAAAGGCACACCCCAATACCTGTCAGTCTCTGCAGGGTGGGTGAGGAGTTGTCGTTCAGTTCAATACTTCACTGCCATTCCTATTACGCATCTCTCTGACTCCTGCGCTACCAATGCCAGTGAAAGCAAGACAACATTTGGCATTAACAAATGCTTGTACTTTTAGTTTTGATGACAGTATGGGTGACAGTATAGCCTAGAAGTTAGAGTAATGAGCTGTGAATGAGCTTGGTAAACTCAGCAGTTCTGGCTTTAATTCTACAACATCCACTTGTGTGCTGTGTAACACTGAACAAGTGACTTAATCTCCCTATGCTCCCAGGTCACCCATGAAAACAGACCTTGTGCCTTGTGGGCCTTATTTGGTTACCAAAAGAATAAAATAAATAAAATGACTTTCAACTGAATGAACACGTGATCTTGCTAAGCTTATTTTAATTGTTGTTCCTGCAAAGTTAGCAGGCAGAAATTGGAATGGGCACTAAATCAAAATATGCCTTGCCTTTTCGTCTCAGACAACAAACTACTGTTCCCAGAGCCAAGCAGAGATGGCTGAACTGAACATTGTTGAAATTCTATCAATACACAATAAGTCATGGGTCACCAGGTAGTATTGTCATCGTGGGACTTCGATTACAGAATCTCAGATGAAAACAAGCCTTTGTCAATGCCGAATGTTTGCTTGCTGGTATTAGTATTGGAAATGCAGGAGTTAGACAGATGCAGAATAGGAATGGCAGTGAAGTATTGAACTTCATGCCAACTCCACCTCCACCCTGCAAAGAGAGACAGGCATTGGGGTATGCTTTTAGGTCATTGGCCATAATGTTAATGCCATGTCACCTCACCCTATCGTGCAAACATCGACATGTGTTGAGGCATGCCTTGGGGTGCTTGGCTTTACAGTCACCCCATTCCATAAGGACATACACTGAAATGGGTGCAGTATAGGAGAATGGGGTGAACTGTGTGGCTGAAGAGTCAAAGGCACACCTTGATGCCTGTCACTGGCTGGGGGTTGGGGTGGTGGTGGGATGGCATGGGCAATACAGTTGGCAATCCAAAGGCACACCCCCGATGCCTGTCAGTCTGTACAGGGTGGGATGCTATGGTTAGAAACCCTAATGCCCCAGACATTTATTGGCATTTGCACTACAAATTTTCAACATGGCCTTTTTGTGACCCCACCTCATGAAAGCATTTGGGACCTCTTCTCATGAACAGTGGCAGTGTGATTTTGTTAATGTGTCCTGAACTTTGAGTTCCCATAGCGACTATGCCATTCTGCACCAGATGTATGAAAACACAGATCAGGCAGGATGTGAAGAATGACAGCTGTACCATTCATAGGGAAACATACATAGAAACATAGACTTTGATGGCAGATAAGGACCGCTTGGACGACCTAGTCTGCTCATTTCCCTACCTAGGATAAGCTGCAGATCCTAGTTAACCAACAGCTTATTTCTTCCTACCCCACAAAATTGCCTTATGTCTGTCCCATGTATTCTTAAATTCTCCCACAGTTTTAAACCCCACAACCTCCCAGGAAGGCTGTTCCATGCATCTACCACCTCTCTGTGAAAGAATACTTCCTTACATTGCCCTGAACCGCCCCCCCATCTTCAAATTGTGTCCCCTTGTTCTTGCACATCGCTTTTTCTGAAAGATGCTACCCTCTTGGACTTTGTTGATTCCACTGAGGTACTTTACTTAAAAGTTTCTATCATGTCCCCCCTCTCCCTCCTTTCCTCAAGGGTATACATATTAAGCTTCTTTAGTCTCTCCTTTTATGGCTTCTCTTGCAGACCCTGCACCATTTTAGTTGCCCTCCTCTGGACTGCCTCTATCCTGTCTATGTCCTTGTGGAGATGGGGTCTCCAGAAATGGATGCAGTACTCCAGATGGGGTCTCACCAACTGTCTGTACAGGGGGATAACAGCTTCCTGTTTTCTGCTGGTGATGTCTCTCCCTATACACCCCAGTATCCCCCAGCCCTCCCTACTACCTTCTCACATTGCTTGCCAACTTTAAGGTCATCTGATATGAGTACCCCAGGTCCCATTCCATTTTTGTTGTTGTTACTACCCCCATTGTGTAATCTTCCCCTGGGTTTTTGTTTTCCAGGTGCATTATTTTTCCCTTCTTTGCATTGAATCCAAGCTGCCATATTTCTGTATGGTGTGAAAAAATGCCAGTGTTGAAAATCTGGAGTGAAAATATTACAAATGCGAGAAATTATGAGGGTGTGTGGAAACTACGCAATGTACACTCATAACCCAGTCATTTTATGGACTTTTGTCACTAAATTTTCAACATAGGCATTTTAGCATCTCTGCTCATGAACAGAGTCACTGTGATTTTTTTAATCTGTCCCAAACACTGACTTCCCACAGCGACTACGTTATTGTATGCTAGAAGGGCGAAAACACATGTTGGCCAGGATGTGAAAAATGACAGCTGCACTGTTCATAAGGAGGTATGAAAAAATGCCAATGTTGAAAATTTGGAGTGAACATATTACAAATTTGCGAAGTTACAAGGGTGCATGGAAACTGCTCAATGCATGCTCGTAACACAGTCATTTTATGGACTTACATCATCAAATTTTCAACATTGGCATTTTAGGACCTCTGCTCATGAACAGTGTCACTGACATTTTCATAATGTGTCCCGAACACAGATTTCCCACAGCGACCATGCTATTCTGCGATGAAAGTGTGAAAACACATTTCGGCCAGCATGTGAAAAATGACAGTTGCACGGTTTATAAGGAGGTGTGGAAAAATGCCAATGTTTAAAATCTGGAGTGAAAATATTACAGATTTGTGAAGTTATGAGTGTGCATGGAAACTGCACAACACAGGCTCATAAAACAGTTATTTTTGGGATTGTTTTTCACCAAATTTGCAACATAGGCTTATTGAGAGGCCACCTCATGAACAGGGGCACTGTCATTTCATTAATCAATCCCAAAAGGTGATTCCATGCAGTGTCCGCAAAATCACCTTTCTGGACCAAATAACGCCATGACAGTGACTGAATTCATGAGGAGGGGTCTCAATAACCCCATGTTGAAAATTTGGTGCCAAAATTCACAAAAAGGCCTGAGATATGCACTAAAGTTGAAAAAAAAACTATGTATGCCATTATATAGCTTACCGGCATTTCTTCAGTTCGTGGTCAGCTTTGAAGAGTGCAGATGTGTTCCCGGTCCACCAAAGATCATTATGCTGGGCTCTGGAGGTAAGTATGGGGTGAGGGGGGTATGGGGAGGTGGGGTGCGCAGTGGGTGGGTGTGGGTTGGAAGAGAGGACCTGACTGGCATGGGGCCATTTCCTTTCTTTCAGGGAGGAAAAAAAAAGACATCTCAGCAAGATTTTTTTTTTTGCAGGCTTGCTGTCTGTACACTGGGGTGGACACCCAGTGTACCACCTGCCTTTTTGGGGTGGGGGGACTAAAGCAGAAGGGGATTGGGCTCCCCATCAGCAAAGAATGACTGTTTGAGGGGGCATGATGCCAAGGGGAATTGGGCACCCCCCCAGAACACAACAAAGGGAGGGGCATTTATACCGACCGGGAGGCCTCATGCTGGCAAAATGAACTGTGCCGGGAGCATGCTGACAGGAGGATTGGGCACCCCAGTCAGTCAGCTTTCATGGGGCTTGGAGGTGGCGGCTATGCCACTGCCATGTTTAGGGACATGTTACATCAGGGAAGGTACCGACCTGCAATGATGGGTCACTCCCTCATTGCAGCAGAATGGCTGATGCTGCAAAAACGAGGTGGACCCTCATTACAGCAGCCAAATCATTTCAAGTTGGTGGCACTTCTGCAGAACCGGCGTCATCAGGACACTGGGCCTTCATTGGGTGAACAGTGCCAAGCCCACACATACAGTGCCAGCGTTGGATGCCAGTGTCGCACCTCCAAAACCTGCTTCTCTCCTAAGCTGCCACATAATGTTTCTTGCACATGCACGCAAGCAAACATAAAAATCTATCACTAAATAATGTAGCTGATCCATGGCTGTTGGGTGTTACTGGGCCTTCTTCTATGGCAAGAGCCCTGCCATGGTTTGTAAAATCTCTGGTAGGACCACAAGGCAATTGAGGAGTAGTTGGCTACCTGTTGCATTCCAAACAACAGTAACACAGTCCAAACAACAGTAACACAATAACATATTATCCACTCAGATCTCTTCAGTTAAGCAGTAGTAGTTTATTTAGTTAACTGGACACATATTCTGTTCCCCTAAACTGGGAGCAGACACAGTTAGCCACATGAATGTCATGGAGACTTCTGGACTTCAGCAAGGGACCTCAGCTAACTAATAGCAAGTTCATGTGCATTGTTCCAGCCATCAGCAGTTTAAAGACAAATTGACTTGTAATATAACTTGCTAGGTGCAATTACATACATCGGTACACAACATGCAACATAACTGCACAGACACAAACTTTACTGGATTCAAATCATGAAAAAGTTACTCACTGGAGCCTCATGTGGTTCTTTCTCCTTACATCCTGTGTGCTGCCTGCAAAAGTTATATAATATCCAGATACTCTGGGGCCAATGATAAGGAACCCACAATATCACTCTGTTCTTTAATTTCCTGATACTTCTTCAGTTCTGCTTCTCACAGCATTGGTTGTCTTTTTTTTTTCCATTCCGTTCCAATGACAGGGACACTGTGCAAAGGTATACACAGCTGGGTGACCAACACCATAACCCCCTGGGTGCCAGGAGTCTCCAACTTCTGCCAGTTCAGCAACATAGCTGCTTGGCCTCAGCTTTTGACTCTGAATAATAAGCAGGTCCTGGGTTTCCAGGTACCTGTGATGCAAACACAACTGCCTGCATGTCCAGCTCCTGCCCCTACAGATGGTCTGCACTGAACATCATAGCAAATGGCTTGGCACCATTTTTTCACCTACAGACACTCCCAATTGGCTAGAGTTGAGGAGGCAGACCATATGGAGGAACACCCATTTAGTACAAGGGTTGCACTAATATGAATAAACTTGACTAAGAAAATACATTTTCTGCACAACATAAGGGTGCACCTGATAAAAACAATATGTAATATTGTCTCAGTGTTTTTTTTTGTTACTGTAAATAGCAATCTACAAATAACATTACAGTATTTCATGGACTGACCTGAAGAAGAGAGTATAGCAATTAAATGCTAATCTCAAAAATAGTTCTGTTAGTCCAATAAAAAGTACCACCTGCAACATATTTGTTTTTTTTTTTCTTCTGCTACTTCACTGGTAACAATAAATGATGAAAGACACAGTTAAGAAGAGTAGGTCTTTCATAGAACTTCAGAGAATTATTTGTCCAAAACAACAGAAATATTTTTATAAACCATACATTGCTTTACACTTGACTAAATCACAAGTAACTCCTTATCAAATTATTAACACTTGTACACCAAAATGTATATTACAAAACAATGAACGTGGAAGCTGAAGTTTAGTGCACCCATGTTCTTTTTGCCCAACAAACTTTTCTCAGCAGCATAATAACTTGTCCTGCTTCATTTGGAAAATCTAACATGTAAGCAGAAAAAAGTGTGCATATTGTATAAAGGATGAGAAAACTTTAAAAAAGCATTTCTTTTCTTCTCCTAGTCCTCTCATGTACCCCATTCAGGCCCTTCAGTGTTTCTGCTGCCTGCTGGACACATGTGTTGCCTTTCAAGCTTCCACTACCAGGCTCCCTAAGTGTTGCCTTGTCCCTTAATCTTCAACTTATCTCCTCTGCACCTTGGGATCTTGAGATGATGGCAGGAGGGGTGGCAGTTGGAGTCTGTGTGTTAATGGGTCAGGTAGCATAGGAATAGTTAGGGAGATCATTCAGTGTGCCAAAATTTGTTATAGGTTTCCTTGTTCTTTCCATTTTCCCTCCACCTACCCTGACTACACATGCCACAGCATCCTGGCATGGGTGCATGGAGATATGTGGATACCTATATCACCAAATAAACCAACATCAGGCCATTATCAGGGGCCACTCAAGAGCAGTAAACTGGACAGTCCTCCTCTACAAGAAGACAACCCTTTTGGACATTCTGTTGTCTTTCCAGTTGATCTCCAGTTCTGCCATCCAGGAATTGAGGCTTGAACATAGGTCATCAGTATGCCGAGCAGATGCCCACCATTTGGTACCACTGAGCCAGCTTGACAACTTCAATAAAAACATTTTCAACTGGAGTAAGCATATTATTTTGTAGAATGGCTATTGCCTTCAGCATCCTCAAATGTTGAAACAGGGCTTAAAGCATCTTTTGGAGCCAGAAGAGTTACTTAGGGACAGTTCACTAATGCTGCCGTCTGGGACACCTGGGTAGTTAGTGGACTTAGGCTTTCAATAGTGCTGGGTGGAAAATACAAATTCCAACTTTGTGAAAGTTTTGCAAGATCTTGCAAATTCTGGGAAATTCTGGGAAATTCCAACCTTGGCAAAAATTTGAATTCTCTGAATGTGTTTCATTAAATTTTGTCCCATTCTGTGGTATTTTTTGACTGAATTGGGGAATAATATGATCTGTGGTATTCCAGTCAGGAGTTTAATACACTAATCTGTAATATTTGCAATCTTTCAATAGTTTTATAAATAACAGTGCAGTCAGTTCCATGGAATTCCAATCCACAATTTAACACACTGACCCACAATACACACATTCATTTTTAGGTTTTAAGTTGGAATTTTGTGACAGTTGCCAAAGTGCAGTCTGAAATGCCATGAAAGTGAAATTCTGACTTTCGGGGACATCACGCCAGTGGAATTTTATTTTCTCAAAGCACTAGTTTCTAACCCTGGGATTTGATGGTGACCAAGCACATCAAACAGCAGAGGTGCTTGGCTTCCAGGGAGTAAGCTAACAGGCCCTTCAGGATATGTGCACCTTTTACCAGTCAACCACTTGGTTGCATTTTCATCACTTGCAAATAGGCTGCAAGTTAGGTTCTGCCAAAGAATCAAATACCTCAAACTTCAGCTGTTCGATTCACATAAACAGCTGCAAACTTTCCACAGAAATCAGTGGACTTTTGGTTTGAATTGTTCAATCTGTTCCAAATGGTGTGGGCCAGTTGAACTGTGGTCTGCAATTCATCCCTGAAATAGTTTAGTGATTTTACTGTAATTCACAGGGTCCAGCCTGATTTTGGAACTGCTTGACTCTCCATCACATTAGTCAGAAGGAAGCTCACTCATGTGCTCATTGTCAGGCTGGTAGGTAGTTCAGACAGGGTTGTGTGATTGAGTTAGATCAGCTAAGAAATTGTTTACAGCCCAACAATCTTCTCGAATCAAAAGTTCAACCTATTAGCAGGGTTGCTGATGGGGTATATGAGTGGAAAAGGAAGAAAAAGAACAAAAGGTAGGCTGATCAGTAGCAGTGTTGCAGTCTTGCAGCAGGCTTCTGGGACCAGGGGCTTGCCTGAGTGGGGAGCGGAGAGAAAGGCTGTACTCTGGGGGACTGGAGAAGAACAGAGTGTGCTTGGGCCTGGGCAGTGGGCAGATGGGACATAAGGTGGCAGTCTACCAGTGCTCGCTTGTTGTCTTAAAAATAGAATAATTTAATCTCAGCAGTACAGCACCCTATTTTTGTTGTAGAACTGGCCTTTTAGCAGGATGTTGCAAATTTTAAAAAACATTTCCTATTCTAGAAGAATGGGGAACCCTGTGCTAAAGTCCCAAGAGTTGCTGCAGCTGCAGGGTTGCATCAAATCTTTGGTGCACCTGAGGGGTTTGACAGAGGGTCCCATCAAGCCCTTCCTACCCAGCACAACCCTAGTGGACCCGCAAAAGTGGGGGGTGACAATATGCCTGCAAGGTAAGGACCAGGGACAGAGTTACCAGTGGGAGTGACATTGTGGGTGATGGTGGAATGGCAGCAGTGGCAGGATATAGAGGTGGCACCTAGCTGAGGTGCTACACCCAGTGAGACAGAGCCAATCATCCTGGGTACATGGGGGTTGGCACGGACAGACCCTGTCCCAGACCCCAGGTGGAAATAGCCATGGCTCCTGCCCCAGAGGTGACACAGTCCCCAACAGTGTGGCTGGGCATTAGCCTGCCTTCATGCAGTGGGCTGTGTACCAGGGGAATGTTGTGGTGCCCGGGGAATGTTTGCATCCACCGACTGTTCCCATAACCAGTAGCTACTGCCACCCCCTGCATGTAGGGGACTGAGTCACCTCTGGGGCAGGGGTCAGGGCTGTTCCCACCTGGGGCCCTGGACAAATTCCATTTTTGCCAATCTCTGTGTACACAGGATGATCAGCTCTGTCCCAGTGGGCATAGCACCTCCACCGGGTGCCATCTCTGAATCCTGCCACTACTACCATTCCCTCATCACCCACTATTGCACCCCCACTGGTCCCTCTTCCCCTGGTCCCAACCTTGAAGGCCCCCCGACTCATTTCCCTCTGCAGCAGTGGCGTAAGGCCTTTAGACCAGCTCATGACTGGTCTAAACTCAGCCCCCTCATGCATCCATGGTGGTGCTTCTAAAATCATAAATAAGGGAATGGTGCAGCCCTGCCATGGTGCAAGAGCCCCTGTGACCTGGTGCACTGTCACTTGTGGTGCAGAGGTTGAACAGGATTACTTTGCTGCAAGGCATCCTGATTTTCATAGATTCATAGAGTGATACGGGCTCAGGAGGCAAAATGCCCTTGAAGAGCTCGCCACCAGCATGGTGGAATAATTACCATTGGAAATACGATATTTTTTGCTTCCCATATAACTGTCTAATTGTTTTTTGAAGGATTCCATATTGTTGCTCTCTACAATCTCCCTTGGCAGAGCATTCCATTGAGTCACTACCTTTTGAGTGAACCATTTGCTCCTTTTATGAGTATTACAATTCACCCCTCTAGGTTTGAAGCTATGTGTTTGTGTATGGGTCTGCAAATTATTCTTTATCAGACCCAGAGTTTCAAGGAGAAGCAAGTCTCTGGTAGCTTTACATACCAAGCATAAATCCCCTCGTATTTGTCTATATTCTTGGGGAAAAAAGATGCAGCATTCATCTGAAAATTTGGATTGCTGCTATATTTGGTGCAAAGTACAACTTGCATCAAATCCTTTTGGTGCAGGCACCTTGCCCCTAAATGTCAGGCTTTGAAAATTGAGTCCTTACTCTTCAGCATTCATCTCCCAGGTGGCTGAGTGGTGTTGCAAGCATTTGGAAATGGAGCATCATAGAGGCCAAGGAGATGGTGGCATGGGATTGTCCAGTCACAAAGAAAAACAAAAGCATATTTGGCATGGTGATAGACCCTCTGCCTCAGTGGGAACTATAAGTGTAGAGGAAGATGACAGTATTGGTTGAACAGTCCATAAAGTATCTCACATTGTGGGAACCATCCACAGTGACACTGAAAGGATTCCAACATGAGCAATCATTGTAGAAAAAATGAATAAGAAAGAAGTGCATCTGGTAGTGACACAAGCAGAGGAGGAGGAGCAAAATGATTTGGTGTAATACAGATTCTGATTATATACCACTCCAGATAAAAGTGATAGCAGCAGCAGCAGTTCTCTGGAGGAGGAGGAGGTTGTGGAACAGGTGGTAGTTCAACTTGAGGCAGGTGCACTTAAGAGATCAAAAATGACCAAAAGTGTCACTCCATGCCGGCGACCTGGGTTCAGGAACGAGCCCAGGCCGTCGGGGGTCGGCAGGGGAAGAGAGAGAGATTGAGCGCCCAGAGGCTGCTCTCCTTCTCTGGGGGGGGGGGTTACAGGTCCATCCTGCTGCTATATCGCCACCTCCTGGGTGAACCCAGGAATGGCGATGCTGATCAGGACGCACAACAGGAGGGGCAGTGCTGGCCGAGAGCCCGGGGAGGATCAGCATTTACGCATGCCTCCTCATTGACTCTCCTAGTGTGCTGGTAACTACAGGGGATAGGGACCAGAACAGGAGAAAATGGAGCCCGTCACTCCTAGGTGACGACTCCTCCACAGCCAGACTGCATCACCAGTGCTCACTGGGGGCAGACTCCGCTGTGTCCCGCTCACTCTGCCGTTAGTAGGAGGAAGGCTTGGGGTCACCTTCCCCCGCCCCACCCGAGGGGTTTACCTGGCTACCTGAGGGTCTTTCTGAGTGGACAGACACTCTAGGAGCAGACTCCTGGGGGCACCACGGGATGTCGGAATAGCGGATTGAGGAGTTCTGAATGAGTGGAAGGAAGGTGCTAGTTGGTGGATAAACATAAGGTTAAAAAAAAAATGACCAAAAGTGGTGGCACAACAAAAAAAAAAAGAAGAAAGAAAGAAAGACCACAAACCAACAAGGGGAAACAGGAGAAGCTTGTGAAATGACAGCAGATAAAGAAGACACAGGCAAAACTGGTGGCCCAGGACACATGGCAGAAGAACCATTCCCTGACCCTGTAGAATTGGCAGAGGAAGAGAAAGAGGGTGATGATGTGGAAGGAGCCCAAATAGCATGCCCATTAGGCAACAACTGAGAGTGTCAGTAGGAAAGACCAAACTAGTGACATTGGTGGTGTGGAATTTCTTTAGAGTGGACAAAGAATGACGGTCACATGTAATGTGTCTTCTATGTAAAGACTGTCTGAGTCAGGGTAAGGAGGGAACAAGGCTGGGAACATCTACCATGAAAAGTCATTTGCTGAGTCCCACAGATCTCAGTATGAGAAGGCATGACATGGCATCAGCAGCAGCAGCATCAACAGGCAATGAATCTGCTGCTGATGATAATGACGGCCGGGGGAGGAGAACATTAAGAGAACAGGTAGAGAGGAAGAGGAAGAAAGTCTTTCAAGTTGTAGCTGATAAACAACTCAAACATCTTCCATTAACCAGTTCTTTAGCCTATTGTCTCCCACACCTCTGAGGGGCCACAAATATCCAGCCACTTTGATCCCCATGGATGGCAAAAATAGTAGCCAACTATCATATCCAGGGGAGAAAAGCACACAACTCTCACTTGTTCAGTCCATGGAAATAGGCCAGAAAAATAAAGCAAACAGACCTGAGGCAAAAACGTTAAGAGCAATTGTCGAGATAATTGCCACCAGATTGCCGCCATTCTCCTTTGTGAGCAACCCTGGTTTTCTATCACTAATGCAAGTTGCAGTACCAAGGTATCAGCTGCCCAGCTGTACTTACATTCCCACAGTGACTCTTCCTGATTTATATCACAGTGTCTACAAGACTGTGTCACATGACTTGAAAGCATAATTTATTCTAGCCATTCACATCACCACTGATATGTGGATTAGTGCTCAGACTACTGATTACATTGTAATGACTGCCCATCGGGTCAGTTTCCTTCCCTCATTCCTTTCATTTTCTCCTCCTCTGGGTTAATTGCCAACAGCAGCAGCAGCAGCAGCAGCAGTAAACACAAGTCACTTGTGCCCTCCAACCTCTGCAAGCAGGCAGCTTTTTGTTTTGCTGGCTTTGATAATTATCATCATGCAGAAAACTTGTTACACTTCCTTCAACAGAAGTTTGATGAGTGGCTGACACCACACTCATTTACATCAGTTTTTATAGTATCAGATAATGCAAAAACAATCCTAGATGAAGACGGCACCACTGTGCAGACATGTGTACATCTGGTCAAAAAAGGTTGTGGTCATTTTATCCATTCTGTAAAGGCATGGAAACTAGTATGAAACATTAGCAGTGGAACCACCACCTGAAACAGTATGTAGCAACAAGATGGAATTCCATCTATTACATGTTGGAATGGCTGCTAGAACAACAGAAAGCTATCCACCAGTATGCACAGAGCATGGTATTGGCAAGGAAGATGTAAACACCAACCCAATTCAGTGGCGTCTGATGAAGACCCTCTGCACTGTGCTGAACCCTTTGAGAAGGCCACAAGGGGGGTAATTGCTGATGCCAGTGGTCTAAGCCAGGTACTCCTCCTCATTAACCTGCAGTTTCTTCATATGAAAACTCAATATGAGGAAAAGGAGGATATCACTGCTCTCAATCTAGTAGAAAGGATACAATCACATTTCTGGAATGACACATGCATTTTACAGTTGTGTATTGATGACCACTACATCCTGGTCACTCACTTAGACCCTCAGTTCATAGACACATTGGAGATCTTCTTTGATGTACTAGAATATGGTAAGGATCAGCAGTCCTATAACTCTTTGCTTATACATCTAAGGCTCAATTTTCAGAGCGCCCATAGAGCAGCGCAAGTTTCACTGAACCCCCACCTGCAGCAACCTCTAGGTGTGCCAGGGACCCTGAGCTGGATTTTCTAACAACAGGGGTCCCTGCACCAAAGTTCCCAGATTTGCTGCAGGCATGTGATGTGCCAAACAGGTGGCGCACTGGAGGGGTCTGATGGATGCTGCCATCATGCCCCTCCGTGGCACAGACTCAGCACTGGAACAGCAGCACAGTGGATGGGGGCACCCTGTAACTGGCATGAGATGCTGACCAGGGACCTGGAGGAGTGCCCTAAAGGGGAGCTGTGTGCACAGATGATATTGCCAGGGTGAATGGGGGCACTGGGCAGGTGTGCTCACATCAGGCTCACAGACCCGCAGATGGGATCCTGTGTAGTCAGGCTTACTGTGCACATTGGACAGCAAGTCCAACTATGCAGTGCACCATCTGCAGGTCTGTGAGACAGATAAGGGCACACCTGTCTGGTGCCACTGTTTGCATTGGCACTGCTGTCCATGCAGATAGCACCCTTTATAGCACTCCCACAGGTCCCTGGTCAATGTCTCACACCAGTTGCAGGGTGCCCCCCCCCACAGGCCCAACATTAGTCAGAAGAGGGCTGTTAGACCAGCACTTGGCTGGTCTAACCACAGTCACAAGTTACAGCCACAGCAGGGCTTTCAAACTCCCACATTAGAGGATGCTGCAACACCGCTGTGGCACTAGTCCCCTTCCACCATGGCACACTAGTACAACCATTGCAATGATGACATGTATATAATGTCCTTGTTTTTGTATTCAATCTATATCTTGTATTTGTGTAAAAAAATTGTACCTTTATATTGTTATGACCAATCAGGTCCATCTTGTAAATGAGCTATGCTCAATGATGCTCGCCTGAATAAATAAATAAATAAAGATTTTTTGAAGCCCATTTGGCACAAGCAGGCCCCCAGTGGTGCATGGTCCCTTCTAAAATCGGGATTGGTGCAAGGTGTGGCACAAGGAGCCCTTTGCGCCATTTCTCGTTGCCGCAAACTCCCTTGCACCTGTCCTGACTTTTGAAAATTGAGCCCCCGGTTATTGTGCTTATGGCACAAAACAAGAACAGCAACACAAATAGAGCAGGAGAACAACATTCATGATTATCCCTTTGCAATCACACTGACAGGCCAGGTGGAGGACAGGGAATAAGGAAGATCTTAATATGTTTCCACAGATACTGAACATTACAGGAGTCACAAATTTTTGTCTCCAAGTCAACCAACTACTAGTGCTGCTGCTGCTGATGCACCCTCCAGAAAGACACCATTTGATGACAAACCACTAAGGGAACAACTGCCTGACTAGCACTTGATGAATAAACACAGCAAGTCACTTTCTGACACAGTGATGCTTGAGATGCCAGCAAACAAACTGGTGCAGGATTATCTGGATGAGAACATGCCACTAGCAGAAGAAGATGAGCCTCTGTTGTACTGATACCAACCATTTGGCTTCCTTCGACATAGGTAGCTATTGAGCACCTCAGTTGCCCACCTGCAAGTATGTACACAGGGAGGGTTTTCAGTGCTGCAGGCAATATTGTCACCAACAGGAGAACATGCCTTTCAACCCAAAATGTAAAGATGCTCACTTTTTCAACCATTAACCTGCTCCTTTTTCCAAAGCACTTTTTGCCACAG
Source organism: Neoceratodus forsteri (assembly GCA_016271365.2). Classification (NCBI taxonomy): domain Eukaryota; kingdom Metazoa; phylum Chordata; order Ceratodontiformes; family Ceratodontidae; genus Neoceratodus; species Neoceratodus forsteri. Next base: position 345,314,876 of record CM028136.1, read on the forward strand.
TTTAAGGAAGATGAATCTCCTACACTTCCAGCTGGGCTAACAAAGGAGGATGATGAGGTGGATAGGGAGAACTTCTGTGTCCATTAGTTTATTTTTTGGAACCAATAGCCTGGACATACACTGTGGGATGCTGCAATGTTGTTTTCACTCAGTCTTCTTTGGATTAATGTTTGGTCAATTTCTGCCAGACCTGCATAGGCTGAATTGATCATTTCTGGAGCAATGTAGCCCATGAAACCAGTGTGTACAACACTTACCCATGGCATAATGGTTAGCATTGTCCATGTGTGGCACTGTCTCAATGGGCACACACTTTTTAGAACCAGTAGCCCATACTGTGGGATGCCGCACTGTTATCTTTACTTAGTTTTCTTCACATTAATGTTTTGTCAACTTCTGCCAGGCCTACACAGGCCGAATGAATAATTTTTGTGGCAGTGTTGCCCAATAAACCAGTGTGTACTACACTTAGCCATGGCATAACTGGAAGTCTTGTCCACGAATGGCACTGTCTGAATGGGCACACAAGTTTTAGAACTAGTACCACACTTTGTGGGATGGGGCAATGTTGCCCATGAAACCAGTGTGTACAACACTTAACCATGGCATTACTGGAAACCTTGTCCATGTGTGGGACAGTCCCAGTGGGCACACAATTTTTGGAACCAGTAGCCCACTCTGTGGGATGCTGTGATGATATTTTTAAGGGCATACATAGGCTTTACAATTATAACCATTTTATTGTTTATTTGAGCATTATTATTACTTAGCCTCATACTCTTTATTACTAACTGTGCATTGTCCATGTTTGGCACTGACTCAATAAACACAATTTTTGGAACCAGTACCCCTCAATGTGGTCCACTGCATCATCCTGCTGTTTTGGGTTCTTCATCAGCCCAGTGCATTAGGTTATTCGTTTTATCCCATTTCTTAATGCCTTTCTAATGGTCGAACCAGCATAAACTAATTCACCATTAGGAGAACTTTGACGAACCTTACACAGTTCGACAGGCAAAGTTTGTGCAGTCAAACATTAGGAGGTTCTCACAGCCTTACTCATAAAGGCAGTTGTACTCCCACCCTTATGTCTGAATGGCAGCCCTATTAATAGAGGTAGGAAACTCTGGAAGCAAGGGACATTTGCCTCACATTTTGTGGATTTATTATTTATTAAAAGTGTGTGTTCTTTATAAGAGCATTGTTTTTACCTGTTAAATGAATCCTTCACTGTTTTATAGACATTTATTTTACTTGTTCTGTAAAGCAATAGTAAGTATGAAATATAGTCTATAAATGGAATTGTATTTATGAATACATTGTCAACGTCAGATGCTAAGAGTTTAGTTATAAAAAGCCCTGCATAACTTAAGTCTACTGTAGGCAGGAATATAATTCACAGTACTCCTTTTACATTACTGTACATTTACTTATGGGCTCTATAGGGAATAATGAATTTTGCAGAATTGTAAGGTGTCATATGAGTTAGTCTGGATTCACAGCTCCAGCAGATAGAAAGATGCAGTCTTCACATTTTAATAAGTACACTGACTCATGAGGCAAATACTGTTGCAAAAATGTCAGTCTTTCTCATTCACAACATGCCTATTCTTGCAGTTTATTTATTTATTTATTGAAATGTTTCACCAGGAAGGAACTCTGAACAACAAGTTGCTCATCTCCTGGTGTGACCTGGAGGGAAGGGAACATAAGGATATGACATAACAGAGTGTACATACATTGAGTGGATAGAGAACATATACAATTTGCATAACAGTGAAGACAGTATAATGCAGCAGTAATACAATGCAGTCAATACATTTGGTGATAATACAACACAGGCGTTAAACAGAATAGGAAGCATACAAATCAGGCAATACAATATAACAAATGAAGTGCTAGGAAATTCTAAGAGAGGGCTCAAGCTGGGGGCAAGTGCTATGAGTAGGGGACAGGGAGAGGTGGGTGACGAAGGGGGGAGGATGGGGGATGATAGCCTACAACTCAAAATTGACCCTCCAGAGTGTTATAAAACCTGACAGGGGGAAGGGAGTTGGCAGGCATGAACTAAGTACAGGAGTTAAGGAGGGTTATAGCGGGAGCAGCAAGGAGTGAGGAAATTGTGGAGGGCAGTGCCAAGGGAGTAGGTGGAGGAGGAGTACCTTAATTGGGGGAGGAGTTCCAGGTTTTAGGGAACCGATAGGAAAAACTGGTCTGGCCAATAAGGGAGGAGCAGTGAGGGATCACCAGTGTGTGTGTGCTTGTCATTTGATCTGAGGGAATGTGAGGATGGCGGAGGAATGGTAAGAGAGGATGAGAGGTAGGGAGGGAGTTCACCAAGCCAAAATTTGGAGGTTAGTTTGGCACAGTGGGAAAGATGCCTGTTTGACAGTGATGGGAAGGCAAGGGAATGATAGAGTTTGCAGTGATGGGTTTATGGAGGAGAGTCAAGAACAAAGTGGCAGAAGGAGTTAAAGAGAGTGTCAATTTGGTCAAGGAAGATTTGGGAGCAGCACCGTATGCTACATCACAGTAGTCAAAGATAGGGAGAATCATCTTCTGGACAAGTTTTCCCCTTGCGGCCAGTGGGATACTGCTGTGATCCCTGTAGAGGGTGCCAAGCTTGGGGTACAGTTTCTTCAGGATGGCATCAATGTGTATGGAAAAGCTGAGGTGTTAGTCCAACCAAATTCCCAGATATCTGAACGAGGATGTGTCCTTGATGAGTGTCCCATCAAGGGTGTGGAAGGAGGGGAGGGAGGAAAGCCTAGAAAGTCCCTGCCTGGTGTCGAAGGTCATAGAGACTGTCTTCTTGGCACTTAGGAAGAGCTGGTGGGAAGCAAACCAGAGCTGGACTATGGTGAAGTCATGCTGTAAGCTGGATTCCACGGCAGCGGAGTTTTTGCCGGAGCTGTACAAGGCAGTGTCATTGGCATACATGTGAATGGAGGAGGACAGAGAGGCTGGGGGAAGGTGAATAAGGAAGATGGAGAAAAGTAGGGGACTGAGTACTGAGCCCTGTGGAACCCCAGTATTGCTAGGGAGAAGAGGGGGAGGTTAGGTTGGAGATTTTTACCGATTGGGTCCTGCCAATGATGTATGATTTAAACCAGTTGGTAGCAGACTGTGCAAGGCCAGCTGCTGAGAGGGAGTCAAGGAGCAAGGCATGGGAGACTGTGTCAAAAGCTTTGGCTAGGTCGACAAAGATGGCTGATGTGATCTGGCCATTGTCTATTCCCATAAGAATAGAATCGTTGAGCCTGATCAGTGAGGTGATTGTCGAGTGGTTCTTCCAGAAAACAGATTGGAATGGGGTGAAGAAGGAGAAATTAGTGAGGAAAGAGGAGAGTTGAGAGAACACCAGGTGTTCCTGGAGTTTAGCGAGGGTAGGAAGGAGGGATCTAGGGCGATAGTTACCAGGAACAGTTGGGTTGCCTCCCTTGGAGAGAGGCAGGATAACGGCATGTTTCCAGTAGGAAGGAACTTGAGAAAGTGAAAAGGAGAGGTTTAAAATTATAGAGATAGGATAAGCAATAGCAGGAGTGGAGAGGTAGAGAAGATTGGGATCAAGGCCATCTGGGGAGGACCCTTTAGAGGGGTTAAGGGAGAGGATGGCACTCAAGGCTTCCACAGTGGTAATGGAAGAGAAGAAGAAATGGGAGGGGGCAGGCGAGGGGCGCAGTTGGGTGCTCGAGTGAGGAGCTGGTTGTGGGAGATGGAGCTCAAGAGAGATGAGGTGCAGGAGGTGTAGTAAGTGTTGAATTCATTTGCCACCAAGTTAGGGTCAGATACCAGTGAGCTATTTATTTTAAGAACTTGGGGGAGTGGTGAGAAGGAGGAGAGAAAAGGGCATGGACCACTCTCCAGAATTTGGATAGGGATTTTATATTAGTTTGGAATGAGGCTTTAAAATATTTGAAATTAGCCAGTTTGGTAGCTTTAGTACAAAAGTTGTGGAGCATTCTGTACAAGGCATAGTCACTGGAGTGCTTTGTGGATTTGTGCTGTTTCCAAGCCCAGTCCAGCTCTCTGAAGCAGGCCAGTAATTCCTGGGTAATCCAGGGGAGGTGGAACCCATGGACCCTAGTCCTCTTGAAAGGAGAAAATGCATTCCAAGTGGAGATGAATTTGTCCTTGAAGTAGTTAAAGACTTGGTTGTCAGAAGTGGAGGAGGATAGGGGGGCACAATCCATAGATGCTAGTTCGGCTTTAAGTGGGGCAAAATCTAGGGATTTGAATGAACAAAGCATGATAATTTGAAGGTGTGGTTTGCAAACCAGTAAAATTGGGTTGTGGTCACTAAGGGCTTCAGGGAGGATTCCTGAGTTGATGCCACAGTGTGAGTGGGAGGTGAGTGCCCAGGCAAGCAGGGTATGGTTGAGCAATTTATGATTTGGGTGTGTGGGTCTCGAGTATAAGTTGGGTGAGGTTTAAAGCAGCTGCGCCATTCCGTAGCTTAGTCACGTTAGGGAACAACCAATTTTTGGTTCAAATCATTCAGCAAAAACAATTCACCAGTTTGGGAGATTAAGGTGATGGACAATAAGAGTTCCAAACAACTGGTGGAGGAATACTAGGGTGACAGTAAGTGCCAGCTACAAACATAGGGGCTGTGTGGGGAAGGGAAATTTGGATGACAAGGGCCTCAAATGAAGCTGGGATGGAATAAGATAGAATCATTGCAGATTGCAAGGAGGATGGGATAAACATGGCAATTCCTCCTCCCCAACCATGCCTATCTTGTCTGGAGAGGGAATACCCGGGGATGACAATAGCATCACCTGGGATACTTTTCTTGAGCTAGGTCTCAGATATAATTAAAACGGCAGGGGTGTGAGTTATCACAAGGCTTTGGATGACTTTAAGTTTATTGAATCATAAAATGCAATTAGTTGAAAACTGTTACATCAAACAAGAGTACAGTGATTCAAAGATAGGTTCATAGATTGTACGAGTTCGAGAGACATGCCCTTATTGAACTCACCATTGTTTAACCTCATGATGGGAGATTAATTTTTTTTATCTCCCATGTATTGATATATGTTTCTTTTGAACTGTTCAAGGTTTTCACTGGTTACTACATCCACTGGTAGTGTGTTCTATACATGAGGTACTCTCTGAGTTACAAAGTTTTTTCTGTGTTCAGTTTTACATATCTCTGAATGCAGTCTTAATTTGTGTGATCTTGTACAACCGAGTGAGATTTGTTTTGTCAAATAGTTTGATTTAAGGAATAACTCATTCTTTGATGCCGTGTAGGCCCAATATAGTTCACCTTTAGTTATTTTGTATTCTAGGGAAAATAAACTTAAGTTTCTAAGTCTTTCCTCATAGTTTAATAATTCTTGATTCTTGACATGTTTTGATAATTTATGTTGTATAGACTCATGAGTTACCTTGTCTCTAATTAGTGTGGGGGAGCAGAAGGGGGACCAATATTCCAGGTTGGATATAATCAAACTGTTGTACAATGGGATTAAGATACATATTATGAAAATGAATTTCAGACTTTGTGGAAATGATTTTATTTAAAATGTAATTTTTTTTAACTTTACATTTAGCCACATTTGTCCAACTGAGATGCAACATCTTGGGATGGATTTTCAAAGCTGTGCATCTGCTTTGAATCTGTGGTAAGTGTTGAAAAAGCTGTGTTTGCTCTTTTGTTCCTAAAGGCAATTTTCAAATAATAGGCACGGGGCCCATGAACAAGTTCACTTGCATACAAGGGTAGGCACACTTAACTACATCTGTCCATGCGTATCATCCAGGATAAAGAGCACAAACATGGCTCAGGACTCAGCTAGCCATCCATGATCTGCTTGCATCCACAGTGAGACTCTGTTTATGGGCAGTCTAAATCTTAGCAACATAAATTGATTAGCAAACTAAGCAAGCAACATGAAATCCCTAATTGATAACACAGAGCAACTTACAGTAATTTACATGAACATGTTATCTAGCTGACAAGAGAAAACAACATGCCAGACATTATCGTATCTACTTCAGATACTAACTTCAAGAATTATGAAGTTACAACTCCAGTAGGTAATAGAGACCATAATATGGTCAGTTCTGAAACTCAGACCAAGTATAATTCTACTGGAGGAACAACTGAAGTACTCCTATACAAAAAGGCAAACATACCTAATTATTATTGACACAACTATGAAACTGGACTGGAACGCACCATAGGCAAACAAATCAGTTGAAAATATGTGGCAGACTTTCACACAAATTATCTTAGAAGTGATCAATAAAAATAGTCCAAGGGTTAAAAAAATATAATAATAAAGATTTCAAACCAAAATGGCTTAGCAAACATATTAAAAAAGTAATCAAGGGAAGGAGCAGTTCATACATATTATACCTATGCTCATTGGAACAACTACAAATCAAACCTTCAAAAATGTAAAAAAACACTGTAAAAAAAGGCAATGGAATACTCACTGGCCAAAAAATGCAAATAAAAACAACAGTAAATTTTTCTTTTGCAATAGTATATCAATTCTTTAAAACAAACGATAAAATCTGACCCACCCCTTGTTTGATAATAACATTAACCATTTCTTAGAGATGGCACACATATTCAACATTTATTTCTGTTCAGTTTTTGCACCAAGGTATACAACTATTATTTATGACACAACCACACTGTACTAATTGAAATAAGTACTGATGAAATCAAAAACATAATTATCAAGTTAAAAAAAATATAATCCTCCCCAGGACCAGACACAATTTTCAGTCAGATACTAATGATCATGAAATATCACATTACCATTCCTTTAAAAATTATCTTTGAATCATCTGTTAATGGAGGTGAGGTGCTTAAAGACTGGAGAACTGCACACATCATACCCATCTAGAAGAAAGGTAATAAACTGCACATAATTTATTACAGACCCATCAGTTTGACATCTATACCAGGTAAAATTTTGGACTCCATAATAAAAGACAAATAAAATAATAATATATAGGAGAGGGTCTATTACAAAGGAGTAATACCATCGAGAGGTTCTGGGGACAAGGGAACCTCTCCAGCTTCGCTCTTGAGATGTTCCCTTGTCCCCAGAATCTTGAGATGGTATTACTCATGAGTGATAGACACTTTTTTTTTTTTTTGTAATATATGGATTTGAGTTTAGTTCACAGCTGTTTATTTATGTAGTACTGTGAGGCCAGGCTCCCACCATGGTGAGGACTTGCTCACTCACTCTCTCCATGTCCACCCCCTGCCACACCCCCGCTCACCCGCCCGCTTGCTCTGGTGTCTCTCTTAGCTTGAGCAAGTTTTGTTTGGTGGGCAGTCCTGCCTTTAATTGTTTTCTTGCCTCAGTGTATGCAAGATCAACCAGATAATTCTGCAGAATAAGTGGAAATAAAGAAAAGCATCGGCAGTACAGTGAAGGGACTATTTTCTTTTGCTTAGTGAGAGATGGCTACCATGTTATTTGAACTGTTCTGCCCACCCACAGAGAAACCACATCCAATCAGGAAACACTGTTTTAGGAACATCACCATGCATAGCTAGGAGGTTGCCTTGGGGATGTCAGGAACAAGCCTACAGTGTTGGAGGGTCTTGAGGTTGCGCTCTTCAAGTCTGGTGATAAAACTATTGTTCTGAGTTCAAACTATAGTATTATGAGCTCTGAATGATAGTATTATCACTCGTCAACAATATTATTATCAATTTGGCTCAAGTGTATTACCAGGAATTTTTTTGTATGCTTTGCAGTGCTATTATTTTAAAGATCCATATGTTACGAAATAATAATAAACTTAAACACCAGGCAGGTCATGCATGACAAACAAATTATGGTTTTATTGAAAACTAAGCAATGCTTTAGACAGTAAGACTCTAGCAGACATAATTTTCTTAGATTTTCTTAAAGTTTTTGATTTGGTTCCACACTGGCAGCCTGATGAAGATGTTTTTTCTCTTACGAGACGTGGAGAGGACCAGGAGTTAATCAGAAAAGTGGGTAGAATAGTGGGATGTAGTGGATGTGGAGCAGCAGTTTTCATGGCAACACTATGGAGGTTGAGGGGTTGCCCAATTTGTAATAAACCTGACAAAATTCACGATCTTGCAATTAACCCTCTACTAATTAAATGGATAAATAATTGGTTAAAAACCACTTGAAACCCAGCGTGTAATTATAAACGGGCACAAATATACACCACAGCAGGTTATGTCACCAGGTGGGTTCCACTGGGCTCTGTTCTCGGTCCATTAATTTCCATATCTTCATTTCTGACCTGACAAAATGCGGATGATTCCAAACTAGAAAGCCTATGCTGATCTAATGAACAAACTGCAGATATACAATCAGACTGAAACAAAACTTCTGTATGGGCTGAAACATGGGAAATTAGGTTTAATTTAGAAAAGTGTAGAGTAATGCATCTAGGAGAAAAAAACAAAAAAACATCAATATACACTGTAACAAACCACTGAGTCCAACACCAACAGAAAGGGACATTGAGGTACTCTTAACAAACAACTTGGAACAAGACAAACATTGTAATGAAGTAATAGCAGGTGCAAACAGAGTTCTGTGGTCAATTGAAGGATTATTTCATGTAGAGATAAAAAAGTAATATTTCTCATCTGTAGGGCATACGTCCACCTGCATCTGGGCTTTGCATCACTTTTTTGGTGTCCATATAAAAAGTATGGCATAAGCAAAGTTGACTCAAAGTACTACTGAAAGGCACCAAACCTTCAGTAAGAAAACTGCAGAGTAAAAATCAGTGATGAATGGTTGTACCTGTGTGGGTCCGTGTGGGTGGCTGTTTGTGTTTGTCTGTGTCAGTAGGTTAGTTTTTGTGGATTTTACATGTATTTTTGCTTGGAGTAACTATGCCATTCTTGCTCACATCTGTGAAAGTTTCCTGGACTGAATTTCTGCAAAACATTGCCACCAGGTATCTGCATTTTCATTTTAAAATCAACATTTTGGAAGCCATCCTAAGCAAAAAGAAGTCAAGCAACTAAAGTCTCATTTACACTGTCCCTTGCCACAGCTCCTACCTATTAATCATTTTTAAGAATTCTCTGGAACCACTAAGAGAGTTGCATTCACACTGCATCAGTGTTGCCGCTGCCCTTTTCCTTTCTGGCAATTCCAGTGTTCCAGTGTTGTCCTTACTTTGGGTAGGGAATTGTGGTGTTGCAGGTGGTTTTGATGTTCACACGGGACAGGAAACCACCAACACCACTCCACAAACCCAAAGAAAGGGATCGTGGTGGCAATACCACGCAACAGAAAATCACCAAAATGGTAAGGTTCACTCTGGGGCAAGGGTGTCGATCTTGCCATTGTGAGCAACTGATTATGGCTCACAGTCCCCCGTGTGAACGAACCTGACAAACTCAGTGATTCTGGGTCCTGCTCTGAATCCACATATTCATCTGACCTGCTCCTCAAGGAACTGTATGTGGGCTATTCAGCAACCTCTTTGAAAAACAAAGGAAACATACAGACAGAAGGATTTCACATCCTGCATATGCCCAGGCACAGTTCATCATCTTCAGGAATATAAACACATTCTGTGACTCTGGACCTCAGTAGTTCACTATTTCTTCTGACTTTGACTTACCACCAGGTATCAGCATTTTCATTTGAAATCAACTATAAATGTACTTGTCTCTAAGGGCTAACCAAGAACCATTTTGAGGAGCAAAGCAACCATACAGTACACTCTGCAGGGAGCTGTTTTCACTTGCTGCACCAGCAGCAGGAGGGTCCATGAGCACCACAATCAGTGGCGGCAGGACTAGGGAGCTACTTGAAGCTGCTTAATTTGTGGCAGATGGGAACGGGAAGGCTACAGTCAGTGGCAGCAGCAGCAGCATCAGGGAGCTGCTTTGGCAGCAGGCTCAATCTGCTGCTTCTGTGTCAGTCAGCAGGATCGATCAGCAGCGGAGGCCGGCAGAGGAGCAGCAGTGATCTTCTCAGGAGAATTTTTCATCAGTCGAGACCAGCAGAGGAGGCAAGCTGCAAACAGCTCACAGCAAGGGGCTTCTTCTGGAACTATCCTTGCTTTCCCCATTCAAGCCAATAGGAGAGCCAGGAAACTCTAAGGTGTCATGTTCAAAGTTGCAGCTGGCCTTTAAAT